>JAQJVK010000009.1:33264598-34464598 GCA_035578135.1 Flexamia atlantica | reverse complement strand
GATCACAGCCAAACGGGTCCTTGTTGGCAGCCTACAACAAAAGCTGATTTGTTTCTAAACTTACAATTTAGGGACTTCAGATCTAATCAGTATCTGGGCAGTTCATAAAAAAGAGTCACTGTTCTAAACAAAAAATTATTGATAGATTATCCAAAAATAATTTAATTCAATTTTTCCGATAAAAATTGCTAACTTCTATTCTCATAAGTATTTCACAACAATGATACCTTGAAATTGTAAGGTTGTATTTCGTACAAACCTCTCTGGTTATTAACCTACTGAAAAACATTCCTAGATTTTTAAAAGCCTCCAAATTATTGCCAAGAAAGAATATTTTATTTTCTACACCCTGACTAATCATATTTGTTATACTTTATTTTGATTTTTAAAGGCTTACTTAACCAACAATTTGATAGCAACTGACACTCATAGCTTTGAAATTTCTTACCATCAAAAAAATTTTAGCACTACCAAACAACAAATTTACATAAGCTAATAAAACTTAGTTTAATACTAACTTTTTATATGTCGAAACACAAAAAGAACACCAAGGAGGTTAGAGTCTATCACTTGAGATATCGCTGTAATGCATTTGCTGATGAAAAAGCAGCCCTTTCACTTTGTCAGGTTGGCAATATGAGGGGGAGTAACGTAGTAATTTAGTAATGAAATACAATACTTTGAATGGCAATTTAAAAAGTTCCAATTTCTTCTTAAAAAAAGGAAAATATTCTAACAAACAGATTGATTAATCTCAATATTTTGTTTTTTCTGAAATTGAAGTACGAGAAGATAAACCAATAGAGCATTGCTGGATCTTTGAAAATGTATTTTTATGATCGATCAATCAAACGGATTGACACCCATTACTGAGTCATTAAAATTTGTTTGTAATACAAACAATGTAACTACTCCTCCATATATTGCCAATATGATAAAATCAGTGGGCCACAAAAATATTATTGAGCATTACCTCCAGTGATAGAGTATCTAACATCCTTGCTTGACACCATTAAATTACACAGAACAGCTTTATTAAATCTTATTTCAATTTAGTATTCAGAGTATTAAAGACAGGATTTACAGCACAGTCTGCATTCAAACTCAGAGTAATGATAGTTTGCATCTAAATAACAATACTTTGGTAAATAAGACTTGAAGGGTAAATTGGAGGGTTATTTACAGGAAGCAAAATGCTATGTTTTGACATAACATTTTTCTTTTGACGAAAAAATCACATATTTGTACAATATGGCTGTTAGATGATCAAGATAAATCTAGGCGCATTGTACATAATTAACAATTCAATTTCTTTATATATGGAATTCGGAATCAAATATATTTTATATTACTGTCCAAATATAAAAGATCAAATGTATCGTAGTTTTGTCTTACTGTCCTTTAAGCATTACCAACAGTTCAATTGCAAAGAACTTTGGGAAGTTGTAGTATACATGCCTAGGACAGTAGCTGTCCTACAACCGTTCTTAAAATCTCTTAAGGCTCCAAATCCGAACCTTAGGCTTTAAAAATTTCAATGTTAAACCTTATAGAAGGACATAAACAAACAAATTAGAGAGTGGAAACCTGTCTTCAAGACAAAGAAACCAAAGAGAAAAAGCAAGAACTGTTAGTTCCATCTATTTTGTTACAGTTAAAATATAAAGTACCGGGGACCGAGCTTTGCTCGCATTAAACCATCTGGATTAAACAAAAACAACAAGCTGATTCACCTGTTTTAGTTAAAATTGTCCATAACTGTAAAATGAGCACTTATTTCAGTATAACACTGTTTGATCATGGTATCAACGCCTTTATACAGCCGTCAGCTTTTTCTGTTCTAACAAAAAGGAGTTGATTCGGTCTCGTTCAACACTGATAAACATATCGATGACGTACTGTTGTTATAAACGACAAAAGAAGGGAAGTGCCGTTGAAGTTGGTCGTTATATTTTCTGTCGCTTCGTTGGAATGTAGTGGCCTTGCGATTGCCGGATGGAACGCTGAGTGTGACTCTTCACGAATTCAAGTTTTGATATCTTAGAGCAACGGTTGGAAGCAGTTGGCACTTTGTTGGTCGGTAACCCCGAATCTCCTTTGTGGGTAAAAGAGAGGAAACGAGAATGGCTCGATGTGGTTGTCTGTACTGCTCATGGTGAACAGTTGTTTTCCCAGTTCTTTCACGACACGGTCGAAATCCGGGTAGGTCTGGTCGGCGTTGAGCATGATAACAGCTGATATTTCATTCGACGTTGTAACGTTGTTTGGGATGAGGCCGGTGGTGCGAGAACCAAATTGACTTTCAGTGGCTAAATTCCTGTAGCGTTATCTGGCGGCTCGAGCTTTTTCTTCTTATATGAACGCTTGGGCAGACTGGTTATTCTCCCGCAGGATTCCCTCGAGTAACTGTATCAATTCTAGGTTCATGTGGTGGTAATGGGTAAATTGGATAGAGAGTGGAATGGGTATATTGTATTTTAAGAAAAAGAATGGGTATGTTGTACAGCAGATTTCAACTGAGAGACAAGAAGACTCTTTCGATAAAGAAACAAGGGGAATTGGAGAAGTTTTGCCTCTCTACAAGATCTCACCTGAGATTGACGAGGTACTGCCTCTCTATGAAATCTCTCCAAAACACAGCCGATTTAGTGGTTGTGATCCTATTTTGATTCCTATCAGAATTGATGGCGTAATGATTAATATGGAACTAGATACCGGGAGTGTTGCTACAGTGATGTCCTTAAAAAACTTCTGGAAAATATCCAACAGCTCGTTACACCGTACAAATGTGAAATTTCAGTGCTACGGAAACAATACATTAATACCAGAGGGAGTTGCAGTATTACCAGTAGAATACAATGAAGTAAAAGCAAAACTGCCGCTTTACGTCATTGATAAGAATGTTTCTACAATTGTTGGACGAGATTGGATGAAATCTTTGAACATTCAAGTACCTTCACTGTCATTAAATACAAGAGAAAGCACAAGTGGAGTGAAGGATGAGTCGAAATCGAAGTTGAACAGTTTGATTGAGAAACACAAAGATCTCTTCTCTGATGAAACTGGATGTGTGTCGAATTTTACATGTAAATTACAATTAAAAAATTATGCTAAGCCTATTTTTATGAAGGCAAGACAGGTTCCTTATGCCTTACAAGCTAAAGTAGAAGATGAGATTGAAAGGTTGCAAGAGGAAGGTATTATTGAGCCGGTACAATTTTCGGAATGGGCTACAGCAGTGGTTCCAGTTGTTAAAGCATCTGGCAGCATTCGGCTATGCGCTGATTATTCAAAATCTGTAAATCCTCAGATAGAAGTTCCAATTTACCCATTACCACGAGTAGAAGAGATGTTCTCTAAGTTAAGTGGATCCAAAATGTTCGCTGTTATGGACAGAGGTGTAGTGGTGCGGGAACGCGTGGGAACGGCGTTCCCACACTGGTTTTCAGAAACCCGGGAAAAACCCATTGTCCCGTTCAGGGAAAATCCGGAAAAATAGCTAAAAATCCTATATTGCTAAACATTAATTAAAGAGTATAAAAATTTAAAAAATATATTATTATGTCAATAATATAATTCATACTTTGTAAACACGATTTTGCTCTGCCTCGAAAGATAACCTCACTCTTGCTTGAACTTGTATTGTACACAGAGTACGGTAGGTAGACGGTAGCTTGCATCACTGTCCACTCTCCTGTCCCTCCCCAACCCTCCCCCAACTTGCAGGATGCATTTGCCGTCTACTTGTAAACCTGATTTATCAATCTGTCAATGAACATTCATTGTAATTAATCACTCTGTTTTTTATCTGTTTTATGTTTTATAGATTTAATTTATTTCAGTTCTCTGTTTTTACTTGGCTAGAATATGTTATTTAAAAACGAGGTTATGTATGGTGTTTTTTTTGGAGATTAACGACCACGTACATAAAAGTCATTGTAATTAATTACTCTGTTTGTTCTCAGTTTTATGGATTTGATTTTTTTAGTTCTCTGCTTTTTTACTTGTATGTCATCTAAAAATTAGGTTACGTAGCTATTTTGGGGGGTTAACGTACATTAAAGTAGTTATTAACTTAATTAATAACCTTTTCTAAAATAACTTCTTTTGTGAAATAATAAAGTTAGTTAAATATAAAAAGATTGACTTCTGTTTTTATATTTTGCTTTTCAAAAAAATCATCCAATTTACTTAATAGTTTCTTGAAGCCTCAGTAAAATCAGTGAGCTTAAAATACATAGCCTAATTTGCATCGTATACGCATACAGGGAAAAGGTGTCTTAATTTGCATAGAATTTGACAAATATATTAAGCGTTCCCGCACTGAAAATTTTGCCACTACACCACTGGTTATGGATATAAAATCTGCATATTTACATTTACCTACAGATGAAGATACAGCTAAAATATTGACCATCAATACCCACAAAGGACTTTTCAAATGTAATAGGATGATGTTTGGTATAAGTGCAGCTCCAGCTTTGTGGCAGAAGTACATTGAATCAGTTTTACAGGGATCAATGGGATTAGTGTATTTTTTGACGACATTCTAGTGTCAGGGAAAGATGACAATGAACTACTAAAACAAATTGAAAATGTATTTAACCATCTAAGTGAAAATAATTTAAGATTGAATTCTTTTGGGAAACTTAACGGCTTGTATTCGTATTCCCGAGTAGACGCCAATCATTTTTATTCTTAACAATTACTCTTGAAATCATTTAAAACTAATCCGTACCTTATCAAACAAAACCATGTGTAGAATGAATATTCCTTCAAACAATTCATTCAAAATAACCTTTAAACAATTTAAAATTAGTTATTTACAAATAAAATGATTTTTCTAACCTTCATATGAATAAAAACAACCTGAAGCACCTGTTTTGGTTAAAATCAACAAGAAATACCCATGACGATGGGCACTTTGAAAGGCTGTAGGACGCAAACCAGATTTTTCCTAGACATGAGACCAGTCCCAATCGATTTCTGGTGGCCTAAAACCCCAAATTAAACAAAAAATCAAAAATCCTAGGACGAAATAAAAATTTTACCCGTACAAACATTGCTTGTTTTAGAGTATATGATAGGATACCATTGGCTTTGGGTAATAATAGCTCCTAACCCATGCAAAGATGGATGCAGGTAGCAACTAGTTATACATAAAATCTTGAAATAATAATGGTATAATTTATATTTCATTCAATGAGAGTGTAAAGTAAAGCCCCACCTCCTGCATCAGCTGTAATGTTGGCAGGCTGTGTCACTTGAGTACCGGTTCTCAATGCTACATAACTCCAAAGAGCTTAAGTATAAACTGGAGTTGGAACTTAATGTTTGTTATCAAAGCTAATTATAGTTATCTTTGTTTGCAGCGATCTTAAAATGCACGTGAGCTTTACAAAAAGTAAACAAATAGTTCATAAGACAAATAAATGCACTGGCTTTATTTATTGTTCATATCGTACAGTTTGAATTTTTCATTTCAAATAACTAACTGGAATGGCTGTGAACCCTGGGAACATATGGACTGTCTCTTTTCTGATTGGTTCTTTTTCATACAAATGTTATTAAGGTGAGAGGCTTTACACACTCACCGAATGAACTTGGTGAAGCAACTTGTATATTAAAAAGATTAGTAACAAAGCCAAAATGAAATATTCCAAACTGAAGCCTAGACACCTATATCAATTATTAACGATATTTTACCTTTGATGGTAGCCTTAAGGTGTCAATGTATATTTCTCAGCAATACGCGTTTCGCGTCAATGACGACGCATCTTCAGTTGAATACTGCAAGGTTCACAGCTCACATGATGAGTGTTTGTCAGCGTTTATAATAAAACCACGAACACGAATGCGGACATAATGGCGACGGACACAACAGTTAACACATCAAATTGACACAAAAACGTTTGACATATAACACGACAAATACTATACAGCACCGGTACCGCACAGAGAGAGAAGACCTACAACCTCTGTGCGGTGCCGGTGCTAGTCATCTCAACGTGAATGTATAGTATTTGTCGTGTTATTTGTCGAACGTTTTTGTGTCAATTTTATGTCTTAACTGTTGTGCCCATCGTCGTTATGTCCGCATTCGTGTTCGTGGTTTTATTATAAACGCTGACAAACACTCATCATGTGAGCTGTGAACCTTGCAGTATGCAACTGAAGATGCGTTGTCATTGACGCAAAACGCATATTGCTGAGAAATTCTACATTGACACCTTAAGGCTACCATCAAAGGTAAAAAATCGTTAACAAAATTAAATAGTAAGCAAATATTCTCACATCATCTTGTTGGGGAGTTTTAGACCTCTTCTGACTTCCATCACCGAATGGATCAAATGGGTCTGCTTTGGTACCTGAAACATTGTTACTTGAGTTCATTAAAAATAATCAAATTTTATATTGAATAAAAAAGTATGATTGCAATTATAGATGGTTAGTAGCTGTAGACATTGCATTTCAAAAATCAAAAAATCCAAATAAAAATATAAAATCACCATCACGAAAAATGAATTTCAAACAAAGAACTTAAATACATGATGGTCAAATCCAGGAATTTGAATCTCAAAACCCCAATAATGTAACTCTAAGTTGCATGGTTAAAGTTATAAAATTTTGTTCTCCAAATGTACCACTTAATGTACTTTCAACGAAGCTAAAAATATTAGTTACAGAATACCAGTAAATCAATTATTTATAATAACCTAATTATATATTTTCGTTAGATTTGTTTAAGATATAACTAATTAATAATCTAAACCAGAAACGGATCTGAACATTAGTTTTTTCGGAAAGGCTTTAGGCCAGGATATCAATTTTAGGAATAGAAGGTTAGACAGCTAGATTACCTTTGAAAGAATTCAGGCAGGCCATAAGAAGTAAACACAATAAATCACAATATTTCGTCCAATTTAGGGACTTCATCAGGCACAGAAGAAGGAAAGAAAGTTCTATAATGGCTGCATTATTAACTGTCATTCTGCAATGTTGCCACATTTCACTACTTGTTATGATGCAATGTTGCCACATTTCACTATTGTCTGTTTATTAGCGAATCTCCCCCTATAGGGAAGTAGCTATTACCGTAGGCGGCATGGTAAGACTTAAGCACGGGACTACCGTAACTTTTCATTTTGATGCCCCCAGATCTCAAAAACACCGCTCGTTCATTTTCATATATATATATATAAGGATATATATATACCTGTCCGTAAGCACGATAACTTTCGTAAAAAAAGTCCAATCGCGATTAAATTTGGTACATACGTCTAGAGTGACATTTATTACTTCGTTCGTAAACCAGCGCGATAAGTTAACTCTAAGGAAGGTTTTTTGACAAAATAAAATTTATTTTTAGGATTTAATATCTTTATATTAATTTTTGTAAATTTAAGTGTAAAAATTGGATTCAGCTTAAAAAAACTAACAATTTAGCTTTTTGAATTATTATTCTACGTCAATCCGTTGCTAAGATATTGAAAGTGCTAAACACAGTACGTCCTATATTAGTTTTGGTTTTACTCTTAAAAAAGTATCATTACCCTGTTTTCATTAAGAAATCCCCAAAAGTTGCATTATAATTACCCTAAATCCCTACATTTACCCTAATGTAGGGTAATTTGAAAATAAAAGTCTGAACACATGATTATATTTAAATTTTCAGGTGAATATTTTATTTGTCTTTATTTTGAATGGTTAGAGTTCATTGATCATGACTTTGCATAAAATATATATTATATTAAAAATACAAATTATTTTTAAGTTTTATGAAGAAACTATGTGCATTGGGGGTGGGGGGGGGGGGGTGTCTTGGTCTAGACTTACTGAAAATGTAGCATAATGTGGCATATTTACAAGTCTAAGGAATTATGTTTTTTTTAATGGGCTGGAGATGCAGGTCTGCTGCAACTAATAGGGACGTTTTATTTATAATATTAACCAAATGATTGAATTTAATTTGTTCATGAGATTATACTATTTGTTTTTCAAGTATTTTGAATTTAATAATTATAGTACACCTCGGATTATCCGGACATCACATTATCCGGATCCCGGATTATCCGGACCGCCTATCCGTGGAAAAAATTTAAATAACGCGTTAAAAACGTGATTTTAGTGAGTTTGACGCTTAAAGAGTGCCTTCTAAAAAGTAAGATGGAACTGCATTTCACAATACACTAACGTGTTGTGCAGTCTTGATACGCTGTTTGCAGCTTCAGTATAGCAGTGGCTAGGTTCACGATCGCTATTTAGGCAATATTATATTAACCTCGGATTATCCGGATTTTTAGTTATCCGGATCGGTGTTCCGCCACATTAATCCGGATAATCCGAGGTGTACTGTATATGTTTCCTGACATTTATATACTATAACAAGACTACATTTATTGAAAATTAAAAGGCTAAGAACTTATAAAATACAAAAAGCGTATATATATCTCATAAAAACCAATGTGATCCCCTTGTAAATTTTCCTCATGTTTCAAGCTTATGAATGATTAAATAAACATATTCAAACGATATTTTCCTTTACACAAGTTGAATGCTCACATATAAAAAATAAATCCTATGGAAATTCGCTGAGTACGCAGGTCTGCTGCGACGGGTGTATTTTTACAATATATTCACAACTAACAGAAAAGTTTGAAATTTGAATTTAAAACTTAAGCCTATTGAAATTAAGCTAGCTGCTAGGTTATATGGGATTTATCTGAGGTTGAGGTTGGGGGGAGACCTGGAATCAGTGACATACTGAAAAGCTAGTTCCCATCTTCTTGACATTTTAGCTAGTAACGTCTTCTTAATATATGATTTTTCTGTATGTCACTGATTTTGAAAGGCTTAGAATTTCTAATTTTTTAAAAGCAAATACAAAAAGATAAGCCAAAACAAAGGAGACCAATTTGATGAGTAAAATTTATGAACCATGTCAGTTAAATGTAATCCAGCAACTTAATTACTATAGAATAATCTGAATATTTCATTACTATCCACAATCAATTACTCAATTCGACTCGATATTTAAGTAGTTAGCTTGGTACTCGACTTGACTCTAATTGGAAACAACTACTCGCCCACCCCTAATCATAATGTATTCCTTGCATAAACCACTTTGTTTCTCAATTATTAAACCTAACCTATGATAAGCAAACATTTGCTACTGCTGCCAGTGCTACCACTACATTCCTTTATAGAAACGAATAACCATGTATTTAACGTTGGTTTTCTCAAACTTAGGTTTCATTGTGTTCGAAGGCTGGGCTACATGTTCCCATAGACAATTGAAATTACAACTATTTTTTATTTTTGGAATTTCAATTCCAAAAATACTTACCACTTGATATACTAGAGCCAAACGCACTGGCAAAAGGATCCGGAGCAAAAGTTTCCTGAAACCAAGAGCTTAAATGAGCATTTTTAATCCAATGATTGATTATAAGACTTTTAGCTTCAGTGACCAATACCTATTCAGGCCAAAACAATAGGGCCAATCACATTCAAGTTTTAAGAACCTTATTGTAATATCATTTTTCAACCAGTGGCTTAAATTTATAGAATTAATTTCAGTATGATATTTTGATGGTATAGCCTCTGGATCACTGATTTTTACAACAAAAGGTTTAAATTACCTGTATCCGTCAAGTGATCCTATTGTACAATAGGATCACTTGACGGATACAGGTAATTTAAACCTTTTGTTGTCAGTATGATAATAATAATTTAAAGCCTTTAAATAGCTCAAAACCATAAATAGGTTTTTTATCTTTATAATTAACCCTTGAGCGGATGCTTCACTAGGTTTTACTCCGCAAAACTAAATCGCACAAATTTAACCCTTATTACTTGTTTTATAATGAAATGTTGTATTTAAATGTTGATAGTAGTAGAAGAGCGCCGCTATCGGGCCTATGAGGGGTATGAGGGGCATGAGGAAGTACGAGGTCAAAGGTCAAAGGTCAAGTAAGTACGAGAAGTACGAGGGCAAAGGTCAAGCACCTTTTTCACAGTCAAAACACACTTTTCCATACATAATTCAACCCGATTTTAAGTGTTTTAATTTTTATTTTTAAATTGCAAGATCAAAAAACGAGTAAAAATTTTCAGTTGCGACGGGGATTCGAACGCGGGGCGCCGACGTGTCGGTCGAGCGCGCTATCGACTAAGCCAAGGCGATTGGTATCAGCGGGCCGTCATTAGTCTCGTTTCAAGACGTCCGATTTATCCAAGAAGCCTACCTCGGGCTCTTTATTATGTGATAAGGGTTAGGACATGAATCGTGTCCCACCTTGTTCCAGGACATCACTTGTCTCATTTCAGGACATCCTTTTAAACTCATGGAAGCCTACTTATTTTTTAAAAATCACCCATGAAGCCATCTTATTCATTGTTAAAAACCGTGTGAGATTGGCTATTTAAAGGGAGGAACGAATCGTTCCCCCTTATTTCAGGTGCACGAATTTACCTAAGAAGCCTACCTATACATCCTATTCCAGGACATCACTAGTCCCATTTCAGGGTCTGACCCAAATCTGACCTAAATCTGGTGTATTTGAGCCCTGCTACCGACTTACCTAAGAAGCCTACATATATTAAGAAACTAATTACTATGCTACCTTTGCACAGTCAAAATACTGCAGCCATTTAACCTCAAGGAAGCATGCTTATTTAAACCTCACCGGGTCCGATTTACCTAAGAAGCCTACCTATTTTCAACCTCATGGAAACCTACATTTTCTTCATATAATCCGGGCTCAGATCCGAGCGCGCTTTATTATGCGATAAGGGTTGTTCGGTCACAACTATATTAGCCAGATTCTTGAAAAAAATCACCCATTAAGCCTACCATTTCTCGAAAAAACTCCCAAGAAGCCGGCCCATTTCAACGTCAAATAGACCCGTAAAAACGAAGGGTCACGTGCGAATCACATATGAAGCCTACGTATTTGTAAAAAAATTACCCGAGAAGCCAACTTATTCGTTGATAAAAACCGTGTGAGATTGGCTATTTCAGGGGAGGAACGAATTGTTCCCCCTTATTTCAGGTGCACGAATTTATCTAAGAAGCCTTACTTATGCAAATATAAACCCCGCCATTTCGGCGGGTCTGACTTACAATGAAAAACATCAATTTTCATCAATGAAAGCAGATTGTATGCACTGATTCCGTCTTCAAAAAAACCCGAGGCTATTTAAAAGGGGGGTAACAAATCGGTAGGGTTCAGGTAGGGTTTTGTCTGTGGGTGAGTCCCATACCCAATTTTCGTTTCGCCCACATCGCTGTCCCTGTAGCTGTAGCTAAAGCTACAGGGACAGCGATGTCTGCGAAACGGAAATTGGGTATGGGACTTACCCACAGAATCGCACCTGCAGAATTGCCAGACAAAGACAGTAATAAAGATAAGCCTCTAAGAACGAAATTGGGATTGCCATCAGAGAGGAAGAAGATGATGATATTTTATAGTAGAAGATGAACTATAATATTTTTTAAACCCAACCAGAAGATTTTTTTTCTTAAATAACCAGATGGTGATCATTTCTAACGCAAGCCATTCATCGTCAACACACGTTAACGAAGTCATTGTTAACGTATGTTAAACGAACGTTAAGGTATAACGACCATCGTTAACGTATGTTAAGGTATAACAACCATCGTTAACGTACGTTAAGGTATAACGACAATCGCAAGGCAGGCCCGCTAAAACGGCGGGTCTTGTACAGTCTTACACAGGGGAAAAATAGTCAGAACCATTGTTTTTTCAAGATATGAAATGTAACGATATCGGTTTAAAACCCTATATTTGATGTTTTTCATTATCGTTCAAATCCGTAAATTTACGGTGTTTAGTTTTTCATAAATAACCCTACCTGAAATAGGGGTAACGATTCGTTACCCCCCTTTTAAATAGCCTCGGGTTTTTTTGAAGACCGAATCAGTGCATACAATCCGCTTTCATTGAAAAAAATTGATGTTTTTCATTATAAGTCAGACCCGCCGAAATGGCGGGGTTTATATTTGCAGAAGTAAGGCTTCTTAGGTAAATTCGTGCACCTGAAATAAGGGGGAACAATTCGTTCCTCCCCTTAAATAGCCAATCTCACACGGATTTTATCAACGAATAAGTTCGCTTCTTGGGTGATTTTTTTACAAATACGTAGACTTCATATGTGATTCGTACGTGACCCGTCGTTTTTACGGGTCTATTTGACGTTGAAATGGGCCGGCTTATTGGGTGTTTTTTCGAGAAATGGTAGGCTTAATGAGTGATTTTTTTTCAAGAATCTGGCTAATATAGTTGTGACCCAATTTGGGTCACAACCCTTATCGCATAATAAAGGCTTAGAAGTAATATCTGAGCCCGGATTATATGAAGAAAAAGTAGGTTTCCATGAGGTTGAAAATAGGTAGGCTTCTTAGGTAAATCGGACCCGGTGAGGTTTAAATAAGCATGCTTCCGTGAGGTTAAAATATGTAGGCTTCTTAGTAGGGGTGGGCGAGTACTCGACAGTCGAGTAATTACTCGAGTAGTTGCCACTACTCGAGGTCTAGTCGAGTAGTTCCAACAACTCGACTAAAACGAGTCGAGTAATTAGTTGATCCCGCCGTTTACGCGGCGGCCGAATTTACGTGCGATTTACGTTTGTGTGATCAAATTTTACAGCCGATCGCGAGTTAAGCAAAGCTACGTCTGCTGTTTATACGCAATCGGCAGATTGTTTATCACAGCCCTCGCTAGTTTCACAATAAGCAGCATTTTCTGTTCATTAGTGGCCTGCAAATAAGCGTGACTGTTTTTTACGGCCGATCGCTAGTTTCACAAAGTTGCATTTCGTTTATTTACAATCGGCAAATACACGCGATTGTTTTTCGCCGCTGACCGCGACTTTTGCAAGGTACATTTGCCAATTTTCGGCGATCGGCAAATACGTACGCTCGTATTTCGCGGCCAACCGAGACTTTAACAACGCTACATTTGCCAATTTTCGGCGATCAGCAAATACGAACGATCGTATTTCGCGGCAGATCGCGAGTTTTGAAAAGCTACATCTGCCGTTTATCCACGACCGACAGATATGCGCTAACGTTTTTCGCAGCCATCCACGAGTTTTTCATAACAGTAACCTCCAAAAGGCAAGGGGGTGGGGTGAGGTTTGGAGAAGTAATCAAATAACTGGGCACAGCTCACCTCCCTGATGTTTTTAATTCTTTCTTCCAAAATTTCTTGGCTAAGGTTTTAATTAGGGCCAACAATTATTTTTAGGGTAAATATAAACCTGTTTTTGATTGTTAAAATAATAGGCTAATAATTAGATCTTATTACTGCTTAAATTTTACAACCATGCATATTCTACATAAATTTATTTCGTGACCTTGTTACATTAAGTAATTTGTTATTTTGAGTGATTTAGCATAGTCAACTTATTCATTTAAAATTAGGGTTTATGCAATGTAGGAGTATTAGAATATCCGAGTTTTATTTTTCCAAGAAAAATATAAAAACACAAGCTTAAACAAAGTAGACCAATTTTATAAATAAAATGAAAGAAAGATTTTAGTTGAAAAAATGAAAATTTCATTACTTTTCACCAACAACTACTCGACTCGACTCGATACTTGAGTTTTTGGCTTAATACTTGACTTGACTTCAAAATCTACTACTCGCCCACCCCTACTTCTTAGGTAAGTCGGTAGCGGGGCTCCAATACACCAAATTTAGGTCAGATTTGGGTCAGACCCTGAAATGGGACTAGTGATGTCCTGGAATGGGACTACCGCATAGGTAAGCTTCTTGGGTAAATCGGACGTCTTGAAATGGGACTAGTGATGTCCTGGAATAGGATGTATAGGTAGGCTTCTTAGGTAAATTCGTGCACCTGAAATAAGGGGGAACGATTCGTTCCTCCCTTTAAATAGCCAATCTCACACGGTTTTTAACAACGAATAAGATGGCTTCATGGGTGATTTTTTAAAAATAAGTAGGCTTCCGTGAGTTTAAAAGGATGTCCTGAAATGAGACTAGTGATGTCCTGGAACAAGGTGGGACACGATTCATGTCCTAACCCTTATCACATAATAAAGAGCCCGAGGTAGGCTTCTTGGATAAATCGGACGTCTTGAAACGAGACTAATGACGGCCCGCTGATACCAATCGCCTTGGCTTAGTTGATAGCGCGCTCGACCGACACGCCGGCGGCCCGCGTTCGAATCCCCGTCGCGACTGAAATTTTTCCACTTTTTTGATATTGAAATTAAAAATAAAAGTTAAATCGCTTAAAATCGAGTTGAATTATGTATGGAAAAGTGTGTTTTTACTGTGAAAAAGGTGCTTGACCTTTGCCCTCGTACTTCTCGTACTTCCTTGACCTTTGACCTCGTACTTCCTCAGGCCCCTCATAGGCCCGATAGCGGCGCTCTTCTACTGCTGTTGACAAACTTTATTAGGAATTACATGTCATCGCTGATACAATTAGTTGTTCAACTAGATAGGTGTAATATTTCACTGAACATAGTAAGTTATTTTCTAGTATAAAATTAATAAGTATCATTGCCTGTGTTATGGGAGAGGATACTCCGCAAACTGACATGACAATACTGAATTACAAATAATAAGGTGCCAAGGGGGGGTGGGGGTATAAATAGCTTTAGGGGATTCCTCGAAATAGGCGTGTGAGGTACAGAGCTGGACATCACTGCCGACACCCATTATTCCAGGTTTTTAAATAAAAGAAACATATGTGAAGGAAAACTCTGCATGCCCCTGCTCGAGGGTTAAGGCTTTGATGATCACATTCACCCCACATGCGCCAGCGGTTGTACAAGTCTGAATTTTCAAACTAATTTAAAGTACTTTGTAATGCACAGTAACTTGACCAAAAAGATAAAACTAACTTAACTAAATCTTAATACCTGTTGATTTTTCCTTGTATGTATCTAAAATAGCTAATTTTAGTGAAATTCATAAATTGTAATAGTGCACCATCGGTGGCGCATGTTGTCCGGTGGGCTAACTGAAATCCCCACGACCGACGTTCGCCATTTGTGGTACAGGCTCGATTTGCCGATGGCGTAACAGGTAGCAAAGCGGCTGACAGTACACTGTTAGTTATTGTAACTTCCGCAGGAGTACAGCACCTCCCGAGTCTTCTGTAACACCTTCCGCCATTTTTAGTGTGTTTACCTCAAATTGGTGAGTATAAGTGTCTTCTTTGCCTTCAGGTGGTATGACTCATTATAGGCTGTAAAATAGATAGCTCCAAAATTGACTGGGCTCTTGGTTGATTATGTAATTTTGTTGGTACCAATTTGGTGGTAATTTTTTGGCGGTATTTTTTGGTATGTAATTGAAAAGAGTATGTTGCACCTGACGGGGGCGGTAACAGTGATACTGTCATTAGTAGTGTAGGCCAAAGTGACGAATGTGAGGAAAAAAAGGGACTTTGGACTGATAATTACGAAAGACAGGATGCTGCAGGTACTGCTGAAAGTGACGATGATCTCGTACAATCAGTGGTTAGTGATATCGTTTATAAATAACGGTAAGTGTTAACGGTAACAGTTAACGGTGGTAAGTTTGTATCTGAAAACTTATAATGAATGGACTTAATTTTAACTTTCATGTAGACCCATTCACTGAAAACTCCAGCCTTACACTAGAATTTGACACTGAGGAAAAAGACTTCCAAAAAATGTTCACCAAAGGCTATATGGCTGAACTATATGAAAGAATAAATAGGAAAACTACTTGGTATTTTGATGGTTATGGGAATTGGCCCAATGTTGCAGCAAATGTATTGAGTCCAAGCAAAGAACCCTTTGTATGGAAACCAGGTGATAAAAAGCAATGACGAGAGATTGTTTCGATTGTTTGATGAAATGTCTTCACTTCCACAACAACCCAAAGTTTAGAGAACTTTTTCCTTATCCTGCATGAAAATCTGGAAATCAACAAATCGATGGTTCAATGGCGAGGCAGGCTAATCTTCAAGTAATATTTGCCGGTAAATCACACCACTATGGTATGAAGCTATGCAAATTGTGTGCAACAAAATGGTTACAATATTGAAAGTTAAAGTGCATCTGAAAAAATCAATATTCTGGCCATGGAGGGACATGAAGAAAAAGTAGTAATTGTTATGGAGTTAAAAGCTAGTTGTAGATTATCTCAGATAATTTTTACAATTCTTGAAGCGTAAAAATGTGTTCACCAGGATGGAGGGTCCTTGCAGGGCAGGGCAAAAGAGGTGTGTCTTCTGCTACAGGGACATGGCAAATGAAAGAGGGGTGAAAACGCTAGAATGCTTGTGAAACGAGTTGTCACTTTCTGCAATGAAGTGAAACTCATTTATGTGAATTGAATTTTTTCACAAAAACCACTAAGGGTATTAAAAGGACATAATGATTAGATTTAGCAATGTTCTTTCTTGTTTTTTTTAATACTATTATTTTTAATTCTTTACAGCTCTTTTTAGATTTTTAACGAAGACGTCAGTACAAGCATAGAATTTCTCTTTGTAATTATAATATGAGAAGAGTTTTTTGAGATGAAATGACAGTCTTATTATAAAATGCTTAAATTTATCTTTGAGACTAGAGATTTTTTTAAATTTAATATTTATATAGAGTCCTCCTTTTTTTGTTCAAACAAAAAAAGGTGTACTACAGAAATGATTTCTAATAATTAGATTATAGTCCCAATATTATTACGACAAAATTCTGTTCCAATAAACATTTTTATACGTTTGCAATGAAATCATCTGTTTATTTAAACACCCTAAAAAATGGACCTTTTTTATAAAAACTTTACACGTGCGCCATCAGTGGCCACGCTGTATCATAACCATAAAATACGAATACACTGATGATATAGCCCAGCAAAGCTCTGAAAGCGCTATCAAAAAGCACTGAATCAAATGGGAACAGCTCGACAAAGAAGGTACACGTCAGAGTTTTGGAATGTTTCCAGTGTGGCACCAGTGGCGCACGTTGGGATTATGATTAGTACAAAAACTGACTGCTGACTTCCATCGGGCTGAACAAGTTAATGCCTCTGAAAACATGGTTTTGACAAAACCATTAGCTTAGAGCCTCTAGTTTATTAGTTGCCTAGAGCTCTGTGTTTGTTTGGATAGTAACCTTAACAATACTGTGAAATCATTCCTTCACATTCTAAGACACATTAGATTTAGCCCAGATCCATTTAACGTTGCTTAGGCCTAGACCTGCTAGGTTGTGGCATAAAAACATTTCAAATAGGGTGAAAAGGTGACTTGCAGGATTTTAACCTGGGCCTGACGGACCAGAGTTCCACATTATTCTAACAATTAAACGAGGAGACTCACCATAAAACTTTAACTAAGACATTATTTTCTAGAGCTTTTATTGTAAAAAATACTATTAGGTAAAGCAACTAGTTGAAAAACACTGGTAGTAGGTCTTACCACAGGTTTACTGAAATCAGCAGCAAAACCATCGTTGGCAGCAAAGGGGTCTTGATTCGATGTGGCTGATGGATTTGAAAAGGGATCTAATGGAATAAAAAAAATAATTATGATTGTAAACAACTTTAAAGTATTTCTATACCTATAAATTTTGTTATAGCACGTTAACTGCCACGCCGGTCCGATCGGGTCAGCTTAGGTAGGTCAGACGGAGCAACCTGTCGACCCGATCCGGTCAGCAACCAGAGTATTCCAGCGTTTGACCGATTCGCCGATAGATGTCTCTGGTAGGCACCTAGCGGCACTTTGGTGAACTGACATAGTACATCCCTAGCCTCCTAGATAGCATCGCGGCAGTTTTTTAAATCCACTAGAAGTGTCTCAAGCATTCGAGACAATTTTGCCAACCCAATCGGGTCAGCATCGTTTACTTGCAACAATTCTCTTCATTAAAAATCATTTAATATCATTCAATAAACCTAATACAACATTGTTCTTGAATTTATCTTATCTGTTATGTGCCCGATAGTTTACAAAGCAATTTACTGGTATATAGCATTTTTTCATAGGTTCTAATTTTGCTTTGTTGCCCGCTCGGGTTGACAGGTCAAAATATTATCGAATATTCCTTATAAAAATTTATCGGTCACCAGTTATTTTACATGTAATTTTATTTATTTTGTTAAAAGTCAATATAACTAACCTCAAAGAGTACAAAAACTAACACATAACTGAAATTTCAACTGCGTGGCACTGTGGTAATCAGAACAAAAATATGCGTGGCAGCTAACATGTTAATACTAGTTATAAGTTCTTATTTTTGATATTCCAGAAATAATTGAAGCACAGGATTTAATTGTAACCAGTTACTACTTAATCTCTAAGCTAAAAAAATATTTATTAAATACATTAGTTGCTTAGGTGCTTGCCAATAATTAATGAACAGTATCAGCAAACTGATACACACTTTCTCCCTTAAAGCCATTAAAATAAGAAAACCTGCAATAAAATAAAATGAATTTACAATTATTTCACAAATACACAAACAAAGTTTTATCAAAATTGGTTAGTAATTAACGGATAAGATATATCAGTTTTTAAAAGCATAAGAACCACTGCATTTACCGCCATGCGAAAATATCAATTATCTCCGCAACCAGTTGACTTGGACTGATAATTCAAGATACTGGATTACTTATTGTTCCAAGCCAAACTAAATGGTTGCAAGCATATTTAGATTTATAATTATAATTTTACAGAAATTTGAAAAATTATAATTTTCAAACACTTAAATACGTATTAATTCTGAACCTGAATTTTAACAGACATGTGGATGGTGTCATTTTGATTTTCATCTGAAGCACTAAAAACCATGAAAATTTTATCAAAATTATTAGGGCTGTTTTTGGGAAATTTTGATTTTTGGAGTTTTTATGGGATAAATAAATCAAAAATTTAAAAAAACACCTGGAGATATCATGGTTTTATACAATCATGCCAAATTTAATGGAAATGAAACCACTGGTATTGAATATACTTTTGTTCACACACACACGCACGCACGCACGCACGCACGCACGCACGCACGCACGCACGCACGCACGCACGCACGCACACACACACACACACACACACACACACACACACACACACACACACACACACACACACAAACACACACACACACACAAACACACACACACACACACACACACACACACAACTCCGAAAACCACTTTTTTGGATTCAGGGAGTACTAAAACATATATTTTCACTAACAACTCAAATTCTAAAATTTTGACTAATACTTTCTCCATATACTATGTGTAGGGGGGAATAAAGTTACAATGAGTAGCCGACATAAATCAATCATAAACAAGTGGATGTATGTAAAAGTAAATCTTGTCCATGTGAATTTTATTTACACTTGGGACAAAATAAACATATTTACCATTTGTGAAATTATTATTCATAAACGTTTCACCACCAGTTGGTCCATTTGTGAAGGCATCTTTGATAGGCTCCTGCAACTGAAATTCACAAAATAGAAAATTATTTTTAAAAAAATACTGAATGTGTTACAAACAATCTGGTCCCCAAAAATGATGTTTACAGTTGACCCTCAATAATCGGACACTAGAAAGTGTGGCATTTTCATTTAATTCATTTTATTTATTCAGTCATGTTACACCATATACAAAGGTAGGAATGCCTTAATGGTAGATGACTAAGTTACTTAAATAATATGTAAATAACATGCTACATAAGTAATGTTAAATAATGCTACAAAATAAAATTCATACAATTGTCTGCTCTTAAAATTATGTTAAGCTAAGGAACTCATTGACACTATAAAACATGTTTTCAAATAAGTAATCATGCAATTTCTTTTTTAAACTCTTTGTAATATGAATTTCTCTTATTTTAGAGGGAAGGTTATTGAAAAATCGGACACCTTGCTATGAAGGGGTTTTCTCAAAGGCTGTGGATCTATGGAGAGGGTACTGAAGTTGATTGTTACGTGTTGGATAGTTATGATATGAATTGACCAGAGTAAATTTTTGAAAATTATTCTTGATAAACAGAAGAGAGTGTAGAATATAAATACAAGGTAGAGATAAAATATTCAAATCTCTGAAGAGAGGTTTACTTGGAGTCATTGAATTTTTATTCAACATTGTCCTAACAATGCTTTTTTGAATCTTGAAAATTGAGTCACTAGATTGGGCACCACCCCAGAAGATTACACCATAAGTTAAGTGTGAATGGATATATGCATAGTAAACCATTTGTAGAGTGGCAATATCTAAAGTCCTAGAGAGAGTTTGAATGAGGCAAAACGCTTTACTTAATATCTTAGACAGATGACTGTTGTGAAAGTCCCATTTTAACCTACAATCAAGATGTAAGCCTAAGAATTTGCCATTTTGAGACTTTTTCCTAATTAAACTGTGAGATACAGGTAGACCTGAATAATTTAGAATATGGGTAATTTCTTGTCTATTATCATTCGGGCCTACATTATATGAACTGTAATTGAGAGTTTATCAAAGTAGATGATATCGAATTTTGTATTTATTAACTTTTCTTCTATAATGTATATAAATCGATTAATTAGATCCCCTAAAACATATCAAAATATCACATACATTGACGTTTCTCAATTTATAGGTTATGTTTTGTTTTTTTTTCAGTAGCCCGATGTTCTGTATTATTTTCAGTAACCCGGCGTTTTTGATATCCCCAACATTTTTGATGATTCAACACCCTCCCGCACCTATAAGTGTCGGATTATTGAGGGTCAACTGTATATCAGGGGTGTGCGAATAGTGATTTTTAAACTCAAGTCAAGCCAAGCCAAGCTTTTTCAGTTTTTGAGTTTGAGTTTTTTCAAGATAAGCTTATTTAACAATTACCAAACATTTGAATTATTGAACTTGATTTTTAACTTTAAAATATGAAATAAAATAATTCTGTATACCTAAAGTGAACGCCAGCTACAGATAAGAAAGTTAATCTCCAAAAAAGTTAATGATCTGATGGAGGTTCATTAATTTTTGTAATACATTGCATTACATTAATAAAACAATTTGTTTAGGATAATAATTAATTTAAACTTCAAAATACTTTCAAATTTAAAGAAATAGTTAAAATTACGTAATTAGACCAGTAACATATACTAGATCATTGATTTCAATTTTTGAGAGCTGTTGTTTGAGTGAAAGTTATTAAATGGGTATACCTAGTAAAAATTTACAGAATTCCACTAAGTCAAACTCAAGGTTGTTTTATTCTTTATTTTTTTAAAAGGATGTATAATGTGTAAATATGATAACAAAAATACCAGTGACAATTGTGGAACAATAATATTCATGGCTAAACTTATTATTTCAGAATATAAAATATGATTGAAATAATATTTAATGTTTACTAAAGGACCCACGCTGCTCCGCAGCAGTAAATATTGGTATCAAGACACAAAATCAACTCAAATCAAATAATTCTTCATTCACAAAATTAATGTTACATGCAATGCAGCTTCAAAACTTCAATGAGGCTTGCCCGACACTTGCCTAAGTTGAAAAAGAGGTGCATGTAGCTGGGCCCGGTTATGTTGGAATTTTTAGAAAACCAATTATACCATGATTTATTACCAAATTGGAGATAATTTGTTTCACGAAGGAAAAAGTAGGAATTTAATGAGATATTCTGTACTTAAGTTTTTGGGAGAGCGACACGTCAGCCCGGCCATACGACTTTTCAAACTAACTATATACCATGCTAAAATACCCCCCCTTTCCAGACCCAGGAACGTGGGTATTTTACTCAGGAAAGTGCAAAAGAACATAGTTCAAGCCAACACAGCGAGATTTGACGTGTTTTTGTAAGCTCCATAAAAATAACATGGGAAATGAATATGCAGGTTTGCTGCCATGAAAATGGAAATATCGGGGATTTTAATCTATAATACATTAGATCTCATCTAGATGAAGCCACAAACCAAGTTTTATCGAGATATGATGAAGAATAAGCGAGATATAGAATTTTACTTAAAAATTTTACGTTAAAATTGGGACAACGTCCTGTGTTTACCACTTTCAATATCTCGGTAACCAATGGACATAGACCAGTGATTTAGAATCCCAAATTGTTTGTTTTTTGGGCTGAACTCAATGGTGCCAACAAAAATTTGATAAAATATAAAATTCAAACAAATGTAAAATATTCAAATTTCTATGTAAAATATTTTAAAAAAAACCCACTTTTGGGGAGGTTTATTCCCCTTTGCCCCCCTTCCGGTGGCCCGATCGGGCTTGTTCACGAATTCGTCCGATTGATTACCACTTGTCTGTACCAAAATTTCATTAAGATCAGACCATAAACGGACTCGGAAAAGAAAAACCTAATTTTTATATCTAAGATTTGTGTTGTTCGGAATTCAGCAGAGTGCTTCAGGTACGTCCAATCATAATGATCAATAGCCCAAATGAAAGCTGGTATTTCACTAAAGGTTCTTAGATCAAAACATAAAGAATTACGTAATTAGAACTGGGGAAATATATCTTTAATTGGATTCAAAATTCGGGAAATAATCGAATTTATGTTTTTTGGTCGAGTAATACAGTTGATAAATGAGTGTGGATACTTGATGGCAAATCTGCGCGTGCATACCTTTAATTTAAGACCTCAGTTATGAAAATCAGTCGAGTAGAAGAGCTGAACAGACTTGGAAAAGAAAAACAAATTTTTTTTTGTGTTGTTCGGAATTCAGCAGAGTGCTTCAGGTACGTCCGATCATAATAATCAATAGCTCAAATGAAAGCTGGTATTTCACTGAAGGTTCTTAGACCAAAACACACAGAATTACGTTATTAGAACTGGGGAAATATATCTTTAATTGGATTCAAAATTCGGGAAATAATCGAATTTATGATTTTTGGTCGAGTAATACAGTTGATAAATGAGTGCAGATGCTTGATGGCAAATCTGCGCGTGCATACCTTTAACTTAAGACCTCATTTATGAAAATCGGTCGAGTAGAAGAGCCGAACAGACTTGGAAAAGAAAAACAAATTTTTTTTTGTGTTGTTTGGAATTCAGCAGAGTGCTTCAGGTACGTCCGATCATAATAATCAATAGCTCAAATGAAAGCTGGTATTTCACTGAAGGTTCTTAGACCAAAACATACAGCATTACAGAAATAGAACTGGGGAAATATATCTTTAATTTAATTCAAAAATCCGGGAAATAAGCAAATTTATGTTTTTTGGTCGAGTAATTGAGTAGATAAATAAATGCCGATGCTTGATGGCAAATCTGTGCGTGCATACCTTTAATTTAAGACCTCAATTATGAAAATCGGTTCAGTAGAAGAGCCAAACGAACTCGGAAAAGGATAACTATATTTAACTCCTATAAGAAATGTACAGGGAGGAAATTGCTTTTGTGCATAACTCAAGTAATACGGCAGATAAATGAATGCGGTTGCTTTATGGCAAATCTGCACATGCATACCTTTAATTTAAGACCTCAGTTATGAAAATCGGTTGAGTAGAAGAGCCAAACGGACTCGGAAAAGAAAAACCAATTTTTTTAATATATAGATAACACTAACAATTAACAATCATTTATTTTAATCCCAAAATTAGTTGTATTTTAAAACTTCAGTGAAGAAAATAATACTGTTTAAGAAAATATGGAAGAGACAAAACCAGAGATTGTGACAGAATAGAGAAGGGGGGGGGGGGGAAGAAAGAGCAAGAGAAAAACAGCTACCTATCTCATTCTCCTTATCAGTGAGCAGGAGCATGGAGTTTATTTTTTTGTCAACTAAACCCCTGTCTGCTGGTCCATTGTTAATTTTTGAGGGCTTACTTGTCTGAGAGCTTGAATTAATTAGATGATAAATGAGTCCCTATTACAAAATGCAAAAACACAAACTACTTTTCATACAACTACAAACTTTCATCAATCATCACAAGTGGCAACTTGAATCCCTACAGGAAAAAAGGTAATTTAATTTGATGAATCACTTGGGAATAGGGATGGATGGCATTGGATTTTCAGTTCGGATCTGGACGGGATGGGATTTTGTTTTTTTCCTTAAAGCAACGGGAAAAGTTTGTTCTCAAATTTGTTTATTTTATTACGATAGTAGGTTAAAACCAGCGACCAAAGAATAATATAGACTGGCCATTCCGCGCCTCAGTTGAAGCCGGCCGGCCGCGCTGACAGGACCTATGAGTGGTGAGTTGTGACTGCCCTATTCGATTGCATTGGCCACACCGCGCGGCCACTGTGACGCTAACGCCATGGCGCCGAGCTTGGTGGTGGAATTGACTGGGCGAACCCAGTCACTCACAATCACGACTATTGATATAGAATTTTTAATGAAAAAATAAGTATTAGTAATTGAGGATTTAAAGAGTAAATGACATTTGTAGACGAACCCACAAGGAAAGTTGTTTGTTTTTGTAACAGAAAATGTAAAACTATTTTTAATTTTAGTTTCGATATTTTAACAAATTGCATAATCTAAAGTTAGTTGTAAAGAATATTAAATTTATTTACATGTTAATAAGTGAAAAATAACTTTTTAGGGCAGTAACATCTATTTACATGTTAATAACTGAAAAATAACTTTTTAGGGCAGTAACAGCAAAAACCAGAATTGCACATTTTAGAATTCATTACATTTCACATTGTTAACTGACTTTTCTCTTCGTAATAATTAAAGCAATCAAATAAATGTTAGTAATCTACAAACAGCTAGTTAAATGAATGAACATTAGTTGGATTAAAATAATGAAATAAGAAGTCAAATTTTAAAAACAAATCTATTGAACAAGAGCGTCAATAGATCCGCGCCAGCTTGTCCCGTGGGCGGATGGGAATTGAAAAATCTAACCGCTCACCTTTAAGGCTGCCTGTAGGCTAAACGAAGCGTTTTACAAGAGGATTTAAAATATAAAAAAGTTTATTTATGTCCTTCTAGACAACTTTCTCGCAGATGAAAATTCCCTGACCAAATAATAAAAAATTTCCTCGCAGGTCAACTTTTTCATGTCAAAGAAAAAACTACAATTTTCTATTCTTTGATTTTGATTTTTTTAATCTACTTATAATTAACTTTCTCACACAAGTTTAGTGTCGTTGGCAAGTTTATATTGTTATCTTCATTACTACAAAGTTCCAGAAATTTATCTTAACTCTAACTATTTATTCCGGCGGTGTTATTGAAACACTGCGAATTAAAATTTGCGCTAATGGCACACGGCGGTTTGGCCGGTGGGACCTATGGTTAGTGAAGAAGTGGTGACAAGGGCCACTGTGTATTGAGTATAGGGAAGGCCAGTCTATATTATTCTTTGGTCACTGGTTAAAACAGTGTCAACTATAACTATTAGTACTAATTACCAAATGACTTCAGAAAATTTCAAGAGATAAATTTAAGTGAAAGTAATAGTAACTTATATCCAATGGACAAAATAGCAAACATTAAAGGATCACAATCAAATTATTTTTCTGACTAGTGATTGAATTAAGTTGAAAATTATAAATAAAAATATAAAATTTGTATTTTATAAGTGGATTTATTTATGTAAGACATGGTAAATAATTAATTAATATTGTTATTTTATAACAATTTTGAATTTTTACTCTTTCTAATTTTGATGCATTGAAAAACAGTTAAAAACAATAATTGACAACCAAACGCGATCGTTTATCACGGCCGATCACAAGTTTCTCAAAGCTACATCAGCTGTTCTTCCGTAATTGGTAGATCCATTTTTTTTCTTATCAAAGCTCTGTTCACAACTGTTCAACTAGACATAAAAATAATCTTGTAACACCCTATGTAAGACTTTCTAAAACTTTAAACAGTCTTGTTTATCAACAGCTCAAGTTTTTCAAAAAACTTCCCAGAAATATTAGAAACCTAACTTGTAATAAATATAAGTTGCTTATGACTGAGTGGATGAAAAAACAAGCTTTTTACTCTGTAGCCATGGACTTTAAATCTACCTGACAGCCTAGGGAATCAAACAGTGTTATTTTAATTTTAACCTTAATTTTGTTCTGTTACATACTTCTGTACAAATTTGTTAGTATAAGTTTATCATGATGTACCTGTCGTGTCAATTACACCCTAACCAGTGATTAAAGGAAATAAAGTATATTGCCTATTGTCTACATGCTATCATATTTCGCGGCCGATTGCAAGTTTTGCCGAGCTACATTTGCCACTCACCCGAGACTGGCAATACGTGCGATGGTTTTTGCGGTCAATTATGAGTTTTGCAAAGCTGCACTTGCCATTTATTTGGGATCAGCATCTACACGCGATTGTTTTTTGCAGCCGATCGCTAAAACGATCCTGCCTTGAAAATTTACTGAAGTAAATACAAATCCCACCCAAAAATCAGTATTTTTTCCCCTAAATTTTAGGACCTGACCGTCCCTCCTTGGGACTAAAAATCCAGAGGGAAAACCATTAAAATACTTAATGTGCCATTGACCAGGTACTTAGGCCTGACAACATGCAACACATAGTACACTTAAGATTTACAATGATTGGTGCTGGTGTCTTACTTGGTCTGAGACGAGCCTAGTGTGTGACGGGTCTCGGAACTCTGGTTGCAGATGTAGGAGGGTGTCGGGAACACTCATCGCATCTCCGCCTTCCACTCGCGCGATCGCGTCTTGCATCTGCCGCTGGTGCTCCTCTAGCTGAGTAATACTTGCTTTCACCTGTCGAATAAATCTCATTGGAGAAAATTGTGTGAATACTAAAGAAAATAACTTTTGTTAGCATATTCAAGTCAAACGATCAAGCTGAACTTGAATAACAATGGCCTACTTGAAATTTCCTTTATTTCATCTATCACTTACAAACAGTGACATAGACAGTTTTATTGCCATAACTTATGATTTGTTCTAATTACATATCATACCATCAACAACTAATAGGTAATTCCAACCATGAATTACATAATTTAGCTAAGATTTAGATTTATTTTTAGATTTTAGATAAGATATATTCATTTAGCTCTTCATAGAAATTTGCTGCCACTAAGCGTGTGCGAGTGGTGATTTTTGAAGTCGAGTTGAGCCGAGCCGAGTTTTGAAAAATACCCGCGAGTTTCGAGCTTTTTTCGAGTCGAGTTTTTTTAAAGTTTATAATACAGTACACCTCGGATTATCCGGACATCACATTATCCGGATCCCGGATTATCCGGACCGCCTATCCGTGAAAAAAATTTAAATCACGCGGTAAAAATGTGATTTTAGTGAGTTTGACGCGTAAAGAGTGCCTTCTAAAAAGTAAGCTGGAACTGCATTTCACAATACACTTACGTGTTGTGCAGTCTTGACACGCTGTTTGCAGCTTCAGTATAGCAGTGACTAGGTTTGCGATCGCTATTTAGGCGATATTATAATAACCTCGGATTATCCGGATTTTTAGTTATCCGGATCGGTGTTTTGCCACATTAATCCGGATAATCCGAGGTGTACTGTATAATAGTCATCATGTTTCTACATAATGGTAAAAAATTATTATCATTACTCAAATACAAATTACAATTTCGAGGTAATTAAACTTAAAAGAGTTATTAAACTAAGAGCAGATATGCAAATATATGATACCAAAACAAAAGAAAGAAAACCTTTTACTGAAACTTACAATAATTCTTGATTTGATATATTCTTCAAGCCTAACTTGTGTTTAATGCTTACCTGGGATTTGAAATGAAATGAAAACACTAATTAATTATAAGCCGTGACCAATTACATGACTCAATTCATGATTAAAATATTTCCTTTGAGTTATTCACACAGGTACATTTTTATTGATGTAACTGTCAACAAAAAAACTAAGTTTTTATTTATTTGAAATGGTTTCCAAAATATAACAAAAATAATTTTTTTACAAGATGTAATAATAACTAACCTCAAACTAGAAAAGATAGAGTGATATCAAAATTTATGTGTCTTTAATAACTAAAAAGAACTTTTTACTTCAAGTTTATCACAAACGAGGTTTCAGTTATATTCATTGAAGATGGATTGACATTGTGAAAAATGGCCGTAATATTCTTTCGCACGTGCCGATTTCGGGTAAACGGCGGGAGTAACTACTCGACTTGAACTATCGAGTAATTTGCAATAAGTCGAAAAAAGCTGGATTCTCGAGTACTCGCACACCCCTAGCTGCCACCTATGAAAAAAACCTTGTAACGACATTTACCGCCACCGCTTCCCCTTGTGAAGTGGTTAGCTTCAAGACGGCTTTTGTTACTTATTTGAAAGCACACTTTACAAGACGAAGGATATGCCAGACATTACTTCTGGTTAAAATGGAGTAGTCTTTAATATAAAAATCACAGTCAAGTTAAACAGTGTCTGAGTCAAATGGGGTATTTTTCATGACGAGTTCAAATCACGAGGTTATCAATCAATGCTGTATCTGATTACCTAACTCTACAAAAGGGAGCGGTAAAAAATACCTCCACTGCAGTAGACTAGCATACTCAGCAAATTTTAAATGCATAAAAAATATTTTAAAAAAACAACATAGCGAGATAAGGCATGTTTTTGTAATCTCCGTAAGAGTAACATAAGGAATGAGTATGCAGGTTTGCTACAACAGATATGTGAAAATTGGGTGGTTTTAATTAAATACGGGGCGTTTTTTTGCAACCCACAACTTTATTTTATCAGTGAAGGATTATTCCTTTACTTTAGGATTTCCTGGATTTCACCCCACTACATTATTTACTTTGGGGATAAAACAAAAGTGGCGGACTGTTTGAACATGAAATGTAAGCTAAATGTGATAAAACTTAAATAAAAGGTTGTATCAAATGTAAGAATTAACAAAACAATACTCATCTCATCTTTATATGTGCATTATTCAATCTTAAAAATGGGTTGTGTTAAAAAAACACCCTGTTTATCGTAAATCTGAACTAGGAGAAGCCATACACCAAGTTTTAGAATAGAATGGAATAGAATATCTTTATTTGTCTTTAAACACAAGTTACATTGTGTAATGGACATCGTCTCAACAAATAGATTATTTTTATATACAATAATATAAAAAATACATTGGTCAGGATAAAATAGAAACATAAATGTTGAAGAAAATGTCAAGTGCTAAACAAAACTACCCCTAAAATCTAGAACATCTTTTATATCATAAAAAAAATTGTTGATAAGAAAGTTATTAAGTTTACGTTTAAAAGAATTAAAAGGCAATCTACGGAAATCTATTGGCAATTTGTTAAACATTGAAATTTGTAAATGTTTATGTGAACTTGAGAATTTTTGTAAACGAGGTCTGCTATTGTTTAGATTTTGGCAGTTTCTGGTTTCATATCCATGTATTTTGTTCCTAAAAGAAAACTGTTCGTTATTCTCTTTTACATACAGAATATTTTGATAAATGAAAATCCTTTGTACGGGCATGATCTGAAACTTCTTGAAAAAAGGTTTGCAGCTCTCTTGTTGAGGGATACCTGCCATTATTCGCAAAGCCTTTTTTTGCCACAAAAGAACCTGCCTAGCTCTGATACTATTATGCTATTTATTAAGATATGTTGAGAAAACCCCATATATATGTTTATATATATATATACATATACATACATATAAACATATATACATAAATAAAATATAGCCTATCTGAAGTTTTATTTATTAAGATATTGTAACTGATAGTTACAGTTTAACATTTCGAAATCGAACCAGGAAGATTGACAACCACCTAATTGGAACAAGTAGATCAGAGTTCAGCTTGAATTTGCAGTTTAATTGGTTATCTAGGAAACGAGGTCGACCTACTTAGGAAACTGACAGAGTTCTGGATCTAGATCAGCGATCAAGGTTGCGGAAGGTAAGCAATGAAGTGTCGGGTGATGACGAAAGTGACTGATGATTGATGGACGGAAATGAGAGTGGGAGGAGAGCAAGACGATTTTGGAGGAGGATCCGGGAGGAGGAAGGAAGTCAGAGCGAGGAGCCGAGAGGGGAAGCTTCGCCGTCCGGGGGCTAGGAGTCGCCTTGGTGAAGTGCAGCCAACAGGAGATTATAATTTAAAGTAAGATTGTTTAATATCTTTCTATTGTAATGTAAAGCAAGCCTGGCATTCGAAGATTAAGATTCAAATTTCAATTCCTTTTCTCAATTAACGTAGTTTTCCAAATTTCTTTAGTTTGTTCCAATTTTTCAAGATCATGCCTTCTGCTTTTAGTACCCTCATTTTGAGAGATCTTTATTTATTTTAAATATCATATGAATACCACTCCAGCAAACTTAAAAATGATTGCTAGGGTTGAATTTAACAAAAATGAATTCTATTTCGATGATGCATTGCTGGTTTTCTAAACTTAATTATTTAATTACTTGCAAATGTGAAACTTTGTAATGTTGTTTGTAAACTGTTCTATTTATATTTTGATCAATATATCATGTTATTGTAGCATTCCCTAGTTTGATTCCAGTACCCTTCTCTAGCCAAGTGAGTTAAGCCTCAGTTCATTCTTTTGACTATTATTGTTCAGTTAAACCTTTTTAGAGTTTCTCTCTGATTTACGTAAAGCTTACGAAGTTGAACTTTACAATATGTACCTATGGACATAGAGTAATGATTTAAAACATTAAATTATTTGTTTTCTTAAGCTAAATTTTAAAATATTAACAAAAATTTACCGATTCTAATTTTTCTATGTAAAAACTCCATTTTTGGGGGGGTTTATCCCCCTCTACCCCTCTTTCCAGTGATCTGATCAGGCTGGTTTACAAACTCGTCCAAGTGATTACGATTTTAAATGTCTGTGCCAAATTTCATTAAGATAGGACCATTTTTGTATTGTGCTAACAGACATGTAAACACATTAATATATATATATAAATATATATATACCCCAGTTGCAGCAGACCTGCATATTCAGTGAATTTCAAATGCAAAACAAAATATTTCCATCCAACATAGCGAGATTTGACATGTTTTTGTAAGCTCCATGAGAATAACATAGGGAATGAGTAGGCAGGTTTGCTGCCATGAAAATGGAAATACCGGGGATTTTTAAGTTATCATGGTCTGGGTCTTAGGTCTTACCATGAGTACTAAGGTAACAGCTTTTTCCCTGTAGGGGAAATTCGCTAATATGTTTAATTATATCTAAACATTTTAATAAATTGTGTTTTTTGCATCTTGTTATGGCTTACGTCTGCGGTAATGGGGGAAATTTGCTAAAATTTTGGGATTGTGATTATTCTCCTTCATAACATGCAAAGCCACCTTGCCACAAGTCAGATCAAAACTTTTTGATTAATTTTAATGGAAGTTATAACCGCATTGCCAACATAGCAATATCTTGCACTTAGTTATTTTCATATTTTCTGGCAGTAAAAAAATCTTTGAAACAAACGCTTAACTATAAATGAGCGAGTGAATTTCCTGAGAGCAAACATTTAGTTACGAGATGTTTCAGAGCTGGCAGCAGATTTCTATGAAGGGGAACTTTAAAGACTTGATTGTACAGTAGGTAAAATGTTAAAACAATCAGCTTATTAGAGCCCCTCATATCTGGCCTCATTTTACTAGTCCTCAGTTTATTCGGCTGCATCGCAGAAGCCAATGTCAAAATGTATATCACACGGATTATTAGGAGTCTGCGGTGCACTGAAAAATTGGTGCCAGTCAATACCAGTCAATTCATACTTTCAATCATAACGTATTCCTTGCATAAACCAATACATTTCACAAACCTTAAAACCTAACCTATAACAAACAAAACAAACATTTACTATTGCTGCCAGTGCTGCTACCACTACATTCCTCTAAAAAGAAACCAATAAACACGCATTAAGCATCACTTTACTACAACTCAGCTGATTGTTTACTCCTGTTTCCTGTAATCCCAGACCAGAAAAACTCTCCGGCCTAAGCCGAAAAGTTTTTTCTGGACTAGTACGGCAATGGGTACCTTTCGAGCCAACAAAAAGGAACAGAAAACAGATGTTTCTGTGTCAGTATGATGAAAAAAAATTATCATTATTATTTATTTATGTACCTTATTAAAAGATACATAATTTCATCAAAGAACTTAGATAGAGGAGTGTTCATTGCAACACTATATTAATTAAGTAAAATAGTAGTAGGCAATTGTAGTATAAGTAAATATTACCTGACTGATCTGTAACTGTGAGTCTTGAAGGTTTTGACTAAGTGTTTCCAGTTTTTTACTGAATTCTTGTTGTTGCTGCTCTAATCTAGTTTCTTCCTGTTTCAATCCCTCTAATTCTTGTTTCTTGTTTGTTAATTCTTCTTCTTGAGCCTTTAAATTATTTTCTTGTTCTTCCGCTTGTCTCCGCAAGTTGTCAACCTATTTGTTCATATTATGATATTATTATTATTTTGGCTGTGAAGCAGCTTTCAAAATCCAAAAAAAGGATCTGAGAATAATGATTCATGCAAATCTAAGATAACATATAAAAATATATTCAAGGACCTGCATGTTTCAATCCTCCAAACTCTATATACAGTAGACCCCCTCTTAACCGACTCTAACGGAACCAGACTTAGGTCGGATAACTTAAAAGGTCGGTTAAAACGGGTAATTCCCTTAACACCAAATATTAAAAGCTCTATTTATTAAGGGTTCTATTAACATCCTTCTAAAGTGGTTTGTGGATTATTGGGAAAATCAACTACAATTTTTAACCTGTATTCCAGAATAATTACTGCAGAATTGCCAGTAATAACCCTAAAACATGGTCGAAACAAACGAAAACTCACAGACCTTTATTATACTCTGTACACTGATGTGCATCTACTGTACATTTTAATATATTAATGAATGCTGTACTCAAAATATTTTAACCCGTAACAACCTGTAAAGTTTAGCGTTACGTTCCCATTGCCCTGTATAAAAACGGAAATGCCACATTTCCTAGAAAAGGGCGGTTAAACCGAACTGTTTTCAAAACAGTGTCGGTTAAAACGATCTTTTATATTTGACTAGCAAGGGCGGATAATCCGATCGTCGGTTAAAACGAGGTCGGTTAGAGGGGGTCTACTGTAATTTTAAATGTTTACATTTTGATAATAGTGATTTTGATATCTTAATGGAAGAACAACACTTACACATGGTATAAGAAATAGAAGTGATTTTCAATATCCGATACGTAGATTCTTCTTTTGAAAAAATGCCTCATTAAGCAGGAGAAGAACTGTAGAAGAACCTGCCTATTAGAATAAAAAATATTGAAAGCAAACTTAAGCTCTAACACCCCCATTGCAGCAGACCTGCATACTCAACGAATTTCGCTAATTCTTCCCTATAAGGGAAATTCGCTAACAAGAAGTTAATGGTGATGCAAAAGCCTAAGCCCGCTATGATGTAAATCATTATCTGATTCTGAACTACTGATAACTTTAAATGTTTAAATTTTTAAATTTTGGAAATGTATATGGATGCAACGTCTTATTTAATAGAATTAATTTGATTTAAAACAGGGGTAGGGAAAGAGATAAAGACAAAGGAGTCCAAAGTGCAACAGGCCATTCATGAAATCTTCTGTCCAGCATGTCATCCGCCATTCGGCGTTCACCTTCCGGCCGGTACGCGTTACAGTGTACTGTATTTGTTTTAATGTTTAGTTTATTCGTTCCGAATATAAGTTGTGACAATTTTAACTTTTTAACAACAAACTGTGTTCAGACCTGATGATGGAAATTCACTTTCCGAAACCATGGTAGTCCTAAGTTGATTGGATATTTGAAAGCTGAAGATATTAATTAGACAAAGATTCTTTTGAAAAAACTGCCTCATTAAGTTTAAATGATTAACCAAATTTATGATTAAAATTAGGGATGGACGGGATTGGATTTTCAGTTCGGGACGGGACAGGATTTTTTTCTTCCCTCTTCAATTCGGGACGGGATTTTTGTCTTCCCTAAATCTTCGGGAAATGCTCGTTCCCATAAATTTATTTTCTTTTTTACAATAATATCATTAGGTTAAAAACAATGTCATATATAAATGTTTGTACCGTCCCAACTCAAAAAATTTGAAGAAATTAAATGAAAAAATACTAACTTATATGCAAAAATAGTAAATATTAGAAACACATTAAAAAAATTAGTAATACGATGAAATTGTTAATTATACAGTCGACTCTCGCTAACACGAACCTTGATATCACGAAATCTTCGATATCACGAATTATTTTTAATCCCCTTCGAAAAACCTGTCTAACACGAAGAAATTACTATATATAACACGAACTAATTTTCAAAAAACGAACTAATTTTCCGGGTATATTTTACCTCTATAACTCGAAGGGACAAAAAAAAATACCTCTATAACACGAAGTTCAGTAGATAAGACGAATTCGATTCGCGCTTTACCTCCCTAACTCGAAGTTTACCTCCATACCACGAAGTTTTCAGAATGGACCTCTTTAATACGAAATCCCGGCATTCTAAACTGTTTACTCTATTTTATTTTACACGTTTTTTATTTTATATACTGTACTGTAAGTATTACTTATTAATAGAGTAATATTTAAAGTTAAAGGTTTATTTTTGTAGCTGTTAGGGATACAGTAAAGTTTCCTTATATTATTGTTTTAATAACAATTATGATCGATACTATAATAATTGTTTTTACATGTTAAACAGAGGAAGATTACAGACATTTTAATCGGAATTAATGTGAACTTACCTGTTTTTGTGTTTTACAGGTTATTATATTATAAATACTGTATTTTTCATTGATCTATAGTATCTAAATAAGTTAAACGCTTAGATTTGTCGAAGATGTAGGGAACAAACTAATTTTTTCTTACCTCTATATCACGAATTTTCATTTGGTTTACCTCTATAACTCGAACTATTCCTACTACGAACTATACGTAACACGAAGAAAAATCGCAGTCCCGTGGAGTTTCGAGTTAGCGAGAGTCGACTGTAAATAAAATACTAACTTATTTAAAAATGACTAGAGGCTTGAAGGGGCTAATAGCCCCTAAACATAATCCTTCTTTTCTATAGTGCAAAATACTTTCTTAGAAAATAGGCTTTTGGATCCACAAAATTATGATTATATCTAGCATTTGGTTTTAAATAAACAAAGCAGACCTTTTTACATCCCAATGGTTTTAAATGACAGCTATTTTACGTTTTTTTTCATTTTATAGTAATCTTAAAGCAATTCCAGTATTTTCTCCGCGTCCCTATGATGGAGACCTTCAATTTCAGCCCCCCCCCCCCCATCATCCTGCGACCTTCCAAACGCCCACATTTTCGGCGCAAAAATTTCCCTTACGTAATTATATATATATATATAAATCATTTGGTATTAAATCTGCATCGTTATAACATAAAGTAATTAAACGTACTTAACTTTTTATAATTTTATATTATGAAAAAAAACTCAAACCCTTGATTCTTGTAAAATCGTAAAATCTTAAAATTTAAATTTTTATTTGTTATAGTACATTGGACGTGCATAGTTAGCTCCATTTTGAAAAAAATCCCACATGTCAACATCTAGCATGTGGCTTTGAATCAAGCATTAGCACCACATGTTTAATGTAAACAAAGCAGACGTTTTTCAATACAAATGCATTTTAAATGGAAGATATTTTTCGTTATTTGTCATTTTCTGGTAGATTTGGACATAATCTGATATTTTTCCCGACCCCCTAGGACCGAGACCTTTACTTTGAGCCCTCTCCCATCATCCTGCGAGCTGTCAAACTCTCACAATTTTGATTGAAAAAAATCGCTTACAGAATTAATAATATAGAAGATAAATAAATGTTTGTGTAAATGTATTGTTTATTTATTATTTTTCATTAAATTTGAATTTTTATTCTTTCTAATTTGAATGCATTGAAAAATAGAAATAATGTAAAAAAATAAATAAATAAATATAATACACATTTTTAAACTTATTTATGAAAAATAATCGTACTTTTGGCTGAGATTCACAGACATCTGAATTAGTTAAGAAAATTGAATCAATGGGCAAAACCACAATTTGTAGCAGACCAATGTGGCCGACAATATGAACAATCATCACTGTCACACCTTATAGCAAGTTATTTCCGTCGATTAACTGCTATCAGTGGAATATCTCAGATTGCTATTCACACCCAATTGTGAGTTAGCAATCCTACATTCGCCATTTATCAACGATCGGCAAATATGCGCGATTGTTTTTTCTCGCCAATCGCGAGTTTCGTAAAGCAAAATTCGCCGTTAATCTGCGATCGGTCAAAGACGCGGCCGGTCGTAAATTTCGCAAAGCTAGATTTGCCGTCTATTCGTGATCGGTAAATATGCGCAATCCTTTTTCACGGCCAATCGCGAGTTTTGTAAAGCTACATCGGCCGTTAATCCTCGATCGACAGATACGCGCTAGCGTATTTCGCGGCCGTTCGCGAACAGGGCTAATCTATTTTTGCCATTCATCCGCGACTCGCAAATACGTGCGATGGTTTTCGCAGCCGATCAAGAGATTTGCAAAGCCGCATTTGCCGTTTATTTACGATCGGCAAATACGCACGATAGTTTTTAACGGACAATCGCGAGTTTTGCAAAGCTGGATTTGCCATTTATTCGCGATCGGAAAATAAGCGAAATCGTTTTCCGCGGCCGATCACGAATTTTGCGAAGCTGCTAAAACTATCCCGCTAAAACCGCTAAAACTATCCCGTCCCAAAAAATTTCTCAACGTAACTAAAATCCTGCACGAAAATCGGTAATTTAATTTTCCCGAAAATTTCCCCAAATTTCGGGACCCGACCATCCCTAATTAAAATTAATGAAAGACAAAATGGCTGATCAAATAATTCCATCTTAATTACAGTTTGTGCAACGTTACTACAACTATGGCTGGGTCAGCTGGTTGCAAGAGAGGGAGGGGGTTAATTTTCTGAAAACTTTGTTCTACAGCCCTGCTGCTGGGCAAAGGTTGTCTTTACCAACATCATATGTTGAAAATATCATATGATATGGTTAGAAGCGTAGTAGCATATAGCCATCTCTGGTAACAAGGCCGCAGCACTTGTAACTGGCAATGTCGCTCCTAAGGGTAGGAATAACATGATATCTTAAGGTCCCATATGTTGTTTACCTTAAATCAGTTGACCTTGAGGATAGATTTTTCTGTGTAAAATGACCTTGCAAAGCGACATTGCCAATTCGAAGGCTGCGGCTTATTACTTGAGGCGGCTATTGTAGTAGCCATAGCCAGAGATATGTTGTGCAAACTGTAATAAGTTTTAACTGGTCATTTGTTTCATCAGCTGTTCTGTAAAAAAATAAATGTAATAGGACCATTAAAGAGTTTGATTTTTTCATTACAGTAGAGTCCCGCAAACCCGGACTTCGATAACCCGGAATTCTGGATAACTCGGAAAGCCTGCTAGAGCAATAAAGTGCATTGAGATTCAAGGCCAGAGCACGGTGTGACACGTTTAAAACAGTTTTAGTTTTTCTTTAAGTTTTTTTGTAACTAATATAGTTTTTATTTCTTTTACTATGCAATAAATAAATTATTTCTTATAGAAATAACAGAAACTATTCTTATATTTTTTTTATTTTTACTCATTTCTCGATAACTCGGAATTTTCACAAACCCGGACACCGTTCGGTCCACATTAGTCCGGGTTTGTGGGACTCTAATGTAATACAGAATGGATCAAACTATTTAATAAATCAAAATTTGATCTACCGTACTTGTTTTGTCACTATGGCATGCTGAATAAGATAAAATTTGAAATTATTGTTCATAATTTTACTATTTAATAATAAAAAATTCTATGTCTATGTTGGAGAGGCTAATACAAACACACTCGAAAATTTTTTTTCTTGATTTAATATCAAGGAATAATTCTTTCATCATTTACCCAAAATTCAGACAAATGTTTAGTGGAACATTCTCTTGGTATAGGTAATATTTTCCAGATGTTTCGCTTTTTTATACTTAATATTTTCACTTGAAATGGCGACCTACCCTGGTAGGTATTTTAAGCCAAGTATGAATGAGATTTTCTTTTACAGAAGCAATCTTTAAATGGATTCCCTCTGTTTTCAATTGTGAACATTAAATATTATTTAGAACAAACATTCTAATTCAGTGCATCTTTGTTTAACATATTTATCTTAGCAGGCAGTTCCAAACTCAGTGTATTGTGAAAACCACTAGACTCACTGGCACCAAATAAGAGCGGGCGGCAAAACTGGAAACTCTCTAAATTGTCTGCTAACCCTCAGCTGATAAGACCAAATGAAATATTTTTGTCAAACTGTCAAAACTTTATTTACGTTTTCCAGGACCTTTTACATGTAAATTTGTGTTTACTTTAACATATGATCATATAGTTGATTAAATATCCAACCAAATAAACAACAAAAAACAAAAACAAACTTCACAACAATAACAAACTTCGCAAGCAGCGCACTCACTCACCCGCCCTATTTGGTGCCCGTGACTTTAATCCCCTATTAATTAACCTTCTCAAGTCAAGCATTGCAGATCAGAGCAAGTATCCTTGCCTGCTAAAAGTAGTTTTTGTTTTGATCAAAAATTAATGTTTGGTTACAATTTGCATATATGCCATAATCGTTGTGTTAATTGTAGCAGTAGTGATCATGTCCGTTAGGAAGTCAGTTAACAATTAAAGGTCTTAATAAACACATCAAACGGATGGTGCTTATGGATAAATTACAAACATTACACTATATTATGTTTTGTAACTATATAAAACATGTACTTTGGAAAGCAAACATATTATTCTATACTGTTTAAAGAGCAATGTTTGCTTGCTTGATTACACAATTATCTCAAAAACAGCTCCAAGGATTTCTTTAAAATGCTAAAAATAAGCATTCTGATCAGGTTAATTGGCCAGTAAAAGTTTAAAAGGCTTAACAACACATAAAAATGAGTTTTTAAGTATAAGAAACCTGACATCAGGCCAAGCCTTATGGGTTGCCATGTTGGTAACAAAATCAATAACATAAATGTAAACTAATAAAGTCACCATAACAGTTATTGCAAGCTATAGACTTCCGATAAAGAGAAATGTCATGAACAATGAAGCATGGAGAAATAAAAAGTATAAATCTAATGACACTGAAATTTTGTACTACTTGGACAAACTCATAAAAATGAAAACCAGAAGATATTATGCCACATTACCTGTGCCTGCTCTGCCTCCAATTCCATCCGTACGTCGCTAAGTTCAGACTCAACCAACACTGTCTAAACATGCACACGGGTGAACAACAAGCAGCTAAGCTCATGCTACACTTCTGAGCACAAGAAGTGTCAAAATAATTTTATGCTTAGTAAATATATTTTTAAATATCCGTGAAATTAAACTATGGTTTATCCTGAACCTTCCAAACTTTCATGAAATAGAAAAATTAGAATAAATGAGTAGGTATAACTTGCTACTGGTATTGAAAGTAAAAAAATAACATAACATTTTGGCAGAGATTTTCATAAAATGATACTTCATTAAATGTACAGCTCCTCATTTCTGGTATTCACAAAAACTATTTATATAATATGACTGAAATTATTAAAGAGGAAAAATTTATAGGCTATAAAGTAGTGATAGGGACAAAAATGTAAAAAGCTTATTGAAAACTGAAATTATTAAATCGGTTAAAAAAAAAACAATTTAATTTGACCAACCCTGCGCCATAAACTAAAGGAATCAATCTTGTTTCTTCTTGTACTCAGAATAAAATACACAAACTAAAAAATAAATATAAACAAGAGACTTTTTTGACCTACACGAGTTAAAAAAAGCAAAAATGTTACTCTGGAACGTGAGAAATGAAATAATACCCTAACGAGGTGCACATTAGTACTTTTATTCACTAGCACATGGAAGCTACCTGTACAGTTAATAAAAAATGTATTAAAAAAAGCTCTTTAGTTAGTTATGGTATACAAATTACAAAAATCTACTTAATAAGCAACAAAATTCATTTCTATAAATACATGATTCAAAAATAACATGAACAAATAATATAATGTGAAGTATATATCATTTATTTGAAAAATAAATAGATGTGTTTTGTTTTATGTGTAAACTCAATGTTACATCTATTCATAAATGTTTCAAAACTCAAAAACAAGTTTACAACAACAACATCAACAATCACAAATGCAGCTAGCAGACATACATCTAATTGAAGCAATGTTGGTTTAATTTTGGCTTAGTTTCCACTTGACAATAAAACACTGACTTTCTCTTAACATAGAAAAAAATAAATGCACTAAAATATCCAGCCATCATTCCTTTGTAGGAGTCAACATGCAGACACATGTCATTCTTCCTGTCTTACCTTGTTCCTACGAAAAACACTAAGATGACTGATAAACCTAATACTATATACCAACAAATTAAGAGGACATTGGAGAGGCAAGTGCTGATAGTAAGGTTTTGTAGCAAAACTTGGAGACTGAAATGGAAATCACCGTACAACAAAGGGGCCATCCATAAATTACGTAACGCTAAAATTTGCCTCTTTAGACCCCCCCCCCCTTTGTAATGGAAATGTAAGGACAACACTAACCCCTCTCCCCCTAAAAGTTACATAACACAGTGCCATTTATCTCATTCTTAAAATCGTAATACATATCAAAAGACAAATTTAAACTTTAAAGAAACAAATTATTTATCGTTATAACAAATACAAATATCTCATCAAATCTTAATGTATTATCACATCATATTGCTCACAATAAAAGGAAAAATAAATATAATCTTTACTCGTCCTCCCATGGAGTGGTCATGTGGTCCGACAATGTCACGATTGGCACTGCGGTTGATACCATTCTGGGGTTTTTTTGAAAATTGGGCTGCATCGCTGGGTCAAACTTGTGAGAAAATATAAACTAACATCAAACATATTTTAAAAATTTGAATTTTAACTAGAGAGAAAACAAACTAATTTTGAATTAAACAAGACATACATTCTTGAGTTTTAGCAATTACGTAACACTGCCTCTAACACCCCCACCCTCCCCTGTAACGGTTCATAACGCTGCTGAAAACCCCCCCTCCCACCAGGGGCGTTAAATCATATGGACGGCCCCACAGGTACACTCTTCCTTAAAAATAAAATAGAACTGAATGGGACAAGGAAAGACATAACAACGTAGGTGTTAATCTTTCTTTGTAGAATTGGTTGATCCAATTCAGAAGTGGTAAAACAATCTTAAATAAAGTTTAATATATTTCAGATGTAAACCGACTTAAAACAGGGAGGCTATTCAAAGTTGGTGCCAAGGTAAGTAGGTATACTTTTATGTCAAAAATAAGGCTATGATTTTTTTAATTGGCCACCTAATTGTCTATGAACTTGACGATTACAGGGTTGCCAGCAAATCCCTTATAGAAGTTGATTATACTATTCTGCTTTATCAACGGCCGTAGTTACTCTAACTGATAAAAGATTCGTTATTTACAGCCAGAGCGACGTTGTCCCGTGGTCGAGACTCAAGGACTCAAGACATGTAGGGCATGCGCACACTGAGAAGGGTTGGAGGTATCATGGACACGCCAGTGTTCCCAGATTTTAAAAGCCACATTATCGTACCAGACCAGGAAAGTTATTCTGAATCTACCTTAATTATTGTAATCTTTCAATTAAGCTCATAAATTTGGTATGATGTTACCAAGAAAACCCTGTAATACTGATAGAAACCCATTTGTTATACTAAAAAGGTATTAATTATCCTTAACATTGTGAAAATAAAATATAACATACGATTCATAACATCATCGAACTATCGTGCCAGACACAAGTTGGATCATACTACATACAAAATTATTGTAAAAGCGCGATAGTTATCGTATGTCTGGGAACACTGGCGCGTCCCCGAGTCAGCTGAGAATTCTCTTGTGCTAAACGAGTGTCTGTGAGTCTGGGAACACGTTGATTTTCACTATGAATTGAACGAATACGGTCCAATAGTCACTAGCATTAACGGATTGAATTTCTTGAGGTTATGACGTAACCAGGCTTGAAATCCATTTGAAATTGTAAAATTAGTAAATTTGAATCGTCTGTCGTCTGCAGTCTTGGACTACAGCTACACAAGAATTAATACAACTACGAAGCACGAGAGGGAGGGTAATTCGTATACTTATCAATCGCCAACGACAGGCCAACCCCACGAAGGTAAACGGAGCACACGAGGATTTCCAAAATCACCGGAAATTCATTAGACTCTATGTCACTATCTGGCGGAAAATTAGCAAACTTGAAGAACAAAATAACTACAACAACAAACCAATCGACTCAGCCAATGGGAAACTACCTCATGACAAAAAACCAAAATGCTCCAGCCAATGACATACTTGGCGGGATCTTGTGAAGTATTCTTGGTGGTTTTCATTTTTGTTTGTTTACGTGCGGGAATTATGTGTGCCTGGGACATTCCTGTTGCTGGCAAAAAAGAGCTGAAATTGTACTGGGAAGTAAACATTTACCATGCAGTTTATTTAGGAAATAATGAAAAATAAATAAAGGCAAAGGAAGATGAGACACAAATAACTAAAACCTGTTTAGTGACGGATAATGATTTAAAGGTTAGGTTACGGTTAATGATGTCATGACTTGGATAACTTTGTTCTATTTATGCTTGTAAGTATTGGACCGGATAAATTCAATACGACCTCGTCCAAGACGTCAAAACATTTTGCTCCGCTACTCTGTTTATGCCAGTGACATTCGTAGCCAAAACCTTACTGTCCCCAGACGCTCGTCTTCGACGAGAATGTCACTGGGTGTCTGCTTTGCAGTTTCGGAACGAGAATTGTTCCGACCATTCCGTATCGCGGCCGCGGAACGTGCTCTTTTAATTGTTTCCGTTTCGGCTGTAGTTTCGTGTTTCTTGGTGAAAATAACACTTTGACATCGGCTCCACCAATAGTCGTGACTCATTTTAGGACAAAAGCCCTATAATTCCGTCCCGTAGATATGTAGTAACTGTTCTTTCGTGCCGTAAATGTTGCGAGAGGTACACAAACTATATCGGAACAGTTCCCGGAACGTTCCGGAACCAGATTGGAACAACATAACAGTTCCAGTTCCTTTGGCACACCTATCTCTACTTTGGAATCACTTTGTATTCGTGTCAGGAGAGACGTGTTGTGTTCGGGTTCGGAAGGCAACTTATGCTTTGTCTAACACATTCCCAAAACTGGCCGATCTCCTGATCGAGAAATAACCATTTTACAGACTGACACGCCAAAACGATCGCTGTTTTATAGTTTACATAATTTTTACAAAATTCAAGGATCTTTTGAAAAATTCACGCTTAATTCATAGGTTTTTTCCCGGTGTGTAAATTCATGAATAATTCCCGGTTTTCCCAGAATTCCCGGCTGCTGGCAACCCTGGATTAATAATTACACTATCGATTTTTACTCAACTTGTCTTTATACTTTATGCAAGAATTTAATGTTATGAATTAATAAATGTAAGTAAGCTTCTTTTTAAGATCTCGTTTGATTAGATTTTTTCCAGGTTTTGGATGTTTTGAAGATTGTAAGTAAGCTGGAGTAAAAAGTTGTTTTCAATTTTGAAAGATATGCTAATCTCTATTGTCTGTTGTTTATTTTTATGGAAGTGGATTTTGGTTTGTTTGTAATGAGTTGGCTTGATAACTGCTTGACTACATAGCATGAAACTTAAAACAGTTTTAATTTATTCACGAGAAGGAAAAGGTATATCCATTTTGATTCCTTATTCCTTATTCTAATAGGGTTCAACCTCTGAGACTCCGGTACCCATTTAAACTAACCAACAGTAAAGAACACTAGTATTGTTTACAGAAAAGGTAATGATTCGGATGTTTTGTATTGGAGTAAGTTTAACATTTCTTCAACAGGAATGGCAAATTGCAACGATTTACCAAGTTCAGTGCTAGTTTAAATATAAGATTACGATAAAATTTCAATTTTAAGCGAGATTAAATCTGATATTCCAAAATAATTTTCTGATCACAAACAGAAGACGTCACTTCTGGGCGTTAAGGTGAATTAATCCATCAAGGATGAGTCTCCAACATCCTCTTAATGGCAGCAACCATCACACATTCAATACTTATTTTCGGTAGCAATAAACAAAAGTCACATATCGAGAAATAGTATTAACAATCTTCTTTAACTACACAAGTATTACTTGGTATTTTTCCCCACTTTTAACTGCTAAAACACTAAAAGCAATTCAACCCTAATATCTCCATTATTATCTAACTAAACTACAAACACGTTTACACTTACCTGATTCTTTAGATCATTTAACCTCTTTTGAGCTTCACCTTTTTGTGTTTCTAATTGTTTTAATGTAGCTGCTAAAGTGTCTAGTTCCCCCTGGAAAACAAAATTTTGATTTTTTCAACTGAATGATTTCATAAGATTAATAATTAAATAAACATGTCATCATAATAAAAAGAGGTTATAGGGCATTTTATTATTTGTTTAAAAAAATAACAGCTGAAGTAAATGTACAATTTTATCCAACTAATCCTACTTCAGTAGAGTGCACAAAATAGGGCAAGCGGCAAAAACTGTTAACTTATCACACAGTGTGCTAAACCTCCACTGAAATTACTAAATTCAATGTTTTTGCTGCCCTGTCAAAACTGAGTTTATGTTTTTCAGGGACATTTAAATTTGTTTTTACTATAACATACCGTATGATCATACAAGTTGATAAACTACGCAAACAAAAACTTAACAAAAATTTTGCAAGCAGAGCACTCATTCACCTGCCCTATTTGGTGCCTGCGATTATAGTTAAATTATATTTAATATTATAAATGTGAAAGTTTGTTATACTACCTATGTAAGTCAGCTGACTAACAGCTGCTTAATTTTAACAAATCTAAATTATTTCTTTATCAAAAATATTTTGTGTCGTCGCCATTTCAAGTAGTGCATGATATATGTATTAAGAATATTTTACTTGTACATATTATCAATGTAAATAGAATCTTACACTTTTTGGAAATTCTTAACACATTCACTGCAAAAAAAAAATACCAACAACCTTCACCAGATGCTGGAAATTTTTCCCCATAAACAATTTTCTTTATATAAGGCGAGTCCAAAACTCAGGTGCAAAAATTACCCTGAAGTATTTATGACGTCTTATAGTGACGTAAAAGTCATGGGTCAGTACTGACCCATTAGCATTATGCAATGGACACAAATAAAAAATTCACTCAGTACACAATAAATGTTTGTATTACACTATAAACTTAACTTAATACAAGTTTAATTTAAGTTAAAAAAGTTCACATAGGTGAAAAATTCCCCGGAAGTATGTATGACATCAATTGGTGTCGTCAGGGTCAGTAATGAAACATAAGGAATATCTGAATGGAAAAAATTGAAAAATCCACTGACCACACAGAAAATGTTTATATTATTTTATTAATCTATTTATTAAAGATATAATTTAATATATAATAATAATATAGTATAACTAACACACACGCGTCATGACGATAGTACCGAGGAATGGGTTAGTACTGACCCAGCCCCGTGAGCAAAAGCGCAATGCCAGAACTGCACTACCCGAAGTTGCACTGTTCCGTAAACAGTGTGGCAACGCAGTACAGGTCTGTCTCTGCCACGCGCTTGGTCCACACAGAGCCATTGACTAGGCCAGGGCACCATGGGCCAGTGGGTCAGTACTGACCCACCCACACCGAATGTGTTAAACAGCTGATTCTCTACATAATTAATATTGGAAATGAGCTGTTCAAGCAATTTCGAACATTGCAATTTTGAAACGCTTAGTATAGGCATTATTGTTAAAAATGAATGATCTATTAATATTTTAGATACATTCCTTTTTATATTATTAACAAGATAAAAAGTTGTGTTTGAAGATGAAAACTAGGTTTTAAGTAATTAATTAAGATGAGTTCGTGTGATGTGGTTTCGTGCGGGAATTATTATTGAAAAACTAAACAAAGTGGCTACATTAGAAAAATTTACCATTAGAAATTCTGTTATGAAACAAGGCTCAGGTGTCATACTTATTACATCTTCTCGCCACATGACCCAGGTTCCTAGTCAAATGATGAATTGGGGCAGCCCTCTTTTTTCTTCAAAGAGGAAAACTAAAAAGGGAAATTTGCCAAGGATTTTTAAAGAAAACAATATACAAAACCCACTAACAATTCACTTAAAAGAAGGTCTCAGAGAGCAAATTGGAGGAAATATATTGGTTTTTGATAAATTTTTCTCTAAGGGCACAACAAATACAAAGAAAAAAGCACTGCATGAGTTTACAGCATGGGAATAGAAATTTTTATTTGATAATATTTTTTAAGGTTATAATATTTTGATTATTATAAATAGGTTACGTACCTCCGTCTTCAGCTTCAAAAAAATCCAATTAAATCTGGACTACCATGGTTTCGACAAAAATATTGTCATCATCAGGTCCATTTTCAATAATCCAAACATCCGTTGTTCATTGCCAAAAAGATAGAATTCATAACACATAACACATAAACGAATAAGTTAAACATTTAAAAACAAGTAAGTGCACTACAACGTGTACCGGCCGGTAGGTGAACGCCGACTCAGCGCCGAGTCGGCGTTCACCTACCGGCCGGTACACGTTGTAGTGCCCTTACTTGTTTTTAAATGTTTAACTTATTCGTTTATGTGTTATGTGTTATGAATTCTATCTTTTTGACAATGAACAACGGATGTTTGGATTATTGAAAATGGACCTGATGATGACAATATTTTTGTCGAAACCATGGTAGTCCAGCCGAGTCGGCGTTCACCTACCGGCCGGTACACGTTGTAGTGCCCTTACTTGTTTTTAAATGTTTAACTTATTCGTTTATGTGTTATGTGTTATGAATTCTATCTTTTTGACAATGAACAACGGATGTTTGGATTATTGAAAATGGACCTGATGATGACAATATTTTTGTCGAAACCATGGTAGTCCAGATTTAATTGGATTTTTTTGAAGCTGAAGACAAAGGTACGTAACCTATTTATAATTGTCTTATCAGCTTCGGAGGCTTAACAACATGAATAAAATATTTTGATTTCCAACAAAACATTAAAACAAACTACAGCATGATAATGGCCAACATCATAATAATGACGTCATACTATCATAGACATCGTTTGCTATCGTAAGTTGCAAGGAGCATTATAGCCTGTTTTTAGTGTCACCTTTGACTATAAGTAATATAATTTACTGTCGCCTTGGCTGAAATTAGAGGGAACCTGGTTCAAGGATAGCAAGCGCCTACTCTCTACACAGTGGAACGTCTCATAAAATAATATAGCTTAAATATACTGAGTGCTATGGAATTTTTAAAAATTGTCAGTTAAAGCTAAAAAACTGACATCAAAAAAAGAAATTAACAAATTAAAACTATATAGGACAACTAGATGTTACCCGTGGCTTCGCCCACGTTGAAAATTTGAATCAGCTGGTATTGCTCCTGCACTGTTTTTTTAGGATTACATTTTAACTAACCTGTAAACTTTTGACTTCCCCATTTTTAATTTTTATATCGGCTTCTTTTTGAATGATTTCACCCTCTAAAATTTGTTTTTCACGAACTAGTTCCTCTATATCCTTGCTTATCATGTCTAGTTCAGGGTTGGAATATGGTGTTGTATTATTGTTTTCCTGTAACAAAAAAGACACACATTAGAGGGTGATCAAACATATCTATATACGGATGCTTCTAAACTCTATTAGATTTCTAGGTGTTATTTCTTTGACAAAAAACAAATCAAAACATATTTTGAATATTCAAAACTCAAATGTCATTATGTTTTAAGACATTAAAATAGTTCTTCAAAGGTACAGTTTGCGTCATTGTGTTAAGGCATACTTTCAAAGAATAATACATTAAACATTATATAGGTACAAGTGAATTATTTACTAATGTCCACAAAAGACATACCTACTCAAAGAGAATCACCTAATGAATTATGATGTGCTTTGTTTTCTAACAGCTAAAACAATAGTGCATGTCTATAAGAAATCAAACGGAAACTTTGACTATGTATTGCAGAGCGCCTTGAGAATTTTGTGGAGCCGTTTCTTGGTGTTCCCCCATGAATAAACAAAAACTTATAATTTCTTGATTAGCATAATATGTGTTGTTGTAGTCACTGGATGTAAATAAAAAACGTCTTGCATCACTTAAAATATATTTACACTTACTGTATTTACATACAAGATGGTAAATATACACAGATGGTAGAAAACTGCGATCAATTTCAACTGGTCACACCAATCATCATCAGGCCCAATAGTCCAGTCGCCAAATAGGAAATTATGCATGAACCTTGAAGTAGGGTCTGACTCAAATTTTATGACCGATTCTAGTACTATTTTATGTACTGAACAAGAATATGGCGGATGCCAGACTGGCATCCTTGAGCAATTTTGAATATCGAAGGTCAAAGTTCAAAGGCCCGAAAATAGAGAAACAGATATTGAAAAAATATGTATTTGTGGTATCCAAACAAATATTCCCAAGGGGTATTGATTTTAAAACACCACCAATAGTTGCTGGGTGGTAAATACTTTATTTTTATTGGGTATTAATTTTCAGCCGCCATCCTGGATCCGCCATATTGGATACAAGTTAATTTTTTTAAATGTGAGTGTGGTGTTCTGACACATCAATACAGAATAGATTTTCACGCTGATTACAGTGCCGCAATCCGTTTTTGAAAATATTGTTTCGTTCTCAAGATATACTCAAATAATTATTCTTCCCCATACATTTCTTATGGACGTTTCTAAATTAAACTATTTTTTTGTTTCGTTTTTCTTATATCTCCGGTTCTAATCGCATTATAAAGTTTGTTTTGGTCTTAAATGACTCAGTGATTTAATGGCTTCAATTTGAAATATTAATTATTCAAATACAACCAGTGGGAGGTGAGTTACAAAGCAATATTTAAGATAAAATGTCGATTTTTCAAAATTTATTTTTACTTAAAGATTCATAGCTCAGGTTCTTAGCAAATATAAACATTGTGTTCGGTCCTAAAACACTTACCTGATCTTTGTCTTTCATTTTAAACCCAAAACGAACTTAAAAATGTGATTAGAACGGAAGGTATCAGAAAATCAAAACAAAAATATTTCAATTTGGAAGGTTATATGATCTTTGAATACGCTTAGCTCTTTTTCCCAAAGTCGGATTAACGTCATCAGTGGCTCAAAAGAAAGCCAAAGATTAGATGAGTGTTTTAAGACTAAAAATAATATTGAGACTTACTTAGAACCCGAGATATAAATGTTTAAGTAAAAATAATTTTTGAAAAATCTAAATCTTATGTTCAATGTTGCTTTGTAACTCATCTCAGACTGCTCGTAGTTATATGATTAATATTTACAATTGAAGCCATTAAATTACTGCATTTTTCAAGACCAAAACGAACTTTATAATGTGATTAGAACCGGGGATAAAAGAGATACAAGACAAAAATAGTTAAATTTTGAAGATCTTATGATCTTAAAACAGTCATAACCCTTTTTACAAAGTGGCTTTTAAGTTGAAAATGGCTTAAATGAAAGCCAAAGATCAGATGAGTGTTTTAAGACCAACCATAATATTTAGACTTACCTAGAGCCTGAGATATAAACCTTTAAGTAAACATCAATTTTAAAAAATCAAAATTTTATGTTCAATGTTGCTTTGTAACTCATCTCCGACTGGTCTTGTTTAAATGGACAATATTTCAAATTAAAGCCATTAAATCACTGAATCTATTAAGACCAAAACGAAATTTATAATGCGATTAGAACCGGAGATATAAGAAAAACAAAACAAAAAAATAGTTTAATTTAGAAACGTCCATAAGAAATGTATGGGGAAGAATAATTATTTGAGTATATCTTGAGAACGAAACAATATTTTCAAAAACGGATTGCGGCACTGTAATCAGCGTGAAAATCTATTCTGTATTGATGTGTCAGAACACCACACTCACATTTAAAAAAATTAACTTGTATCCAATATGGCGGATCCAGGATGGCGGCTGAAAATTAATACCCAATAAAAATAAAGTATTTACCACCCAGCAACTATTGGTGGTGTTTTAAAATCAATACCCCTTGGGAATATTTGTTTGGATACCACAAATACATATTTTTTCAATATCTGTTTCTCTATTTTCAGCCCTTTGAACTTTGACCTTTGATATTCAAAATTGCTCAAGGATGCCAATCCGGCATCCGCCATATTCTTGTTCAGTATATAAAATAGTACTAGAATCAGTCATAAAATTTGAGTCGGACTCTACTTCAAGGTGTCATGGCTTGGCGACTGGACTACAATGAGAGACTCTCATTTCCACAATTTCACCACTTAGTCATCTCACCATTTTCCACCATCTATGTATATTTACCAACTTGTATGTAAATACAGTGTAAGTGAAAACATATTTTTAAGTGTTGTAAGACGTTTTTTATTTACATCCAGTAAAAACTTATATTCAAATTAAAGCAATAAATAAATAATGACTTATCTTGGGCATCAAAAGTTACAGTTCGCGCATTATATCTCCGGCTATGACCACTACGCTACTAACCGTATCATAAGATATTTTAAACATATGATTTTGGTAAACACTGCGTTTGACACACAGTGGGGCTGTAGAACAATGTTTTCAGAAAAGTACCCCCTCTCCCCCCCACGCCTTGCAACCAGCTGACTCTGTCATAGCCGGAGATATAATGGGCGAACTGTATCATGGGTGGCGTGAGTCAATGGAAATGACCAATGATAGAATTAAACGACAATGTTATGGGTCGACGAGAGCAATAATCTAAAAAATGAAATACCAATACAAAAACTCTACTGAACCTCAAAAAATGAGTTAAATTCAACTTTTACATTGAGAAACTGCAGCTGGCCAAAAACGTCTGTGAGCATGAGGGAGTTGCTACTTATCAAGTAAAAACATCATAAGCACTTTATTATTATTAACTGGTAAATACAATGAAACAGAAATTTATTTTAAGAGTTTTTTAATAAAATCTCGTTACCAAATTATAAGAGCTGGTATTCTCATGGTTCATTTTTCAAGACAAACATAAAGAAATGCTGCTTTCATGGTAGGTTATTCTATTTATTAATGTTTGCTTTAACTAGTACTGTAGTGTTTTTACAAACATTCCCTTTTCCCCCCCTCGCCATTGACTTTATATAACTAAAAGGAGACTGCTCATGCTAATTGATGTTTTGAAGCCAGAAATTGAGCACTCGCTAAATTAGTTTGGCACTCGTCACTAACATTGTGCCAGGAGTGTGATTTTATGCTAACAAATTTTTATACCTAAAATGGATCATTTTTGCTTCTACTAAGTTAAAATATGGTACAGGGTTATGAAAGGGATTTTATAAAAAAAATATCGAAACTAAGAGTGCAAAATAAAGTATAAAAAAGGTATTTTTAATTTTTTTAATGCCAATATTCTCTACCAGAAAGTGCTAATTCTTGTAACAAATGATCAAATGTTTGACTTCAAAATTTAACATTTCTTGGACTATCTATTGTTTTTCTACATAATCAATGCCCTCTCCCATCAATCAGTTGTGTATGCAGGAATTTTAAGCCAACTGTACCAAAAACTAAACATATTCAGCTGATTTACATTTTATAAACTTAACCTTCTTCATAGATAAGAACCATCTATAACAAAATAAACAAATGATGAGACAAATCATTTTGATTATCCTACATCTATCACCCTTACTTCATTGCAAAACACAGTTTGGAAGTTTAAAAACTCTAAGGGAAAGAACCAAACAATTGCACGACAATATTAAAATTGTGAGTGAAGGAAAGAAAGGTGGTTCAATGAAATTCACTCCAAAAACAGATTTCCTTTATCCTGGACTTGACGAAAGAAAAACAAAGAAGGTGAAAAGTTTGTGGCAAGCATATTATGACTGCCAGCAAGCTATGTACGAAGCAACCCAACAACTGGTCGTACCTGAAGCCTTAGCATTCCTCGAAGGCAGTAATGCAGTGTGGGTTTACAATTTTACTTTAAAATAAGCTCCAAGGGCTTTATAAAAACCAGACAATGCAATGATGGAAATAATTTTTTGAATCACGCTCTTTGCTGGCCAACAAATGACAATTGTTACACTAGGCTTCATCATAGGAGCTAAATACACAAGAATTATTTGACTGGATAGCCGAGTGGATAAAGCGCTCACCTCATAACCTGAGGGTCGCCAGTTCGATTCCTGACAGGATCGAAACTGGGTCCAGTTGCCATTTGTCATTGGGATATGAATTAATGGTGCTATCTAACCAAAGGTCGCCGTTAGATACAGTGGAACTTGGATAATTCGAACCTCAAGGGACCAGCTAAAAGCTTCGAATTATCCATTAATTCGAATTAAAGAAGTTCCAAAAAATGAGGCCAAAACATTAAAACTTTACATTGTGAATTTAACCTCTTTTTCAAATTGACACTCTAAAAGAATAAATTCACCAACAAACGCTAATTATAAGGGTTCAAAACAGTATAATCATAGAACATAAATAACTACCCTAAAGTATAAACTACATACGACGCGACGTATGATAATACAAAGAAACATTTCTGCTAGAAAAAATGCAGTACGTTCTGCTACTTCTGAACTTGATACAGGCTACCAACTTAACTTCGTGTAACATTGACAATTCCACGCTCATTGACTTTCCACTAAAGTGAGTATTTTATAGGTCCGAGATTTTGTTGACATGGTCACTAAACTTATTTAATGTTACGTAAAAACTTTTAAACGCTTAAAAACAAGACACTGCGCAAATAAAAAAAAACACTTTGTTTGAAGGACGATCGAAAACAACGGAATGCTGCACTGGAATTCGGAAGTTAGTTTGGCTGGTGGGGGGAGAGAAAGGGGGGTCGCAGTGTTGAGTAGCCTTTGTGTCGACATAGAAAACTGCGCATCAGGTCTGGCGCATGGCTCGTCTGCCGGGAGCCGTTCTACACAGAATCGAGCGCGAAAAGACTAGTGGCGCTGCCACGGCGAGCGCAACCCTTTTCCGAACCCAGTCAGCGTTCTGTACTGTTTTAGTTTACATTATTGGTGTCGAGTTACAAGCGATGTTGGGGCAGGGTGGGAAGCCTGGGAGGTGGAAGGGATGAGTCATTTGACCATAACCTGACACGCCATAGATCTGGCGTTAATTTTTTATTGAACGTCGAAGTAAAACGTGTTTTCCAATGAATTTGTACATTAGAGTCTCACAAACCCGGACTAATGTGGACCGAACGGAGTCCGGGTTTGTGAAAATTCCGAGTTATCGGGAAATTAGTAACAATAAGAAAAATAAGAATAGTTTCTGTTATTTCTATAATAAATCATTTATTTATTGCATATTAAGAAATACAAAAACTACATTATCAGATACAAAAAAACTTAAAGAAAAACCAAAACTGTTTTATATGTGTCACACCGTGCTCTGGCCTTGAATCTCAGTGCACTTTTTTGCTCTGGCAGGCTTTCCGAGCTATCCAGAATTCCGGGTTATTGAAGTCCGGGTTTGCGGGACTCTACTGTAACTATTTCCAGTCGTGGAATGAAATTGATGTACCTTAATTTGGCACTTAAAAAATTTGAATTATCAAAAATAAAGTTCGAATTATCCACGAATTTTTAGCATTGTTTCGATATAAAATGCCAGGGACCAAGAAAAATATTCGAATTAAAGAAGATTTCGAATTATACAAGTTCGAATTATCCAGGTTCCACTGTAGTAGCAAGACCCAGGTTTGGACCGTTCCCGATCAATACGTTAAAAAATGCCACTGGCGTTGAAATAAGACACAAAAAAAGACAAGAAACAACATTTTACATAAAATGATACACCCACAGCATTGGCCTAAATATCTATACTACACAAATCAGACAAATCACAGTTCATAAAAAACTCGTCTACTGAGTAAAAGGCTTGAGTTTGAGCTTTAACCGTTGATAAATTTGATTTAAACCTACTAAGAGGCAATTCTCTTAAAACTAATATTATCCTATTAAACAACCTGATCTGCTGAAAATGAGACTATTAAGTGACTTAAGTCAGTCTACATGGTCAATACTAAATTGATTTTTCTTCACAGCATATCGACCGTTAAAAAGACACATTACAAATAAAAAGAAAATTCCATACACATTTGGTATCAAATTAAAGTTATTACACTTTAGATTTAGTTTTTAGGTTTGGAAAATATCCCTTTCAAGCCTTTGTCTGGGAAGCTTTTGAGATTATAAAGTTTGTATGTACTATCCATACACTTCCCAAACCATTCACTTCCAGCAGTGTAAAGTAAATAAGGAAGGAAATTCAGATGTGCAGTTAACCATTAATACAGGCTTTATTTTGGTGTAGGTTGGTACAGTAGAGTCCCGCAAACCCGGACTTCGATAACCCGGAATCCTGGATAACTCGGAAAGCCTGCCAGAGCAAAAAAGTGCACTGAGATTCAAGGCCAGAGCACGGTGTGACACATATAAAACAGTTTTGGTTTTTCTTTAAGTTTTTTTGTAACTGATAATGTAGTTTTTGTATTTCTTAATATGCAATAAATAAATGATTTCTTATAGAAATAACAGAAACTATTCTTATTTTTCTTATTTTTACTCATTTCCCGATAACTCGGAATTTTCACAAACCCGGACTCCGTTCGGTCCACATTAGTCCGGGTTTGTGAGACTCTACTGTACTAAATTTCCCCAAAAAATTCCCCACTGTAATGTTATAAAACCCACCATTTTATCCTGTTTTTCCTCTCATATTGGCAATACAAGAGGCAGTGCTGCTATCTGTGGGTGTTCCAACGAACTCCGTCTACTCTTGTGGTTACACAGTACCATCACCACTAGTGTTTTGCGTTTAGTCATATCAGGTTTTCTAATCCGCTGCATCACAATGCCCGCACTTCTTGAACCCCTGCCACTGGGTGGCTCGCAGTGAACGTGTTCAAAAGGAGCCAAAGTGAAAAATAAAATAAAAAACGACTATAAATAGGAAAAAAATTGCAAACATATTTTATGAGAGAAGAGAGCTTAGAAATAACCAGAAAAAGGCATTTTGAGAGGTCACATGATACCAATTATTTACAAAGATTAGAGCTTAGCAAACAATCTGAGGGTTGCTAGTTCGAATCCTATTCAATTCAAAACAGTGCTCAGACGCCATTTATCATTGGCCTAAAAATAAACTATTTTTTTAACAAATTGGTAACAAGACCCTGATTTTTAAGATTCCTGATAAATAAAAGCCCTAGCAAAAGGTCCCTTTTGGATAAGGAGCTTTTACTGAACTCCAAATTCCATAAAAAGTTCAAGAAAATTCCAAATTTCAGTCATATATTAAGTATCTAAAATGGTATAAATTACCTTGATACTGCCAAGTGATCCGTGAATTTGGTGTAACTACCAATGGTTTTGGACCGCTAAAGGGTCCATTTTCAAGTTTAAAACACTGCTAAAACATCCTCTTCTCCACAGTTTTATGAAGAATCGTCAAGGTCCTAATAAATACACATTTAACACGACACACGAACATTAAAAGAACAAAATGACAAAAAACTGGCCAGTATGAAAAACGAACACGTGGGTTGCCGGCGGAAGGTGAATCATGACTCATTGACTTAACCTGTGTCCTGTGCTGATTTGTGACGTAACACTACCCCCTCCTTCGTCTTCACCACGGCCTCTCGTTCCACTTCCGCTGTCATCCAAAATGTTAATTGCTGTGTTGTACATTATGTTAGATTGAAAAGAGAGTTTGTCATTGTGCAAATGTTGCGGGGATTTTTTAAATGATCTGTAGATTTCAAATTCTTCTATGGTGTTCATGAAATGGCCTTTATTACAAATATGGAGGATTTCTAAGTTATTACTGATATTAGTATAGCTGTGGTTATTGTCCATTAGATGGTTAGCGAAAGCAGATTTTGATGACTTTTTAGGTAGGTGTTCATTAAACCTTGTAGCAAAAGACCGGGCTTTTTGGCCGATATAGAAACTGGGGCAGTCATCACACTTAATTTTGTAAATTCCCGGTCTTATCTGTTTTATCTTGCGCCGGCCTACCTTTACGTTCCAGGATGGAGGAAAGTTTATTGGTAGTTTTATAAGACACAGTCACCTTGTTCTTAGCCATCTCAGATTGTAACGTGTTATTTAACACAGTGCCGTACTCAGCACACACATATTTCTTATCATCTGTCCTTATATTTACATTATTTTTAGCTTTATGTTTTTTTATTAACTTGTTTATTAACGAGCTTTTGTACCCATTGGAAACTGCCAGATACTTTATTATATTGATTTCATCATTAAAGCTATCTTGACTGAGTGGGAGAGAAAGCAGCCTGTGTACGAAACAGTTGTAGGCAGCGAGTTTCTGGTTATGGGGATGGTGGGACAAAGAATGTATGGTTTGGTCGGTGGCAGTTGGTTTTCTGTAAACCTTAAAATCAAATTTATTGCTGTCCTTCTTTATCGTAACATCCAAAAAATTTTAAAGTGTCAACGTGAATTTAAGGTTCTTGTGAATTGAATCTAAATATGTATTTAATAAATCCAACTGTCTTTTGTTACCATTGAATAAAACAAAGGTATCATCAACGTAATGGCCATAAAAAATTATTTTATCTTTATGTCGGTTCACATCAGACCATAAGTGTTAATTCTCAATTTTGTTTAGAAACAACTCACTAAGTATACTTGACAAAGGCGAACCCATTACCATTCCTTCCTTTTGTATATAATGACAGCCTTCAAACATAACATAGTTTTGTTTTAAGACGAGTTTGGTTAAGCTCAGCAATTCAGTCTTAGCTTTATGAGATAAAGATGAGTTCTTATCTAAGTTATCTTTTAAAATATTTATAGTCTCTTCTATGGGAACGTTAGTAAATAAAAGAACAATATCAAATGAGGCCATAATGTATCTAGGATTATATTTTATTTGCATGACTTTGTCTACAAGATCAATTGTGTTTTTTATGCTATGATTATTCTCTAACTTAGTCTCAGTTCTTATAATTTTATCTAGCTTCTCAGCAATCTTGTAGGCCGGAGATGGTGTGAATTAACCAGTGGTCTTATTGGACAGTTAACCTTATGTAATTTGGGCAACCCCTCAAAATGGGGGCCTGGGGGTTGGGTATTTTTAGCTGTCTTATTTCTTTGATAATAAATTAGTACTGGATGATATCAATTTATTAATCTCTTTCAAAAAAGTTGGCGTTTGATCCTTGTTGAGAAGCTGGATATTGTTGTTGTTTGTAATGTCATGTACTTTATCGGTGTAATCTGATTTGTATAGGATGACAATGAAACCTCCTTTATCTGCCTTGGTGATACTGGCATTATTTAGGTCTAGCTTGGATCTAATGGAGTTGGCCACAGACTTATAAACCTTATATTTGGACATATAGGCATTCCTAGGTGCAGGATTATTTACAACTTTATTTAGTTTGTTAGAAATCATGACTCTGCATGAATCACAGGCCTCGTTAGAATTAAGATATTTTAGAGCTATTTCTGCATGAAATAATTCAGAAACTAGGCTATGTTTCCGGCTGTTCGGAAAATTAAAATTCAAACCTTTATTTAATAAATCCTTTTCAGATTCTGTGAATATAATATTAGTTTTGTTGACAACTCTAGGATGGAATTTGTGATTGCATGTTATAGCCTCTTTGTGTACCTGCTCTAAAGACAATGCCTCAATCTTTTTGGTCTGCACTTTCTTTTTAGCTTGAACCTTCCTATCAATTTGTGCTTCTAATTCATTAATTACGTTAAACTGAGGCCCCCATTTTGAGAGGTTTGCCCAAATTACATAAGGTTAACTGTCCAATAAGACCACCGGTTAATTTCACACCATTTCCGGCCTACAAGATCGCTAAGAAGCTGGATAAAATTATAAGAACTGAGACTAAGTTAGAGAATAATCATAGCATAGAAAACACAATTGATCTTGTAGACAAAGTCATGCAAATAAAATATAATCCTAGATACATGGTGGCCTCATTTGATATTGTTAATTTATTTACAATCGTTCCCGTAGAAGAGACTATAAATATTTTAAAAGATAACTTAGATAAGAACTCATCTTTATCTCATAAAGCTAAGACTGAATTGCTGAGCTTAACCAAACTCGTCTTAAAACAAAACTATGTTATGTTTGAAGGCTGTCATTATATACAAAACGGAGGAATGGCAATGGGTTCGCCTTTGTCAAGTATACTTAGCGAGTTGTTTCTAAACAAAATTGAGAATGAACACTTATGGTCTGATGTGAACCGACATAAAGATAAAATAATTTTTTATGGCCATTACGTTGATGATACCTTTGTTTTATTCAATGGTAACAAAAGACAGTTGGATTTATTAAATACATATTTAGATTCAATTCACAAGAACCTTAAATTCACGTTGACACTTTAAAATTTTTTGGATGTTACGATAAAGAAGTTGATTTTAAGGTTTACAGAAAACCAACTGCCACCGACCAAACCATACATTCTTTGTCCCACCATCCCCATAACCAGAAACTCGCTGCCTACAACTGTTTCGTACACAGGCTGCTTTCCCTCCCACTCAGTCAAGATAGCTTTAATGATGAAATCAATATAATAAAGTATCTGGCAGTTTCCAATGGGTACAAAAGCTCGTTAATAGACAAGTTAATAAAAAAACATAAAGCTAAAAATAATGTAAAAATAAGGACAGATGATAAGAAATATGTGTGTGCTGAGTACGGCACTGTGTTAAATAACACGTTACAATCTGAGATGGCTAAAAACAAGGTGACTGTGTCTTATAAAACTACCAATAAACTTTCCTCCATCCTGGAACGTAAAGGTAGGCCGGCACGACCGGTATTTACAAAATTAAGTGTGATGACTGCCCCAGTTTCTATATCGGCCAAAGAGCCCGGTCTTTTGCTACAAGGTTTAATGAACACCTACCTAAAAAGTCATCAAAATCTGCTTTCACTAACCATCTAATGGACAATAACCACAGCTATACTAATATCAATAATAACTTAGAAATCCTCCATATTTGTAATAAAGGCCATTTCAAGAATACCATAGAAGAATTTGAAATCTGCAGATCATTTAAAAAATCCCCGCAACATTTGCTCAATGACAAACTCTCTTTTCAATCTAACATAATGTACAACACAGCAATTAACATTTTGGATGACAGCGGAAGTGGAACGAGAGGCCGTGGTGAGGACGAAGGAGGGGGTAGTGTTACGTCACAAATCAGCACAGGACACAGGTCAAGTCAATGAGTCATGATTCACCTTCCGCCGGCAACCCACGTGTTCGTTTTTCATACTGGCCAGTTTTTTGTCATTTTGTTCTTTTAATGTTCGTGTGTCATGTTAAATGTGTATTTATTAGGACCTTGACGATTCTTCATAAAACTGTGGAGAAGAGAATGTTTTAGCAGTGTTTTAAACTTGAAAATGGACCCTTTAGCAGTCCGAAACCATTGGTAGTTACACCAAATTCACGGATCACTTGGCAGTATCAAGGTAATTTATACCATTTTAGATAATTAAAAGTGATTCAGAGGCTACTCCACAATGGATATATTAAGTGTTATTTTACAACCTATAACAGTACATCACTGATTATCCAATCCAAATTATTGTGGTGGAGATTAGACCAGGAAAGCAAAAACAATCTGGAAGGTTCAAAGTTACTATAACAACAGTGCATATCATAAAAATATTGTTCCCATATCCATCGTCTCCAAGATATTGCCTTAATTGCCATTGTCGATGTCAACTCGTTTTTACGGTCCTGTACCATGCACACCGGGTGATCTTGCCTATGTTGCGAAAAAACAAGTCTCACTGTAACGTGTCACAGCAAATTTATGTTTTTACCTCTCCTGAAGGTTCGGAATTCACGTGTCACTAAAATTTAACAAATATGTAATTACCATCCACATCACGAAATGAGGTGGTGTTTGGGACTTAGAAAACACTATACTCAGGCAAAAAATCTGCATTTTAACCAAAATTCTATCCTTCAACCTTGTCCAGATGAAATGGGATCCAGATAATTTGCGTCTGGAAGATCCTAAGTGTACTGATGTCTCATTTTCATTAGTTATTGCAATCTACCAGGTCTCATTTTGCTAAGTTTTATAAACCATAAAAATCAATGTACAGGTTAGAGTGTGAAGTATGTGAGTCACCGAGAGATATTTTCACTCCAACTCTGTGGTTTTATTCGGCTGACTATGACATGAACAAACTATCTGTGGTTGTTGACACTCCTTCCATCTTCGTGCACAACAACAGCCTCCACATCTACAATGTTGGGGACTCCAGAGGAGGCTTGTACATCTGCAAGAAGGGACCCCACTCGGCAAGACCATATATTGTGAATATTTTCAGCAAAGAGAAAACAAGAAAGGTGAGATTAAAATCACAAAATTTCAAGTTGTTTTTATAAATTGTTAATAACAAATTCCTTCATACTGAAAATTTTACAATATTACCTCTTATATTGTCTTAATGTTTAAAAATTATAAATAGCGTCCATTAATCATATAGAAAAAATAGATGGTCAAAGTAATGTTAATTTTGGAAGCCAACTAGTTGAATCACATGATACAGTGGTGCCAGACTTGTGTCATTCAGAATGCACTGAATGTTTGATAATCGGCAAATTTGAATCACCTGATTACGTTTTGTCCATAGAAAACTTTATTATTTTGTTCAGGTGAAGGAAAAATAAAAAAGTAATTCTTCATGTCTAAAACCATTCAAATGGTTCGGAAATCAATAATTTATAACTTTTGATTGAGCATAGGCCTAAATATTTACTTTTTCATGATAAGTTGAAGGATACAAAATGCAAATTGTAGGCCCATGTTCCACCAGGCCATTTGTTGCAGTGTTAGTCTACCTGCTGGTATCTTTTCCTTGTTTATAACAATGACCTCCATACAGTCCAAGAAACAACCACTCAGGCAGCTAAGCAGTCATTCACGTGGCTCATCAGCAGCTGGCTGGCAAGCTTTTTAGCTGTCCATATCAGTTATCTATAGGTAACATACACCTGATAGGATATTGCGGCAATTTTATGGTTTCTCACTCTGCAAAATATCGTTTTTGCCATTTAAAACATTATCAATTGCTTGTAATATCTCCCGTCTACAAGAAACTGCATAGTAAATTGCTGATCACAGTTGTCTACAGAGCAGTTTACTAGGCAGCAAGCTCTACACATTCGACATTCAGCTACATAGCAAATTAGATAAAAAAAATTTTAAATGCAGGATTACAGTTTACTGCAACATTATTCATATTTCATGACTATAAATACACAAGTATCACTAGTCAATTACGTTGTGTACAAGAAGCTTAGAAAACATTATAACTTGATCCGATCCAGCTAAAATAATTATAACAAATTGATTTCTTGACATAGTAATAATAAAAGACCTTCTTTATCCATAAAATATATTTTATCCAGGTAGACATGAGAATTTTTCATTTCAGGGATAAAAACTTCTTATATGAAATCCCCCTGCTGGGACGATTTCTTCTGGCAAGCCCCAAACTAAAATTACAAGTTTCCTATTTCTGATTTCAAACATCAAAAATGATAAGCAGTTTTTTTAGGTCTAAAGTCAATGATAATGCCATGGTAATTAGGATTTGAAACTAGGAGTTAAAAATGTTAATCCATACATTTTCAAAGCTTAAAATTAATCTTGATGCAATAGCCTATCTTTTTTTATTAAATGGCTCTTAGGCAAGCGTAAATATACTGAATATCCATCATGAACATAATTTTTTTTTCCACACTTGACATGACTTCTCACTAATAACTTGACTAGGTATACTCTTAATATGATTAAGTGAGGTTAAAAAAAGTTTGATTTGACTTGTTCCAAGTAGGTACCTTTTTTCAGACCAGGATAATTCCAGACTATTAGGCACACTTTCTTTGACCAAGTGGCAGGAAATTCACTTAGTTACTAAAATTCACAACTATCAAGTTCAACAACCATATAAAAGTTTGTAACAGATCAAATGCATAAGGATCAATTAATGTTGCAAATAGGTGGTTCCTGAGCAGAACAAGGAAGGTCCTCACCCTGCAACTGATGCAGCCTTACCCGAGCTGAACGCAACCGTTACCACAGTATGGGCAGAATGGACTCAATGCAGTCGGTGTGACTACACTGGGAAAAAGTACCGAACAGGGATCTGCACTGTGGTTGCAAACAAATATATGCAAGGTAGGTTCGCAGCAGCTGACATTCCAAACAGAGAATAAAAAGAGGTGGTTTCTGTATGTGGGTATGTATGGGATAGGTAAACTCGAAAAATACTGAACCGACTGGGTTGTAATTTCACTCAGAGGTAGATCTTGAACCTTGGAAACATATAGGCCTATTCACTTCCTTAAAATCCCCTCGGGCTACGCCCCGTGAACGTCCTTAGCTTCAATGTTTACATTTTATAAGGATGTAAACATTCAAATACCGAAATGTAAACAGCTGTGAATTCTATAATTTGACATTTCAAAGAGCAGAAGTAAGATCAGCTGAAATTTTTATCGTGAGCAAAGCCACGGGCAACTGCTAGTAAGTTATAAATTTAAATATGCCTAAATAAATAATTGAAAATAAAGACACATATTGGAAGTTGGAGCTTGTCGCTGCCTACCTTAACAAAAAATAACAGAAACTGGTCAATTGATAAGCTTTTATTATCACACCTCTATATGAAGAGAAATGAAAATATTTAGGGTAAATTTTGACAGTCAGAGTAAATAAATATTTAGGATAAATTTTAACACTACAGAGAAATGTTCTGCAAAATTTTGTTGGTTAAAGTGACTTTTACTTCAGCTGTACCAACGTTAGCTGCACATTATGTCTTCAAGTATTTTTTATTTAAGGTTAACCCTTAACTATTATGCTACAGTCTCCCAGATGCTGCCAATTTCCCCTCTCTGTGACATCCTCTTTCAAACAGCCCCTTCACCAGCCCTGCCCAATGCCTCTCGGTTGAGTGGTGAACTTAGTGTGGTGAGCGTCCTGTCACGCTTATAAGACTTTTAAAGTGCAGGCGCTATTTTGGAATCTAGGACTGCTGGACATTGCATAGTGACTGTGCTACTTTTCTTTCATATTGCTGGCTTTAGTAATTGCGTAACTTTATAATTAACATTATAAGATGTCCAATAGAGGGCATAGTGATTGTGTGATTTCATGAACTACATAGAGACTTTACCAAATAACAGTGTAATTTTGATCCACTTTGGATTTAAACATTATATAGTCTTGCAGCTACGTTTAGGTAAATTTTAAACATTTAATTATATGTTTGGAAAAAGAAAATAAGGTTTATTTCATTGAATAATTTCTTAAACCGATGTCTTTTCCTGTATTTTGAAAACCTTACAAAAAATTAAACTTTTTTTGGAAGGCGAAAGGAAGTATTTAACAACCTTACCATAGTAGCAAACTCATACAACTAAAAACAATACCTCAAAAATTAAGTTTTTCTTTTTTTAACATCTTTCTGTTTGTCTTATCCTTGACATCTGTCAAGTCATCAAAATTTTCCATATCAGCATTGACTTTAAGTTTACTGTATTTAAAGTCAATGATATCAATCTGATCTTTTATTTGCTGTAGGTACAACATAAACAATGGCTAAAATGGATCACTGTGGATCATGGTTTTCATAATGTAGTCCAAAGAATACATACAAGGATTGTCAACAAAGCAAACTTCAAAACTATTTTATTAGCAGTTGCTCCATTAATGTTACCATTTCACATAAAGTAAAAAACAAACTTTAAAAAATTAACTTTTCATATAGCTTGTTAAAAACTATTCAGCAGTCATCACTTCCACCAAGGACAACATAGAATAAGTCTAAAACAGTGATGTCTACAACTACTCATTAGACATCTATACAAGAGGTGTCACGAGATAAAAAAAGGCTATAGGCATAACGCTATTCGTTATTTTAAAACCATATTAAAAAAAAAATTAAAACCGTTCGTTTTATCGAACTGTTATTACTATTATTGATTAATTTTTCCACGATAACTACAAAAATAAAAATATATTGCAGCTATCCAAACCTAGTTGGTTTTCATGTTGTAATATCTATGTAAATTTCTGTAAAATAAAATTCAGATATTTGTGGAATATTATTTGATTATTTTTGATATTGAGTAAGAAATTTTAGGAGAGACACAAATTTTGAAGAATCGGTAAAAAAGGGGGATTTTTTGGAGTGTGCACTACTTTTCATTACACACACACACACTCACACTTTATTAATGCTTATATTTTAAGTCATTGCTTCTTCAATTTGTTTATTACATGTTAATTGTTAATTATTGAAAAGGATGTTTGAGGAAATTTTTCTCACATTTTTTATGCATTCATGGATATTTCTCGGTAAGAATTTTTCATTTGCTATTCAGCCGATTTTTTGGAATGTTGTTATCATTTAATTATTTATAACTGTTTCATTTTCTAAATAATTTCTAATTTTTTAAAGGTTAAACTTTTGATTGTTCATCACTAAGAATTTGTTAATTCTTTTGAATGGCAGTATCACAACTGTTGTTTTCTTATCATGTTAGAATTTCATTTAGTAATGATATCCATTTCACTTTGAAGAAAGATGTAACCAATATTTGTTCATCATAATTTTTGAAAAATGATTTGTTCCACCTGTAGATTAATAAATGCTTAAAAATTTATATTATATTGATTGGGACAGACAGATATTAAGTTCTTCAAAGTCAAGCACGATTTTTAGCTGACAACTTGCTTATACAGTTGATGCACTTCTTACCGCGATAATGGGGGCAGGACCATTCGAAAAAATCTATTTTTCAGGATGATTAATGGTTGGCTTTGTACAGAATATGTTGAGATGAATAAGCTGATAAAACAATTTCCAAAACTGGGGTAGTCTACTTCCTTGACAGTAACACAACAGACAATGTCACCGACAACAGACTACACCATCATTGAGAGTTGGTATTTTTAACACATTCGCTGCATGTGTCCAGATACCGCGACATGTGCAGTGATTCCCGGGTGCATGTATCCCGATCTCGGGCACAAGGTCAGCCGACACAAAAGCAGCTGCGTGGCGGCTAGTGAACAACTTGGAGCGTTGTTATTGGCTGTCCCCCCCCTACAGTAACCCCGCCCACCTGTCGCACCGTCCGTTTTGCGGTCCACGCACGCCTTATTTTATAGCAGGGTTTTAATTTTGCGCTTGTGTTTCCGACATATTTTGAGGCAGATTTCCAGTGTTGTTATTGATGTGCAGTATTAAATCGTACTTTTCTGTAATTGTTTTTATTATAATATGTCAGGTTCATTGAAAAATACATAAAATTATGAAGTACTGGAATTACTGGATGATTCGAGTGTCAGTGACCTTGATTACCGACCACCTTACAACATCACTGACAGCGACGAAACTAGAGCCGAGGAGTACACCGTGGCACTAGTTTCGCGTATTCACGCTAGTACGGCACTTTCATAACAATAGAATGAGTTGTGAAAGTGAAAATAACGATAGAACGCGCCAAAAATAACCTCGCATTGTTCCCGGGTGCTGATGTCCCGATCTCAGGCCATGAAATTATTACGTCACAGGTGACGTCATACGCCAAGGGAATTTTTTGGACACAGTTTTGCAGCTAAATAACATCATAGGTAAATGATTCTGTAAAAAAAAATTTTCAGCAGAAAGGTTGTTTACTAAAAAAAAATACATTTACCTTTGGGTTTTCTCATGTAACTTGGTATAAAACTAAAAACTATATCCAAAAATACAAATTAAAAGTTATTTACTTAAATAATCTCTTATATTTTTCTAAACTTTATCTTCAGCACATTTGCAGGAAATTACTTGGTTGTCTTGCTATCTTCCAGTTCAATCGGCCACTCAGGTTACCCTCCCTGCACCAGTTAAGCAGGATTCTACTATTGCTGTGCTGTAATTGCCCATACCAATGTACCATTGATGATAAAAAGACTGCCTGAGAGGCTGCCAGACATAGGCATTGCAATATATGGAGGGCGTCACCTCGGATATATTTGTCAGAATTTGTTATTTCTATTTTCTGCGTACCCTCAGACAATACATACCAGGGCCGTAATTACCCAAGGGCACGTGGCCTTGGGTGTAAAGGGCTCCAGGGTAAAAACAGTGGACAATAAAAGGGCACCGGGCGGGACAGGAGTCCCTTGCCACACACAGGCGTAAATAAGCGATTTGAAGTTAACCAGAGACGACTTTTTGGCTGAAAAAAAGGTCAGCACTTTTGGGGAGGCCGAAGGGGCCTCATTGCCCTATAAACGGTCCTGATAGAGATGCTATGATACTATGCTGAACATTGTTAATAACTGACCAAACTTCAATGTTAATGAATTTTCCTGTAGGTAATAGAACTAAGAGAAAAACATATTTACCACCACTTATCATGGGGAAGTCTTTGGAACTCAACAACCAAACAACCACGGGAGAGCCATTACTGGCCATTACTTTAGCCACTACTGAGCAGGCCATTACTTTAGCCACTACTGAGCAGGAAAAGAATCAAAATACCAAAGTGACATTGAGAAAAATAACCAATTCTTCTGCGGTGCCAATCTCTTCTACAACAAATGTGCCTTTGCAAATAAAAAAAAAGCAATGGACAAAGAATGTAAATGCTGAACCAATTAATGAAACTCTAGTAGCACCACCTTTAGCTACCAACCTGACAGTTATGACTGATTTAGAGCTTTTAGATTTCTTCGAAGAAGGAATCCCATGTAGAAGTCGGATGCTTTCTGAACACACCCGCAGTTTGGCAACATTAGCCAACCGCAGCAGTGAAGTCATGGTTGCTTTTTGCAAGGTAATTTGAATTTGTGTTTATTAAAATTTCTAGATGATTCTAATTTTGTTCGAAAAAAATTATGAAATAGCATTTATAAAAGTTGTAATATACATATGTAGCATGTAGGTCTGCTGCAAGCAGGGTATTTATTGAATATATTTAATTTCCTAGTTATGACGTACCATTTTTTTCAATAGCTGGGTTTATTTGTTTGAAGGTGCCTATACATGATCAATATTATTGTGCAATATTTCATGAGTGATTTGAAGAAGCTTTGTGATGTATTGAGAGAATTCCTAATGATCTGAAATATAGTTCGTAATGCAATAGAATATTTCATAACAAGAGTAGAAGGTGAGTTATTGCATATTCGAGGCCATTTGTTTTATCGAGCACTTCATATGGTCGAGAATATGCAAATCATTTTCACTTGTGTTTTGGACAATTCTTTTTGCTACAAAGCCAATGAAACAATAACAAATACTTTTTGTTTACCACGGAAAAAATCAAAAAAATGATAAACATTACTTTTGCTTAGTAAACAACGTAATGATGAATTTTTGCAGGTGATAAAGACAGAACAAAAACAGGTGACTTCACAGTAGTGTAGCAAATAAAATATTGAACAATAACTGAATATATAGAAATGCTTGGGGGAAATGTATAAGGCTAGAAATAAATGTATGTATGCAATAGCCTACCGATTCTTTGCTGACACTTTTTTCGGGGTAGCTAGAGTGTTTATCATCATCATAATCATCATCATCTTTATTAATCCTTACACAATCATACATTGCAATAGATTTTGTCAATTGTAATATTAAACAGTGTTTACTTAGATTAAAAACTTAGCCTAAAAAACTATATTGTATCCAGAAGTTGTACAAAATATTGAAGTTTGTGTGGTTGATACTGAAGTCATTTGTGAAATATATTGTCCAATAATATTGACCGGGTATTGCTTGCTTTACACCAAAAATTTCTGTTGAAACAGCTTTAGTGAAATAATGTTTTAATTAACAGTTAGTTGTTAATAATGAAATTGTATGCAAATCTTCCAAATACTTCACAATTAAATTACCAAATAACTTCTTGATTAGCATGATACGTGTTGTTGTATTCACTGGATGTAAATAAAAAACGTCTTACAACACTTAAAATATATTTACACTTATACTGTATTTACATACAAGATGGTAAATATACAAAAATGGTGGAAAATGGCACCACCAGATGGTCATTTTCCACCATTTTTGTGTATTTACCATCTTGTATGTAAATACAGTATAAGTGTAAATATATTTTAAGTGTTGTAAGACGTTTTTTATTTACATCCAGTGAATTAAATTACCTTGATGAATTGTTAATTCATAATATCCTAAAAGATTACCATAATTCCCAGCCAAACATTTAACACGCCTGATTTTGGAGTAAACCTGGAGATTTTCAATCACAAAAGGTATTTTATACCCTCATGAAATTGGATTTCAGAATCATTAGAACTTGCAAACTGTCATAAGTTGGATGATGGAAATTGTGTGTGTGTGATGGAGTATGTCGTTCTGCCAGCTGTCCTGTCCAAAGAGCGTGCTGTTCGTGGTGGTCGATGACAAGGGACACGTGCTGGAGACCGCCAACAACTCCCAGGGCATCTTCTCCGTCAAACAAGGACTGCCGCAGGACTTCCCCGCAATCAGCAGGACTGTCGAGTTCGCTACTTATGGGAAGCCTTTCAAAATTCATTGCCCAGGGTATGTAAAGAAAAATAATATCAAATGCCACTCAGATGCCACATGACTTCAGAAAATTTCTAGAAATAAATTTTAAGTGAAAGTAATAGAAACTTATATTATACAATGGACAAAAATGCATTCAAAATAATAATAAAAAACTAGAAACTGAATAAAATTGTTGATTATAAGTAAGAATATTAACTAATTAAAAAAGGCAAAGTTATTCTTGTTATTTTTTACTGGTCTATAATCTCTTCCTCGAGAATCATCAATACAGAATTGTCCATTTCCTAACCATCATGAACGGTAAAACCGGAGAGTTGATAAAAATTGTCTAGTTAAAAAGGTGTCACTTTCGTGGAGTGTAGTCCTGTTAAACTGATGTCCGGTTAAAAGGTGTCAGGATAAGATTACTGTACTGTTATGCATAATCAGCAGACATATTAGTGTACTTATAATAAACTTTAGGTTGATTAAAAATATGGTACATCGGCCATTTATCCGCGATCCTAATTTGCGGCTATTCAAGAATTTCACAAAGCTACATTTGCCGATCTTATGTTTGCGGCCGATTGCAAGTTTTACAACACTGCAATTCGATTTGTGATTGGCAAATAGAAGGGTTGAAGAGCAATCATATTTCGCAGAGGATCAAGAGTTTTGCAAAGCTACACTTGGTGTTTAGTTGTGATCGCTGAATCGATCCCATCCCGTCCCAAATATTTCATGAAGTAAATACAAATCCCGCAAGAAAATCGGGATTTTAATTTTCCCGAAATTCTGGACTCAACCAACTTTATTTTCAAACATCACACTTTAACTTAGCAACAAAAACCATGTATTTTATTATTTACTTTAGTATGAATAGTTTGCACTATAGGTCAATTTTACTTTGGATTAAATGGAAAGTAAAATGGGAAATACAATGTGCTTGTCTGTTATTTTTTGATATTTGACTACTAAATGGGTAGCTATTAAAAACTTTCAACTGATTATTTTTTTAATATAACATAATAAATCAAATTGTTGTCAACTAAAATAATTACAGGTGGGTCAAGGAAATTTACATGTTTTACTCATAATTTTTGGATTATCAAAATATTAAGAAATGGAATTGGTAAGTAAACACCAAAAATAACACTAAAATGAAAAGCCTTATGAAGTAAAGTCCAGCAATGTGGCAAAATTCATTACAGTTTTGGTAAATATTTGGGATACTTACTCAACGAAAAAAGATAACACGGTATAAATAGAGAGAGCTTTCTGTTCTGCTTCAGGAAAAATAACATGGAAGACCACTTATTTTCGTGTCTAATTATGGTTGCTCTCATAATGTACACTATAGTGGTTTTTGATATATTCTATGGCTTCAACGGTCTAAAGGGACCCATGTTGAGTTCTTTTTAAGTGTTCTGGGTTGTTTACATAAAAACGTATGGCCACGGTTTGAAGTAGTTCTAAAGCTTAACTCTAGAATGTAGAACTTATTATTTGACAAAACCGCAATCACCAGCTAAGTAACATATATATTCTATGCTACAAAATTTGAAAAAAAAATTGGTTCTGTAATTTGAAAATAAACAAATGATAGTTTGGTTACTGGACAAGCAAACGTAATTTGTTGGTCTTAAGACCTGTTTACACTAGGATAGTTGCCAGTGCTGACGATCGGCTGTTCTGAGGGAGCCGCTACTGTCTGTTTGATATGAACGCAACTCACTCGTTCACTTCTGACAGACAACAACACATGGTGTTTCTACCAGCGCTTTACTAATCAGTTTATTGTCAATTTGGCAACCAGCTTAGTGTTAACAAGTCTTTAGGAGGGAAATTTTTGAGGTTTAAATTCTTAGTTGTTCGCTTCCACAGAAACTGGCAATTATAGCCACTACTCAATAATTGTTTTAACGCAAACTAGAATCAACAGAAGGGAACTAGAAAAAATTTTAATTTTATCAAACTTACTTAAAGCTTATACAACTATTTAATCATTCAATCACATAAACTTAATGAGGTCTTTTTTATTTCCTACACTTAGTGGATTTTATAAAGTTAAGACTCTCTAATCTGACCATCCATTGCACTTATAACAATAAAGCATAATGATTAATAAAATATTATTTTTTAAACACTTAATAAATCAATCTCTACAATATGTCAACGTTCAGTGAGAAACAAAAAGAAAACAAACTAAATGACTTGTTATTTTTGTGAATATAGATATTTAAAAAAATGGAGCAGATGAAATCTGTACATATTGAAAGCTTCTCCTCATACAAGTGAAAAATGGAGTCTCTAACTGTCTTCCAGAAGATTAAGGTCACTTGTACTGATAACCTAACACCATAATAACCAATCATGTACGGTATATATTACAAATACCGAATGGCAAAATATCACAAACATCGTATGAAAAAATAAATTATGCAAATACATCATAAACTTGAGTAAAACAGCTTTTAGGGCCAATACAAAACTACTGGGATAACTTCATCTTGCCATTATTTTAAACATAAATACTATGAAATTTATAACTATGTTACGATTCTTTTCCAATTCCTGTTCAACTGAGCAGATTTTAACAAAAAAACTTACAAGCTTATATTTATACTAATAAACCTTTTGGGAAGTATTGTGGTAAAATTGAGAATTGAGATAATAGGTAACTTTTACATACTACCTAGCCAGCTATAAATACAATTGTTATGCATCTATGATCTTACTTTCGATTCAACTTTTTAATATGGCACTTACAATCTTTCAGTCTTCAAAACCAGAGTATATAACAACCAATACTGATGCTTTGGAATTTACATATGTATCACAAAGTAGGAACTTAGGTTTCTTCAAGACTTAAATATAAGTACAGAAGAACCTCAATAAGAAGATACTCAATAATACAAAAACCAATTGCACTATTTAGATCCCCTTGAAATTGTCATTACACTTAATGTCTTAGTAACACAAACCTCAATAAGAAGAGGTATCACCATCTCAACACTATAAACTGGATACATTTAAAGAAATTCTTGTACTTTCCTTTGAAAAGTTTTTTTCCAACCAACAAACTCTAAGACTGTCTGGTTTAGGTTTTACTTTTTCGATCGGCCTTATATGCCTTGAAAATACAACCATTTTCCAAATCCCCTTGAGAGTTGGCTTATCAAGGTTCTTCTGTAGTTCATTTATCAAAATAGTCATAATGCATTTTAAATTATGTTGAATAGGAATGATATCCCCAACATTTACAATTTTATCAGGAAACATTCTTGAGCAGAAGTGGCATCATATTCTTGATATTACTTAAGTTTGTGGAACCATAACAGAATAGTGATACAATACAACAGTTTTATGACTTACTGTCATGCTACAAACTTGTTTAACACTTACTATGTGCAAAATTAATGAAAACCTTTTAAGAACCAAAGATTTCTCTGTTATCTGCGAGCCACTACCAATACAATGATCCTCCTGTCTAAAGACCATAACCCCCTGATGATCACACTAATTCTTTTATTACAAAGCCTAACAATCAAACAACAACAGTTTAAATGAAATATTCTCTCTTAATCATTGGCTAAAAATAATCTTAGAAGGCCTGTTTCAAATAAAAATAACTGCTGATCTAAAATCTAGGTAATTGAACCAGCTGTGGATTGCCCTAAGTCTTAAGGATGTTACAGTCAGGGCAAGATTATTCCTCACGGTTGTGGTAAATCTGAAATTGTATGAGTCTTTTAATAACTTCATCTGTTTCTGACTCTTCGACTCCACTAATTTCATGTTCACTACTGAAATTTCCATCATGAAGGTTATTTGTATTTCTGTTTAGCAAAAATGGGCCATTATTTCCTTCATCAATTTCGCCAGAGAGTTTGCTTTCATCATCAGTTCCTATTGGAATTGAGGGATTTAATACAATTTGATCATCACAGTTTTTGCCTTGAAGTATGTTTTCATCAATCAATTTATTTTCTTTTATCACCATCTCAACTGTATGAACTGGATACATTTGAAGAAATGCTTGCACTTTTCTTTGAAAAGTTTTTTTCAACAAGCAAACTCTAAGACTGTCTTGTTTATGTTTTATTTTTTGAATCGGCCTTATGTTCAAAAACGAACTAACAGTTTCCTTAATCTCAGGATGAACTCCAATAGGATTTAGGATCTGGAACAGGGAAGGAACAAGCATTAGGATCAAGGAAGGATCATTGGGTTAAATAATAAAACTTAAAATTCTTGTAATTTCACATTTAGTGGATTTTGTAAATAGGCATTCAGTAAAATCCTTTTCTTACTTTTTCATATTCTTTTAAATCCATTTAACTTTAAATTAATTAACTGCAGGTAAATACTTGATTACATCATCAGGTATCCCCATCATTTTTTTTCCTTAAAAATCACTATAACTTGATTGTGCATGTTGGGTGGCTCTGTGTAAAATCATGTTTTTGCATGTATAGGCTAAGAAAGACGGTATATTTTTATAATATTGTTCCAGCAACAGAAATGGTGACATACCAATAGAGTGGTACGTGGGAAAGAAAATTCTTACTAACACACTTCTACAAAAGGAAACTCGGGGCCGGATAAAAATTGATGAATATAACAGAATAATATTGGAAAATGTGTTGTATGAAGACAGTCGGGTGTTCTCGTAAGTAAAATGTTAAAATATCCACTAATAATGATTAAAAGTTATTTAATTTGTTTCTTAATTTCTATTTCATTTATTTAGTACCAGATTGGGTGGTGTTTCTTTACCTGCATAATATTTAGGATGAAATTGGAATCCTTATTGTTGGTATAATATATGAATTTCTCTTCTTTTACATTAAATTTTTAGGATTTTTCTCATAATCTAATTGGTTAAATTTTCTTCTAAGCTTATAAGAAGAAGTTTTTAGGCTGTGTCCTGAAGTTGGGATGCGATCAAAGTTAGACTTCATAGAAATAAAATTAGACTTTATTTCATGAGCTCAAAGTTTGCATGTGCTTTTTTGAAACATTTTTTTAACCTTCTTTTGGTTTTTCCCACATAAGTCTAAATATGTTTGTGACACTCATAGTGTAAGGAAAAAAGAAAGGTAAGCGCTTAGTGCAGGGTCAACTGATGTGACGTAGTTGGGCTCACGCAACTAGCGCTTACAACGACTACAATACAAACCAATTAATACCACTCAATCAAAATATTTTGTGTACAGTCTTAGTTCTGTGGTCAAACCGCTAGGTCTGCTAGTTTCTTGTGCCCAACTACATCATACCAGCTGACTGTGCACACACCTTTCTTTAATCTTTACTCCGTGGGTGACATCACCGTTTCTACAAAATAATGAAACAGAAATAAAAATAAAAAAATTAAATTAAAATTGCATACCAACATAACAGGAAATTAAGATTTATATAAGTCTAAAGTAAAACCTCACTAACTCGACTATTTGTGGACCCAGAGGTTGTTGAGTTTGGGGGTTGTCGAGTTATCCAAAACATTGGAATTTTTAATGGATTTTAATATTATATCATTAAATAACAGATTAGAGTTTCATATATAAATTTTATATACTTACATGAGTATTGTTACATACTGAGTAAATGATCTTTAAAAAAAAGTCAAATACTCAACAATTAAAACTAAATGTTCTTAAAAAAAAGAGTAATTGAAGATTAACTGTCAGCTGTTCGAGTGTCGAGTTACACAAACTGTCGAGTTACCAAGTGTTAAGTTAGTGAGGTTTTACTGTATCATATTTTATTTGATTTCTTTATAAAGATGCAATTTAGTACTCTAAACTGTTTATTGTGAGATTACGTTGACTTTGACAATGGGATAAGACATGAAACATGTCATTCACATATTTTAGATAAAATATAGTCATTTTTAAAAGGTTGCTTTGTTTATAAATTATATAAAAAGACAATAACCCTAATCATAACGCATAATATCGTTAAATGATACATTATTTTATTAAAAATTTGGTCTAGTTTATTTTTATTTTGTTGTATTTGATTTTAATGAGTGAGGAATATTTAAAATAACATTCAACTAAAGCCAGGCTTTTCAAGGACATGCATTACAGCTATATATTCAGCAGATCCTGGGGTCTGAAGTTCCACGCTCTACCACTACACTAGGTAGGCCACTCCCGAGAGAGGAGTTAACTAGCATGGTAATGCTTATTAGATTGCTAAATATTACATTATGTTACATTTCTTGAAATGGCGACCTACCCAGGTAGTTATTTTAAGCCAAGTATGAATGACGGATGAATGCAAGATGATTGTGGCACGATTTATAAATTTATAAAAAATATCATTCATTTTTAATAATTTAGCTGATCAATACTTTAAATAATACAAACTAAAAAATGTACAGGAATTGTTAAAATGTTAAATGATACCAAAATTTAAAATGAAACTTTGAAATTTGTAGCATATAGTCAATATTTTTACATTAATAACACTTTGGATAGTATATTCATCCCTAAAATAAAAACTTGGTGTATTTTCAGATGCTGGCAACGAAAGGAACTGGTTGGGACTGTACGACTTTTGGTAGAAAAAGAACATTTCATCCTAAATTTTCAAAGTCCAGTTACAGTTATTGGCACCATTATTATATTTGCCACATTTTCCTGGGTATATTATAAAGCTTTCACCTTGTCTTGAAGTTAAAATAGATCTTAATCATAAAAGCATTATTTTATTTAGTTTGAAAGCCTTGACACCTATTAACTAACACTGATACTTATAGTAGCCTAACCCTTGGTTATTAAAACAATTTTTGTAAGTAAACTAACTTATAAATTTTATTTCGGTAATTTAGAATATTTAAAGCTTGGCAAATTTCCAAAGTACTTGTATCATCAAAACCAAAAGTGTTTCCTGCCTTAAGAAAAAGTTCAAATACTAAAATAATTTGTTTATTCATTTAAGATATTTCATTTTCCACATAATTTTGCAATCAAACTCAATACATTACAAAGGATTTAGGCTACTCAGTAATTGAAGTCAGAGTCAGTTTGAAATAAGACCATAGAAATTCTTCATCAATTTCATTCAAGGCGGAAAGGAAAATTAACTTTTTATGACATTGCTTTTCTTAGATGGGGTATATCAAATATTGTTTGTTAATAATTTAACTCAGCTATCTCCTCTTTTTCTCTCTTAGCTAGCTGATGTCAAAGATGGTGACCATGATTTATTGACAACAGCTGGTGGATAAGTCCAATTTATTGATAACAAAGGAATATTCAACTTTTCCAACTGCAGTCACCTAACCCACTCGACAACCAAACCTGTCATGGAAATTCTACTTAGAGTCAGAAAAAAAAACAGAAATCAACCAATCCATAGTTGTCCATTATTCATTGCTTGAAATGGTGACCTACCCAGGTAGGATTTCAAGACAAGAATGAATGACACATGAGAGAAGGATGATTGTGGAGCGAAGTTGACTTGTACAACAAAAATGAATCAATAACTTCTTCACAAATTAATCGTGTGATCGAAGAAAACTTTTTGAAATAACAACCAAACAACAACATAAAGAGCTTTCCTCTTTGTTACTGTTAAAAACTTTGTTACAATGAAAAACCTATCCATAAACCAAGTGGCTCACTTCACACTTACAGTTTACAACACAACAACCCACTATTACTCCCATATTGACAGATTTGTTAGCACACTTTCCTTTTACAAAACATGCAAATTGGCTAATAACAGAACCTGACAACTCTAAACATTGCTTGAACCTGATGACAAAAGTTCTGGCTTGCAGGAAATAACAAAGCCTGAGCACAACTCTATACTTGAGTTCTCATCATCGCCTCCAAGTCATAATGCTTAACTTGACCATGAATTATTTCCTCACCCGCAATAAAAGATATCTGGTACTCGACAAAAGAGAAAATAGTGTTTCTTCGACCATTGCCACTTGTGCAAAATCCCCAATTTGGATATCAGAGGGATAAATTTTGAATCATATTTAAAACCTTAACAATGAAAAATATTTATGAGTCCAAAAAGTTGTTAATAAAAACTAAACTATTAATATTCGTGAGGATAGTGACCGATAATTTGCCAAAAAGCATATAAGTGAATTGTCATTTCCTAAGGTAAAAGGAAACAAGATTGCTAAGGTAAGAATGTTTATGGTACTTAAAAATAAAAACTGATGCCAAAAACTAAAAATGTGAAAAAATATTCCTACTTGACTCACAACAGTGTCGGCAGGTTTCCCCCGGGCGCTGGGAGGAATCATTTCAGGTGTGAGGGCGGGTGGAGGGTCCTTGCCCTGTAGCTTCTGGTTGATGAGCCACATCGCCAACGCAAACTGCTCTCCGTTGAGCTTGCCAGTCTGCTTCATGTCACACAGGCCCCTGGAACATCACGAATCACAACCACTCTGACCGTCAACACATTTTAGTGTTAGATTGTCATTATTAATGACATAAATTATTTGGAATCGTTTGGATTGAATTACGATTGGTAACATTTTTTATGAATTCAGCTGAAAGAGATATCAGAATTAGAAAGGAAGTAACTTCTCCACATTTTTAATTAAAATCTTGTTTTTCAGACCAGATCAGTATTGTTAGGAGGCCTGCGTAGAATTCCTTGAGACATTTGAATATTTAATATAAAATATTGAACATGGCTGATGACTTAAATTTCAAGCAGAGCAGTATCTATTCAAGCACCAATGTTGAATACATCTCGTAATGCACATTTAACTCATCATGAATAACCTTGCAGTTTACAAAACAGCTTTTGGGAGGACTCTTTTCAACTTTTAATGTAATTATACTAGGCTTTATTTAATTTGCGACAATATTAGGGGTGGGCGATTACTCGACAGCCGAGTAATTACTCGAGTAGTTGCTACTACTCGAGGTCGAGTCGAGTAGTTCCAACTACTCGACTAAAATGAGACGAGTAGTTAGTTACTCCTGCCTTTTATGCGGCGGCCGAATTTACGTGCGATTTACCCTTGTGCCATAAAATTTTACAGACGATCGCGAGTTACGCAAAGCTACATCTGCCGTTTATCCGCAATCGGCAAATTGTTTATCGCAGCTTCTCGCTAGTTTCACAATAAAGCAGCATTTTCTGTTCATTTGTGGCCGGAAAATACGCGCGACTGACTTTTACGGCCAATCGCTAGATTCGCAAAGTTGCATTTTGTTTATTTCCGATCGGCAAATACACACGATCGTTTTTCGCTGCTGACCGCGACTTTTCAAGGCTACATTTGTCGATTTTCAGCGATCGGCAAATACGCGCGATCGTATTTCGCGGCTGACCGCGACTTTAGCAACACTACATTTGCCGATTTTCGGCGATCGGCAAATACGCGCGATCGTATTTCGCGGCAGATCGCAAGTTTTTGACCGATAGAAATGCGCTATCGATTTTTGCAGCCGTCCACGAGTTTTTCGCAACAGTACAGTAGAGTCTCACAAAACCGGACTAATGTGGACCGAACGGAGTCCGGGTTTATGAAACTTCCGAGTTATCGGGAAATGAGTAAAAATAAGGAAAAATAAGACCGGTTTCTGTTATTTCTCTAAGAAATCATTATTTATTGCATAGTAAAAAATACAAAAACTACATCATCAGTTACAAAAAAAAAAATTAAAGAAAAACCAAAACTGTTTTATATGTGTCAAACCGTGCTCTGGCACTGAATCTCAGTGCACTTTATTGCTCTGGTAGGCTTTCCGAGTTATCCAGAATTCCGGGTTATCGAAGTCCGGGTTTACGGGACTCTACTGTAACCTCGAAAATATTTCATTAACTCATAGAAGAATGGATTTTGACAGTTATCTAGAAATACCAGATTCTGAGAGATGTCTCTGAATTTGGAAATTGAAAACTTACAGCAGCTATATTTAGCTCTGACCTACTTCAAATTTGTAATTATATTTTATCTTTGAAATGATACTCAGCCTTCATTTCTGTCTCATTTGATTTGTAAAAATGAGAAGAAAATTGTGGACTTCATTGGTAAAGTGGACTTTATAAAACAATTAGTTAAGGTTTTATAATTTTTGTATTGGGGGATATCTTATTCTTATCTGGTCGCAGCTGTGTCACTCATGCTCAAGTGATTGGATGTCAAAAAAAAATAGTTCAGCAGTCAGGCAAGGGGGCGGGGTTGGGTTTAGAGAAGTAAAGAAATAACTGGGCACAGCTCTCCTCCCTGATGTTTTTAGTTCTTTCTTCCACAATTTCTCTGCTAAGGTTTTAATTAGGGCCAACAATTATTTTTAGGTAAAATATAAAACTGTTTTTGATTGTTTAAATAGTAGGCTATTAATTAAATCTTATTACTGCTTAAATTTTACAACTGTGCATATTCTAGATAAATTTATTTTGTGATCTTGTTACATTAACTGATTTGTTATTTTGAGTGATTTTTTAGCATAGTCAACTTATTAATTTAAAAGTAGGGTTTATGCAATGTAGGGGTATTACAATATCAGAGTTTTATTTTTCCAAAAAATATATATAAAAACATAAGCTTAAATAAAGTAGACCAATTTTATAAGTAAAATTGAAGAAAGATTTTAGTTGAAAAAAATTAAAATTTCATTACTTTTCACAAACAACTACTCGACTCGATACTCGAGTTTTTGGCTTAATACTCGACTCGACTCAACTCGACTTCAAAATCCACTACTCGCCCACACCTAGACAATATATTAATATATTTAAGCTGGAACAAATCTCAAGGCAACGGTAAACCTGAACTAGTTTTCTCACTCCTTACCAAATGTGAGCGAGTACGGGCTGAGGAACACCAGATTGTAGAAAGACATTTTTTATTTCATATCCCGACACGAAGCCATCCTTGTCAACGTCGCTCTGGTGGAACAGAACGTCGTACTTGGCTCTCTCTTCAGCCGTAACCACCCATGGGGTCTGGGGCGCGGGCGGCACTGCTGGCTGCAACAGTCAACTAAATATCATTAAATGTCCACCCAACTTATCAAGTTTAGTATTTGTCAAACCCAAATTGTTTTGACGAAGTAGTATTACTGCTCATTTAATTTTCCTTCCGTTGTAAAAGTAAGGCATTCATATTGGTTAAGTTAATTTATTAACAATAACATAACATGAACTTATACTCGCTAAATGACCTACTAGTTATTTAAGTGAATATTCTAATAAATTTGTCTGCTGGCAGACAAAATTAAAAAAAAGTATTATCTATTGGTAGAATTACACCACCCAATTCAACATAAAACAAAACTCACACATTACATGCAAAAAAACAACAAACACTAAAAAAAGAAACACAATAGCTTGTTAGAAACCATAGAAAAATCAAAACATTAAAGGTAAAGAGCATCAATTTTTCTTCGAAAAATATTTAAATTTCATAACATTTTATCTAGAACTATAGCACCTTGAACTCAATACATAACTATAAAGTATCAAAAAAATGTATCGATCAAAATTTAATTTTAGTTTACAAGTATTTATTTTTTGAGTCAATTTCTTTATTTGTTTTGAGGTGTATCCAAGCCGTGGCACTTTAAAAGAGTTGCTATAAAGGGAAAGCGGTCCAATCCCCTCAAATTTTTGAGAGGCTGGGGTTCGAGCCCTAACCTCTGGAACCAAAGTCCGAGAATCTAACCTTTGTTTTGTTGGGTTTTAATTTTTTTAAGAAAACATGAATATTCGTAGTTTTCATGCCACATACCATAGTACTTTTCATACTTTATGTACCATACAGTGTATAATACAACATTTCAAATTAATGCAGTCAAAAAACTTTTTTTACCCTAAATAAAACCAACCACCTCCTAAATTGATCGCAACAATATTAACAAGGGGAATAAAAGTTCAATTATGAAATTTTATAACTCTAGGAATATGGAGGTTAAGTTAATTGACTTGTCATATTAAATTATGTTAAACATGCACACATGCATACCTTGACGGGTTCAACGGGTTTAGTTATGGGTGGTATGGGGATGATGGGGGCAGTGGTAGTGGGGGGAAGGGGATCTTTCCTCTTCCCCGGTGGCAGCAGTTCTGGCGGTACGCTGTTAGGAATTGCATATTTTTCCAAGGCCTTATAAACCAAATGCATCGCCTGGAACACAATACCGGTACGATGACGCTGGATTGTGATATGATAATTAGCCGTCAAATGATCATTTTAGGATAATATTTAATGTATTCACTAACAAGTGATAGGTACATTTACATTTGCTCCAAAATATAATTTGAGGAAGTTTTGGTACCATTTCTTGCAAATCAACAGCGTTACAATTTACTATTAATGAAAGTTATACCTAAAATTAGCTGTGAAACATTTTTATCTGTGTCACCTCTAATTAGTTAATTTTCTGTAATTCCACTTGTCACCCAAAAGAAATTAAAAAAATAATGTTTTGAGTTTAACTGAAGGCTGATACTTAAACTAAGTAATTTAGAATATTTTTATAAAGATTAATTATTCAATATGGATAAAATAGTAAAGACAAATAATGTTGAAAACTGGCCCAGTCCTGTATTAAACTGTCCCGTTTCAACGAATGAAAGTGCCCCAAGTGTTGTTATGTTATAAAAAACCATGTAATTTTTTTTAAGTTGGACCTGGAGATATACAGTTACTGTACAATATGTATTCCATACACTGAGCTGTCTAATTATGCATTAATAACAGCAAAAATATTTCAAAAAATTACTTGTACCTCCCTTTTTCCATATAGTCATAAAAAAACGTCTTCCTCGGATTCCAGTAAATGTTAAATATCTCTCAACTGAAAGACACTAGAGAATTGAAACTTCTGTAGGAAGTAGTACATGATGGGCCTATAGGTGGTATGAATGATTCGTTTCCTGCTCTTCCGTAAGGCGGGAAATTTAAACTGTGTGAAAATGCCCCTGTATGAAACTGCCCCACTCTCCCCTACTCCATACCTAAATACAATTAAAAATATGGTAACTAAAATTTTTGTTCAACAAATTTGATTTGAGATTAATTAAATGATACTTTCTTAAATAATTTCATTATAATCCTTGACTTGTTCAAAGTAATTTCAGGGCTTGTAACAGTTCTTGAGGTTGAAAAAAATAAAAAAATAACTAAAATAAGAAAAACTAACCAAAAAATAACCTTTTGTAAACAAAAAATGTTGCTAACAATTAGAAAACCGGTGTTATATTGGGGATTATGCATTCTTAACCTTGGTAAAAAAGAAAATCTCGACAGACTAATCACAAATCTGCCTGGATTTGACGGTGAGACTTGGTTTTCACGCAATGAGACTTGGTTTTCACGCAACAAGACTTGGCTTTCACGCAATGTAGGATGACAGATTCGTCTGCCGCGATGTTACTACGAGATCATCTGACAGACGAATAGTGTGAACAGGGCTTAAAGCAGTTCTTGAGGTTGAAAAAAATAAAAAAAAATAACCAAAATTCCAAATGATGCCTGATGTGTTACTCCCGCCATTTACCCGGCGATCGAATTTACGTGCGACTTACAAGTGCGATCGAATTTTATAGCCGATCGCGAGTCACGCTAAGCTGCATTTCGTTTATTTACGATCGGCAACTACACACGATCGTTTTTCGCGGCCGACCGCGACTTTTGCAAAGCTACATTTGCCAATTATCGGCAATCGGCAAATACGTGCGATCGTATTTCGCGGCAGATCGTGAGTTTCGAAAAGCTACATCTGCCGTTCATCCGCGACCGACAGATACGTGCTTTCGTTTTTCGCAGCCGTCCATGAGTTTTTCATAAAAATAACCTCAAAAATATTTCATTACCTCATAGAAGAATGGATTTTGACAGTTACCTAGGAATACCACCTCTAAGAATTCGGAAATTGAAAACTTACACTTATATTTAGCTCTGACCTTGCACTTTTCAACTTCAAATTTATATTCATAGTATAGGGTTACTATGAATATAAATTTCAATGAATGTGGGGCAATAATTTACGTAGTGATTCCTTAGGTCAAAAAAAGCAAAAAAGTCTACATCAACATAGGTCCTAAAGTGCTCCGTTTTCCGTGTGTGTGTCTGTTTATGATTTTTACATATTTAATCATATCTCACAAACCACTTAACGTATAAATTTCAAACTTGGTACTACGGATAACCACTGTTAAGAACTATTTTAGTAAGAAGTATCAAATTTATATTTTGTACCATTTCAAAATGGTGACTGTTTTTGTTTTCAAAGCTAAATATCTTAAAAACCGTAAATTTTGGAAAAAGTATCCAAAAAACAAAAAAGTTGATAAATTTGATCTAATTAACGATGATATTAAGATTATAACAATCGGACAACTAATAATGGAGAAATTTTAAATTTTACAAATAAAAACATGCAATTTTTAGACAGATCGTTCTAAGGAACCATGTTTTTATGCAGAAAAGTTTAAATTTCTCCGTTATTAATAGTCCGATTAATAATCTTAATATCAGCTGATAATCTTAATATCAGCATTAATTGGATTAAATTTTGCAACTTTTTTGTCTCTTGTATAATTTTTCTAAAATTTACGGTTTTTAAGATATTTAGCTTTGAAAACAAAAAACAGTCGCTATTTTGAAATGGTACAAAGTATAAATTTGATACTTCTCACAAAAGTAGTTCTTAATAATTATTATTCATATACCAAGTTTGAAGTTTATACGTCAAGTGGTTAATGAGATTTGATTAAATATGTAAAAATCATAAACAGACACATAGATGGAAAACGAAGCACTTTAGGACCTATATCTATCAACTTTTTGGCTTATTTTGATCCAAGGAACCACTACGTAAATTATTGCCCCACATTTTTTGAACACCCTGTATATTGTTTATTGGCGTTATGGTCGTTGTGATAAAGTGAGGGTTTGTAATGATAATAATCATTGATTGTTATGGCTCTCATAGTTTTTTGACTGAATTTGTTCACATATTAGTTTTTTATCTTAATTTCTTGTCATAGGTTAAAATTGAATTATGATATAATTTTAACCTACTAAAAATTATTAGGGCCTCGATAGATAGTGGTAATTTTCGTCTATTAATTTTGCATTTAATTTCTTTATTTAGCTTCTTTTTAGGTTCTAGTTAATTCATACGAAAGTTATTATTTAAATATTTTTTGGCCCGACCCGATTTGGCCCGAGACCCGAAAGCCAAAATTAAAGGCTCGACCCGAACTTAAAAAGTCTGGCCCGCAGACCCCTAATTTTAATATATAGTTAATATGGTTTTACATGTTTTTTTTGTATATTGGTGTTACCTTTTTATGCCCTTTTTAAATGTCCACATTTATCAACAACATGCCAAATTGATTAAACCAGGGGAGAACGCCTCTATTCAAGTGTAAAAGAATTGAAACGGGTCTTTGTGCAATCGCTACTAAATGTACAATTGTCATTAATTTCCACACAAGCCAGACAAATTTATTTTAGGTGAGCACACCCACCAACCAAGCAACATATCTGCAAGCTTAAAAGGACTGCATAAGCGAGGAATCAACCAGCGCATGTCCTGACAACTCTAATGTTACACTCGGTGTAGCTTCCTACTCCGCACGCTCACAATGCTACTGTCGGAAGATCAGATATTTGACACATAGCCTAGAGTCCTTGTGATATAGCCAAAAGACCCTAGCAGAAATCCAGTGAACTACTTGGCCAAGCCTTACCTAAAAATATCCGGAACTTATGAAAATCTATCACGGGACAGTTCTACCATAAGATGCCATTGGGTTTAGGAATCATTTTCAAATATATTAGTTGTAAACAAAATTGAATCCTTTGTTTGTCTATTAAAAATACTTTTACTTATTTTCACAGTACTTTATCAGGTGTAATAAGGAAAAAAGTCAAAAATATTAAACATTATCCCGCAGCAAGGCACATAAAATTATAAAAACTGACAAAAGAAGGTCCATTAAAGTAACCCAAGGAGCCACTTAAATTTTCTTGGATTTTAAAATTAGAAATGAACAATCCACAAAAAAAGTTCCCAGACAAAACAATAAAAGCATGCTTGAAACACAGAGATAACTCTTAATAGTATGAATTTGCCAGGTACAAGAAAAGAGTAAAAACAGCCTTTAATTGGAATGGTTAGAAGTTCATTATGGTATGAGAGTAGTGATCAATATAAAATAATTGCATAGATATTCCCACAAGTACTGTTTTGAAATCCTTAATGATCAGTTATCTATTATGCTTTATACTAAATATAAGAAGAATACTTACAACAACAAATTCATGCCTGTCTAGGCTTCCATCCTTATCCATGTCGGCTAAATCCCATATTTTTCCCAAAGTGTCTAGAGGTAGTTTAGAATCCATCAATAGGCCTTTGACCTGAAAAAAGTTGGGTTTCAGAGTAGTCTACAAATAACACATTACTAAAAGGATTAATTTCTTCACTAACATTACTGACTGTTGAGACTTACTTGCAAGAAGGGGTGGGGGGAGGGGGGGGGGTGCGACAATTGCCGACTGCAATTGGACAAGCAACCACCCAATATAAATAGACGGAGCATAGCTATCTTACTTGCATTACAGCAAATGAAGCCTGGGCCGCCATATTGTCTAGGTACAGAAACATAAAACGGCACCTAAAACAGTGTAATCTGACAGTGCTCATGTTTCAAATAACTCGTAGTTTATACCATTTAGCATTGAGGCTTAAGGTTGAAATTTTGCATGTGAAGAGTCCTTTAGTTTGGAACGGTAATAGTATCAATTATATTTCCAAAATATTTTTTTTCTATTTTTAAAACTTATATAAATTTACAAGTTTTTATTCAACTTTAAAACATGACTTTAATAATTATACCCTCTTATAGGCTGCTACTTTTTTTATTTTTTGGTCAGGTAAAATAGAAAACTGTGGAAATTGTTACTAAAGAGTTGAATTTTTTAAATAATATTTTTTGAAAAAATTAGCTGACGTAGTTTGGTCGATAACTAGTTACTGCGGGAGAGTTTATCCGTGCAGCGCCTGCATAAAAGTAAAGTCAATCCCAAGGCCGTAGCCAATGGGGGGGGGGGGTTAGGGGGTCAGAACCCCCCCCGAAATAGTAGAAATAGCCTTGAAATTGTAGTAAATGGGGGTGGCTAGGGGGTGAAAACCCCCTCCAAAACAGAGGAAACCCCCCCCCCCCCCCCCCGAAAAGTGAAAAAACCCGCAGGCAAATGCATAGGGGTCCGGAAACAGACAAAAAGGGACCAAAATGACAATAAAGGGGCCGAAAAGCACACGCGTGAGTAAAAAAAAAAAGGTCACCACTTTGAACAAGCCTTTTAACTAGCCGGAAATTCAGTCCCGACCCTGTCCGCTACGGCTTCGGTCAATCCTAAACTGTTGTTTACAAAAATAAGATCGACTAAAAAAATATAAATGTGGTATCAAATTAAAGGTCTGAATCTCACAATTACTATAGTACAAATTATAAATCGTTTAGAAGCAGTTTATACATCATAGAAATGTTACTGGTGCATTCCGTGGCAGCAGCTTCTTTCAAAAAATGTCAGGACAAGCTTCTAGGTTACCAGTGTTTACGATGTGTAAACTACCTGTAAGCCATTTATATTTGCTACTGTAGTGATTCTGAGATTCAGAACTTTAATTTGATACCATATTTGTAATTTTTTAAGTACTTTGTTTTTTCCATGCATAGGGACTAGATGCAAATTTAGGCTTCAAGTCGCGGTTTCTTGTGCTCCGTCTATTTGTACTATGTGGTCGCTGGATACACCATCCCATTAACGGACAGTTGAACTCAACAGACGTCGGGCGGAGGCGCATTACATTCGTTTGGACTCGATTCATATTCATTAGATTCAATGACATTTATTTAACTTAACTTGATTTAATACATTCATTTCGCTTGATTCGATATGTCCCTAGACTACCTTTCATTAACATTTAATTTCAATTAGTTCTTATTGTATTCAGTTTTGTCACACCCTTTACTCAATAAACTCAGAGTTATTTTCAATCAGTGTTTTACTCATTTAAAGAATTTGCTTAATCCGCAATCGTGTGTCGTGCCGATACACTGACGGAGGACAAAAAATTGTTTGCAAAAAACGTAACCTTGTGGCATTTTGAAATTAGAATATTTTAAATTTTATCTTACTATCAGAGAGCAAAATGTCAGTACAGTTAACTTCCGATTATCCGCGGAATTGGGTGGCATAACGGATAACAAAAATACGCAACTACGGATAACAAAAATCGCGGATAATCCGCAAAGTGTTAAAAATGGGAGAGAATAAAAGAGAAAAACAATTTCAACATTAAAAATCAATTTATTTCATACAGTATACTATACAGTAAGATATAAAAAATGTAAACATGAATAATAATTATACCCTCTTAAAAAAGTCTGTCACTTATTTTTTTTTTTTTTTGCTTTGGAAACATTTTTTCTTAATCCGCGATTGAATTTAGCGTAGCATAAGTTTTTCAGACAACTGCGCGTCTTCATCTTGTTCCTCTAAATAATGGATCGTCAACACAACCTTCTTTCGCTTTTTAGCCATTTTAAATCCGCAATGAAAAATACCAAACCAGGCAACACAATCACTGAACACGATAAAAGACTAAAAATAAACTTTGACCGTTCATTGTCAGCACTTGCTCAATACTGTAGTGTCAGATGAGAGGGGATAGTATGGACATGTGAGTAGGGGAGAGAGAAAGGGGAGGGGAATGGTGGGAGGGTTGTTCAGCGACCTTGGCGCGAATACCTGCATATTGTACGGTGATTCGGAGATGATAAAATTGCGTGCCAGCCTACTGCCCAAGTTCGGAGAAAGCCTGCACACATTTTGTACTAAAAAAACTTGTCAGTTCAGGCTAATTTTTGTATAAATACGTATTTTCTCACTTTTTGTAGCGCGCACGGATAATCGGGAGTTTACTGTATTGGTATTATTGATGGTAATTTATTCAAACAATTGTAAAATATATCGTTTTGAATTATATTTTGAGTTTTGTGATTTTAGCCTTCTCCATTTTGCCACAAAGAACACATGCCACAAAGAACACATTTTATATATTAAGCACAATTTCTACAAATAGAATTTCACAAATACAAACAATTTGCATCTACAATACTTCGGCATTTACTTAAGAACAATTCCAAGGGCAGCTGGAAAAATAATTCTAGGAGCAACATAATAAGTACTATCCAAACATATAAAGATGAAGTCCAAATTTAGCGGTGGACAATTAACTCTTGTTCCAAAAGAGTTAGAAATACCCAAAATGTTCAACTTTTTATAGTGTAATCAAATTCATAAGCAGTTCCTAAAAAGAGTATTCCAAGTATTCCAATCATATTGTATGAGATTAAATGTTTGGTAACAATCCTTTTTTTTATTTTTGCTTTCCTCAAAAACGTATTGTTTGATTTCTTACTTAGAATACTTAAATGGATCTTAAATTAAAAATGTATATGACTTTACAAATAACAATTTTTATTTGAAAAAAAGCAAAATTAAAAGGATTATTTAGTATGACATTCTACTAAACAAGTCACTTCAGAACACTAGGAAAAAGTCGGTATGTTCGTGATTATTTTTAACGACGGTGCTGTGCAGCGTTTTCATGTGTCGTAAACACGGCGGTTGGAAAACAATTTGTCAATCAGCTCCAGTAGTTGAATATCAAACAATGTCATTTTAGTTGACATAACAATTAATCAACCCTGTGTTTGCATAGACCTCACAGGAAGGCTTCTTTAACCAATTCTCAGCTTCTGAAGGGTTATTTCTTTTATTGGCCAACTAACTTCTTATCACAGGTTTATTTTTATATGCCAATTTAAAATTAATATTTTGTATTTGTCATGTTATAAAATATAAATATCTTTTTAAATTTGTTTTTCTAAGACACATGGATATATTGTGTCTCTCTTAAGTTCTGGAACAGTATCATAAATTTTAAACTGTAATAAAAATTAGAAATATTCTACACATGGACACCATCACTATTTTCTGCTATGCAATGCAATTTTGGGAGGGGTCACCCCAAATTCTCAAATACAAACCCCCATCGAGTGACCACTCATTTCAAAGGACTTATTAAAAGAAACAAAATGGAGTTGACCATCCCAAAATTTGCATTTCGTGGGTTAGAGTGGTGATACAAAACTTTTAACAAACAGTTTAGTTCATGCCAGGAATGGTTTAAGACTGTAACACCATTTAATGGTTTAACAATTTCCATAAAGTTACATGCCATTTTCTTAGAGCTGACCTGTCAATGGATACTTAAAACAAAAAACCTTAAATTCATTTTGAATTTTCAAACAGCTCTGTAACTTTTGTTAGGGTTATTGGAGCATGATACTGACCTTGGGTTTGCGGCTGGGTTGTGTTTCTTTTATTAACCCTCGAGCGGGCGCACGCGGAGTTTCTTCCGCACGTGTTTTTTATGTTAAAATAAACAGACATAATGGGTGTCGACGGTCGTGTCCAGCTCCGTACTTTATGCCCCTCATTCCAGGAATGTCCTAAAGCTATTTATACCTCCCACCCCCCCCCCTTGGTACCTCGTTATATGCAATTCAGAGATGCCGTCTCAGTTTGCGGAGCGCCTTCTCCCGTTACACATGATACCTGTTTTTAAAATTCATAATAGTAATGGATTTGTAATTATTATTAATTTTTTGGATTTTTCCTTTTGCTTTCGAAAAAAGAAGCGAAAGGAAAAGTCCAAAAATGTAAAATAATAATTAATACATATTTTATACTAGAAAATTACTAACTATGTTTAATTGAAATATTACACCTATTAAGTTAAACAATTAATTGAATCGATGATGAAATGTGACTCCTAATGAAGTTTGTCAACATTTAAATACAATATTTTGTTATAAAACAAGTAAAATGGGTTAAATTTGTGCAATCTGGTGTTGCGGAGTAAAACTCCGCATGCGCCCGCTCGCGTTTTGCCGGTGAAGCGCCCGCTCAAGGGTTAAGCTCTTCTAAACAAGTGGTTTGACAGGGTTTTGTACTGGAACATTTAGGGCGACCCCTTCCCCCCCATCACTTTTTCGGGACAGGGGCAGATTTGACACACAAAACAAAAAGTCGTATTTTTACTAAAAATTATGTGCAAAATATATTCTTACCTTATAATATTTAGTTTCAAAGTTATTAAACTTGTCTGAAACCTTTGAGAAGACAATATTTTTTCATTACAGATAGTAAAACAAATTATAATTGAAAAAAAATAAAATCACTGCAATGATTAAATGGTTTTTTATGTAAAATTAAAATTTCACATTACTAATTTTTAATGCAGTTTTTTAGTTTATTTTTTAAATTCATTAGCAACACCCTGACTGACCTTGTTGCCAGGGATGACCCCGTTGAGGGGTTGAAGGGAATCGAAGAGCTGATCGTATTTCTCTCTCTCATGAGGTTTAATTGCCCAATCACTCAATGTAGCTTGTACTGAGTTGATCACATTGTTTTGTATCACAGCTGGTACGTCTGCCTGTAAACATTTCATTAGATTAGCTGGTAATCCCAACTTTGTTTGGGACTTCTTTTATATTGGAAAGTCTGGCATTCTGTTGATAACCATTGAAACTACTTTAAAACTTTTTTTATATCAAATCAAAACTAAAGCACTCCAAAAACCATTTGACATGGGTATATTTCAAACAGTCCTATGGTGCCTGGCGGAATTGCTTTAGGCCTATATCTTTTAGCAACAGAATTTTATAAACCCAAAGATTTTTTGCAAGCACATTGCAGTGTAAGTTGATTTTGATATGAGTTGTTAGCGTAATTTGAATAAATATTTGGAAATAAAATTAGAACTAATAATGCAGTTAGTAAATTCTGTATTCATAATACATTGACTAAATACGGTATTCATAATGTTAAGCTAAAATAAGGCATTGAAAATAACAACCTAAATTCAGGGGCGTCACTCTGGGAAGGGGGGGGGGGGGCAGAATAAAGGGAGTGCCTCCCCCTTAGAATTTGAAAATTAAAAATTTTGGAATTTCCAGCCAGCTAGTTGGTTCTAAATTTTTTTTCTATTAATAAGCATCTTGAAATTTAATGATTTTAGTTGAGAGATTCAAGGTCAAGAGCTGAGAAAATTAGGTGACCTCCCTCCCCTAAAATGTTTTTGCGTGATTCTACTGCCTTTACATTAAAGTAACTTGGAGTTTTCAAATGTTAGATTTTGTTCTATGCAAAAAAGTTTGAAAAACTTATGATTTTGCAAGTTGCCAATTTGTATTTCACCACCAGTGCTGGATGATTTCTGATATTATTATTGTTTTTGTTTCGCTGGATGACTTCTGATGGTGTTTTATGCAAATAAATTATTCCTCTGTTTCTCATATGAAGCAATTGAAAAATTGTTAGGATAATCTTTTTGGAACAAGCCGAGCAAATAACTTGCTTACTGAAAGAACCAGTGATAAAAACAACCGACAATCACAACAATATTTCCAAAGTAAATTGTTTAACTTTTCTGCAAAACAGTAAGAAAACGAGGTAGACAATTAATTAGATGACTTCACTGACTACAGATGGGGCTAAGGTTAGGTAAATAAAAAATCATCTAATGGCCCAAGTACACTCTTGCCAGGGACATGGCGAACCCTGGCGAGTGCAAGAGAGAATATAGTGCAGTCAGCATGCCTAATATTCCCTTGCCGCAAAGACCACATAGTTTCAAATCCTCCCCGTTCATTTCGGTGAGGTGGTCTCGCTCTGTCCCAGCAGTAAAGTACTTGCACACTCAAAATAATGCTTAACACTTATACTTGCACTTGTAATGATGCTTATTCAAGTAAACACCTTCTGAAAAATGGCCAATAACCAATACATTCGCATATTGTTATTTTTGTTTTCAAACTGTATCATTTAGGGGTCTCAATCCCGGACTTAAAATTCCAATCCTATTGATGGATCCAATTCAGGATTGACAAAAGACTATCTCAGGATCCTGGGGGTTAGTCCCAGGATTTCCACTTTCTATATATCTTGAATATGTCGCTGTGTGACGACAATGCTAAAAAAAATTTTATTACAAAATTTAAAACTAACTATAATTTTATCTAACTCGAGAAATCTGGGCTTGTTGATGGATGATTACCTGTTCCAGATTTTTGAATGGCTTTTATACTGTGTTTGCTTTAAAAATGAGTAGGCCTACACAGTTCCCTTTGTAAAGCCATAGAGTTGCCAAATGTTTTCAAAACAAATTTGCAAACTTTTCATTGTGCAATTTTCTTGTCCATTTATTTCAGAAAAAAATTCCAAACGGATGAAACTTCATATTTTTCTTACGGACACAAAACATTTTGGTCATCCATATTAGTTCACTATTTACAAATAATTCATGGATCACGGATGTTTATTACTAAAATAACGAATTGACGGCACTTACTACTCATTACACAAGCTGTTCCCAACTTGCACAGACATTCGCTAAACCAAAGCCTGTTAGCAACCGAAAATGTTGGTGATCAGATAGACATAAAAATTCAATAAGATTAAAAAATATCAAAATAAGTCCCTTTTGAGGCTGTGGCCCTTCAGATACCTCGATTCGTGGGATTCAAATGAAATGGAAGTTCGGAGCGATAAGGAAACGATTAAGTGCAGTCCCATTATATTACAGGAATAAATTGTCATTGTTTAGTTGAATTTTGGTTTTGGACAAAGTTAACTTTTGGAAAGGTAAATAACAATTTAATTGTGCTGCTGTATATACACGTCACGTCACATCCACATATGGCCAATACAGCGCATTCCCTTGTGAATGCGAATATTCGTCCTAGATTGCATTTACATGGGACACGATGGGATGCAACATCCGAAGTTGTGGGGGAAAGCTGATTAAATAAGTACCCCAGCTTATTAAATAAGTATATAGATTACAGGTCAATTTTATAAATATAAATTTTTATGATTACAGCCCAAAAAAACACAACATACAAACTTAAGGTTTGATATAACTGTAGCGTTTGCTATTAACACCTACATATTCGCAACTCTGTGATTTAAAAGTGATACATCTTACTGTCATTGATTAGATGTTATAAGGATTAACATCACGAAATAATAATTATTAAAATAATTAATATAAACGTTAAACTCCAAAAACAACACTTTAGATAGTTTTTAGTATAAAATCTGCTATTTTCTAACAGCCAAAATGGACATTGGTAGAGGCTATATATACACGTCACATCACGTCCCCATTCGGTCGATTTGGCCTTATATGCTCTTCAGAGCATTCAAGTCACAAATACTGTGATGTGACATGTATGTATAGCCTCACCTTAACAAGGCGTAATTTAAAAAATATCAACTTACTATTAATGATTCGTATTAAAACATTAAACATTTTTAAATTTTTACATTTGTAAATACGACTTATGCAATAGTTAAAACATAAAAATCACACAATTGAGAGTTAAAATTTGAGAAACAATCAACCTTTTGCAATCCCGTCAATCCCTGGATGGAGATACTTTAATCCTGGGATAATCAAGTTCTCAAAAGTGACCAGGACCCTGAGATCCTGTGATCCCGAATCCCGGGATTGAGAAGCCTTGTATCATTGTACCATCACGCTTATTGTTTTAATTTTCTATTGCTTTTGACATTTGGTATTTCTATGATAGGTCTTTACAGTTCCTCACGATCGATCCACCAAACAAAGAATAAAAAAAAGTTAACATACATAAAATGTTGACAAAAAAATCAACCCCGAACCAGGTCATTTTTAAATACATATTTAAAATCTATTCTTTTTTAACAAAAATTAGTTATAGTACAGGCTATCGGAGAAAGTTTAAGTCTGAAATAATATCAAACAATCAAAATGTACTAATTCTTAGTGTATGTATCATAGAGTAACTGGTTTGTGTTCAAGTGTGCAAAACACACAAAATAACTTTTTAGTTACTTACCATTTTCGGAGGAGGGACGTCTGAAAGAATGTTAGCTACATTGACGTCTCGTCCATTTTGTGCCAGTGAAACTAGTTTCAATGCTACAAAGAATCCAGGCTTATTAAGGTAGCCCTTACCATTAGGGTCAGACAGATCCCAGATCTGTAAATAAAGATTTTGGATGAAAACAACTGGAAATTAAAGAAAGTTATTGGTAACACTTTTCAGATTTTTCTGGTTAGTGCTTGAAGATCTAAAAAAAAAGCTGTACTTGTGTTGAGGACCTTTATACAAAAACGTATAACCATCACTCAGTGCTACAACCCTTAATGTTTTCAAGACACACAAATACAATAAAGAAACTTAAATACCTGACTAATTAAGTGCTTGGTTCAAATATAAAATAAAAAATTAAATTTAAAAAGTTTACTAAAATTTTGAAATTATTAAGTTAAGTTGTATCCATGGCTGAACACAACCAGAATAAACCATATGCCAAGTTCTATCATGCAGATGTCAACAAGGGTAAAGCAGGTTTTCTGCCACAGGAATCTCAAAATGGGAGTTTTGTATTAATATACTATAGATTTGAACTATATAAAGCTACATACAATGTTTAATTAAAAATTATGATGAATGAGCAATAGGCTATAATTGTAATTATTTCCCATAAGGAGCATATAGGGACAATATAATGTGTTTTTCCTAAAAAGAAATCTTTTTTCTTCGCAACCGGTTGACATATTATACCTACTAACTAATAATTAAAAAATACTGGGTTATTGATTTTCTAAGCAATACAAAATAGTTGCAATTAGATATTCATAAAAAATTTTATTTGCTTAGTAAATTTGAGAAAATATAGGCCTCATACAATTTTTATCAAAACTGTTAGAGCCATTTAAAAAAAAATGGATTTCTGTATTTTTGTATGTGTTTTTTTAGGGCAAATACCCTCAAAAAATTAACAAAATTTAAAACAAGTCTGTAGCTATTGGAGTATGACACCTACATGGCAAAATTCATAAAAATCAGACCGCTGGTGTCGTCTCTAACTTTCCACTCATAAACCATCCATCCAGACATCCATACGGAGGGACATATATCACTTAAAAACCACTTATTTTCAGGGATAATTAAAACAAATATTTCTACTTTCAAATACAATTTTGATGAAAACAATACTTCCTCCATATACAATGTTTAGGGGAGGAAAATATAGTAAAAATTAGGATGATTAAGATTGTAAATCTTATCAAAATTGGTTTGCAATTGAGAATTCATTCATTTATTTATTTGTATACTAAGACCCTGATTTACAAAAAAAAATCATGTGAATTTGCAACAAACCAAGAATACTAACAAACTTACAAGCTGCAGTTATGTCCCCAACTGATAACTGTTATTTCTTATCAACTCATGGTTATCAAAATGATAAAGAGACAGTTCCTCCCTTTATAATATGGTCTAATAGCCTAGTTCAGCACGAGTAAACAACTGTAGTAAACGATGATGAGACTAAATTTTTAGGACTAACCATCGATAGAAATTTGAGTTGGAACAGTCACGCTGAAAATGTTATGCAAAAAATATCCTCAGGTTTAAATGCTTTAAGAAAATTGCAAAAGTTTTGTGACACTAAAACATTAAAAAGCATTTATTTTGCATACATTCATTCAAATATAGCTTTCGGTATCTCTTTGTATGGCGCCACATCCAACAATAATCTTAATTCTATTTTAAAAACCCCCCCCAAAAAAGCAATAAGGACCATTCTAAATCTTAAAAATTCAAGTTCGGTTAAGGAAAATTTTGTTTCATTAAAAATATGAACAGTTCACGGTATGTATGTTTATGAGACAGTGTTGGGCGTCAAACGGAATTTTAGTAACCATCAATTAATTATTAGGAGACTTCCATAATAATTATAACAAAAGGTACCGTAACCAGTTGGCTGTTCCCTCTCACAATTTGCAGATTTACACAAAAAAACCTCAATATGCTGGATCTAAATTCTTCAATCCTCTTCCACAAAACATTAACACTTTGAACCCTGGGCGCTAAAATATCTTTTTAAGTACGTTACTGGCCAATTTTTGGGTTCAAATTAAAATTCGTAGCTTAATACACATATTTTTTATCCATATAAATTATATATCAAAATAAAGAGCAAAATATAACCTTTCAAATTATATAAATTTTATTACAGTTACAACAAACAACAATTTTAGGATTCCACATAAAACGGACACAAAAAATTGAAGAAAAAAATAGCGACGGTAGTCACGTACATCACTCATTTCAAATATATCTCTCATATTTTACACTAAACATATCAAAAAATTACGTAATAAAGTAATAACAAATCTTATAACTAACTCAGACTCAAAACACTTATAAATATCAGAAAAATCACACTTTATTGGACACCGACACAAACGTAAACAAAGTCAGCCATTATACTGGAGACAACAAAGTGTAGTCAGCCGGTGACGCAAAGGATCAGCTGCAGACATTTGGATTTATTTTTCTGCTGCTAAACAGATGGCTTTTTTCGAGACTTTTGGATAATATAATCAATGCCAGATGATCAAGGAAGAGTCCCCTACCAACGACTAGCGAATATACGTTGCTATGGAATTTAATTTCGCTGCCCGACCTATACTCGGGCTTCGTTCACGGCGACATACGCTATGCCCCGTCCTATACTCGGGCTTAGGGTTCAAAGTGTTAAATCAGAACAAAACTTCAGACCCTTTAAAATAAAACTTAAAGATTATCTTATTATTAAAGCAATTTATACTTTTGACAGCTATTACAGCAGTTAATTGATTATCAGTGATATTAAAATTAGCCAGTTTTTCTTTTAAGAAATTATTGTATTTCTTAGCCTTTTTTATTTTATTTTTCCCTTCTAGGCCCTAGGTTTAAGATTATTATATAATTAAACTTTCTGTTCTTTGACACTATTCAATATAACATTTAATTGTTAAACCTAATGAATAAAGATGTTTGAATTGAATTAAATTGAATTAAACTGCCTATTAAATTTTCTCTTTCCATTAATACCAGACAAATACTATCAATACCAAATGTGAGAAAATTAGCAACTGGTGCTTTATTAAGTGTTACAGGAGTTGTATGGGTTTTAGGATAGGGGTCTGGCCTTTATGCAAAATAAAAATTTATATAAATACCAAAGCAGGTACAAGGTTTTGAGCCAAGCTAATTTTTATAAAATGAACATCTCTGTCAACCAAGTAAAATTATTTAGCTCACTTATAGTGAATTTCTCTTATGGGGAAGAAGTTATTAAAGTTGATCTCATGGTAAGAGCTATCGACCTAATGTTTATATTCCTGATTGTAGCATTCCCTAAGTTGGAGAATCTCTTCTACTGGGTGCAATTTACCACACACCTTCAGATCAAAACTTAATTCCTTTTTTTGAAAAACTTAGTATTTTTCTTGAAAAAGCTTGTTTTCTCTCAGATAAAATACTTGTTGGTGGTGATTTTAACATTGACATTTTAAAAAAAGATAATAAATCTAGAACCTTCATTAATTCCTTAAATATATTTTTGGCCTAACTCTAGCGATCAAAATTCCAACCAGGGTTACAGAAACTACCAGCACTTGCATCGATAACTTCATTTCAAACTTCCAATCTATAAAAGCGGGAGTAATTTCCCCGCTAATTTCTGATCATGACGTCATTCAGTTGTCGATACCAGCCACTTACAAAAAGAGGGAAAAATTTATCCTAGTTTCTAGGCGTGAAGTTAAACCACAGAACCTGAAAGAACTGAGGCATAGACTGAGTAAGGACAGCTGGAGTGAGGTTTACCAGGCTAGGGATACAGACTCAATGTATAATAACTTTTTAAATAGTTTTTTATTTCATTTCAACATTTCATGTCCCAAAAAGAAAACTAAAATTTTTAATAACAATAGCTGTAAATGGATAACAGATGAGGTACAGTTTAAGAAAGCACAAAAAATGTTTGAACTTTTTAGTAAATTTAGAAAATCAAATAACTTAATAGATAAACTTAACTACCAACAATCCCGCAAGGAATACAAACAAACTATTTTAAAAGCCAAAGCAGATTGGATGAATCTTCCCTCACAAATGCACAAAACAAATCCAAACAAGCCTGGAAGATCATAGATAGTTTTAGGAAAGTTAAGACCCCAAACCATAAAAACTTAAGTCTAGTCGTTGATGGTAGGAAGGTAGATATGCCTAGGGACATTTGTACTGAGATAAAAAACTACTTTGTTACAATCGCTGAAAAAACTAAATAAAACATTTTTGTTAGCGGAACAAACAGCCCTAAGGTCATGCCCTCAACCTGTGAATTACATGATTTCAATCAAATTTCAAAAAGTCAACTTGAAAAAGTTTATTCCAAATTTTCACTGAAAACATCTTCCGGTTATGACGAGATCAGCATGCTGGTCTTGAAGTTTTGTCAAGATGAAATCATTGATTCTTTGCTCTTCATCATCAACAATTCACATCAAAATGGAATCTTTCCTGAAAACTGCAATCTGGCCAAAATAAAACCTGTTTTCAAAAAAGATGATAGACAGTTCTCGGGAACTACCACCCAATCTCACTCCTTCCAGCTTTTTCCAAAATTTTCGAAAGGGTGGTGTGTGAGCAGCTGACACACTACCTGGAGATAAATGATTTATTATGTAAAAAACAGTATGGTTTTAGGAAAAACAAATCACCAAATTGGCTTTGATTGATTTTGTAAACCAATGTATTGACGCTCTCGATGCGGGTGAATCCGTAATAGGCTGCTTTGCGGATCTCACTAAAGCTTTTGATTGCGTTGACACAAAAATTCTTTTGCAAAAATTAAATTCTCTTGAAATAACAGAAAACAATTTACTGAAATCCAACATCAGTCAAAATCCAAAATTCAAAATTTTAGGTCCGATGAAAAAATAATCTCAAGTGGGGTCCCTCAAGGGTCGATTCTTGGGCCGGTACTGTTTCTGGTATATGTAAATGATATGCCAGAGGCAGTGCCGGACAGGAATCTTTTCATGTTTGCGGACGATACCACACTTTTTACCAAAAACAGCAACTTAGAACAACTGGAAATAGACAATCATATGAAAATCAATCAACTTGCTCAATATTTCTCAAACAACTAGCTCAGTTTGATTTCAAATAAAACCGGGTACCTCCGCATTCAGACCAAACAGAGGAACCTCACAAATGTAAATTAAACTTTTGATGTTTTTATAGGAGAGGATAGACTGAATCCTTCTGATTCGGTAGATTTTCTCAGAGTGAGGTTGGACGGTGGTCTCGCATGGACTGATCAAATCGAAAAATAGAAAAAAAAGATATCCTCTGGGCTCTTTGTTCTAAGGAGAACCTGAAAACTCAACCCAAACTTAAGTTTGTCAAAGTTAGTTTATCATAGTTTGATAGAATCTCACATATCATACTCCATAGTACTCTGGGGAGGCTACAAAACACATTTAGAGAAGATTTTTATTCTTCAGAAGAAAGCTTTAAGATCAATTTTTGGCCTACCTCCTTGGGAACACTGTGGTGATTTCTTTATAAAAACAGGCATTATGACAGTTCCTTGCCTATTTGTTTTCGAATTGATTATGTATATTAAAAGTCAGAATCTCAGTTCATATGGGCAGAGATCCCACTCTTACAATACCCGGCACAAAAATAAATTCTCCGAATACCATAGACTCTCCTTTTTGAAAAAACCATTGTGTTTAAGTCTTAAGTTCTTTCAAAACCTTCCATCTTTTGTATCAGAAATAGTCAGCTTAAATAAATTCATAGATACTCTAAAAAATTACCTCATTTTTCATAACTTTTATAATGTAGACAGTATTTTAGATCATTTTAACATTAGCACCCCGGCCTGTGAATATCTCACTAGACCTACCCTACCATTCCTAACGCTACCTAGTGGCTAACGGAAGAGTTGGCACTATATTGACCTGTCTACCGCTCATGAAGAGCCTACAGACGGCGCAACAAAGTACAAAGTAAGTACAAAAGTAAGTTGTTCTTAAGGAGATTAAAAAAAACATCGTCATATCTCTCTTGTTGGATTGAAATATATTTTTATTCCTTTTTAATTTTCTGGGGATGGAGTTCTGCTGCAGAGGAGGTATGCTGGTAAATAGTTTTTCAAGATTTACTATTTTTTTATTAAAAGAATGTATCAGTGGCATTTTGCCCTTCCTCTCTGGCCACTAGGTGATGAGTTGTTAACACAAGGAACAAGTTCTTATTTAGTTAATGTGTCTTACCTTACTGAGTATAACATCTGACAGACCAGACTTCTTCAGAAACTTTGCTGCATCTAAAGCTCCAACACTTCCCTGGTTGTTAGGGTCAACCTAAAAATATCAAAAAGGTAAGGCCTAAATTAAAGTTGTCTAGATTATATCACAATGCATTCTTTCGCGGTCACACATGGACACAAGGACGGTTCATCACTTTAAATTATTAATAATAGCTAATTCAAAACGTCCATGTTAATATATAGGCCTATTTATGTAAGTGAATTTTTTTAATACAGTAGAGTCTCTATAATCCGGCCGTTCAATACACCGGCACGTCCAGTAATCCGGCGCTGTGTTTCCGCCGATGAGACAGTAAATTTTCATGTCCAGACTTGAAAGCGCGAGTGTCCACAACAGTAGTACACTGACGTCTGCTACAGGTAGTTGTTGTGTACAGTGCGTGGCGAGTCAGTTGAGTGAAGGCAGTGTTGTGAGTACAGTACAGTACTATACAGTACAATCTACAAGTGTAGTGCGATGTCGGGAAAACGTAAGCATGTTACGCTGACTTTAGATAAAAAGTATACAATTTTAAAACGTTTGGAAAAGGGTGAAAAGTTGGCTCATCTGTCTAAGGAATATAATATCGGGCGTGCAACTATACACGACATAAAGAAGAAGAAGGAGCAAATTGAATCATTCTTTAAGAGGAGTAGTGAATCATCTTCCAAGGTAAGAAAGACACTAAAAGCAGGTGAATTTCCGCAAGTAGAAGACGCACTTTACGCTTGGTTCATGCAAGAAAGGAGCCCACACACGCCTATTTCAGGCGATATTATCATGGAAAAGGCAAAAATATTTTATAACAAAATTATGAAAAAGGACGACTTCCGTGCAAGTGTCGGGTGGTTGGATAAATTCAAACAGCGCTTTGGAATCCGATTGCTAACTTTAACTGGAGAAAAGCTTTCGTGTGATGTAGAGGCTGCAGAGCCTTTTGTTGAAAAATTTAAAGGAATCGTGAATGAAATGAATTTAGGGCCAGATCAGATCTACAATGCAGACGAGAGTGGTCTGTTCTGGCGTCTTTTGCCGAAACAAACATTTGTTCATAGAGAGGAAGCTAGCGCCCCAGGTCGTATGTTGGCCAAAGATAGAGTAACTTTTATGCCGTGTTGTAATGCTAGTGGCACGCATAAATTAGAATTGCTGGTCATTGGGAAAGCCAAAAAGCCAAGGGCTTTCAAAAACACACAGTTGTCGGTTTCATACACAAATTCAACAAGAGGATGGATGACACAAACTCTTTTCTCGGAATGGTTTCATAAAACTTTTGTTCCATCGGTAAAAAAGTTTTTGAAAAAACAGAAATTGTCTCAAAAAGCCCTTTTGTTGCTTGATAATTGTCCTGGACATCCCGATGAGGCCGAGTTAAAAACCAAGGATGGAAAAATCACTGCTTTATTTTTGCTCCCTCATGTAACTCCGTTACTCCAACCCATGGACCAAAATGTGATCCAAACTATAAAAACAAATTACAAAAAAACCCTGTTGTACAGTGTTTTATCAAAAGAGGAGAGTGTTGTTAAAGCTTTAAAAGAAACCAACCTGAATGATGTTTTTAATCTTGCAAGCGTATGGGAAAAACTTTCAACCAAAACAATTGTTTGTTCATGGGCGAAGTTGTGGCCTTCTCTGGATTTATTTGAGGATTACAAAAAAAAATCGAAACCTCAAACGACAGTGACAACAGACGCTGAGCTAAATGACTTGAGAGAAGCAATAATCGAACAATTAGTAGACGAGCCTGATGATCTGACATCAGTCGATGTTACCACCTGGTTAGAAGGAGCAGACGACGAGCAGTGTCAAATCATGACAGACGATGAGATCATCGAAGATGTTCTAGACGGCAGTGACGTGGAGGAGGGGGAGGAGGAGGGCGGAGCCAGTACATACGCGACAGCTGCAAACACGGTCAACACGGATACGACGCTCTGTGCCTACGCAACTGCAATAACTTGGGCGGAAGAAAACGGTGCTTCGGCTTCCGACATATTGACACTAAAGAGACTCCAGGAAAATGTTTTAAAACTTTCCTTTAATGCAAAGAAGCAGAAAAGCATTACAAACTATTTTGCTGTTGTTTAAGTAGGCCCTAAATGTAAAGTGTACTGTACAGTAATTTTCATTTTGTACACGTACAGTATTTAGTGATTATCTTTGTTCATTGATTGAAATAGTACTGTACTGTAGTTTGCTATTTCATATCACTGTTTATTTTTCATAATAATACAGTAAAAACAATTTCATTCGGCCTATACTGTACAGAAATTCAAACGATTGTTATCGTAGTTTTTGTAATCAATAAAAATGTTGTTTATTGTAAAACTACGTCATTTTCTAATGCATTTCCACTAGTCCGGCATTTTCGATAATCCGGCCCTACTAATCCCCTTATAGGGCCGGATTAACGAGACTCTACAGTACAAATTGGGTGTTTGGTAAGCTACAGGATGATGGGAGAGGGCTTGAATTAAAGGTTTTGATTCCAGGGACTCGGGAATAATACTGGAATTTGTTGAACATTGTTGTATATTTATAATTAATTGTTTTCTATCGGATGTTTTCTGTTTATATTTTTTTGTGTTTTTATGAAGAAGTAAATAAGGTAGTGAATGTTAATATTTTCCTAAAAATGATTTTTTATTCAAAATAAGAGAAAACCACTGCAAACATTACCGGTAAATGAGAAATTAGATGAAATATCTGCCATTGAAAAAGCATAGGAATCTAAAATCATCTGCTTTGTTTACATCAAAACACGAGGTACTGATGTTTCATTAAAATCAGGGACGGAAATAGGGGGGGCAGGGGAGGCAAATGCATGGGGAGGTAAAAAACCTCAGGAATTTTGAAACGTCCCCACTAGTAATATGTCAATCCTGATTCTCATATTTTGAAAATGCAAAAACTTTGAAAAAGAATCAGTTTTGACAATAAACAATTCAATTAGTTTCAAACAAATTAGCTATCACCTGAATTAAAAATGAGTGAAGTTCTCCTGTATGTGTTAATGTCTTTAGCCAACTATTCAAACTCAAAAATACCTTGAGGCTTGTAGAAATGTTCTTAGATATTGATAGAATTTTACAACTTATCTTGAGCCACTTTCCAGTTTTTTATGGATGGCCTTAACCAAGTTTCTGAAGGTGTGGATTGTGGATATTGAAATATTTTAGTTTTAAGAACACTTACCAGCATGTAATATGATTCATAAATGGAGTTATGACTGCCAGCCACCTGAACAAACATAATTAAATATTAGAATGGTATAGACATGAGGTAAAATGATCGGAAGGACTTTCAGCAACAGTTAAAAAAATCCAATTATGTTCTGCAGGGCCTTTGTGGTGTACCGTATTATATGGGCTGATAGGGAGTGATGATTCTGATGAAAACTCAGAAATAAAAAATACATATAAAATTCAATCAGTGGCGAAGCCAGTGATATAAATGACCAGAAATAAGAAATGAATTTAATGAATTAGTGAATATCGCTTAGAATCAGAATCAGAATCAGAATTTTATTTGCCATTAAATAAAACAAGTTTACAATAGGCATCGTCAAAGTACATTCAATAAGTCCAAAAACTTAACAATAAACAATACAGCAGACAACATATCATAACAAGCATATCTTATTCTAATGAAAGTCGTCCATATCACAGTTAAAATACTCTTCCAGGGTATAAAACTGTACACCTTCCAGTTATTTAAAAATAGTCCCGTTGCAAAATTGAAATTCAACATAACTACTCTACTGTTTACATTTATGTGACTGTTTAATGGTTTTTGGTATTTAGTTTCATATTACTAAGTCTGTAAAAGTTCTAGTTTATCCTATAAAAAAACATCATTAATACATCTATATTATATATAAAAGCCAAAACCCATTGACTGACTGACTGACTGACTGATCACAGTTTCTCAAAAACTATATGGCTTAGAGCCATGAAACTCGGCACAAATATTCCTTACAGGCTCTAGATGCGTAATAAGAAAGGATTTTGCAATATTTTTTCTCTAAATGCCTAAATATAGTATATTAAAAAATACAATATGGCGACTACTTTTAGCTTTCAAAGCTTAATTTCTCAAAAACCACAAGACTTTGGGCCATGAAACTTGGCACAGTTATTCTTTATAGGCTTTAGATGCGAAAAAAAGAAAGGTTTTAAAAATGTTCTTTCTCAGACGGCTAAAATAGATTACTTGAAAAAATTCAAAATGGCGGCCATTTTAGTTTTTCCTAACTATGGATGGGAGTCCTGTAGAATATTTTCAGGGACAGAAAAGGTACAAGAACTAATCTACTGAAAGAATAAAATTTAAAAATTTAATGAGAAACTTTTTGGGGAAATAGGTTTTTGGCCAAGATATTTACCTCCTACTTTTTCTTACAGTTTTCGGTTTATTTTCAATTTTATTTTATATTCCGGGCTATCCTCATTGTCTGTATTGGGAAATTGGAGGAAGTTTTGTTAATTATTCCTAAAAATTGCACACGGCAAAATATAATTGAATTAAAATGAGCTATCCTTTCAGCGGGCGAAGCTGCGGGTATATCAGCTAGTTTATTATATTTTTTAGCGAATTTCCCCTAGAAGCTATTAGGTCTCATGGTAAGACCCAAGGCGGCACTAAAAAACATGGCGAATGCTCAAATTCACATAACCATAAGCGATGGCTATGACGTAATTACATTCTAAGTAATTGTTTATTTATCACAATTATAACACTAGAAACTTTTATAACTTTCAGCCACAACAACATAGATTGAAACTATTTTCTAAACTTCCAGCATTTGCATTATAACATTAATGAATAAATTACCAAATTATTTCAATAATCAAATGAATTTTAAAAAATATAAAAAAGAGTTGAAACAATTTTTAATAAATAATACTTTTTATCAAGTTTCTGAGTTTATGGACTTCTCTAAATTTTAAATATATTACATATAAAACTAAATTACAAATAAAATAATAATCAAGTCATATTATTAATTGTTATACTGTGAAATTTTTGAGACTTTCATTTCTTTTTTACCAATGATAAATTTAAAACTATATGTATTATTAGAAATGTATTTGATTTTCAAAATTTATGTATTGTTAACATTGATATACAACATTTGTAGTTGTTTACATAAATAAAATATTTGTTATTGTTATTTATTGTTATTGTTATTTGTTTGTTTGTTTTGATAATCTGCCGCAAAAAATAACCTTTTTAGAAGTTTGGAAAAATTTAGGTTAAAGCTAATTTGCAATTGATGTAGGAAATACCTCCATCCTCTTGTATTCCTGATTGCTTCAGCAACTACCAAAATCGACCAGTCGCAAGTTTAAGTTTTCAGTATTCCTAAAAAAAAACGAGACACGAAAACAGCCGTGGTTAAATTCAATACCACGGTCCAGCTTCACACCGCCAAAACGATCAGTGTTAGGCACTGTTTTGAAGAGAATTATATTGATTGAGAAAATGTAATCAGTTGTTCTGAAGGATCTACTTTTACCGTCAAACGCGGTCGTCTAAAGATAACTAATGATGCGGTTCCCATTCGCTTTAAAAATGAACCATTGCCATCATCATCAGAGTTGTCTGCAAGTTGTGACACAGAGGTCAAAAGTGGAGCTGAGATGGAAAAAACAGCAACGAAATAGATGACGAAATCGTGAGCTTCGGTGAACTTGAAGTGAATTGGATCCCGAAAATGACCGCGGAAATCAGTGCATAAAGAATAAATTACGTATTTTCAAGTTTCAACAGCACCAGAATGTATCTTCTCCAGATATCTTCGGCGGAAAATGATTCGCCGAAAATTGAGGCATGTGAGGTGGTTGAAAATGATTTAAGATTATAACTAAAAACGAAGCCTTGCATAACGTCCAATCACTGAAAAGCATGGTCTATAACGGAAGGATTCCAAGGAAGCGGTCGCAACTATTTAATGTATGTTCATTCATAAACAATCATAGACAGAAAATCAATGGGAAATTTTCCAAGAGCGAGAAAATAGTAATATTTTAGGTTCTAATTAAGTCACTTTATCGTTCTGTTCTGAAAACACTCAAGTGATCTGTAGCTTTCATTTGAACCATATTTAATTTAAATCTGACTGTGAAGAAGAGTCCTTGTTCAGTACATCAAATAGTACTAGAATGAATCATTAAATTTCAGTCGGATCCTACTTCTAGGTCCCATGGCTTGGCGATCAGACTATTAGGATAGATTTAAATCCACCCCTGTATAAAAAAGTAAAAATTGGTTTCAAGCAAAATGGTCTGTTTACTTTTCATACGATTCAAAATATTTTTAAACAGTTGAGTAGGCTATATAAATATGTTTTTTTTTTATTTCTCTGCTCTATACATAGTATGTGGAGAAAGTATTGTTTTAGAAAAAATTTTCCAATTTGACTTGTTAGTGGGTATATTCCTTTTGGTGTTCCAAAAACACTGAATCCAAAATGCCCTTTTGTCATTTGTGATAAAAAATACGACTCATTATATAAAATTATCATTATAAGATAAAAACTATATGAAAGTTTCTCTAAAAAGGTAAACTACTAAGCATTAGAATAAAGTTTATTGGACAATTTTTAGTGGCATGTTTTACGATTCTACAACGTTATTCATTAGAAGTCAGTTGCAGCACAGCTGTGGACGCTACGCCAAATCGTTTCTTTCGATAATAGGGGTGTAGATATGTTGTAAGGACCAAACAGAAGAGTAAAAAACGACGTAAGTAGTAACAGGGAGCTTTTACAAAAAATTTAGAGCAAACAATTGTAAATTTTTTGGACATGTTTTATTTTGACTTAATATTTAAATTTATATGCACTGTAGTGCAAAGTATTATGTGGTTTATAAAATTGTTAACATTTAAAGACACCTTGACTTGAGTAATAGTGCGAAAATTAGTCTATTTTGAATTTAGAAACACTTCAATAAAAAACATTATGTTGAGTATAAAATATGCCCATGGATCCGTTTTTATGTTTACACATCAGCTACGACGACAATTCATGGTTGAGACTGACTTTGATCAAGGAGCAAGCAGCTGATTACAAACGATTCATTACCGTACGTCATAGCTATCGCTTACGATCATATGTGAATTTGAATATTACAGCGTTTTTTTAGTGTCGCCTTGTAAGACCTAAGCGCGGGACCATCATAACTTTTGGTTTTGGTGCCCCCAGATACCAAAAACACCATTCGTTCAAATTTGTATATTTGTATATTTGCATAATTTGTTTGTGTGTGTGTGTCTGTAAGCAAGATAGCGCTCACAAAAATGGTCATCACAGAATGAAATTTGGCATAGGCGTGTAAAGTAGTAATTGTTCGGATGATTTCGAAAACCAGCTCGATCAGACCAATGGAAGGGGGGTTAAAGGGGGATGAACCCCTAAAAAATGGGTTTTTTGGGGGTTTTCACGTAGGAAAATAAAAATAATCCAATTTTAGTTAGCACCATTGAATTCAGCTCGAAAAAACAAACAATTTTTTATTTTGAATCATTGCTCTATGTCTATTGGTTACCGAGATATTGTGTAAGTGATGTTAATGTAAGTGTTATAGTGTGCGTTGTCCCAATATTAATCTTATGGGAAATAAGTAAAATTTTATATCTCGCTCATTTCTCAATATGCAGTATCTTAATAAAACTTGGTTTGTGGCTTCATCAAGATGAGATCTAATGTATAATAGTCTAAAATCTGCGATATTTCCATTTTTGTGGCAGCAAACCTGCACACTTATTCCCCATGTTATCCTTAGGGCCTATGAGAAATGAAAAAAATAAATTTCTTCCTCATTTCTTGACATATCTTGATAAAACTTGGTATATGGCTCCATCTAGTTAAGATCTGTTAAATATTTAATTAAAACCACCCACTTTTAACATACCTGTCTCATTTTTATTACAAAATAACCTATATGTAATATATAATATATATATATATATATATATATATATATATATATATATTATACAGTAGAACCTCGATCAATCGTCACTCTCTGTTATAAATCACCGCTACTGGACTTTAAATGTGTCGTAAAAGACATCGTAAAACATTGACCAATTACAACCTACAGTTTAGCAGTTCTGTTTTACTCTTGTTTAAGAAATATGTATTACTCACTTATATCTTAGATCCTCTTAAATCTTCACTTCCTGCTCAGGTTTATAGTGAAATTTCTGTTACTCGTCTATCCTCTTAACCGCTACACCACTGTGTATATATATAATAAATACATATATATAAATATATAGAAATTCGAAGGAATGGGTGTTTAGTTATGATGTTTGGGAGGGGGGCCAAAATGAAACGTTATAATGGTCCCGGGCTTAGGTCTTACCATTAGACCTACGGTAATAGCTTCTTTCATACAGGGGAAATTCGCTTAAACTTTGACGAGAATATTAATTTAGCTTTTGGTATTGAACTTGGATTAAAAAATTATGTTTTACTACCTACTTTCAAAATTAGACTAAGTTATAACAATACAGAGCTGCCCTCCGTATACCCTTTACCAATAAAAACTTATGTGTATAAACATCTCTCAAATAACGTGGTAATTTAAGTGATATCTCAAATACCAATATTAATATAATTGGACTCATTAGGCGATTAAAAATGTGTGTATGTATAAATATATATATATATACACCATAGGCCTAATAAATAATGGTAATGAGAATAGGCCCCTATGCTTGAACACTTTTAAAGAATCAGGAGTTAGGAAATTTAGTAACTCTCTAGGTTTCTCTACTTCAGCCTATAGATTTGGCCAGATCACACAAAAAAGTATGATAATATCTACCTACTGTATTTTTAATGTTGAAATGTTTTATGTAATTTAGGATCGAACATGACACTTATTGTATGATAAAAGCAAAGAAGCATGGTTTACTAACCGGAAACTTACACTGTTTTTATTAAAATATATTTTTTTTAATAGGCCTAAACAGTTAGTCAGGTAATTAATCCAGTAAGGTATTTATTGATTTGGGACAGTCTCCAATGTTAACATTATGGACGTCATATGTCAAAAACTGAGGCAAAATTTGGGTATTAAAGCGCATACCGGTAGGCCCATACTATTTGGATTCCAACAAGTGAATTGTTGAGTTAGGCCTATAGAAAGTTAATGAATGTAACTTATGAAGGCTATGGTGCAAGCGGATTACTTATGTAGGCTCGCGCCCAGTGTATTTTTGTTTGACAAGCAACTATTCTCTATTGATTAAAAATTAAATAGCCTAAATTAAAAATTTCCATATATTTGTAGGGAAATTTGACTTTCTGTTCATAAGCACTAAGTTGGTGAGAGAGTATTAAGCAGTGGTGTAGTTCTAGAGTTCAAAGAGAATGTGCCTAGTTAATACTAATTTTTATGTAGTATAACTTGTTTTTTTTAGAGGGGATTGTGTAGTCTGGGTTGCCCCCCCATCCCACAGGAAAATCCTGTGAGGGTCTTCAGCCATTATTTAGTCTTTTTTACGGCTACCAGAGAGGAAAGGAAGCTTCCCCTGTAATATGCTCTAGGCCCTAAGCCTTTAGCAGATTAATACTGGGGAAGCAAAAGGAAAAAGGAATGGGTAGAAGAATAGGTTTGGCCAAGCTTAGACTGGGTGGGCAAAGTCCTTTATCCAATGGATGAAGGAATAGGGCCTCAAGGGATAAGCAGCCCTTATATTGGCCCTCATCTTGATCGCCAGTACATTCCGGCCCACCCTGCTGTCAAGCTTTGACTCCCCTGGTGGGGAACTGAAGTTGTTCACTGAAAGACAGGTTCAACACTGCCTCCAATCGTGACAACTTCTGTTAATTTACTCGGTACTCGTGCCTAAAATAGCAAAAGCCATATAGGATTCCAATGGGGGATTAGGCTATAAGTTAATATGAAATGATGGAACCGCCCCAGATTAGGTCAAAGTTATATAGAATTGCTAAGTACGCCATATAACAGGCCTATTAAAAAAAAAACAATAATTTTTAATCAATAGTTTCTTTAACCACTTTGAGCTGACGTTTGTTAAATTTTTTAGGTTAGTCCTATGCCACAGCATTCCAGGTTACACCCAAAGTGATTTTGCAATAGACAATCTCAGTGTGAAAATTCAAGTTACTTTAGTTCAGCATAATGACATGGAGGCTATAATTAAGATTTATTTATTTAGGTATCAATTTATGTAGTTTAGGGGCAAGTAATTAAAGAAGGTTTTTATTTTCTCTGCTATTAAAAAATCTAAATAATTGCTTGAACCAACATCGTTTGACAGTTCTCGTTCTACAATGAAGAAATGGAGATAAGGTTTATTATAAATGCAATTTTTATTGTAGACACAGAACACATCCTAATAATTAAGAAGAGTAATATATAATTTTAAAACCGTAAAGTCTCGTAAAATGTAAGTAAAATATACTGGAACATTGATTTTTGCTTGATTGATCAATCCTCAACTTCAAAGATTTCACTTCCATTAATTTTGGACCTAGGTCTAGTAGAACATTAATGGGTTTTTTTTCAATAATGTAGTTTAAACTGAAAACTTATCATCACTGACCGTAAATAATTTATTGGGGAACTATATTAATTTTCATATATTTTTACCTGCGTTGGGGAGGGCAGAGCTGCCATCTTCATGAGAGTACTATACGCAAAACGTCATTGGATAACAACCACCGAAGACAAGAGTTGCCCAGCCAATGAAAATACAGATCAATAAAGCGTCACATTCAAATCGTCGTTATCAAAGCTACAACTAGAATGCAGCAGCAAATTGTATACGTCATCTTTATGTTCGCGGCTGAATTTTGAAATTGAATGCAGATTAGATTACCAAGACACCGATTACTTGAGTGAAAAATTAATGAAGAAGAAATAAGATTTTTGTGAAAATAAAGATGACTTAAACATGGTGCCTTTCTGGTGCTGTGGGGTGGGATGGAATCCAAACTAAACTTAAAAAATGTTGAACCAATTAATACCTTCAATGCTAAGCATGAAGAAAAAAATCTTATTTGTACCTTTTCGTAAGGAGAAATATTTTCTTTCCCTTCACTGCCTCAATCGAAAAATGAGATGCAGAGTACTGTTCACAGTGGAAAATGCTTGATCTTGAGGTTGTCAAACTTTTATTCTTGTATTTGACTTATATATCCATAGAGGCTTTCAAGTGGATCTGTTCATGAGAATTAAATTATTTGAGAATCATAATAAAATGCAGATTTCAATTTTCTGTATAAATGAATTATGCTAAATATATTAAAATAAAACCTCAAATAAATAATATATTATCTGTATGATATAAGAGCAATAGAAAATTCTTCAATAGGCTCAAACAATATTTACTGGATAGGCCCTATTACACTCACGGAATTTTACGAAGAGCACAACTACTACACAAGACCACCCTAGAAGATAAAAAAACCATGATGATGAACTTGACGATTCCCAAGTCTTGAGGACTTTGGAGAGGAGGACCGAGGTGAGGTGAGGTGCTCTGTGATGTAATTAAATTATTGAAAATATCAGATAAAAAGTTGATCAGGATTAAAATTAATGGTTTATGAAACATAAACTTTAGACAATGACTGTATTTCCCTATTAGGCCAAGCAGATTAGACTTTGTAGCACCCAAAATTAGGAACAGTCCAGGAAATCGTTTTAATCCGCTTAAGGCATGCTAAATAAGTTAAAAATAGGTTTGCGACAGACTTGTCTGACTGGTGACTGGTGCTTGACTTTTGAGAGGCAAAAAACCACAAAAATTGTGTACTTTTTTGAGTTGTTTACTTGCAAATCAAAAACAGTGCATCCTTGAGAAAACATTCAAAGTGCAAGAAATTCCGTGTCGAATGACATTTAAATCATAAAGATCGGCCACACCGTTCAGACAGAACCGATCGTCAAAGTTCACTTATTTTAATGATAAAACTAGCATATGCTGCTCTCTGGCGGGAACTTGGAATTTTGTTATTATTAGACAAGAGGGGAACATTGTCCCTGAATTTTTACAATTTTTTCATGATTAATAATCATGTTCCCTTTTTAAATCACATATTTGAAACATTCATTAGATGGCGGCCCATACAACACACAATAGTTTCAGAAACATTGCAGAAATATGACACTGTAACTTCAAAACATCAAAAGTCACGTTATTTTCACCTGTCTGAAACTATATGTTATGTCTTCGACTGAAACATTATTTAGCAATGTTTCAGGGATATAACAAAGTAATACAACCGGCAGACAACAATGTTCGTTGTAATGTTTCTGCAACATTACTGAAATGACTGTGAAATGTTTATGAAACTATTGACATTTCAAAGTTACTTTATTTTTATTTGTCCGAAACTATGAAAATGTCCTCAACGGATTCAGTTTTCAGTTGATCGTTAAGGTTTTAGTTAACACATAATCACATAATGTATCGTTAGTGGATTTATCATTAAATTATGCTTCGAACTACTCGCACTGATACTGACTACATTTTCATTTGTAAACGATAAACTACCGCCAATTTCTAACTCAGTTAACTTAACAAGCCCGGGCCCAAGTTCTAAGCCTATACCTAAATTTAATTTTAATTAAATCTAAGTGCATTACCCAAACAAAAATAATGAATTTGTTTTTTATTTTTAGCTAAAAAAAACAACAAAACCAAAAATAAATTTACCTACTTTAGTTTGGGAAGAGAAGTAAAGTTAAAGCCAACAAACAGAAAATCTACACATCAAGCTCGCCATTTCCTGGGTCCGTCATGATCTAGGAGGTTAGGAATTTTGACCGCGTTATTTGTCGCCATGAGGCTCGCGTCAAAGTAGCATCACAGCAACGTTATTGTGGTTGCAGTTGTAAGGAAGGTGTCAAAGTTTCATGGCAGCAACGTCATTTTTGTTGCAGTTGAAACACTGAGTTATTTACCTTACAGAATGGTGGTATAAACGTTACAACTAACTGGAATGTTGCAACACAGCAACATTATTTATTAGCTGTCTGACATGAGACTAAAACTAAGTGTGCGGTATGGGAGGTTACATATTTTTCATAAAAAAATGTTTTATTGATATTTTTAAAGTATAGTTTTGTTACATATTTGAAACAATCAGCATGTGCATCCATATACAGAGAGCAAAACAGAACAAAAAAAGTTTCAAAATTTAATATAAAACAACATTAATTTGATTTATTTTAACCACAAAATATTTAAAAAAGTGTCAAAAAATGTCATTTATAAATTGGTCATTTTTGTATTCATCTACAGAATAATCGTTTTTCTGTAACAAAAATGTGTGCAACTTTTTTTAAAAACATGCAAGAGACATATCTTGTTTTAAGTGAGCAGGTAAATTATTATAAAGTTTAATGCCAGCATATTTAGGGAGTTTTTCAAAGGCTGAAGTTCTATGTCCAGGAAACACTATAGCATTTCTATGTCTAGTTTCATAAGTATGGAAATGACTGTTGGAAAGGAAGTTATCAAGATTTGTTTTGGTGTAGAGGATGATTTTAAATATGTAAATAGAAGGAAGAGTGAGAATTTTCAGTTGTTTGAAACCCAGTTTGCAAGAGTAAAAAAAGGTAAATTACGTATTTTCCTTACTATTTTCTTTTGCAAGGTGGCAAGGTGAAAAGCTTACTGCTTCCCGCATTGTCCCCCCAGAATATAACACCAGACAGGTAGGAATAGACATATGCATAGTAGACTACTAAACGAGTATTTATATAAACTTTAACTGAAAGAAGTGATATCATATAATAGGCTTTACTAAGATGACCCTGTAGCAATGCATTGTGCTCTTTCCAGGTAAGGCTGATAATTGTCTATAACAAGACCCAAGAATTTGGTTTGACAGGATATATTAAATATGTTAGAGTCCAAAAATGAAGAGTCAGTACGACAGCTGTTGCTATAATTAGAGTGGAAAAGAATTGTTTGAGTTTTGTTAATATTTAATTGAAGAGAGTTTGCTTTGAACCAACCATCCATCTGGGAAATATCCTGGCACAATAGATGGTTCAATTCAATTTTGTTCGAATTTGAAGAAATGGAAGTTGTGTCGTCGGCAAACATTACTATCTGAGAGTTTTTAATGTTTTAAGGTAAATCATTGATGTAGGTTAGGAACAAAAGAGGACCAAGGATAGAGCCTTGCGGAACCCCTTGGTTGATTTGGAGAAAATTGTTGTAAGACTTACCAGATTCTAAAACTACTCTTTGATAGCGGTTAGAAAGGTAGCTTTTAACCCATCGCAATGCTGACCCTTGCAAACCATAGAACTCCAATTTTTGAAGAAGAATATTGTGGCTCACACAGTCAAAAGCCTTCGACAGGTCGCAGAACACACCAACTGCAAACTGCGACCTGTCGAAGGCATGAAGCACTGAAGACACAACCCTATCAACAGCATCACTTGTCCCCATCCCTTTTCTGAACCCAGATTGAGAACTTGATAAAAAATTATTATCTTCAAAATATTGTACCAATTTATTATTAACTACAGCTTCAAAATCCTTAGAGAATGTTGGTAGTAGATCAATGGGACGGTAGTTATCTATCATACTGTTGTCACCATTTTTATAAATAGGTTTGACATGACAATATTTTAGTAGGTCAGGGAATTCACCAGATCCAAGAAACATATTTACAAGGTGAGTCAATGGCCTCAACATTAAAGAAGCACACTCCTTGATTAAAAAAATACCCCCGTTACAGAAGACCTGCATACTCAGCAAATTTCAAATGCAAAACAACATATTTCAATCCAACATAGCGAGATTTGACATGTTTTTGTAAGCTCCATAAGAATAGCATAGGGACTGTGTATGCAGGTTTGCTGCCACGAAAATGGAAATATCAGGGATTTTAGACTATTGAACATTAGATCTCATCTAGATGAAGCCACAAACCAAGTTTTATCAATATACGTTGACAAATAAGCAAGATGTAGAATTTTACTTATTTCCCATATGGTTAACATTGGGACAATGTACTGTGTTTACCACTTTCAATATCTCGGTAACTAATGGCAATGTATACAGAACCCTCTAAGGCTAATGTCACACGGGGCGGTTTTCTCCACAGCTGTTGCGCGGTTTTTTGCCACCTGTGAAGCAAAATCACATGAGTTAAATGGAGGCGGGTGCCACACGCCGCGGCTGAAAACCGCTCAACAACAGCGGGGAAAACCGCCCAGTGTGACATTACCCTAAGTAGGGACATCCAATGTTAATTTTTTTAGTTCCGCCGCCGAAAAGCAGAGGAGAAATTAGCGCTGATGCATGGAATAGTTCAAGCTGGCTCCGTATAGTCTGCGCTTCTACTCACTATCCAAAATGTCAAAATTAGAATGTTTGTAAACAAAAAAAGGTAAACATTATGGTAAAAGATACAACAATACTAAACAATAACATACAACTGTCAAGCTTTAGACAAAGTGTGGCACCTTGGCCTGCTTTATAAAATCAAATTCAATCTTTCTCATACGTTTTATATGATAATCAAATCTTTCTTGGCGGACAGGTATTTTAGGGTTAAATTTGGAGATAGTGTCACGCAATTACATCGAATCCAAGCAGGTGTTCCCCAGGGCAGTGTGCTGGGTCCAGTGTTATATACCTTTGTTTACAGCCGACCTACCTGAAAATCCCAATACCTGTGTGGCTACTTTTGCTGACGACACTGCTATTATGGCATCTCATAGCTTCGGAAATGTTGCAAACTGGCTTAGATAACCCATCCGATTGGCTACAAAAATGGAGAATTAAAGTAAATGAAAATAAATCCGTCCATACAACCTTCACAACGAGATTAGACAATTGTCCTCCCGTGACCCTAAACAATGTCCAAATCCCACAAAGTAACGAAGTAAAATACTTGGACATGATCCTTGACAGAAAACTTAATTGGAAAAACCATATTTGGAATAAGAGGCTCTCCCTAAATTTAAAATTAAGAAATCTGTCTTGGCTATTTAGTAAAAATTCTAAATTATCAACAGAAAATAAATTACTGTTATACAAAGTCATTTTAAAACCAGTATGGACGTAGGGTATTCAACTATGGGGAACATCGATCGAATCAAATATTAACATCATCCAAAGGTTTCAATCTAAAGCTCTACGATACATCCTCCATGCCCCGTGGTTTGTCAGTAACGAAGTACTACATAGAGACACTCGGACCCCTACTGTGAAGGAAAAAATCCAAAGGTTTAGCGCAAAGTATTTGACAAAATTAGAAAACCATCCAAACCATCTTGCACTTAATTTATTGGACAATAGTAGGTACTGTGTTTATAGATTGAAAAGGTGCCATGTTTTGGACTTGAGTCATCGTTTTTAGTTTTACATGGAATCCTCACTTTGTTGTAAAAAATGCAAGGTTTGTTTGTTGGCTTTATCGCAGGATGAAGACTGACTACTGATTGTAAAAATGTATCATATTTGCTTATTGTTCTATTTGTAATTGAACAGATTGTAAATAAAATAAAGTGTTACAAAAAAAACAATACAAAACAATAACATACAACTGTCAAATTATTTCAGCCAGCTGTTTGATTTCAGGAAGTCAGCTGATCCGTAAACTGCTATAAAACTTCCAATCGGACTGAACGGCACCATCTCTTTTTCGGCGGCGGGAACTACATTCTTCCATAAGGTGTCCCTACTTAGAGGGTTCTGTATACATTGCCAATGGACATAGAGCATTTGATTCAAAATACTAAATTATTTGTTTTTTTGAGCTGAATTCAATGGTGCCATAAAAAATTCGATAAATTTTATTTTTCTATATAAAAAACTCAAAAAACCCATTTTTGGGGGGTTTATCCCTCTTTACCCCCCCTTCCGGTGATCCGATCGGGCTGGTTCACAAACTCGTCCGAGTATTTTCTACTTTACACGACTGTACAAAATTTCATTAAGATCGGACCATATTTACGGCCGCTATCGTGTTAACAGACATATATAATATATATATATATATATATATAAATATATATATATATATATATAACGGGTGCCCCATAATAGTCCCCCCCCTAACTGTTTCCTATATTTTTCAAATATCAATTCCACCCCATCCCCAAACATTGTTGGGTAGTAAATACTTCATTTTGAGGGGATACCCAATTTTGGCCGCCATCTTCGATCCACCATATTGAATCCAAAATAATTTTTTCAAATGTAAAAGTGGTGTCATGACCCATTATTTTGAACTAGATTTTTTCACTGATTACAATGCCGCAATCCGTTTTTTAATATCTCAATTGGTTCTCAAGATGTGGGTACTTTTAATTTATTTATTTTCGTTCTCGTTCTTTCGTTCTTTTGAAAAAGAGGGTGGCGGCCTCTTTTTACCTTGCATTCAACCAATTTAACAACCAATTTCAACCAACCAATTTTTCAACCAATTTTAACATTACAAATTGATAAAATAGGCCCATAACCACAAAATAATGCTAGATAATGACAAATAACCACCATCAGTCATTGTTGAGCGATTTACACTAAACTTTCGCAAATGTAAATTTGTTGGCCGCCATCTTGGATCCGCCATTTTGAAATGAGGTAAGTTATTTCAAATATGAAATTGGTATTGCGACACATCATTTCAAACTAGTTTTTTACACCGAGTTCAATGCCGCAACCCGTTTTTAATTATAGTGTTTAGTTTTAGCGAATTTCCTTAAAGGAATTAGCTATTACGGTAGTACTCATGGTAAGACCTAAGTCCGAGACTATGTTAACTTTTCATTTTGGGGTCCCCAGAAGCAAAAAACATCATTCGTTCGAATATATATATATATATATATATATATATATATATATACAGAGCTTGATTTGTAAAAAATTAGAAACCGGAACTGTAATTTACTAGTTTCTATACAACCCCTCCTCCATCATTCTTCCCTTCGACTACTGTCGAAGAAAAAAAGATGTGCACTCGAGTTTAAACCCGTATAACTCTGGAATGAATCATCCGATTTTACTGAAATTAATGTTAAACTGAAGCTTTGTTAAATACATTTTATATTATAACAATTTAAAAATTTTCGGTTGAGCCAAAAATTTTTACATAATAAAAACCATGAAAAGTACCCATTTTCCGAAAGTCCGCACTAAAAGTGAAGTTTAAACATTTTTTTGCAAAAACTGTTGGAGCAAACTTTCTCAAATTTTTAAAGAGTAATATTAGGTATATTATCAATTTATTCAAATTGGTTCATAATTTTATTGTTAATACTTTACGTGCTGTTGTTAATTTTGTTTACTAAAACCGCTGTTTGCGGGCCAAAAATTTCGTTCAAAATACAAGTGCACTCGTCATTGCACGGTTATAATTAATAATTAAACACTATCCTCTCTAATAGCAAATTCTCCGGCCGATCATGCGCGATCGTCTTTTGCGGCAAATTATCCGTCCGATTACACGCGATCGTCTTTTACAAAAAAATACTCCGGCCGATTATACATGATCGACTCTTGTGGCAGAAAGAGGTCCCGGAACGCCGTTCCGCCGCGTTCCCCCGCAAATCAAGCACTATATATATATACCTTTATTATAGAATTTTCTTTAAAAAGGGTTACTATTATATATATAATGAGAATCATTTTAACTCAGTACCCTTATTTTCATTTTTTATTTTAAAAACCCAACATGTTTCGGACCTTTAGGCCATTAAAAAGGGTAAAATTAAATTAAACTTAACCACCATAAAATTTTGGATTATGGTATAAAAGGAGCAAAACTCGACGCAAAAGAAGATTATCATATATACTCCAAATATAAAAAAGATCCAATCAACATACTGAATACCATGCAAGTAAATAAACACAATGCTATATATGACAAAATATTAAATGTTAAAAAGACATTAACAACTAAAGGCGGGTTGACACGGTCCAAGTAGTATCCGATTAATCTCGGACCGAGCTTTATTTTTACTCGGTCCGAGTTATGGGGCTCAATCGGTCCGAGTCTACTCGGGCCGAGCTTGTTAGCCAGCTAGTGCACTCGGATTGAACTGTCAAACGTATCCAATGTTAAATCCTTTAAAATCAAAATTCCTATCAAAGAGAATAACTTCATCCGACTAACTCGGACCGAGTTGTTTACATACGAGCTATTCGGATGCATTGTTGTCGCGATCCGAGTAGCATCCGAGTGATGCGCATGCATCGTCCGAGTTAACTCGGTCCGAGAATAATCGGACACTACTCGGACCGTGTCAACCCGCCTTAAAAGGAAAGAAAAAAGAAAAACATATGATATTTACATCTGCAATTTTATTGATTTACATTTCAACAAATTTTATTTCTGTACATAGTGAGGTTAAGTTTTTGGGTTAACATGTTGGGTTTTTAAAATAAAAAATGAAAATAAGGGTACTGAATTAAAATGATTCTTATTATATCTATATATCTATATATAAAATAAATTACATTCTTGTTAGGGCTACTATAATAATTAGAGAGATTATCATTTTTACTAACAGAGTACCCTTTTTTGTTCATAATTAAATATTTATTTTTAATTAAATAAATTTAATAATAAAAGTCAATTTTAATTAAACAAATATTTAATTATGAACAAAAAAGGGTACTCTGTTAGTAAAAATGGTAATCTCTCTAAATAAATATCTATATATATGTCTGTTAACACGATAGCAGCCGTAAATGTGGTCCAATCTGGTACAGATGTGTAAAGTGGTAATCACTCGGAAGAATTCGTGAACCAGCCCGATCGGACCACCGGAACGGGGGGTAAAAGGGGGTAAACCCCCCAAAAATGGTTTTTTGAGCTTTTCACATAGAAAAATAAAATTTATCAAATTTTTGTTGGCACCATTGAATTCAGCTCAAAAAAACAAACAATTTAGTATTTTGAATCACTGCTCTATGTCCATTGGTTACCGTGATATTGAAAGTGGTAAACACAGTACGTTGTCCCCATGTTAACCGTATGGGGAATAAGTCAAATTCTATATCTCGTTTATTTCTCAACATATCTTGATAAAACTTAGTAAATGGCTTCTTCTAGTTCAGATCTACTAAATATTGAATTAAAACCAACCAGTTTAAACATACCTGTAGCAGCAAACCTGCATACTCATTCCCCACGTTAATCTTATGGAGCTTACAAAAACATGCCAAATCTCGCTATGTTGGATTAAAATATATTGTTTTGCATTTGAAATTCGCTGAGTATGCAGGTCTGCTGCAACGGGGGTATTCAAGATATTAACATGTTTCTAATAAAAATCACAGAAAAATTTGAATTTTTCAAAAACTAAGTTTTATAACTAAAAATGGGTTGCGGCATTGAATTTGGCGTAAAAAACTAGTTTGAAATGATGGGTCACAATACCAACTTCATATTTGAAATAACTTACCTCATTTCAAAATGGCAGATCCAAGATGGCGGCCGAAAAATTTATATTTGCGAAAGTTTAGTGTAAATCGCTCAACAATGACTGATGGTGGTTATTCGTCATTATGTATCATTATTTTGTGGTTACGGGCTTATTTTATCAATTTGTAATGTTAAAATTGGTTGAAAATAAATTAATTTAAAGTACCCATATCTTGAGAACCAATTGAGATATTAAAAAACGAATTGCATCTTTGTAATCAGTGAAAAAATCTAGTTCGAAATAATGGGTGATAACACCACTTTTACATTTGAAAAATTATTTTGGATCCAATATGGCGGATCCAAGATGGCGGCCAAATTGGGCACCCCTCAAAATGAAGTATTAACTTGTTTTTTACCTCCATCGATTTCAAATCCTTTGTGAATCTCAATATGGGTTTAGAAATGATAAAAATATTTCAGATGCTCTTTTTGACTTAAATAAGGATATCAATGACGCAGTTTCAAATAACAAACGTGCAATGCTTGTTTTCTTAGATTTAAAAAAGGCTTTTGATTCTGTTGATAGGAACATTTTGTTGCGGAAACTTGAGTTCATCGGGGTTCGCGGCAGCGCTCTCGCGTGGTTCCGCAGCTATCTAGCTGACAGATCACAAGCTGTGTCGATAGGAGGGGTGTTAAGTAATGTTTTACCTGTAGAATACGGGGTGGTTCAGGGTTCGACTCTTGGCCCAGTCCTATTCTTGATCTACATAAATAACATTTCAAAACTTCAAACGTACGGAAAAATATCCTTATTCGCAGATGATACCCTTATTTTTGTTTCCGGTAACACCTGGACAGAGGTAAAAAACAAGGCAGAATATGATTTAATGTTGCTTAAAAAATGGCTTGATCAAAACATTTTATCTCTGAATGTTTCAAAAACCAAATTTATGCCAATTTCATTGCGTAAAATAAGTGATTATGAACTTAATGATTTAGCTATTCATGTCTGTGGAAACCATTTGAATAACAATTGTTCTTGCAGTCGTATTGAAAAAGTTTCTTCATATAAATATTTAGGAATAATTTTTGATTCAAATTTAAAATGGTCTGATCACGTCGAATTTTTAAAGTCAAAAGTACGCAAATACATTTATGCCTTTAGACAACTAAGAGATATACTAAACGAAGACGAACTAAAATGTGTGTACTTTGCATATGTTCAATCTTTAATTTCCTTTGGTATAATTGCTTTTGGTGGCGCATACAAATCAATTTTACAACCTCTTTATGTCATTCAAAAATCAATACTCAAAGTTGCTTTTAAAAAATATAGAAAATATCCTACAGAAAATCTCTTTTCAGAAATTGGTGTCCTTACGGTTCGTCAATTATACATTAAATTTCTCGTAGTTCACATGTACAAACATTCTGACACAATCTTTGATAAAATTTCGCACAACCATAACACCCGTTTTGCTAGGAATGTTGGCATCATGGTACCACAATCAAACAAAACGTTTTCTCAAACAAATTCTTTTTTTATTTCAAACATTGTTTATCGGAATATGTGTCAGAGGTATAATAATTCACACCTTTTTAATATTGCGCCTCTCTCATCTTTTAAAAAACTTCTCACTGAATGGCTTACATCTTTGGGTACTGAGGAATGTGAGGCCGTTATCGCGCTGGGCCCGGCTTGACCGCCGATCCCTACACTACTCCCCCCGCTACTCTCCCCTCCACCAACAACGCTCAATCTGCTCAGCTCATGCATCAAAATGGAACGGCATGCACAATTTAATTTCCGGACACTCATTGTAAACAATTTTAATTTGAATTTCATTACGAAATATAAATAAGTTTCCATTTTTTATCATTCCTTAATTTTTATTTAGGCTCTGATTTGCAATGGGTCTACACACAGGCTACTCGCCCATGTAGACTTTTTCCTATGTTTTATTTGTGGAATTGTACTATTCATAATATTTTAGGAAATAAAAGTATATTTCATTCAAAGTATATTTCATTCAACTACCAAACAATGTTTGGGGGTGGTGTGGAATTGATATTTGAAAAAATATAGGAAAAGGTTAGGGGGGGACTGTTACATATTTAATATAAATATGTTTTATTTTTAGTTCACAATATTTAAAAATATGTTTCTTTAAACATTCATGTTGAAGTAAAAAGGATTTATTTCTATTGTAACGAATGCACAGATAGTGAGCTCGAGATAAGATAAGCGGATGCCGCGATCAGGTGACCCTTGTTCTGCCACGGCCTTTTATGTTCGACAGGAAAACTCAGTTGCGTCTAGTCGCTCGAACTGACCGCTCGGTTCCTTGTAACCTTGAACTTATTCTCACTATTTTCTGCTCCGCTATCGTTCGGCCAGCTAATCTGGTATCGCTTATAATTTTAAATCACTGTTGCTTTCGGATATCTCGTGATCATCAACTGTGACATTCAGAACCATTTTATTTTGTACTGTTGCAACGTGTTATAAAAACTTGTTAGGCAAAGTGCGGTTAATTTTATTTAATCAAACCAAACAGTATGTTTTATTTTATTGTGCGTGAGTGTCAACAATATCAACGTAACGGGCATCATCCATCCCAGAATTCATCTCGTCTTCTCTTCACATCACCATGGAGGGCCCTCCCATCACTGCACATCAAGTCTGCTCCTGCCGTCGACTCACCGCCCGCGCCTGCCAGATTGCGTCGCCGCTGCCGGCTCACCGCCATCACGCACAATGGATTTTTACAAGGTATGCGTCAACTCATATCATATTTTGATGGACTTTATATTACTTATTGTACGATCAGTGACTCTTTATGACTATCTATGACTCTTGTGCGCTAAACCAAAAATATTTCCCCTCAAATAAACAATGCATAGACTTTCGACAGTCTATTGGCTTCCCAAAGTAGAACTTTGATTTTTAACTTGCAAATTCGGCAATTCTAATTTTTTAACGCCACATTTTATGGTTCTCCGGGCCGGATAGGCAAGTGACTTTTACAAGCAGTGAACTATCGCTATGGTGTGATTTTATAAACTCTAAACAATAGACTTTTGTAAATTTGAGTCTGTGCATTCGTTCTTTTTCTGTATAACATTTTTTGGACTCTTTGTGGTTGAATATATTGTTTAATTCTAGTGATAAATAATCTGATTTAATTGAAAAACAACCTATTCTTTTTTGAGATTAAGCTTACCAAACTATTTTGATTTACATGTGTGACCTAATTGAATTATGTTTTTAATTTGAATATTGCAATCATGGTTAAAATAAAATTCGCTAGTTTTACTCGAACGAGTAACCTGATTAAGGGTAGGTTAACAAACATCTACACTCAAGTCCAAGCTTTTGAAGATCTCGCTAGTCTAAATGCAAACCAAAAAAGTGTCATCACTTTGCTTGAGCAGGAAGCTACTACTAAATTTCAAGAGTTTAATACAAAACTTGAAGCCCTCACTGCGTCTGAGGCTGAAGATTATGATGAAAATGCTGTTGCTGCAATTGTAGAGACAGTTTCAGACCTGCATATTAAAATTAAAGGCCTTATTTCTGCTAAGTGGCCTGATCTACTTGTAAATTTAGATAGTAGTCATAATGAATCCCTCAATGTCACTCATACTAATAGTGCTGGCTCTGCAGTTAAGTTACCTAAGATATCTTTGCCAAAATTTGATGGAAATATCAACAACTGGTTAAACTTTTATAACTTGTTTGAAACACTAGTGCATAGAAATACAACCCTCTCTGAAGTTGAAAAGTTGCAATTCCTTTTGTCCAGTCTTGGCGGTGAAGCTTTAAATGAAGTTAAATCTCTCCCTGACACACCTGACAACTATGCTATTGCATGGAATAAGATAGTTAAGAGATACCATAACACAAGACGCCTTGTCTGTCATCATTTAAGTCAGATTATCGATTTACCTGCCATCAATAGCGTATCAGTGAGATCTTTTAGGAGTTTTATATCTAATTTTAATCAACATTCTCAAGCTCTTGTCCCTCTGGGTACGGATGTTACCAAAGAAAACCCTCTTCTTGTCACAATACTACTTCGCAAGGTAGATGCTGAAGTTAGGAAACGCTTTGAGAATAATCGCACTACTCCCACGGACTCAATGCCTTCAGTTGATGAATTTATTTAATTTTTGGAAGATGAATGCTCACAAATGGAAGCAACTAATTTCTCACACTCTTCTTTTCATAAGACCTCTTATGATCATGCTAGCACCTCTAAAGGCTATAATACTGATAAATCTCACAATTTGAAGCATAGGAAGCAAACTGCCTTGTTGGTGTCTAATAACTCTGGCAATCCTGTTCTTTCTTGCCCTTGTTGTCACTCAAGTAATCATAACATATACAAATGCAATAAGTTCCGCAACTTGAAAGAATTTGATAGATCCAAACTGGCTAAATCTCTACACCTATGTGTAAACTGCCTAGGTTCTGCACAGAGTGTCAAGGAATGCAAGTCGGAGCGTTCATGTTCGCACTGTGGTAAAAGGCACCACTCCCTTTTGCATTTCACCTCTTCCGCTGTACATCCTGCGCCAGACAAACCAGGATCAAAGCAACAACATGAACCTTGTAATGAACCTGGTGATTTAGGAGTTTGTAGGCCTAACTAGACATAATGAAAGAACTGTGGTCTTATCAACAACTCTGGTCCAAGTGACCACTTCTGATGGAACATCTGCTGTTCTTCGAGGTTTACTGGATAGCTGGGCTCAAGCTACCTTTATTTCAGAACATGCCAGCACACTGCTTAATTTGACACGATCAGTGTTTAAAAGCTCTAATGTTAATGGCCCCTCATCTAGTACTGTAAAGACCAAAGGTTGTACAAGATTAAATATTCACAATCTCAGTGGAACAACTATAGTTTCTTCTCACCCTGTCATCATTCTCGACAAGATCACATCGCCCCTGCCCTAGATCTACGCTTTCGCCTGAAGTGAAGAAAAGAGTAAAAAACCTTATGTTTGCTGACCCAACTTTTGACAAGCCTGGTCCCATTGATATCTTAATGGGAGCCGACATTTTTGCTAAAGCTCTTTGTGGTGATCGACACTACTTAGGTGATAACATGCCTACTGCTGTAAATACAGTATTTGGATTTGTTCTCATGGGTACATCAGTGGTTGTTGACCCATCCCCAGAAAATGGTGCTAATCTTGAACCCTCCTATCTACAAATGATATCACTCTTCATGAATCTCTTCAGAAGTTCTGGCAATTAGAAGAACCCCCTCATCACACAAAACTTTCCAAGGATGAAGAAGAATGCGAAACTTTATTTTCTTCAAGCATCACTCGTGACTCAACAGGAAGGTATATTACTAAATTACCTTTCAAGGACTCCCCTCTCAAGTTAGGAAACTCTTCACAAACTGCAAAACGAGTATTCCACTCACTAGAAAATTCCACTCACTAGAAAAGAAATTTTCGTTGAATCCCGACTTCAAAAAGAAGTTTGTGGAATTTATGAAGGATTACTGTGATTCAGGTCACATGACCTTGTGTCAAACCTCACTTGACCAATCTGAGCCTCACTATTACTTGCCACATCATGGTGTATTTAAAGGAGACAAAATCAGAGTCGTCTTCAACGCTAGTAGTCCCACCTCAACAAATGTGTCTCTCAATCAGATATTGCATCAAGGCCCTAAACTGCAAAATGACATAGTGGATGTCATCTTCAACTTTCGCAGACACAACATTGTTTCCACATGCGATATTCGCCAAATGTTTAGGCAGATACGGATCAGTCCAGAAGATCAAAAATTCCAGCTGATATTCTGGCGTGAAAATGCTGATATGCCATTACAGACATACCAGCTGACAACCGTGACTTACGGTATGACATCATCTCCTTATCTCACAATTCGCACAATCCAGAAACTTATAGAGGATGAAGGATCTCATCACCCCTTGGCTTCAAATGCGATGAAAGATCAAATCTATGTGGATGATGTCCTGCTAGGAGCTGATACAGTTGAACAGGCCCTAGACCTCCAAAAAGATTGTGTATCGCTGCTAAGTAAAGGTGGTTTTACTCTTCGGAAATGGTCAAGTAACCATGAAGCTTTGCTTCAGTCAGTCCCTAAAGATCATTTGGAGTCTCCTCTCGCCCTAAGTTCAGAACAACAACCCCTCTACAGCATTCTAGGTGTAAAATGGATACCTGACTCAGATTCCTTCTCATATCTATTTCAGCTTCCTCAGCAAGAGCTAACCAAAAGAACAATTCTCTCATCTATAGCCCGCATTTATGATCCATGTGGTTGGATATCTCCTTTAGTGTTTTGGGCTAAATCACTGATGAAAATACTTTGGACTTTAAATTTGACATGGGATGAACCCTTGCCAGAATCTATTATTCAAGTTTGGAATAAATTCATAGCAGAACTTACAGCTGTAGAAGATATTCATATTCCTCGCTCTCTATCTATCAAACACATGAGCTCGGTACAGCTTTTAGGGTTTTGCGATGCTAGTGAAAGTGGATTTGCAGCCTACGTTTATATTAAATCTGAAGATTGCAATGGAACCCCAAACATTCGACTCTTAATATCAAAGACCAGAGTTACCCCTTTAAAGCGGGTATCTTTGCCAAGATTGGAATTGTGCGCAGCACATCTTCTCTCGAAACTCATTCATCATTGTAAGTGCTTGCTTTCCCCATATTTGACAATTACTGATATATCATTGTGGAGTGATTCAACAGTGGTACGTTCTTGGATTCAAACTGCACCCTTTCGACTCAAGACGTATATCGCAAATAGAGTAGCTCTCATTCAAGATATGACACAACCTTGTATGTGGAGACACATAAAATCTCAGGACAACCCTGCAGATTGTGCATCCAGACAAGGACTCACACTCAATGAAATCAACCAGTCATTGCATAAAATATGCTCGGCTGTTCAGCAAATGGAATTTGCGGATGAAATAACATATCTAAAAAGTGGCAAGCCATGTGGCAAGCGATTGGAACGTTTGTCCCCAGTTTTGGACAGCGAAGGGCTCCTACGTGTTGGAGGTAGGCTTCGTCACAGCGACATGACTGATAGTGAGAAACACCCCATCCTCCTTCCGAAGTCACATCATGTGACATACTTGATAATAGACCATCATCACAGGAAATACCTTCATGCTGGCCCACGCCTACTACAATCCCTGATCATGAAACAATTTTGGATCTTATCAGCTCGATCTGCCATCGGTCGAGGATCTACAAGTGCATAATTTGTTTTCGATGCAAGCCCAGAATTTCACTCCTATCATGGGTGATTTGCCTGCTAGTCGCCTTAAATCTCTACGAGCGTTTGAAATCTGTGGCACAGATTATGCTGGCCCATTTATGGTCAAGATACATAAGCTCAAACGAGTTCAACCCATCAAGGTGTACCTATGTCTCTTTATTTGTTTCAGTACGAAGGCGGTTCACATAGAAATTGTCACTGATTTAACTTCTGATGTCTTCATAGGAACCTTATCTCGTTTCGTCTCAAGACGAGGACTGCCATCTCACATCTACTCAGATTGTGGGACTAACTACATAGGTGCAGCTTCTGAGATACGAAGGTTGATAAGGGATTTTCTTCAAGTGGACGCCACTCAACGCTCCATTGAACACTTCGCAACTCAAAATTCGATCCAGTTCCATTTTTCCCCAGCCAAGGCTCCTAACTTCGGTGGACTTTGGGAACGCTCAGTCCAGTCCATCAAACACCATTTAAGACGAGTGATTAGCACTCAGATTCTGACTTTGGAAGAGTTCACTACACTCTGTACCAACGTTGAGGCAATACTGAACTCACATCCTCTCACTGAAATCTCTGCTGATCCTGCAGAAACAGATGTTTTGACTCCGGGGCATTTTTTGATTGGCACTGCCTTGAAATCTCTTCCACAGCGCAATCACCTCAACACCAATGTCAACAGACTTCGACGATGGCATATGATACAAGCCTTCACTCAGCACATTTGGAAGAGATGGAAGACAGAATACTTGCATACTCTGCAAACCAGATCAAAATGGACGTTGCCGAAGAAACCTCTTCAAGAAGGTCAACTCGTTGTCGTGCATGAAGACAATGCTCCTCCCCTTTCATGGAGTCTTGCTCGGATCACCTCATTGTCACCAGGGAAGGATGGAATTCCACGTGTTGTTCATCTGAAGAACAAGAAAGGGACACTTACTCGACCAGTCAGCAAAGTGTCTCCTCTCCCAATCCAAGACTAGGATCAAATATGCTACCGCCCAACCAATCCACTTTGATTTTGTGACATTTTTCTTTTCTTTCTGTTGACCTGGGGTCAGGTCAAGGGCGGCGGTATGTTACATATTTAATATAAATATGTTTTATTTTTAGTTCACAATATTTAAAAATATGTTTCTTTAAACATTCATGTTGAAGTAAAAAGGATTTCTTTCTATTGTAACGAATGCACAGATAGTGAGCTCGAGATAAGATAAGCGGATGCCGCGATCAGGTGACCCTTGTTCTGCCACGGCCTTTTATGTTCGACAGGAAAACTCAGTTGTGTCTAGTCGCTCGAACTGACCGCTTGGTTCCTTGTAACCTTGAACTTATTCTCACTATTTTCTGCTCCGCTATCGTTCGGCCAGCTAATCTGGTATCGCTTATAATTTTAAATCACTGTTGCTTTCGGATATCTCGTGATCATCAACTGTGACATTCAGAACCATTTTATTTTGTACTGTTGCAACGTGTTATAAAAACTTGTTAGGCAAAGTGCGGTTAATTTTATTTAATCAAACCAAACAGTATATTTTATTTTATTGTGCGTGAGTGTCAACAATATCAACGTAACGGGCATCATCCATCCCAGAATTCTTCTCGTCTTCTCTTCACATCACCATGGAGGGCCCTCCCATCACTGCACATCAAGTCTGCTCCTGCCGTCGACTCACCGTCCGCGCCTGCCAGATTGCGTCGCCACTGCCGGCTCACCGCCATCACGCACAATGGATTTTTACAAGGTATGCGTCAACTCATATCATAGCCTATTTTGATGGACTTTATATTACTTATTGTACGATCAGTGACTCTTTATGACTATCTATGACTCTTGTGCGCTAAACCATAAATATTTCCCCTCAAATAAACAATGCATAGACTTTCGACAGTCTATTGGCTTCCCAAAGTAGAACTTTGATTTTTAACTTGCAAATTCGGCAATTCTAATTTTTTAACGCCACCAGGGACTATTATGGGACACCCAGTATATAGATATATATAAAAATTCGAACGAACGGTGTTTTTTTGTTTCTGGGGGCCCCAAAACGAAAAGTTGTCATGGTCTGGGTGTTAGGTCTTACCATGAGTACTACGGTAACAGCTTCTTCCCTATAGGGGAAATCCGCTAACAGGAATTTCATCCCAGCCAGAAGCGTGGGAATTGTTTAGATGTTTTATGATTTGAAGTACTTCTTTTTCAGAGACAGATCCAAGAGAGCTGTACTGGGCATTATGTTTAGGTAAATTTAGGAGATAATTTTTGGACATGTTTAAGTTAGGAGAGAGTTTAAGACTGGAACAAATGTTTGTGTAATGCTGATTAAAATGTTCAGATAAATCATAAGCGTTGGTATACAACTTTCCAGCTACATTTATTTCAGAAATAAAAAATAGTATGGTGTTTTCTTTTGATTTCCTGTCTCCTTCTTTATAATATTCCAAGCAGCTTTACTTTTATTTGTTGATTTTAGGATTTTTGAGGTAGTGTACATTATTTTGGCTTGTTTAACACACTTCTTGAAAATTTTCTTGTAAGTAGCTACATATGTCTTAAATCCGAAGACCAGCTGTGAACCACCCATTATCTCTATTGTTTTGTATTTCTTTTGGTTGTGTAACAAAATACTTCATCAAAGTTATTTTTGAAAATGCTAAGAAATGTCTTGTATTTCTTACTTGTATTGTTCTCAGAATGATTGGCAAAGACAGAATCCCAGTTTTCTGCTTTAGAAGAAGTTTAAAATTTCCAATGTTTTTTTTAATTCCTTTTTTTAATAGTGTTAAAAGAGTTTTCTTTTTTTGCACTGTCAAATTTTTGAAAGTTATTATTTTTGCACTGTGTGATCAGAAAATGAGGTATTGATTACAAATTAATCACAGGGTACTGGATCAAAGCTGATCAAGATGTTGTCAAAACAAATTTTGCTTGTCTTTATAGTTTATATATGTATTGGTAGGCCACACTAGCGACCTGGTCCCCATGACTAAAATAAAACAAGTAATAGATTAAATTAAATGAAGGTGGCCACATTTATTTAATTTAATGCATTACTTTTTTGTTCTTAGTTGGGGCGTTCAGGTTGTGGCGACCACTTTGGTAAGGGGCCTAAAGCAAGGTGCAGAACTCAATGATCAGGGTTCATAGTTCTTCAGAGAGCGCTTATCACTTGAAGATTGACAAAAAAAGTTGAAAATTTAAAAAGTTGTAATTTAAAAAGTTCTTGTCGTAATTAATAGTTTACTAACTTCAAACTACCTCAAAAATGGAGTTTAAAAATTAATATATGTTCTTAACAACCCATTAGAAGAAACCTTATAAATACAAGGCTAGAAAAGATAAACAAAAATAAATATTGTATTATTTTACTTGAAATGGAGGAATGTACATTTTTGAAATCATTTTTGCAAACGAAGGGCATTTACTAACCAAATTATGACGGTGGAAGATTTTGGGGGATCTTAGCTAAAATGACCAAAAAGCGTTGAAGTAATTTATGGACGGCCCCTATTTGCCCAATATGCACTTTTCCAAGTAGAAGGTTCAGGCAAGCGCTTTGAAACAACTACACGTAAACAATACACTTTCAACAAGTTCCAATCTCAACTAACTGAAGTACTACAAAGTTTGTCAAAACATAAAAATACACAGTAATAATAATAATAATAATAATAATAATAATAATAACAATCATTATTATTATTATCGTTACTTCTGTGAATTTCTATAGAATGCTGCAAATCATTAATTTTAGTTTTACTGAAATCCGTTTTTGAAAATCTTGATTCGTTTTCAAGATATACCCAAACAAAGAATTTTCCCTAAGCAATCCTAAAGTAAATTATATTTCGAGCTTTGAATATTTTTCAGGAATTAATTATTAGATTATGTTCTTTGCATTTCCGATTATAATCAAAGCATTAGGTTAATTTTAGTTTTGAAACTCTCAGTGATATGACGGCTTCAGTTTTAGAAACTAGAATAAAATGAGTTGTAATTTATAATCTATATATATGTCGTAGCCACATGCTGTAATTGGGCACTTCATGAAGTGCCCAGCTCGCCTGGGCACATAGTGTAATTGAACGGTTTCATTAAAAGTTACAGTATGTGACCAACAAAACTGGGCACTTCATGAAGTGCCCAACGCTCGTTGGGCACATGCTGTAATTATTTATTTTACACTATGTGTCCAGCTTAGATGCTGGGCACTTGATGTAAACATATAAAACTGCTGTTTACGTTTCTGTTCGTAGTATCTGATGTATTATTTTTAATAAAACCAAATAGGAACATTTTTTAAGGATTAGTCAGAATAAGATTGTCTGCCACTAAACCAGAGAATTCTGGCCTGTATGTTTTTATCATGATTTCTTTTATGTTTTCTGAGTTATTTTGGCTGCACATAATTATTAAATTATTATTATTGAAACAAAAAAACGGTTTTATAATTGTATATTGTTTAAATAATAATATTAATGGTGAAGTGTAGCCAAAATAACTCAGAAAACATGAACTAGACTTCTTAAATCTACTGGATGTAATTTGAATTTTATGCTTTAATAAAATAAAGTACGTTTGACGATTTAAAATAAGGTACATGTTTCATATACATGAAACATTTTACTTGACACATTTATATGTAACATAACACATAAACATTGACATTAACCTATTTTTTATGTTTCAATTGATTAACTTCTTACTTGGTCACTTTTAATAAAACGTATACCAAATCAAAATATGGCAAGGTAAAACATATTTACAGAGAGTGCCGTAACAGTCTTGAAAAAATATTAAAAAAATTTCTTTAGTTTCTTTTAGCGAATTTCCCCTATAGGGAAGTATTAGCGAATTTCCCCTATAGGGAAGTTTAGCGAATTTCCCCTATAGGGAAGTAGCTATTACCGTAGGCGGCACGGTGAGACTTAAGCCCGGGACCATGTTATTTTTTCATTTTGAGGTCCCTAGACCCCAAAAACACTGTTCGTTCATTTTCATATATATGTATATATATATATATATATATATATATATATATATACCTGTCCGTAGGCGCGATAACTTTTGTAAAAAAGGTCCGATATTGATGAAATTTGGAACAAACGTGTAAAGCGTCATTCATGATTTTGAGTTCGAAAACCAGCAAGATTGATTTACTCTAAGAAGGTTTTTTTTTCACAAAATAAAATTTATTTTCAAGATTTAACACCTTTTTACTAATTATTTTTAAACTTAATTGTCAAAATTGGATTCAGCTTAAAAAAACAAACAATTTAGCATTTTGAATTATTATTCTACGTCAATCCGTTGCTTAGATATTGGATGATATTGGATGTTTAACCGAGGCGAAATCGTGGTTCGGATCCCACGTTAAAATGTAGGTCCCTTAGTTGCCATTGGCTGTTGGGCTATTAATTAACAGTCCTGTCTAAGGAATATGTCGGCCTTAGTCAGTAACAAGACTACAAGATCGCGCCACAATCATCCTTCACTCATCTGTCATTCATACTTGGCTTAAAATACCTACCTGGGTAGGTCGCCATTTCAGCTAATGTATCTAATGTATCTAATATCTAATGTGCTAAACACAGTACGTAGTCCAATATTGTTTTTAATTTTTCCCTCCAAAAAGTATAGACACCCTGATTTGAGATGGTTTTAAAAAATACAATTCTGAACATATGATTAAATTTGCAGGTGTAGAATATTTTATTTGTGTTTATTTTGAATAGTTAAGAGTTCATTGATCAAGATTTTGCAGAAAATATATACTATATCAAAAAATACAAATTATTTTTAAATTTAATAAAGAAAGTAAGAGCATTTGGAAAGGGGGGGGGGATGTCTTGGTCTAAACTGCCTGAAAATGTAGCATAATATATGATATGTTTAAAATTATGAGGATTGATAATAAGTTTTATTGAAATTGGCTGGAGATGTAGGCCTGTTGCAACAGGGATGTTTTAATTACTATAAAATTGACCATATGATTGAATTTTTTCATGAGATTAAATTATTTGTTTGTTTTGAGTTCATTGGTTATATGTTTGTTGACATTTATATTCTATAATAAGATTACAGTTATTAAAAATTGAAAGACTAAGAATTATATAACATACAAAAGTGTATGTATTACTAATGAAAACCAATATGGTCTCTTTGTTAATTTTCCTCATGTTTAAAGCTCATGAATGATTAAATATGTGTTTTTAGTATATTATTTACTTAATGTATTCAAATGATACTTTCCTTCAAACAAGTTGAATGCTCACATATACAAAATAAATCCTATGGAAATTCGCTGAGTACGCAGGTCTGCTGTGACGGGGGTATTTTATATCAAAATTGACAGCAGTTAATTTATATGCAATTTTACTATTTCGTTTGTTATTTTTACAATTTTATTAGTATTAACGACAATTTACGTTTAATTTGTTATTCATGTCAGTATGAATAAATTAACATAACATCATTACATCAAACCTTTTCATTGTAATTGTTTTTATTTGTTTATAGAATATTTAAAAAATGTATGGAGTGTCCTTTTTACTTAACAGCTTTTCAAAAATATGCTTTAACTCTTTTATTATATTCCTACTGACTTCAGTAGCTTAGAAATCTAAGTTTTTATTATTAGGTCAAATATATAGAAATTTATATGAACAATTCTTTTAAAGGGATAACCTATGAATGTTAAACGTTATTCAAAAGAAAGCGGTCACTAGAAAATTCTAGCGTTTCGATTTTTAATTATCATTTATATTTTTTAATAGCGCATTACCTATAATTTTCTACTATTGTTTGATTTTATAACATTTGAAAACCACAATATTTGTATTAAATTTTAAACCAATTATAAGTGTTTAAGTTTTATTCTAGATAAAGTGGTTACTATTTCATTTTGAAAAATAACTACGTTATTGTTAACTGTTTATTTTATTCAAATCTCAACTTATAGACCAAAAGACTTATCATCCAAATATAACGTAGACTAATTATATTTTCAAAATGCGTATGCAACAGAGGTCGCTTTTAAATGGGTCTTATGTTGCGCCTAAGTGCTTGCTAGTTACAGTTAAATCCAGCTACAGTTAATTTACTAGTTACAAGTTAGGTCCAGTTACTATCTAAGGTTAAGTTAAATTAGGAGAGGACAGCGACGGTGCTGCTTTCTCGCGGCGTTAATGGTGAAATATTTTTTTTATAAGTCCTCGACACCAGCTGAGCGCAACATTAGAAGACACCTCTGTTTGATTCTCCTCTCTGATGCAACTAAAACCAGTATTAACATTTTTAGATTTGAAAGTTATTAAAAGGTTCAATAGCAAACAGTAACACTGGCTACTTTATCAAAAACGTTGGGGGTTCTATGTAAACATCGGGATTTACTTTAACAAAGATTTAAAATCGACTGCCCAACATGCCTCGATAGTTACAGCATGTGTCCAAAGAGCGTTGGGCACTTCATGAAGTGTCCAGTTTCGTTGGGCAGATGCTGTAATTTTGACTGAAATAATCCAGTTACACTATGTGCCCATGCGCGCTGGGCACTTCATGAAGTGCCCGGGCTGCGTTGGGCACTTCATGAAGTGCCCAATTACAGCAAGTGGCTACGACATATATAAAGGAGAAGGTGTTTTCTAACAGACAGCAAATCTCCAAACCTGTAAGACCTAAAGAGTTGAAATTTGGCACCTGCGCTCCCCTTGGGTCTTAGATGCGCACTAAGAAACGGTTTTAAAAAATTCCCAAAGGGTTTTGCCCCATGGTACTTCAAAGTTTTAATGTTAAATTATAGGGAAGGATATAAGGTTGTCATAGCAACCTTAAGAAGTATGACAAATTAAATCTTAATAAAAAAAGACAGGGGAAGTTTTTATGTTTTTTTCACGGGTGGAACCGTGTTGATCAGCTAGTCAAACATATAATATGATTTTTCTGAAATTAATTTTTATCAAAAATAGTATACAGTATCTTAAACTCTAGAAGAGATAAAAAGTTTGATTTGGTCTGAAATCATTCAGAAAATAATTGGCCTTCATAAGAACCATTGATAATTGGAATCAGTCAAGATTCAGGTGAGTTATGATCTTCGTTCAATATAAAATTTATTTATTTTAAAAATTCATATTTAGTAAAAGGTTACGACTCCTCCCACACTCAAAAAATTCAAATTATCAACAGTTTAAATTAAAGTCAAAACCATTGTGAGTGATTTAAGGCCTTAGTAAATTTCAAATCACCGGAACACAAAAAACATGCCCCAACTATACAATAATATTGTAAGTGAATAAATTTTACATTGAATGATTATAACTATAGCGCTAGGAGATACAGTTCGTGCATTATATCACCGGCTATGACCACTACGCTACCAACCATGTCATATGATATTTTTAACATATGATATTGGTAAACACAACATTTGACAAGCAGCGGTCTTTTAGAAAATGTTTTCAGAAAAGTACTCCCTCTTCCCCCCGCACCTTACAGTCAGCTGACTGAGTCATAGCCGGAGATACAGTTCGCGCATTATATCTCCGGCTATGACTGAGTCAGCTGATTGTAAGGTGAGGGGGGGGGGGGAGAGGGGGTACTTTTCTGAAAACATTTTCTAAAACACCTCTGCTTGTCAAATGTTGTGTTTACCAATATCACATGTTCAAAATATCATATGACACGGTTAGTAGCGTAGCGGTCATAGCCGGAGATATAATACGCGAACTGTATAATGCGTGAACTGTAACCCTCCTGAAATTTATCTGATTCCAATTATCATTAAAATGACTCTTGTGAAGGCTCATTTTGCTGAGTGATTTACAGTTCGCGCATTATATCTCCGGCTATGACCGAGTCAGCTGGTTGTAAGGTGCGGGGGGGAGAGGGGGTACTTTTCTGAAAACATTTTCTAAAACACCGCTGCTTGTCAAATGTTGTGTTTACCAATATCATATGTTAAAAATATCATATTACACGGTTAGTAGCGTAGTGATCATAGCCGGAGATATAATGCGCGAACTGTAAGACCATAAATAAATCTGGGGACTGTTTCATAAAACTTACAGAGGGCCTGTAATGCAGGGAATTTCCCTGTATTATTGGTAAATATTACAACCATGTGTAAGTGTAATATTTGTAATATCATGTGTAATCATGTGTAAAATTTGTCAACTGTAAAACAATTTACATGGGATTTAATACTGCCTGTATTACAGGCCCTGTAAATTAGATAGAATATTATCATTCTTTAGACTACCATAAAAATTGCACACGTTATCTTTTTAGATTGAAAAGTGTAGTTTTGAAGTATTCGAGTGAACATTTTTTATCGTGCCCTTTAATGCCCCTGGCCTCTTATTTCGTAGATACTGTTTTTTACTGTCATATTATGTGTTTTAATATTTTTTGGAATGGGGGCAACATTTTACAAATATTTATTTGGTTGTTAATGGGTTCTAGGTATTTTTTATGTATTTTCAAAGTCACGAATTTCACGACCGTAACTTGTCCCTAGGGTCCATTTTTCAACTTTCATGCTATTTTTAGAACAATTATGCATGCTTAAATAAATAATGCTATTTATTTAAATCATCACTAATTATTAAACTTACAAAAAATAATTTAATTTAACAATTTTTTATTTATCGCGAACTGAGTACTACGACAAAATAAGTCTGTCCCTCGATTTTATGTCCCGACCATAACGGCAAAATTTGGAACTTTGGAACACGACAGTGGCGAGCCTGGTGGGATAGAGTCAGTTGGTTTGAAGAGACAGGGGTGAATGGGAGTGTTTTACGTTGCTCCAGAGATTTTTCTTTGTTTTTAAACTTATCAAGGTTGATAAAGGTAAGTTTGTGTTTTTGGTAATTTTGATGTGTCCAAGACCGTACTAGTCGTTTGTTACAGTAGACATGGTGTTAATTTTTGTTGATATGAAATTTTAATTGCTACGGTAACCTAGAAGTCCACTTTATCTTCTCAAACACGAGGTGCAGGGCTACCACTAGAACAGGGACAAATAATTGTAATGTCACTGACCGTATTTGTCACGACCGAAACCATTTTTGTCACGACCACGATAGCCTTATAGATTGTAGCCTTGTGTTGATTGTCATTTTGGGGGTACGCTCGTGACAACCATTATAAATTTCGTTGTAAATTGCACTATTCAGTTGAAGTAAAAGACAATTTTACCTTATAACAATACAATTGAAGGATTTATGAAAAAGTAAAATTGTAGTTTTTGAAATATGTCAATATTGAAGGTAATGCTTATATTTTATTATACATTTTTGTGGAATAGAGGACAGTCAACTCCCAAATAACCAGGGTATCGGCCCATTAAAGTGCCAAGGATAATTTTAAATGATAATTTAAAACAAAGGCATTAAATAATTGAGTAAATCGGCCGGCGATTCTCGTTTGTCCCAGACCGTACCCCTTGTCCCTGACCGTATCTATCATGATTTGGGTTATAAAAAATACAGAAATTGATATATCATAATATAAAACCATAATCACACACAAAACAGACGCCCCTATGAGGACATAAAGGTTTTTCATATAACAGGAGCGATTGCTTGGAGCTTGACAAACTTTAAGAGATTTTTTAGCTTTTTCGATTTTTTTTAGTTTTTTGATTTTTTTTAGAAATACCAAATTTACTAAAGGCTTAATGAGCTGTTTATTACAATATTGCCCTAAAACTAAATCTATTTACAGCAAAACATATTTATCAAACCACATTAAATATTTTTAATCTTCATTTTTATGTTGGTTACGGTCAGTGACAAAAATTCATGTTCTTTCATGAAAGATGCTGTATCATTGAATATACACACAAGATTTTGTGTTACCTTGGCTAATCTATGAATATTCAAATGTCAATCGATAAAAAAAATCAAAAACGTTTTGAAAAAAAGAAAAAAATTCCGCAAATGTTTTTTCTAAAAGGGCACGATACAAAATTTTCACTCATTCACTCATTCATGACTATTAGTTGTTGAAATGGTCTCCAGAAGTGGTTTAGTGATTATGAGAACATAATTATTGTTCGTATCAGCCACATACAAGGGGCTATTTCATGAAAGTCTTGTTATACAGGTTCTGTAATACAGGACTTTTTGAATAAAAAGTACAATGCCTGTAACATCTGTTCATAAGAGTTATTCAACAATCATAAAATCACCAGTGAATTTTTGCCTGTAATACAAGAGAATCCAGGGAGTTTATTTATTTACTTTTTTAACTTAGGTTAAATAAATATAATTGATTCATTCTTTTTTTACGAAATAAAGAACATTTCCATATTATATAACACCACAGTAAATAAAACCACAGAGAAGGTAGAGAGTTACCTCTACCTTCTCTGTGATAAAACATAGAGAGAGATGAAACTTATATCTAACACAAAATTCGTCATACCACAAGACCCTACATTACTTGATTGGGGAGTTATTAAATAAATTTGAAGATAATCGAAACATTGTAATATAATCAATAAGAGATTTGAAGAAATTATATTTACAAAATCAAAATACACTTTATAAACTTGACCCTGACTTATCTGATGTTTAAATTCAATTCAACTCAAATTTGTTAGTTTGTAATTCGCACACATTTTTAAAATGTTAAAGCTATAAAACAAATTTGAATTTGATTTTGTGCCTCTCCAAAATCCCGTATAGATTAATAACTTTTAAATTAAATAAAAGATTAAAAGGTTAAATTCAAATATATTTTGTACACAAGTAGTCTGATAAAACACTGCATTTTGATGTTCATATCATTTAGGTACTTTCCAATACCAATTTTATGGCGATTTTGAATTTTCGCTGCTTTAGTTAAGAGCTTTACATACTGACCTCTGATTTGTGGCATTTCATTTTTTTATTAAGCCCTTTAGAATGAGTGGCAACTCAATGGAAATATTATTTGAAAACTTGGGGTACCCCCCCCCCCTCCAAATCACATTTTGGGGATGAGGCAAATATGACTTACACAGCAACAATTCGAACTTTTTGGTCGGAACTTCTTTGCAAAATACTTTTAACCATTATTTAGTTTACCTGTCATTAATCCAGTTTGGGACTTTTGAGCACCCATTTATAGAACACTCGTTACTTTTATTTCTCGTAATAAATAATACAAGTAATATTTAAAAGAGAAAAATATATTTTGATCAAGAATTTCTTAAGAACTTCTTCCTGAGTCAAACTGAAGTTCTAACAGTCTCAAATACTTCCACCATCACACTGTTAAAACAAAATAGTTATCGATTGTAAAACTTTTATTGTGGTCTTAAGGATAATAAAATTTTACCCATTTTACAGGGCCTGTGATACAAGCCACTACACTTTATGAACCAAAATACTGCACACTATTGTAATACAGGTGAAATTTCACAGCTAATTTTGTATCTTTATAATAGTTTTATGAAACAGATTTTACAGGCATTGTACTTTTTATTTTAAAAGTCCTGTATTACAGGACCTGTTTTACAGGTGTTTTATGAAACAGCCCCCAGAAACCTATAACCTACAGCTGGGATCTACAGGTGCCTTTCAGCTGTGTGAATTTTTGCAGCCAGTCATCTATATTTTTACTCCTACTAATATACTTACTTTTGGTGTGTTTTTCCTGTTTTATTTAACTTATTTGTATTGTTTTGGCAATTTAAATCCTCTTTATTTTACCTGAAGTTCCATATCTTTTTTAAACTAGTTTCATCATTGTAAAATGTGTTAAAACTTCATCGTTCAAACATAAACATAACCCTCGTGTGATACGTGAAATGTTGTCTCTCAAACGTAATAGTAAAGAACTATCACTTGATGATACCACGCTACCCAACCATTGTGAAGATGGAGATGACTTTGAAACTCCTACAAGGAAGAAAATAGCGCCTTGTCGCATTGTTCAACCAAAGAGATATGTTCTAGACGTTGATCAACTTTGTCAACAGAATACATATCGGCCCCTAGTTGAACACAACTATGCGTCAACCTCGGCGGCCAGTGTTGCAACCGACAACAATGAGATGGATGAGTGTATTCCTACTGTTACTAAGAAAGAGAAACTTCCCCCAATATTTCTCCACGACGTGAATAATCATCAGGAAATAATCAAAGACATTCAGCAAATTGTTAAAAGCGAGTTTACGACGGAGTTAAAAGGGCGCTCCTTGAAAGTAAATCTAAAAAGTATCGATGACTTCAGAAGCCTGACTGCTTTTTATGATCAATTGAATGTCAAATACCACACTTTTCAAACCAGACATGACAAGAAACTTGAAGTAATAATTAGGAATGTTCCCTGCTCACTTTCTGAAGAAGAAATAAGAACGGAACTTACGTCAAGCGGTTTTCCGGTTCACAGCGTTGTTCGGCTACTGGGCAAGGCTAAAAACCCTATCCCTCTTTGCGCAGTTTCCCTTGAAAATAACGAAAAGGCCACTGAAATCTTCTCACTGGACAAACTTTGCTATGCTATAGTGAGTGTAGAACATAAAAGAAAATCCCGTGAAATTCCTCAGTGTACCCGTTGTCAACGATATGGGCACACGAAGAACTTTTGTAAACTTGATCCTAGATGCGTCAAATGTGCAGCGCAGCATCACTTTTCAGAATGTCCCAACAAAAAGACCGACAAACCGACTTGTGTAAATTGTGGGGAATCCCACACAGCCAACTTCAGAGGCTGTAAGTTCTATCAAGAATTAAAGGAAAATGTGGCAAAGAAACCCAATCCTCGCTTTAAATCAAGAAATTCCCCTGACGGTGCTGCCAATTTGGAAGGGCCACGACGTGTGACAGAGAAACCTATCAATTCCCCTGAAATTCGCGTTAAATCTCGCCCAGGTGATTCAAATCTCAGATCTTACGCTCAAGCAGTTAGTAATTGTCAGCCCACACAAAATACCAAAAATGTCGAGAATACACCTGCAGCGATCAACGAAAATCTCCCTCAAGATGATGATCCATCAATGCTAAATTTGGAAAAGGTTATATTGGATCTGGTAAAATCACTTATGCCTACTATTAAAACATTGTTGACCGGTGTTATCAAATCTTTAATCCAAAATGGCTCCTTTTAATCAAATTACTCTTGAAAATTTAAAACTTCTTAATTGGAATGCAAATGGATTGAAAAACCAAAAATCCTTATTTTCTGCATTTTTAGTACGTCATGACATTGACATTGCGTGTGTCACTGAGACCCATCTGGTAAATAATCAAAAATTCAAAGTCAGTGGATATGAGATCTACAGGGAGGACAGAGCTGCTCCTGTTGCCTCTGGAGGTGTTGCAATTTTTGTAAAAAGGAACATTAATCACCATGCAATATTTCTTCCTTTACTTGTTTCGATTGAAGCCGTTGGAATCAAGTTAAATTTACAAACCGGTAACTCGGTGCATATTATTTCTGCGTATAAGTCACCTAACAGACGTTTGCACCTTCAAGACCTTCCAAATTTATTTGATGACAATACATCGACTCTAGTCTTGGGTGATTTGAATTGTAAGCATCCTTTTTGGGGTTGTCGAGTAAGTAACCCAAATGGAGTTCGCCTTTTACATACTGTCAACGAAATTGGTGTGATGGTTTCAGCTCCTTCTGAGCCTACACATTATCCTTGGCAAAACAATTTCCACCCCGATATACTTGATATTACACTCCACAAAAACGTCACTGCCCCTATTCTACAGGAAGTGTTGAGTGAACTTGATTCGGATCACCTTCCTGTAATCGTCAATTTCTTTGTGCAGCCTGCACTGTCTCCTAATCTACCTAAACTTATTAACGGTAGAATTGACTGGGATACTTTCAGTTCTGAACTTAATAGCCGTCTAAAGGCACCAGCTGGCTTGTATTCAGAAGACGGCATTGAAGGTGCCGTGAAAAATTTTACAGAGTGTCTACAAGTATCGGCAAGGAATGCCATTGTTGAGACATTTCCACCAAAGACGAATAACTTTCTTCACCCTCCATTGCGAATCTTGCGGCTGATTAAACAAAAAAATATAGTTCGACGGCAGTGGCAGAGATATAGGCAGCCAAGGCTGAAGAGACAATTAAACGAACTGTGTCGTACAGTCAAACATGAACTTGATTTGTTTAGGATAAATTCTTACAAAACCTACCTGTCCGACATAAATCCCGGAGATTCTAATATGTGGCAGGCAACTAAACGGTTATTGCGCTCACCAACAATCATTCCACCCCTAAAACATAATGACTTAGTTTTTGAGAGTGACTTGGATAAAAGTAACACATTCGCTGATCATTTTGAAAACGCATTCCATCCGAACGAAGTGTTTGATGAAGCAAGTGACCGAGAAGTATACGAATTCTTAAATGCAACGGCCAGTGGCGTTGAACAGCCTGTGAAATACACTTCTCCGTCAGAAATAAGACACCTCATTAACAAACTACCAAACAGAAAATCTCCTGGCTATGATTTGATTCCAAATTTAGTTTTAAAAAATTTAACTCGCAAAGCTGTATCTATTCTCACGTCAATTTTTAATGCTTGCATCTCCTTAAATTACTTCCCGAATGCATGGAAGCATGCTGTAATTATTGTCATTCACAAACCTAACAAACCTAAGCATTCTCCTAGTAGTTACAGGCCAATAAGTCTCCTTTCGTCACTTTCTAAATTACTTGAAAAAGTTATTCAAAAGAGGTTGATAAAATATCTGGACGAGTCTCAAGTCATACCTCCTCATCAATTCGGTTTTAGACCTAAACATTCGACGTCTCATCAAGTTTTAAGAATCAGTGAAACAATCAATCGCGGGTTTGAAAATAAACTTCACTCTACAGCCGCATTCCTAGATGTAGCACAGGCTTTTGACAAAGTTTGGCATGAGGGCCTTGTATACAAGATGCATCAATTTGGATTTCCCTTGTACTTACGGAATATTGTACAATCTTTTTTAACTGACAGGACCTTTTCCGTCAGACTCAACGCAACTCTTTCCAATGTTCGCCCAATAAGAGCTGGTGTGCCTCAGGGCTCAATTTTAGGGCCCCTTCTGTTCAACGTCTTTATGGCCGATATACCCGTCCTTCCCCAAGCTACTCTTGCTCTCTATGCTGATGATACTGCCATTATCACCCAACACCATGACATCAATCAGGCTGTAAACTCATTACAGGAAAGTGTTACGACTTTGAGTAACTGGTTCAAAACTTGGAGACTGTCACTGAATGCATCAAAGTGTGAAACAAAAGTGTTCTCTCTTAGAAAATACGATGTGCCCCCGGAGATTCTGATCGAAGATACAATTGTTTCGTGGAACCCTGATGATCAAGGTGTAAAATATTTGGGCATATATTTAGATAAAAAACTAACTTGGAACTTGCATGTAAATTCAAAATTAACGCAGGCATATGCTCGCTTAGCCATATTGTTTCCATTAATAAATCGTAAATCAACATTAAAACCTGATTGTACCCTTTTGATTTACAAAACAATTCTCCGTCCTTTAATTATGTATGCTTGTCCAGTTTGGGGCATGTGCCTATCCCCCACTAAACTTAATAAAATTCAAATTTTCCAAAATAAAGTTTTAAGAATAGCTACAAACAGCCCTTGGTACATTCGAAATGCGCAAATACACCGTGAATTAGGCCTTCGTTCTATTAAAAACTTTGTAACAGTGACTACAAGAAAATTTCTTTCAAATTTGCACCTCGTCCCTGGAGCAGTGGCATTTAACATCGGGGAACCAACCCTCAACCGTAGATTGAAACCACGAATCCCTCAAGATTTTGGCGACATGTTGGAAGAATTCAATTGAATTATTTCTGCAAATCTATTTTTTGTCTTTCCTTATTGTTAACTATTTTTATTTAATTTTGTTCATGGGTGTCTCTGAATAGAGCGAACCCGATAATGTTATGGCTGTACTGTTATCCTTTCTGTGCATAATATTTTGTATATTGACCCAGAAATAAAACTATTAAAAAAAAAAAAAAATGAAACAGATGTTACAGTACTGTACTTTTATTTTAAAAGTCCTGTATTACAAGTTTTTGAGAAACAGTTTTTTATGAAAAGAAACCTTTTTTATGAAACAGCCCCCATCGAACTTTTTATCTCATCTAGAACTTGAGAGATACTATTTTTGATAAAAAATAATTTCAAAAAAATCAAATTTTATGTTGAATTATAAATGATAGCTCATCTTGACATAATTAAATGACAAGCTTCTCAAATTGAAGCCGTTATATCACTGAGTGTTTCAAGACTAAAATAAACTTAATGAGTTGATTATAACTAAAGATATAACAAATATAATCTAATAATTCCTTAAAAATATTCAAATCTCGAAAAATACTTAAAGATTCCATTGGGAAAATTCTTTGATTGGGTGTATCTTGAAAACGAATCAAGATTTTCAATAACGGATTTCAGTATTGCAATGAGGGTGAAAATCTAGTTTGTAATGATGTGTCACAACATGTTTACATTTGAGAAAAATTATTACATCCAACATGGTTGATCTAAAATAGCGGCAACAAAATTTTTCCCGGTCAAAGTGAAGTTTTTACCACACGTCAGTTATCGGCAGTGATACAATGCCACAAGATTCAATCATATACCACCTTTGGCAATAATTTCCGGAATCTGTTTTTACGCCATTTTCAAAATAGCTTCCAAAATAATATATTATTTCCCATAGCAATACGGATGTAGAATAGGAGCAAGTTACCTACCATTTACAACCAGAATAATTAATTTTTGTTCCAATTATTTCCACCTCACCTACTATACTTATTAGGGAACATTATTGCGAAACAGAGGTCAGTTGAATATGATGTAATTTTTTATACAAGGGGGGTCAGACGAATGACGGTAGGATGTTTATAAGGAGAGGGGTCAGAAAATTGAAAAAACGATGTGGCCATATACTTGTGCAGTATCATCCGCGGCCGTTTTGCGAGAGAGGTTTGGTCATGTTTGGTTGCGGAATTAAGGGAGAGGGAGGCATAAAAATAACGAAAAATGATGGCTTCATTATGGACGGTTATGTGAAAGAAAAAAGTGCTAGTGACAGTGACAGTTTAATAATTATTATGGTTCCTTGTCCTTGGTTAGTTCAACCAAGGCCCCAATTGGTTCAACGCCTTGGATGCAGGGCCATCGGCCATTGTGAACGGATTTTCAAGTATCAAGTATCAAGTAAGTAATATCTGACAGATGCATGATGAGAAAAAACCCAGAAGGGATTGTACACATTGGTTATTGGACAGCCAGAGCATAGATAAAATATATAAATATTCGTTTCTATATAAAAAACTAATATTTATATTCTTTAATAATGATCAATGCTACGGTAAAAATATTGTAGTTCCTACTTTATCGTTACTCTTTGGATGTTTGTATTACTCTCTGGCATACCTGGTTATCTCAGTTTCTCAGTTCTGTAAATCCCCATCAAACATCTAAACTTGTGTTACTGTGGCTGTGGTATGGTTATGTCGTAAGAAAAATGTAGGCGACAGAATCGGTAGGCCTATCGTGTATTTTACTGTATTTAAAAGTTTATTTTTGTGGTTTGTGGTTGTGATTGTGACTTTGTTCATGGGTAGTAGAAGCTGTGTATTAGCAATTTACCTTGAGTTATATATTGCATCGTCATGTGACATGTTAGTATCCAGTTCTGCAATAAGTTCTAGCAATAAGAGAAAAATAAAATAATGTTCCCAGACCTAATGCGGGACATAAATTATTTTTAGTCAAGTTAAAGAGCAATTGAGGACATACAGTATTATTACCTTCTTATGTCTAAAAAGCTTATCACACAAAGAGCTGTTGTTGATGAGGCAGCACTTATTGGCGCTGGCGCTGCTTGGGAGTTAACATAGGCTGACACCATAGTGTAAGGAAAAAAGAAAGATGTGTGTACAGTCAGATGGCGTGGCGGAGTTGGGCTCACACATCCAGCGCTTACGACGACTTCAATGCGCTTATAAAACTCAATCGAAATATTTATGTGCACGGTCTTAGTTCAGCTTTCCTACTGCTAGGATGGGGAAGTTTATCCAGGACAGAATGACATTACACATGACACTGACACATGACACAATGATATTACTGGTGGAGATAAATATAAAAAATAGCCCATGTTCTAGGTAGCCTATAGCCTACTTGAAAAATTAATTTTTGCTTGGCTAATTGTGTTTAAAAATGAACTAATGAAATATTTTTGGATTATGGGTTATAATCCATCCCGGATCTACAGCCGTTATGACCCTAGGCTAAAAAGTAAGATGAAGTATTTATTTGTGTATTAAGAGCTCTAACTATGTCATTGCCGCTCGAGAATTGTTGATGGCCGTACGAAGCCTCAGCTGAGAGCGGCCAAACATTTCGAGAGCGGCAATGATTATTTGTACTCGTAATACACACAATATTTTTCCCACCTCCATTATTTTAACAGTTTATTAACTAACCCGTACACAAAAGTTCATTGAGGTTATGTTTGCTTATTCTATTGAAACAAACTGGAAGTTGAGATAGAAACAGTGATAATGAAATCAGCAGATTTAGAACAAGGTAACTAGAATATAGAATACCTATGGTGAGTGTCATGGGATTTCTGACCAAGATCAAAACTGGTCTGTATTTTAGTGTTTGACGTCCCTTATCGGTAATTATGCAGTTTACGGTACTCCTCCAGAAATTGAAAATTTTTTTTCTAAATGTAGGAAATAACGCCCTGATTCCGGAAATGATAGTTTTTTCCCGCGGAAAACGCCGGAAAATAGCAGAAAATCGGAAAAATAAAAAAAAATGTTTGCTTGGAAATAGGTCATGTGGATACTCAAATTATTCGGGAGAGTGAGCTGAACAAGAATATATGCAAGAATTATGAAGATCTGATGGATATTAACGGAGATACAGGTGGAAAAGTGCCGGAAAAGTCATAGATTTGTACAAAATGGGTTTGTTTTAGGTGAGTTACGCTAAACTGTGGGATTTAAGGTTAGGTTAGGTTAGTTTAGGTCAGGTTAGGCTATGTTAGGTCAAGTTATGTTATGTTAGGTTTGGTTTGATTAGGTTAGATTAGGTTTGGTTAGGTTGTATTGGATTTGGTTAGGTTGTATTTGGTTTGGTTGAGTTAAATTAGGTTTGGTATTGTTAGATGAGGATTATAATATCACATTCTTACTTTACCAACCATATCCTTACCTAACTTAAGGTTCCCAATCCTAATGTAACCTAAAACAATGCAACTTATCATAACCTAACCTAACCTAACCTAACCAAACCAAATACAACCTAAACTAACATAACCAATCCCTATCTAATTTATTCCAGCCAAATCCATCATCAAATAACTTAAACAAAAGTCGGTTTACCAATTGATTATGATTTTTGGCTTTATCTCGACTATTGTACATCAGATCATGAAAATTATTCCAGAATGTTGATCAGCGTGCAATTCCCTTCAATTTGAGTACCCACATGATATGTTTTACACAAAGATTGTTTTTGGCTTTTCTGATGCTTTTCCGGCCGTATCTCCGTTAATATCCGTCGGATCTTGGAAATTCTTGCATATTCTTGTTCAGATCATTCTCCCGAGTAATTTGAGTACCCACATGACCTGTCTATATATAAATAAAATTCCTAGTTTTTCCGATTTTCCGGCATTTTCCGACATTTTCCGCAGAAAAAAATGATCATTTCTGGAATCAGGGCGTCATTTCCTACATTTTGAAAAAAAAATTTTCAATTTCGGGAGGAGTACCATAAACTGCATAGTTACCCATTTATCTCTCTTGTTTGCCACCTTAACCTATTCTAATTTCAAGTAGCCTTACCCTGACTTAGCGAGCGGTGATGTACATTACAGATGTGGCAATGTGATTATTTTCATGCAGTGATAGGAAAAAGAAGTAGGTTATTCACTTTTTGAAAACTTACTCGTCCTCTACCCTCTAGCGACAGAAGCTTAACAGGCAATTAATTACTTTATTATGGTACTTTTAGCAAATTTCCCCTATAGGGAAGAAGCTATTACTGAAGGTCTCATGGTAAGACCTAAGCCCGAGACCATGATAACTTTTTGTTTTGGGGCCACCTGAAGCAAAAAACACCATTCGTTCGAATTTTTATATCTATCTATCTATCTATCTGTGTAGGTGTCTGTGAGCACAATAGCGGCTGTAAAAATGGTCCAATCTTAATGAAAATTGGTACACACGTGTTAAGTGGTAATCACTCGGACGAGTTCGTGAACCAGCCCGATCGGACCTCCGGAAGAAGGGGTAAAGGGGATAAGCCCCTCTAAAAATGGGTTTTTTGAGGTTTTTATACATATATACCCCCGTTGCAGCAGACTTGCATACTCAGCGAATTTCAAATGCAAAACAACATATTTCAATCCAATATCGCGAGATTTGACATGTTTTGGTAAGCTACATAAGAATAACATGGGGAATGAGTATGCAGGTTTGCTGCTACGGGTATTTTAAAACTGGGTGGTTTTAATTCAATATTCAATAGATCTGAAGTAGAAGAAGCTATTTACCAGGTTTTATTAAGATATGTTGAGAAATAACCGAGATGTAGAATTTTACTTATTTCCCATAAGGTTAACATTGGGACAACGTACTGTGTTTACCACTTTCAATATCTCGGTAACCAATGGACATAGAGCAATGATTCTAAGTGCTAAATTGTTTGTTTTAGCGAATTTCCCCTATAGGGAAGAAGCTATTACCGTAGGTCTCATGGTAAGACCTAAGCCTGAGACCATGATAACTTTTCGTTTTGGGCCCCCCAGAAGCAAAAAACACCATTCGTTCAAATTTCTATATATATATATATCTATATATATATCTATATATATATATATATATATATATGTGTCTGTAAGCACGATAGCGCTCGCAAAAATGGTCCGATCTGAATGAAATTTGGCACAGGTGTGTAAAGTAGTAATTATTCGGATGAGTTCGAAAACCAGCTCGATCGGACCACTGGAAGGGGGGGTAAAGGGGGGTAAACCCCCCAAAAAATGGGTTTTTTGGGTTTTTCACATAGAAAAATAAAAATAATCCAATTTTGTTTGGCACCATTGAATTCAGCTCGAAAAAACAAACAATTTAGTATTTTGAATCATTGCTCTATGTCCATTGGTTACCGAGTTATTGAAAGTGGTAAACACAGTACGTTGTCCCTATGTTAACCTTATGGGAAATAAGTAAAATTCTATATCTCGCTTATTTCACAACATATCTTAATAAATCTTGGTTTGTGGCCTCATTTAGATGAGATTTAATGCATTTTAGTCTAAAATCCCCGATATTTCCATTTTTATGGCAGCAAACCTGCATACTCATTTCCCATGTTATCCTTATGGGAAATAAAAAATTCTATATCTTCCTTATTTCTTAACGTATCTTGATAAAACTTTATATGTGGCTTCATCTAGTTGAAATATACTGGATTATGGCCGAAAATACCCTATTTTACATTTTCATGGCAGCAAACCTGCATACTCATTCTCCATGTTAACCTTATGGGCAATAAAAAAAGTTATGTAGTTTGCTCATTTCTCATAATATCCTGATAAGAACTGGCATGGGGCTTCATACAATTAATATCTACTTGATTATGGTTTAAAATACCCAAATCATCAAATTCCTGAGGCAGCAAACCTGTGTACTCTCTTTCCCAATGTTAACCTTATGAGAGGTAAATAAAATTGGATAGCTTTCTTATTCCTCAACATATCTTGATAAAACATGTTATGTGGCTTGATATAGTTCAGATATATTGGATTGTAGCCTATGATAACTCATTTTCAAATTTCTGTGGCAGCAAACCTGCATTTTTCCATACTAATCTTATGGAGAATAATTTATTTTTGAATAGCAATTGTGGGCATTAGGCAAGTCACAGGATGAGGGAAAAGGGCTCAAATTAAATGTTTTAATATCAGGGACTCAGGAAAAGTACTGTAATTTTTTAAAGTTTGCTGGAAAACAAAAAATAACATAAAATAACTGCCATTATTTAAGTAGCATTGGGATCTAAAACGTCTGCTTTGTTTACATTCAAACATGTGAGCTGATGTTTCATTCAAAGCCATATGGTGGATACAGACATATGGCTTACTTAAAGGCCAGATAACTAAAAAAGTACTGCAATTTCTTAAAGTTTGCTAGATAACAAAAAATAACATAAAATAACTGCCATTTAAGTAGCATTGGGAAGTAGCATTGGGATCTAAAACGTCTGCTTTGTTTACATTAAAACATGTGAGCTGATGTTTGATTCAAAGCCACATGGTGGATACAGACATATGGCTTACTTAAAGGCCAGATAACTAAATATGTCAAATAAATGTACTATATCGAATACAGATTTTTACTGATGATGTTTATGAAATTTTTTACTCAAACTTAAACAGCTGGTCATTTCTCTATATGATTAAATTGGAAAAGCCAGCTGTTTTGAAGTTTTGAACATTGCATTTTCGTGCCAAGTATAGGCTATTATTTTTGTTTAGCCTTTTGCTCCTAAAAGCCACTAGGAGAGTATTTTTGCACGCTTTCTTTTGAATGTATATTGATTTTACTTTTTGCGAGACTTCATTTAAATTATTTATTTATGCACTTGAAATTCGCTGAGTATGCAGGACTGCTGCAACGGGGGTATTTTTATTAATTCAATGGTGCCAACAAAAATTCGATAAATTTTATTTTCCTACATAAAAAACTCAAAAAAAACATTTTTGGGGGGGTTTATCCCCTTTTACCCCCCTTTTCGGTGGACCGATCGGGCTGGTTTACGAACTCATCCGAGGGATTACCACTTTACATGTCTGTACCAAATTTCATTAAGATCGGACCATTTTTACGGCCGCTGTCGTGCTCACGGACACATATATATATAAAACTAATAAATTCAATTGCAGAAAAATTGAAAAAAAAAGATGCAATGATTACTAAAGCAGATAAAAGTAATTCAATAGTTATTATTGATAAAACCGAATATGATTCAAAGTAGAAGACTTTCTTAAAGATGACAATTTTACAACGCTTAATAAAGATCCCACAGAAGAATACAACAAAAACATTAATACATTAATATTGAGATGTAACAGCTTAACTAAGAGAGAAAAAATTGAACTAAAAATCGAAAAACCACATGCGCCAATCTTCAGAGGCCAACCAAAAACACACAAAAAAGATATCCCCATTAGACCAGTTATAAACTTCCAAAATGCCCCCAGTTATAAATTATGTAAGTACTTACATAGTAAAATAAAAAATAACATAACTTTGGAAAATAGATTTGATGTAAAAAATACATATGATCTAATAGATAAAATCAAAGACACAAAGATTCCAGAAAATGCATTATTTTTATCCTTTGACATAGAATATGTATAGGCCCTACTAACATCCCTATAACAGAGACACTAAACATAGTTAAGTCAAAACTAATTGAAAATAAAACACTTAAGAAAAATGAAGTTGAAGATATAATAAAATTAACAAAACTCTCACTGAACCAAAACTACTTTCAATACAATTCTTCATTTTACTTATAAAAAGACGGACTTCCCATGGGCTCGCCTCTTTCAGGCTTATTAGCTGATATTTACATCCACAATTTAGAAGTTAACAAAATCTGTAATGACAACAACCCTTTGAAAAATAAAATTATATATTGGTTTAGATATGTTGATGACACAATCTGTCTTTTCAACGGAAATGAAGAAGAAGCCAAAGAACTACAAACTTATTTAAACTCTTTATCAAAAACAATTAAATTCACATCAAAGATACAAAATAAAGAAATCAACTTTTTAGATATAACTATTGCAAAAGATAACGGAAAACACACATTCAAAATATATAGAAAACCAACAACAACAGACGTTATCATACCAAATGACTCTAACCATCCAATGAATCATAAAATGGCTACATTCCATTCATTAATACACAGGCTTTTAAAAGTACCTATGAAACAAAAAGATTTCAATAAAGAAAAAGAAACAATAATGTACTTAGCCATAAAGAATGGATACAGACCATCTATGATAGGTAACATGATAAAAAAGAAAGCTAAAAAAATAGAAAATGAAAAGAAAACAAACAGAAGTAGGGATGGCAAAATTTCTCGATTTGTCGATATATCGGTTTTCTGATATATCGGGAGCAATATATCGATGTCTATGATATATCGACCCCCAAAATATCGATATATCGGGTTAACGATATATCGACAATTTTTCTTCGCTTTTTGACAAGAAAACTGCTTATTGTAAGTTCAAATGTGCAAACACTGGGAAAAGAAAAGAGAGACCATTTAAATAAAAAGTAAAACCACTTTAAAATTAGTGGATACTTAAAAAATACACTCAAAATGTTATATGGGTTTGCGATTGGAACTTGAATTTCCAAGAAAATTACAGTAGGTAGAGTCCCACAAACCCGGACTAAATGGATTGAACGGTGTCTGGGTTTGTGAAAATTCCGAGTTATCGGGAAATGGGTAAATATGAGAATATTTTCTGTTATTTCTATAAAAATCATTTATTTATTGCACAGTAAAAAATACAAAAGCTACATTATCAGTTATGAAAAAACTTAGCCTAAAGAAAAACCAAAACTCTTATGTGTCATACCGTGATCTGGCCTTGAATCTCAGTGCACTCTATTACTCTGGCAGGCTTTCCGAGTTTATCCAGAATTCCGGGTTATGGAAGTCTGGGTTTGCGGGACTCTACTGTACAAATAAAATGACAATTTTTGTCATTTTATGAGTCCGATATATCGGACCAAAAATATCGATGTCTCCGATACTATCGGGTTGAATTTGTCGATGGCGATATATCGATATATCGGACCCAGAATATCGATGTATAAAACATATCGATATATCGTTGCCATCCCTAAACAGAAGTGGAGAAGAAACAAGTGAATACATTTGCCTACCACATAACACTGTAATCAACAGAGCTTTCAGGCAGACTTTAAACACTCAGATGTAAAAATATCTTACAAGACAAAAAATAATTCATTTAAGTTGATTAGAAAAAAATTATTCAAATCAAATATAGACAAGAACACAAAAGATTACTCTAAAGCAGGAGTTTACCAACTGAAATGTGTGGAAGTTGTGATAAGATGTACATAGGTCAAACAAGAAGAAACTTTAATATCAGATTTAAAGAACATGTACAAGCTTATAAATCAAAAAATACAACATCAATGAAATCAAACTACGCAGACCACCTCCTAAGAGAAAAACACCAATTTACGAAAATTGAAGATAATTTGGAAATATTATATTATGGAAATGATAAAGAAAAGCTAAATATAAAAGAAGATTTATGGATATACATAAATAATAAGAAAGATCCTAAAAAACTACTGAATTCATCGCACATATCAAAAGAAAACGCTACCTATGTTCAAAAAGATATATGAAATGAAAACTTAAAACTCCACATGATTGCACTTTATACTATTTTTAAGATAACACATATGATAATTTATTGATTTAATATAAAACCAGTTTTATAAATATTTACATTTTAGACTTGAAAATGACATAATTTGTCGAAACTAGTTGTCTAATAAAAAATGATTAAAAAAGAAAGGATACTTCGTTTCAATTGAAAAATTTTAATAAAAAAAATATATATATATAAATTCGAACGAATAGTGTTTTCTGCTTCTGGTGGCCCCAAAAGGAAAAGTTATCATGGTCTCGGGCTTAGGTCTTACCATGAGACCTACGGTAATAGTTTCTTCTCTATAGGGGAAATTCGTTAAAATAAACTTTACCGAATTTTTGTTGGCACCATTGAATTCAGCTCAAAAAACAAATAATTTAGTAATTTGAATCACTGCTCTATGTCTATTGGTTACCGAGATATTGAAAGTGGTAAACACAGTACGTTGTCCCAATGTTAACCTTAGGCTATGGGAAATAAGTATAATTCTATATCTCGGTTATTTCTCAACATATTTCAATAAAACTTGGTATATGGCTTTATCTAGTTCAGATCTACTAATTATTGAATTAAAACCACCCAGTTTTAATATAACTGTAGCAGCAAACCCGCATACTCATTCACCATGTTTTATTCTTATGGAGCTTACCAAAACTTGTCAAATCTCGCTATGTTATACTGAAATATGTTCTTTTGCATTTGAAATTCGCTGAGTATGCAGGTCTGCTACTACGGGGGTATTACCAGCATTCACCTCTTATTGTCTTTTGCATATTGTAACATCAACTGCCCATTTGTGAGTATTGCATTTCAACCATTGGTGTCGCTTACCCGTAGTTAGTGAATTGTATAGGCGGTTGTATCTGCCTACGCATAACTGTTTTTCACCATTAATGTATTATGAAAAAGTTATCAGTGTGGAATAGAATATAATGACTACAGAAGACTTAGAAAATGACCGCTATGTATTTTAAAATGTCAATTATACTCACAAATATTGATCGATCAATATGAACTATAATGCAATGATTGATGGTTCAGAAAACCATTGGAAAGTGATTTAGATTTTTCATTAGGCCTTAAATGATTACTTTTTAACATTAGCCAAAAGTACATTTGGGAAGATCTTAACACCGTATGGTTAAATTCACTGTATGGTGCCTTGAATTCAAAATATTCACAGGTTTGTTTTCAGAGGACTGAACGGGAATGAACGATTAATAGGTTTCCATTATTTAATGACCATTTAATAAAACTAAACCCTAAACTTCCAGTAATATTATTATTGCTTTTTTTGAGAATTCAATGAGATACCTTGAATTTATTATTTTTATGCACTACCCTTGTTATTTGTTTAAAACTATAGGGGGCCTACCATTATTTGAAAATAACCTGTTGTATACATTCATAACAAATTTGGTGAAATTCCGACGTTTTAAAGCACCCGGTCAACATGTTTTTATGCTTGTCAATAAGGTTTTTTTCATACAGTCACCATTAATATTAAGATATTTTCATGAAATTTATACAGTTGTGTAGAACAGTAATTAGAACCTTCATACCAAATTGGGTGGAAATGCGATGGTTTAAAGTACCCGGTCAACATGTTTTTATGCTGGTCATTGGTCAATAAGATTTTTTGAATACAATCACCCTTAATGTTAAGATATTTTTATGCAATTTATATAGGTTGTATAGAACAGTAATTGTATAATCTTCATACCAAATTTGGTGGAAATTAGAAGTTTTAAAGTACCCGGTCAACATGTTTTTATGCTGGTTTTTTTTTTGTGCAATCACCCTTAATGTTATGATATTTTCATTAAATTCATACAAGTTGTGAAGAACAGTAATTAGAACCTTCATACCGAATTTGGTGGAAATGCGACGTTTTAAAGTGCTTGGTCAACATGTTTTTATGCTGGTCAACAAGATTTTAGAATACAATAACCCTTAAAGTTAAGATATTTTTATGACATTTATGTAGGTTGTTTAGGACAGTAATTAAAATTTTCATACCAAATTTGGTGGAAATGCGACTTTTAAAAGTATCCGGTCAACATGTTTTTTTGCTGGTCAACAAGTTAGATAGACCCCAAATTTGTACGACAGTAGACCTACACTTATCTACTGCAAGTTTTAAAACAGTCAAAGAAAGAATCAAATAGTAAAGATCAACAGTAATATTGCATAAATTTACTGTCATAAAATGTCTAAAAGCTTACAAAAAAAAACTCCTATTTTCCAACATTTTCTGAAGAGATCCCCTGTCCTCCCTCTCTTTATGGGGTGATCTTATACCCCCACCACCACACCACTTGGAGATCAGTGTCCTGTTTTAGCTTTTCATAAATCTGGTCACCTTACCAATGTAGCCTCTATGTTAATGTTGAGATATTAATTTGCTTTCTAAGTTTAAGCGTAATAAACACCTTTTTTCAATTATTTCTAAGTAAGGTATTTTATTTAAAGCACTTTAGGTCTCAATTCACAACTAATACAAATAAATTTTTAATCCAATTAAACGTTTTTTAACAATAAACCATAAGTCTCTTCCGCCTCTTTATCATTGCTTTGTTCCTATTTTATGCTTTAAAACATAGCACACTTACTAGGCCTGTAACTAGGGCCTCTGAGGCCTCGGTGCAAGAAGCATTTTTGAGGCCCCCCTATTAATATGGTCACTAATGCTATTTTGATGCTACAAATCATGTATCAACAATGTGAGAGTTTTATAGGGGTTTTAACACTTACATGTATGTTTAGCGGTTGTATCTGCCATAAAGAAGGCACTAAGTGTAAAACCAGCCTAACCGAGCTCTAATATTTTTATAGTGTGCTTGATCATATATTTTGGTACACTTGGCACATTATACGAGGTACAGTCAAAAAGTTCCCGGAATGAACTTTTGTAGACATTTAGCGCGATCGCCAGAAGGAAATTCGACTTGCATTAGTTGGTACGACTCCTGGGGAGGGCATATCGGTAGTGGGGGTATAGCTAACTTTCCGTAGTGCAGCATTGGAAAGCCCTTTTCGTGTTCCTGCAAGTCTACATTGTCGAATTTTGAAAAATGGTATTTTATGACCAGCGCGCGAACATTAAGTTCTGTATTTAACCTAAAAATCACATAGTGAGACTCTTGAGTTGTTAATTGAAGCTAATGTAGAAGAGGCGATGGAAAAGTCAAGTTTATGAGTGTCACAAACGGTTCCGTGAAGGCTGTGAAAGCATTGAGGATAACCCTCGTAGTGGACGACCTTCAAACATCAGTTAATGACGAAAACATTGAGCGAGTACGACAAGTTGTGCGTAAAACTCGGAAATTAACGATCGATGAAATTGCATTTCAGGTAAATTTATCACATGGAAGTGTTCACACCATCCTTCATGATCATTTGAACATGCATCGAGTTTGTTTGCTTAACAAACAAATTCGACATTTTGGACTTGCAGGCACACAAAAAGCCCTTTCCAATGCTGCACTACGGCAAGTCAGCTATACCCACATTACCGATATGCCCTCCCCAGGAGTCGTACCAACTACTACAAGGCGAATTTCCCGCTGGCGATCGCGCTAAAAGTCTACCAAAATTCATTCCGGGAACTTTTTGACTGTACCTCGTATCTTGAACCATGGCCTAGTCCATTGCAGGAGCTGTCAGATATTGTTTATTTTCAGTGATTTTGGACAACAAATAACATAAAACCATTTTCTACAAACATCAGTTGTATTTTGTTTACAAATGAAAATTAAGATGTATGTTCACAGCTGTTGGAAAATGCTTACATGTTAGGCTAGTGTAACTTATCGTATCAGCTGTGGTGTCCTGATGACTTTCACTCCACTCCAACTGCTTCAGGTGTAAAGGGTTCCCAAGTGTCAAGATGTAAAGTGCTAAGTGTGCGGTATTGTTTAGTTCTGAGTCTCTGAGTTTAATCGTGGCCGTCAAATACCAAATCTTTTAAGATCCTTTGCAGGATGTCTACCAAACGGGAATTTTAGAAAAGTAAGGAAAAGGTTGGGAAATTTTGTATGGTCAGGAATATTTGAGAAAAAGTAATGAATTTAAACCTTTAGGCTTAGTTGCAAAATTCAAATATGGTGATACTACAAAACAAAATAGCCATCGTCTGAAAATCTTGAAAATCCATCATCTGAAATAGCCATGGATGTAAATAAATACAACTGGATAGTGCGCTCCCCGTAAGGCTTGTGTAGTGATTTCCGAGCCAACACAGCTGTGCGTTGGGGTTGCAGCCGGGACGAATTGAAGGGGCGTTGGGGGAAAACGCGTGAAACTGTAGTGTTAACTGTATAGATACCGCATGGATTTGGGAGCAGTTTTACAGGTAAAGATTGCTATAATAGATGTATTGCTATAACTATTAAGTAATTACAATTAATATTTAACTAGACGGTCAGTACAAGTTGGCCGGCAAAAGATGCGTTCCCCCATCGCCCCTGCAAAATCTTAAACGCAACCACTGCTGGCGGCTCGCATTGCGGGGCCTGAGTTACCAATCCAGTGTACTTATTTACATCAATGGTAATAGCAAGTCTGAAAATCTTGCCCTCCCCCTCAATCAAAATGCCCAAATCACGCCAAACGAAGTAGAATTATTCATTTATTGTGAATTGTGAGGTTTATGGGTACCCTACTGTAGATGGTTAAAAGTCAAGTTGTGGGGGAAAAAAACCTAAAAGTTGTTGACCTTTTTGGGTTTGGCGGAGGCCTAGTTGGTTGACGCTGCAGCCATTCCTGTGGAGCCTCCTCTGTTAAAAGAAAGGGTGCTTGCTGCCTCTTGAGGCCCCAGTGCGGTGCACCGGCTGCACCAGCCTAGTTACGGCCTTGACATATCTATAATTGCAGGCATGATAACAATCAAGTACACATATTATTTATTGTTGAAACTTATTATAAAACACATTAATAACCCTTGATTGTTTTAGTTTTAGTTTTATGTGTTTTTTTTCAACATCGTAATTTTTAATTGACTTAAAATCATGTATGTAACAAACTTCACTGTAAGAAATTGATTGTAACCCTGTGCAGTTGAGAAATTTATAAACTCTCCAAACTCTAACCACCGAAGAATCAGAATAGTGAGCCGCCAGGAGCCACGTAGATCCAAAATATGGCCTTGTCTGTTTAGAATTCATATAAATTTTTACAAGTAAGTCTTCTTATACTGGTTTTTATTTTTCAGGTTTCCTGTTTACATTGGAGAATAACTCCCAGATGATGTTCAATTTAAAAGATTATAAGTTACAAGTTAAATATAAATGAAAGAGGAAAGTAAATTCTCTACATTTTGAGATTATGCTTGATTTTTTTGTTTAATTCAGACCCATACACTCAAACAGAATTGATTATAATCCTAATAGTGTTTCAACTTTAAATAAAAAAGGAAATTCCAAAGCCAACCATGATATCAAATCAAGTTCGTTCCCCAGAGTATATTAATGTGGTGGATGATAGTGATGATGAAGTTACGTGTTTGGGCACTTTTGCATCTTCTACAGAACTATCAGAAAATAGTCAACCATCAATTTGTAAAGAAGAAGTTGAAGATATAAATCAAGGTGTTTTAGGTTCTAACTATTCAGGGGCAAGAAAGTCCCAACAAATAATTTCTTGTAGAGGCAATGTGGAAGATCGTACCTCCATGGCTAATTTAAATATATTTTCACCACTTGTGGAAGAAAAAACCTCCATAAAAGAAAAGCCTTGCAGTAAATCCCCAAAACACCCTGTTAATAGCACGAATTGCTCCATTTTATCATCAACAGGCACAAATAGATTAACAACAACAACCATTGCCAATACAGAATCTCAACCTTCACTGGAGAATGTCCAAAGTTATTGTGTTAGTACAATCGACAAGTCTCCAAATGAAATGTCTAAAGTTCCTTTTGTATCCTCTGAGAAAGAGCCAGTTGAAATAGCTAAGTTGAGTTCTCTTTCATCTTTAGTTTCTGGAAAATCTCAAACTAACATTTGCCTTCCTAATGAGAATATGTTACCTTTTGGGCAGAGAGTTACAAACACAAATTCCTCTCCAAATATCATTCGCAGACCAGAAACTGTAAATAAAGTTCCAATCCAAAAAAGTACACATTCCAGTGTGATGCCCTTTCTTAGCTCGATGTCATCTAGTAGTATCCCTGAAATGAAGAGTATTGGTCACTCACCTTTATCTGTGCAAAACCTTAGCAATGCGGCACAACCAAAATTTGGAAGTAAAATCAAACAACAAATCAGGTATGTTACTTTACCTGCAAAATTTCTTGCAGAAAAGAGTGCAAGACAACTGCTTGGCAATAATCCCTCTGGAAGTAATCTAATTCAAGTTGTTCATGGTAATGCTAGTAAACAGCCTGTGAATCAAAACATTTTAAAGGGAGAATTGAATTGTAATGGTGTTAAAGGACCAAATATTTATGTACCAGATGTTGTTAATCCAAACAGAGGTATTACAGCTCATAGTGGACCAATTGTTGAAAAACTCACTAAGGCAACCCCAAAAATAGTTTTTGTTAAAAATAATTCTAGTGCTGCTCCTAAAAGTAATATTGTCAAAGATCAATACAATGTTGGGCCTCCACCTATGCTCTTACTCAATAACCAGATTTTTAAACTTAAAGGTATCAAAAAGCAGGATTCATTATTGAAAAATTCGCTCATTGACACTTCTGACGCTGAAAAAATGAACGAACCTCATGTTCCAGTAAAATGTGTAAATTGTGGCTCTAATAAATGCTGTCAGATGAATAAATCTACCAAGAGCTTTGTAGATGAATCTTGTCAGACAAATATCTATTCCTGGATATACAAGAATTCAAAATTGTACACATTTATTGATGGTGAGTATAGAATTTATGCACTGTATTAACATTTAAGCTTTTTATCTTAATCAAAATTTTTAATTAGATCAATTTTTACTTTAGAAATATATATCTTTATCCACTAGTGAAATAGTAAAAGGGAAAGTGACAGTAAAACCACGTTAATCGTAATATATCTTTGCTGAAGGAGACAAATTGTTTGGATTATTGTGGAAGTGCAAGCACAGCACCGCAAACTTAGTAAAACAATTAATTGTACTATAATTTAATTTTAATTTATAACAACACATTAACTGTCGTGCCTGTGTTTACTTTCTCACCACTATACCATCGTATGTGGAGAAAGTATTGTTTTCGTCTCATTTTTGAATTTGAGTTGTTAAGTGGAAATATTTGTTCACGTGTTCCCCGAATTTGGTTTCGGATTTGGTCATAAATTGGTCGTAAAAAATTGGTTTCGGAGTGGTGTTTGTCTGTCCGTCTGTCCGCGCGTGTGTGTGTGTGTGTGTGTGCGCGCACGCGTGTGCGTGTGCGTGTGCGTGGTTGAATGTATGTAAACAGAGCTACAGATGACACCAGTTTTCCTGTTTTCATGAAATTTGTCATGTAGGTACAGTAGACTCCCTCTTATCTGGACCACTCGGGAGCGAGGCCTGTCCAGATAACGGTTTTCCCAGTTTTTATTTATTTATTTATTTCACAAATAATACATCATGTTTTGGCCTTGATAAGCAATGCTTAACATAGAGGACCAATTATACATCTGAGAATTTAATTCATATAATAATATATATACAACCTTATGCAATACAAAATAAAACTATTATAATTTACTAGTATGGCATGAGGCGGGTTATTATTTGACATAACTATAAAAAGGTAGAAACTCATAAAACATCAACCCTCATCTAACACGCAAGTTGAGATATACTTTTATATATAACATTTTTTTATATATTTTTTTCCTCTGGTACGGCGACCCTGCGCTATCATTCTCAATGCGAATGCAATGAAAAAGACAAGCAATGGAAAATGCTAAGTCAAGTGATTATTAGATAGTTGATATTAGATAGGTTAAACGACATATCATAAAATTAATTATTAAAACCAAAAATTAAATATTTTACAATAATTTGTCCAATATGTTTTTCCCCACGGGAATTATTGATATATTTCCTCAATCACTTTAAAACTAAATCATTTTACTTAAATTGAAGAGAGCAAACTTATTTAGATACATCATTACTGGTCTCAAATATTTTCTGACCAGTATTGTTGATACAATATCGTACATTTCCTGCTAATCACGTTTGGTTAAACCGATGTTTTGGTAAAAATTGTCCGGTTAAAAAGATGTTACTTCCTCCAAGAGTAGCCTTGTTAAACTGATATCCGGTTAAAAGGTGTCTGGATAAGAGGGAGTCTACCTCATCAAACCATGATATCTCCAGGCATTTTTTCATTTTTTGAATTTTGAATCTTTCAAGGTATTTACCCCACAGAAAAAACTACAAAAATCCAAATTTTTCAAAAATGGTTTTAACAATTTTGTTTAAAAATTCATGAGTTATAGTGCTTAAGATGAGAAACAAAATGACTTCACCCATATGTCTATTAGAATTCAGGTTCAAAAGTTATGGGGATTAAAAAACTGTTAAAAAATTCAAATATACCTAAAATTATAATAATTAATCAAAATATGATTGCAACCATCAAATTTGGCTTGAAAAAATAAATACCTTAGTATTTTGAATTATTAGCTTAATCTAATCTTAGTGTAAATCCTTTGAATCATTTGTACAATCTTTTTCTTATGGCAGATATTTAAAAACCTATATAATTACTAACCGATATTGGTAAAATTTGAACTGTATTTGTGAGATAACTGTAAGTTTGTCATAGTTTTTCTTGCTTGAAATGGCTTTAAGGGAGAAAATATGTGTAGTATATGTTTGCTGATACCATTTATGGCCTGATCACTGTAAATGCCACAGATTAATAAATTGTATCAGGAAACTGACACATACTTTCTCCTTTAAAGTAATTTAAAACCAGAAAACTTATATAATGAAATAAAAAAATTACAATTAATTACATACCTTCAATACCGATGACAAATAAATACCAAATGTTATCAAAATTGGTTGCAATTAACAGAGATGTCGGTTTTTAAATAATTACCATAAGAGTAACATTGGACATCGTATAGCGTTTACCACCAAAATAAAAATTCAATTATCTCTACAACCAGTCGACGTATACTAATAATGCAAATTACTGGACTATTTATTTTTTCAAATTTAATGGTTGCAAGTGTATTTTTTTTAGAAGCTACAAATTTTGTAAAATTTCAAAAATATGAATTTTCAACACCTGAACCCCCATAACTTCTGAACCTGATTTTTTACAGACAAACGGGTGGTGTCATTTTGTTTGTCATCTTAAGCACTAAAAAGCCCCGTTGCAGCAGACCTGCATACTCAGCGAATTTCAAATACAAAACAACATATTTTAATCCAACATAGAGAGATTTGACATGTTTTTGTAAGCTCCATAAGAATAACATGGGGAATGAGTTTGCAGGTTTGTTGCTACAGGCATATTAAAACTGGGTGGTTTTAATTCAATATTTACTAGTTCTGAACTAGAAGAAGCCATTTACCAAGTTATACTGTATCAAGATATGTTGAGAAATAAGCGAGATATAGAATTTTACTTATTTCCCTTAAGGTTAACATTGGGACAATGTACTGTGTTTACCTCTTTCCATATCTTGGTAAGCAGTGGACATATAGCTATGATTCAAAATACTAAATTGTTTGTTTTTTTAAGCTGAATTCAATAGTGGAATCCAAAATTGGATTACTTTAATTTTTCCATGTGAAAAACGCAATAAACCCATTTTTGGGGGTTTATCCCCCTTTACCCCCTCCTTCTTCTGGTGGTCCGATCAGGCTGGATTATGAACTCGTCCAATTGATTACCACTTTACACGTCTGAACCGAATTTCATAAAGATCGGACCATTTTTACGGCCGCTATCGAGCTAACAGACACATAGATATATATATATATCTAAAAATTCAATCAAATGGTGTTTTTTGCTTCTGGGGGCCCCAAAACGAAAAGTTATCATGGTGTCGGGCTTAGGTCTTTCTATGAGACCTACGTTAATAGCTTCTTCCCTATGGGGGAAATTCGCTAAACCATGAAATTTTTATCAAAATCGTTAGAACCGTTTTGAGAAGATTGGATTTTTGTAGTTTTTTATGGGTTTTTATGGAGTAAATAACCTTAAAAATCAAACATTTAAAAAAAAATTAAAAAACTCTTGGAGATATCATGGTTATATCCAAATTTCACGAAAATCGGACCACTGGTGTCATCTATAGCTTTGTATACATCCACACACACACACACACACACACACACACACACACACACACACACACACGCACACGCACACGTGCGCGCACACACATGCACACACACACACACACACGCACGCACGCACGCACGCGCGCACGGTCAGACAGACACCATTCCGAAATCCACTTTTTAGGGTTCAGGGAACACTAAAACAAATATATCCTGTAACAACTCAAATTCAAAAATTTTGACAAAGACAGTACTTTCTCCATATATTATGTGAAGGGGGGAAAAAGTAAAAATGTTTCAGTGAAAATTTTTGGGGGGATATATTACTCCCTTGGGTTTGCCCCTGGTTAAATCTAAAGCAACCACCTCAACTAATTCACATTTCACACATTAATTGCCACGCCTATTTGTAGCCTGATTTCTGTAAATGCCAAAAATTAAAAAAATACACTGGAAATATTGGGAGGGATATATTTCCCCCCTGAGTTACCCCCTGTTAAATATAAAGCAAACTAATTCCTGTAGAGCATGTCGATTCTTACTGCTTAACTGGCAGTGCAATTATGTGGATATGTGTTCAAAATACAGTATGAAAATCCAGATATGAACTAATGGCTTGCAAAGGTAGTTTGGATTAAAGAGACACTAAGACTCCTTTGATAACTATAGGTTTATCGAATATACATACATTATATTAGAGACATTTTATATTTATTTTTTAAACAGTCGTTCAAAATTGATATTATTGTAAGTTAATTTACAATCTATAAATTTTGTCATGAGATTTGTTGATGTGAAGACAACATGAAGAAAAGAACCGTGTTGAAATCTTGAACGTGTTGAAAAGGAACGGCATTTTTGCATCGTACCCAAAATCCAAGATGGCGGCCACTTGCTGACCACCCACCATTAAAGGGACATTTATAAGCAATTTCCAGATATATAAGAATATTTTTCAGTGAAGTGAGGGTCGGCAGGTCAAAATATATGAATAAATGAATTTATTTCCCACAGTAAAATAACACATATACAATCGTACAATTATTTGAAAAATTAAACTGGCCACTTTAACAAGTTGTGTGGCCAGTTGCAAACATAACTACAGACTAAAAAACTATAGAGTCTAGCATTATTGTATTAATAACATGTAATCTGCCTGCTGTAATATCTGTGGGTTCTGTCTTTTCTTTTGTTGCAATAAAAAAAAACATAATTGTATTAGTCTAGGCGCTAGGCCATGTCCCGTGTGCACTTTAATGTGCCCTCAGTTTTGTTGCGGGGCTTTGTTTAACACCTATGGGAGCTTAAAAAAATACTGGTCACGTGGTCCAGATCATGGTCGTTTGGCCGCCATATTGGAAAATGGCCGCCAAAACGCTAGATTATTTGCTAATACGTATCTCCGCACCCAGTGATCCGATTTTAATTTTCTAAAGCTCATTTTACTCCTTATATGATTGCAAACAATTTTTGTATTTACACTTTTTTGCTAAACCCATTATTTATTGAGATAAATTAACATTTGTAATATTTCCAGTAACGTTGTGGAAATAATGGTTGGTTAATGCGTCCATTCGTTCCAAAAGCTTAAAACTATCAATTCAAAATATATTAAAAGACTTAAATGTATGTTTAAAATATATATTCACTATTTACTTATTGATATAAATCACATAGAGACATTACTATTTACCTACTGATAAAAATTACATAGAGACATAGTCTTCCAAAACGCAAGGTTTCAAATCTTAACGAGAACAAGAATTGAAAAATTATGTATGAGGGTTCTTGCAATTGTCTTTACGTCCACTTCTAACGGATTATGGTTTTTACTACTCTTTTTTTTAGTCTCTTAATTGGTTGCATTAGACTGAGTGACTTATCTTCAAATCGTTCACTCCGAAACTGAGTGTGGGCTGTTTCTCCTACTTGTATGCAGTTTAAAAGATCAGTGCTCATTCCACGATCTATCTTTTGTTTAGTAATAACATTTTGTAGTTCTGTTCCACAGCTAGAGCTTGTATGCATGAACGGATTTCCTTGCTTCTTCATGAAAGTCACAATTCTTCTAACGCATAGCTCATCAGCAGTTGTAGTGTTGTTTGAAAATTCGTGGTGCAGAGTGTATTCATCTTCATAGACAAGGCCACATAAATCACGCAAAACTTTTACTATTTGGACTTTCTCGTGTTTGATTAGATCATGAAGCAACACAGCTTCTTTTCTTCTTGTTACTCCGATGATTCCTCCTTGGCCTTTAGCTGGTTTGTTGTAATTTTGTTCCAGTGCTTGATCCATAGCCACACAACTGAACTTTCGCTGAGTATTTTTCACAACAAAATGTCCGGCTTTGAACTCCGCATAGATATCAGGGAAATCCAGTGGAAGATGTAAACAGTCCTCTAAAAAAACACTAGCCCACCGAGAATAGTTTGTCTTGTCAAATGCAAAGAAGAGTGGTATTGACCGCATTAAGGCACTAATATTTAGATCCCAATTCCCTTCTCTCTGTGCACGTGTAATATCTCGTAATATAGGAAAAAGATTTGTCAGGAATTGGTACCAATACCGAAACATCTCATTTTCTCTACCTTTTTCTATAGCAAATTTTTCTATTTCTCCCATAATATTAGGAATTTGCTGTTTGAGAGTCTTGACTTGAGTGTTTGTACGTGTCGAATCTTTAATCTTGATGTACTCTGTTAAAGCCTTAAGTTCTTTGGCTGTGGTTTCTGGAAAATTGTTACTTTCCATGAATGTTTCAAGTAATAAATGTTGCAAAGCTTCAGCTAGCATGGAAAATCCTCTTATAGCACGAGAATAATGTTTCCCAGCAAGCACATTCTCGACAATGTTTGGTCCAAACGTTTCAGTTTCAATGAAAATATTTTTTACTCCAGTTTCTGCTAAATATTTCCCAAAACAAGCCATAACGTCTTTAGCAAGATGAAAAGCTCCTAAGCCAAGAAATATATTAGAAAACTCTTCTGGTCGCAGCAGTTGTATTTCTTTGGCTATTCTGTACACTCCCTCATCAGACCAAAGGGATCCTGACTTTTGATTTACTGTTGTCAGACAGTCTTGAAAGTTTTTCATGCACGTATATATTGAACTAAATTCGGTCGCAGGGTGTGGCAATATAGGGGTAAAAGCAGTTTTAGTCTGTGGGATATGTTCACTCGATATCATACTGTTGAATGCACTCCAGGTAGGTATCTTACATTCATTAAGGTCACTTTCTCTGCTTGCGAAATATCTGCACAAACTCCAGATCATATCCTGTTCTTTAGCTGATGAAGCAGGCAGGATAAGGTTAGGTTTAGGTGCTACCGTAAACGTCTCACTGATTTCTCCTCTTTGCACTGGTTTCTTAAAATATTTAAGCTCTTGACATGGCAGGAGACTGTGAAAAGATCGCATTCCTTTGTTGACTAGTCCTATGCTTTGGTTTACTTCGGGGGTATCTTCAACACTGTTACTTTCATTTTGAAATATTACCAGTACTGTGTCATGACTGCCTCCAATACCAGAAGGGGTTTGTTCTAGGTGATCAAAATTATCCATTGCTGCTTTTATTGGTACGTTTGGCTTAATTTCTTTGGGAAGGGGTACACCTGTGCCCTTAGAGCTACTTAAAATTCTTGTAGCGAGTACCACGTTATGTCTCTCTAACGCATCATAACTAACAGTCATTCCAAGACGGTTCGTAATCTGTAGTAACAATTTAGAACGAGTCATTTCATGAATAGTTTGTGCCAATCCAACATGCAGAGGGGTACTCTGTGCACCACTGTGTAATAGGTAAAATAATATCTGGAAAACTGCTAGACATTTTAACTGTATTGGAGGAGATTTCTGGTAGCTGGGAAACATTACTGAGCAAAACTTCAACCAGGATTTCGGTAATGTGTTCTTTGCTTCTGTAAAAGATTGAAATATATCTTTTGCGTTGCAGTCTGTATTATCTAAGTCAAAATCAAAGTTTTTAATGTCACTTCGCAATGTTTCAGCACATTCCTTAACACAATCGAGGCTACGAATTTCTTCTGCAAGTTGTGTCACAGTTATTTGATTTGAAAATACCATTTGTGATACAGATCGATCCCTTGAGTAAGTAAAATGAATAGTATCACCAAAGTGCTCTATCAGTAAACTTTTCATCCTTCTGTTTGAAATTTTTATGTCACTGGGTAAATATTTCTCGTTTAACTCATTGCGTAGGTATCCGATCGAGTATCCTTTGTTTTCAAATTTAAGTTCAGCCGCAAACTTAGTAAATGTTTCTTTCATGCTTTCAGAACCAGCAGTTTCTTCAACTATATCTTTTTCATTATCTCTTTGATAGTTTACAATGTATTTTTTATGCACTTCTTATGACAGTGGATACCTGCAGCAAATACACTATTCACATCTTCCAACAAAGCTGTTCGTTGAAAAACTGCATCAAGGTAAAACCGCGACGCTTTTAGTAGTTGCTCTGCTCTGAACTGCTCACAAATACGGTACAGTTTCGAGTCTCCTTGTACTTTTGATTTATTACACACTATACATTTTTTTAACCGTCCACTATGTCCAGGTATACTTTTACGTCTCTGTCGTTGGGCAGTATTATCCTCTTCCGATCTTGAGTCTTCAATATATTTTTCTTGTCTTTCTTTAAATCGTTTGCCTTTCAATATGTAAGGTCTGTAGCAGGCTAAATGATCCTTTATGCTATTTTCATCTTTAATGCTTTTCAACACATCGTCCTTAATGACTTCAGTCGCACTTTTAATGTTTTTTATACCTTTTTCGCTTGAACCTAATTTCAAAGGACGTTTGACTTTTTTACAGAAAATGCACAAGTCAATGTCATCATCAACGTCTCTACGTCTCTTTCTATGGTTGACCAGATTCACGGTGTCACTCATCTTATTTCACTTGAAGTTTATCTACTCTTTCTGAGATGTGAATAAACTTTATTTATAAGTAAATACTTAACTTATTGAGTAAAGTAAATACTAATTGTTAAGTAAAGTAAATACTTATTTGGAGGTGAGTAAAATTTTACATTAAATTAACACTGTGTGGTTAAAGTAAATACTTATAGAAAAAAGTAAACACTAAAAAAAAGAAATTACTTATGTTTTATTCACATCGGACTATTTACTTATAAAAAGATAAGTATAATCAAATACCTACTTAAAGTTTATTCCCATCGCAGTTTATAAACGTGAGAAATAACCTTGCACTAAAACCAACCACATTTTACCAACTAAAACAAACAAACAAGAAACCGTAAACAATGAATCAGACACGTAAACAGCTGACAGTTTATATCACTAGTGACAGTTGCGGAGCGAAATACTGGGGCTATCGATAGTTTTAAGCTTTTGGAACGAATGGACGCATTAACCAACCATTATTTCCACAACGTTACTGGAAATATTACAAATGTTAATTTATCTCAATAAATAATGGGTTTAGCAAAAAAGTGTAAATACAAAAATTGTTTGCAATCATATAAGGAGTAAAATGAGCTTTAGAAAATTAAAATTGGATCACTGGGTGCGGAGATACGTATTAGCAAATAATCTAGCGTTTTGGCGGCCATTTTCCAATATGGCGGCCAAACGACCATGATCTGGACCACGTGACCAGTATTTTTTTAAGCTCCCATAGGTGTTAAACAAAGCCCCGCAACAAAACTGAGGGCACATTAGAGTGCACACGGAACATGGCCTAGCGCCTAGACTATATTCAAATAATTGAAAAGTACTTATATAGAATAGTTGTAATTTAAAGTTAAATACTAATATTTCTACACCAAAAAACTATTTAATGCCTTACATTCTGTTGAGAAAATAGCCAAGTGATTGTTCTTTTACAAAAGGTTCTAAGATTGTTTGTATTTTTTATCTGAAGCGGAAGTGTTTGGGACCCAAATATTGAAAAGAATGTTGGAAAATAGTTTTATTTACTTTAGGTAACTTGAAAGATTTATTTGCAAAGCTTCTTGTACAATACAAATAATTTGGAACTATATTTTCTCTATTTCCACTCCGAATAAAAAACAATCTCAAGACCTTGAAAATATAAAGATGTTGAATAGGGAGGATACCTAACTGCTGATATTAACCAATATTCCCTAGCAAATTTTAATGCCGACCCGATCGGTCACCAATTTTTTTACATTTTATCATATTAATTTTGTAAAGTCACAATAACTCAAAGAATACAAAAAACATCACATATAACTGAAATTTCAACTACAAAAGTAAGTTGTACTTCAGTATTTAGACCAAAAATAGGCATGGTAGTTCATGTATTAAAGGTAGGCTAGCATTTGATCTGTATGTTTTTATCAACTGGAAGAGAGATTGATTTTTTAAAGGCGTTGAAATCTTCACCCTGTTTTTATTTTAGTTTATTTTAGGTTGAATTATTCTTTTATAAGCTTATAATATGTATTTTTAAGGTGCTCTATGTTTTTGAAAATTTCAAAACAATTAAAAACAAACTAATAACAGCGGGCTTCAATTTAGCATCACTATTGTGTGTTGAATTATACATAACATACAATAATTTATTTGTTAAGCTATAAGAATTTTTGAATTCAACCTCTGCATCCTATCAGGTATAGCAAGACCTAAAGGCTTAAACAGGTGTATAGTTCATTGTATCTAGGCTTATGTCCTACAGTTTGGAACTAAGGCCTTATGTCGGCCTTAGTCAGTAACAAGACTACAAGATCGCGCCACAATCATCCTTCACTCACCTGTCATTCATACTTGGCTTAAAATACCTACCTGGGTAGGTCGCCATTTCAACCAATGTATCCAATGTAGTTAAGTTTTGTGATAAGGCAAAACACGTCATTTGATCGCACGGTCAAAGTTCACCAAAGGCGTTCAGATATGGAGGATACTCTGGCGTCTCGCCCTCGCTCCTGCCGGTAGCTTCATTAGGACAACTGGTGACATTTTTGCTGGTAATGCTTTTCAGTAAAAAGATTTTGGAAATTAGTGGTTTTTATTTCCTCAAGTAAATAACAAATTATTACTTTCTTTCATGCCCCAAGGGTAGTTGAATAGGATTTATTTTTGGAAAAGTGATTTTTTTGGAAAAGTGAATTTTTTGGAAAAGTGAATTTAGAGCAACGTGCAAATTGCCAACGTGTTGAACCGTGTAACTGCTGACAACAAATTCGATCCTTTAAAGTCCCATACTGTATTTATTTGTTTTTTTTTTGAGGGAGCAAATTAATTAAAAATCTGTATTTAAATATATCTGTATTACTCCAGCTAGGCGCGTAAAATTATTATTTTTTTAAAGTTGTATGTTTTAAGTGTAGGCATATGTCGTAATTTGTGTAGAAAACTGTATATTTAATGTGAATATTATAAGGGCAAGTTGCTACTGCATTTCGTTATTTATTTTATAAGGTAGTTAAACATGTTCACCATTTATCAATATTTGATATAATTTATGATCTTCATACTCATGCTTTTAAAGGTAAATTTATTACATGAGATATCTGAGTTTCCAATTCATATAATACATATTAATGTTGTATATTCTGACTGTAGAAAAATCTTGAAAATCTCTCGATACTGTTGCTTATAGGCTTACAAATGTTATAAAGTCTGGATCTTAGTAATAATGCACTACTATGATTTTTTGTACAGACAAAATAAAAGCAAAATAAATAAAAAGCAATAAATAAAATAGCAATAAAGCAATAAACAAAAGCTGTGCTCTTGGCAGATTCCCAAAACATAAAATCAATTAATTAAATAGGCTCTATTATTTAATTTCAGTTGATGGGTTGCGCTACAGTATAACTTCAGAACCTTATATAACTAATTTCTATTTGCAAAATAAATAATTTCCTGTGATTGTCCTTTCGTCTGGACAGAGGCATTACAGCAATGGTCTGTAAATTACATAAAACAAATGAAATCACAAGCCTGTCAGGATTAGTGATGGAGGGATTTTGCAATTAAGGTTCTGGCCGGAACTGTGAAATAATAAGGCAACCCTAGCCTCAAAATTAATTTTTAAAAGGAATGAAAATATGTGTCACCAATACTGCAGCCTGGTCTGTTTAGTTAAGTAGTAAAAAAGGTAAACTGTCTGATCCATTAAAATATTACGCGTTGTCAAGCCATACATAAGCATATGTCAAACAATTTTTACAGTACTCTTATACTATGAATTTTAATGTTTCCAATTTCGTGTACAAGTAATACTAAATAGATATGTATTGATATAGGGGAATATACTGTCATAACCACAAGTGATTTTGATTAATTATTTTAAATCCAAAGTCCAATATTGGTATTTTTCCTTTCTTTGGTAATATATCACAGAAAAATTTCAATTCTGACTTAGCCAAAAGTAGATTTTTATTATTCAAATTAACAATTTTAAAGTTTCTTGGTGAACTACCTGTAATATTTCTATAATTATTTCTTTACGAGTCATATTGATTTTTCATGCCATATGACATTTTTTCAATTCTCATGAACTTATAGGTTCACTAGTAAACCCAGGCCCGATTCCATAACTGGGCACAATGGGCACGTGCCCAGGGGCGCCAGGGTTTAGGGGCGAAAAGAGGGCGGTAGAAAAAAAATAAACGAACGACGCGCGCCACGTGACATCAACTGAGTTCACCTCAGAACTGCTCAGAAGGGCGCTTGCGCCCTTGACACCTCGTGAAAATTTGCCCTCTCCTCCCCACCACTGCCACCAAGCCACCCGCCCCTTTGTATATTTATTGGCATATGCACAATATTGTCCTTGCATAAAAGTAACATTAAGAGAAGTAAAACCTAGATGAGTGGGGGCGTTGACTAAGAGTTTGGCCCGTATTATACACGGAAACACAGCGTCCCAGTGGCTGGGACACTATAGCTTCCCTGGACACTCGGTTAGCATTGATCAAATGGAGTGTCCCGTGAGCACGGACATACACGGACACAGTTGGCTCGGACTCAGATCTGCGTCCAAGTGTGTCCCGGCTGTGTCCGAGGGCAAGGAAGCAGATCTGTGTCCCGGCAGCTGGGCCGCCAACGTCTTTAGTCAAAATTAACATTGAATCTTATGGGAACGTCCCGCGAGTCATTATACCATCATACACCATTTATACTATCATTATACCATTATAGTACCATTATACTACCATTATACACGGACACACGGTGTTCCGGACACAGACTGCAGCGCATCGTGCGAGAGTGGTCATTTTGATAACGAAGTCATCTCAGTTCGTAGATAACCTGTGACTGGTTGAGTCGTACAGTGTGTTTGCGTCAATTTTTATTGATCTAAATAATGTTAAAATAAAATTTATGGTTTATATCAGAGGAATTCTTTTTTTCTTGAGAACCCCTCTATTCTCATTGAAATTGTGGGCATTATCAATATAACCAGGCAAATATCTTCCATGGCTGTAGTTTTTTTTTAGCCGATATCACTTATTTTTCAATATCGGGAAAAATAAAAAGTTATAGCTTAACTTAATATTACATTTCCTGGTGTTTTTTACAAATGTGTTTTTACAAAGTTTGACAATTTCTTGATTTGTCATTCACAGACCAGTGAGTACAGTAGAGTCCCACAAACCCGGACTAATGTGGACCGAACGGTGTCCGGGTTTGTGAAAATTCTGAGTTATCGGGAAATGAGTAAAAATAGGAAAAAATAAGAGTAGTTGCTGTTATTTCTATAAGAAATCATTTATTTATTGCATAGTAAAAAATATAAAAACTATATTTGTTACAAAAAAACTTAAAGAAAAAATAAAACTGTTTTAAATATGTCACACCGTGCCCTGGCCTTGAATCTCAATGCACTTTATTGCTCTGGCTGGCTTTCCAAGTTATCCAGAATTCCGGGTTATCGAAGTCCGGGTTTGCGGGACTCTAATGTACTGTCATTATATATATATATAATATGTTGTAAAAACACAAGGAAATGTAATATTAAGTTAAGCTATAACCTTTTATTTGTTCCGAGCACTATCATGATATATACTCACAGGTCTGTGAATGACTATTTCAAGTAATCGTGAAACTTTTTGTAAAAAACACATTTATAGTAAACAGTAGTAAATTTAATATTGAGTTAAGTTATATAACCTTATATAAATATAAATGTGACTCTTTATTACTCCTAACTGGTCATGAATTAGGAGTTTTGGTTTGAACATTTTTATTATTTGCATTGATCTGAATATAGCTGAATATCTCTGCTCTTACTTTAAAGTTATGACCAGCTTCTCTTCTGGTTAAATGTACCTTTGTAAATGGGTATTCGTTCCAGCAATATCTCCTTCTAGAAGTTTCAGAAGTTCTTTAAATTACGATACGGACATCCGAAAGTAGTTAAAAAACTTGTCTTGATGAGCGCACAGTTCATCAAAAAGTGTAAAGTATAATTCCTTTTCTGGTCGCAAAGAAAATATAGGATGCCTTCGCATTCATCGTCGACTTCGACATCTTCTTTTTTTTCAGAAGTAGGATGAGCAAAAGCATCTCTTCGCTGTTCATGGTAACGACTGAGTGTTTGGGGTGGGGCGGTGCCGATGCGGTGTCCCTGCAGCGTCCCGGCTGTGTCCGAGCCGCTAAACAGCTTCCCGGACACTTCCGGGACGCAGGTGGGACGTCGATGGCCCAGCCGCTTGGGACGCTGAGTGTCCGTACGGGCCTTTGACCTTGGAACTGTTGCGAGGGCGCACGTGCGCCGTACAGCGCATGCTTGCTCACGACATAAGGCCGTGGTGACAGGTCTGCGTCCTGACACAAAATATGAATAATACTTCAAATGCGGCGATTGAGCGTGTTCACATATGGTGACCGGTGACAGAGAACAAAAACAACAGGGATCGGCAACGCGATGCCGCGGCCAATCGCTTATTGTAAAAAAGGCTTTATGGTTGGGGGGGGGGGGGGGGGGGCGAACCAGTTTAATATGTCCATAGCGCCAAGAGGGTTAAAAACGGTCCTGAGTAAGCCTCTGGAGTAAATAAAATTATGTTGTGTACTTAAAAAACAAAAGCCTGTCCAAATCAAGGGCAAACGTCTTTCCACTCTGAAGCACTCTGCAACTCATTGAATGCATTTAGTGGGGGGAAACTATTATAATTTATGTGAAGCGTTAGTAATTTATTTTGGTCTGAGGCATATATTAATAAAAATGTATCCTCCCCACCTGAACGCTTTTGATAAACTTTGACCGCGCGATCACATGACGCGGTGTCTCATCACAGTTTATGTAACTGAAATTAAACACAGTTTAATTAAACAGTTTGATGTTCTTTTTTTAGATGGAGGAAAGCAGGTGGAAATAGTACCAGTAAAGACAGTAAGAGTTGAAAAACCACCTATTGAAACTGATGTTGCAAGTCCTGTGTCTTCTTTAGACAATGAATCAGATTCATCAGAGGATGAAATATCTGTCACAGATGAGCCTATTATTTCTAAAAATAAGATGACTTTATCAACTGTACATTCACATCCTTCACCGGTATTTGCTCGTCCATCAACTGTAAACGCTGCACTTCAAACCGACTATGCAAAATCTTGTAATGGACTTGAGCCAAATCCATCTAATAAACTTCCCGGTATATATCAGCCAGAAAATACATTTCAGGAAGTTCTTTACAATGATTTAGGCATTTCCAATACAACCCAGAGACCAAGGGTTAGTGTGCAGTCTGATTCATTTGACAATCAGAACAATTATGAAAATAACACTCGTCATCAGGAAGATGAAAGTATTAACACTGTATACAATCATGAGTTACAAATGTATGTGACTAGCAGTCAAAATAAAAGATCAGAACCTTTATTTCAGCAGCCTGCTGTTGTCACTCCCAACAACAACCACAACAATGCTGTTGTCGACATTTTAAATAAACTCATTGTAGACATTAAAACTTGTCTCACCAGTGATGCTCTTGGCAACATGTAAGTAATTTATTTTCTTTAGGAAATAAAATAAATTTTAAGGCAAATTTTAAAAAGTTTTATATCCTCTCTAAAGTATGTGGAGAATTGTTTTCATCGAACATTTTTGAATTTGAGTTGTTAGTGGATATATATATATCATTAGAGCTCCCCAAATCTAGAAAATTGGTTTTCATAATGCTGTTTGTTCGTCCATGTGTATGCTTATGGACGTGCGTGCGTGTGCGTGTGTGTGTGTGTGTGCGCGTGTGCGTGTGCGTGTGCGAATAGAGCTATAGACAACATCAGTAGTTCAATACAACATCAGTAGTCCAATTTCCATGAATTTGCATGGAGGTGTCAAACCATAATTTTTTCAGGTGTTTTTTTCCAAATTTTATTTTTAGGGGTATTTACGATATAACTAACAAACGTATAAAATGTCAAAAATCAAATTTCTTCAAAACAGCTTCAACAATTTTAATTAAAATTTCATGATTTGTAGGGCTTAAGATTTCAAACATAATGACACCCTCCGCAAGTCTGTAAAAATTTGGTTTCAGAAGTTATGGGATCTTAAGTGATAAAGAATTCTATTTCTTCAAATCTAGAAAATAAAATCTGTATTTTGAATTACAGGGCCGCCGATAGACATTTTGAGGCCCGGGGCAAAGTTTGGGAGTGAGGCCCCTCAAAACAAAAATATCGTAAATAAAAATTACCTTTGTCTGTAAAATAGATAAATTTGTAGAATCTGGTGATTGCAAAATTTTTTATCTAAAGATGTTGAATATCTTAATTTTGTTCAATACAAAACAACTACATGACAGGTCTGTACTAAACTTTTGATTTATGAGTTTAAAAAATTCAGAACATACAAACATTAAAAGTAGGTACAATCCGTTTTAATACGACTACTGAATAACACAGAACTTTGGATTAAAAGCACTAGACTAAAAAATTTATGTTCCTAATAAGCCTATACTTGGGGATAAAAAGGATTTAAGACACAGTTTAAGTTACCATACAAATAATTCACGGACTACCTAACTACTTAACCACTTTAAGGTGCTGCTATACATGCACGTCACACTTACGGCCGTCGCGTCCACACTTACGGCCAATTCGACGATGCCGGAGGGGGTGCTATACATATTCGCATCGATTCGCATTTTCTAGTTTCTAAGAGCCAAATGGCCGAGTGGACGTTGGTGTAGGCTATACACACACGTCACGTCACGTCGCGTCGCATCCCAATTCGGCCGATTCGGCCGTGTATGCTCTTCAGAGCATTCGAGTCGGGCCGTGCCGTGACGTGACGTGTAAGTATAGCCGGTTCCATTTGATAACACAGGTTTCAATCACTTTGAAAATGGACGCGACGTGACGTGACGTGTATGTATAGCAGCACCTTTACTTGTTTTCCTTCTGTTGTCCAACTCTCGTAATGCCTGTACAGCGTGTGATGTCATCAGGACATCATTTTTGCGGTTGTATCCTAGCCCTAGCCTTTTTAATATTGGGTAAAAGTAGGCTAAATTAAAGGTGTAGGAACTACTCTCTGATTAACCGACATATAGGCTCTCTTTATTGTGCCAGCTTGAGGCTACAGACGAACGCATTCTTTCGGTCTGCTGATCGATGGCATCACGATCTGCTTAAATTTTCGTACGAGGAAACCTGTATTTCTTTAGACTTTGGTTAACATGTAGCTAAACTCAAACTCAGAGGAGAAACTAAGCTTAAGTTGTTAGTCACTGATGGAAAAAATTCATGTCACGTCTTGAGTCGTAAATGTTGCTATATTACTCTTTTGTAAAATATACACCATTTAGTTAAAGCTAGGGATCCTTTTCCTTGGTCCGTCGAAGGCCTCTACATCTACAAAAAAGGTTTTGTGATGAATTTTAGGGTGCATACGATTGGTATTGGACGATTGCTGAGCTTGGTACGGATTTAGTTTAATGTGAGGTCTGGTGCAGGCCTAAAGCCACCTTTCCACTAAACAATTTGTTTTTTAAACTTTAGTTTGTAAAATATGTTGAATACAACTTTTGTTTTTAAAATTCGATCTGGTGTTTTAAAGCATGTTGTAAAACAAAAGTTTATAAAATAAAAATTTCCTGTGATCTTTCCGACATGACTCGGGAAACCTGCAACCTGTTGTAAAACACAATTTTTTTGTTGTAAGACACAATTTTTGTTGTTGTAAAACACGATTTTTCATTTTTAAACACGCTTGTTGTACAACTTGTTTAATAATTTTCATTGCTTTCTTAAACATGTGCAAATCAATCAGTTTAATTGGTTGTACAACACAAAGTCATAAAACAAGTTGTAGAATGTAAACGCGGGCTTAACCTCGGTGACGTCGCTTAAGACGAGACGTCAGAAAACCAAATGCGAAATAGTATCCAACTAAGACAAATGAATAGTTAGGTAATTTCAATTTTATATACGTTTTTAAGTACTAAGTTTCTTATGTACTTTCTAATATATTTAATTTTGATCTCCTTAATTTGAAAACTCTAATATTTAATAACCCTCAAAAATATTCTCAGCTCAAAATGTGGCCCCCTTCCTTTTGTGGCCCGGGGCAATCTGCCCCCTTTGCCCCCCCCTCTCGGCGGCCCTGTTGAATTATAAGTCTAAGTTAACTTGTTGCAAAGAAAATTGATATTTTCGTTTGGCATTGGTCATAGTACGTCATCAAATGTTATCATTATGAAAGCTGTTTACAGTAGACCCCCTCTTAACTGACCTCGTTTTAACCGACAATCAGATTATCCGCCCTTGCTGATCAAAGATTAAAGATTGTTTTAACCGACCCTGTTTTAAGAACATTTCGGTTTAATCGCCCTTTTCTAGTAATAGCGGCATTTCCGTTTCCATTCTCGACAAAGGGAACATCACGCTCAACTCTACAGGTTGTTACGAGTTTTAATATTTTGAATACGCATTTATTAATGTATGAAAACGTACAGCAGATGCATTGACATCATCCCGCATTACAAAAGGTTTGTTAACAAGTTCGAGCAAGTTACTAAAAGTGTCAATGTAAGAACTTTTTTTTAAACACGTCTAATATTTAGTTTATAAAAAGGTTTTGTTTTGACCGTGTTTTTGGGTTATTTGTGACATTTCTACAGTAATTAATTTGGTAAATAGGTTTGTTGATTATAGTTTATTTTTTAAATAACCGACTAACGGCTTTAGAATGATGTTAATAGAACCCTAATCAATAGAGCTTTCATTTTTAGGTATTTAGAGGATTACCCGTTTTAACCAGCCTTTTAAGTTATCCGACCTAGGTCCGGTCCCGTGTGGGTCGGTTAAGAGGGGGTCTAATGTAATTCTAAAACTCTCATATTTAAAAAGATTTTTCTTATAAATAATTCGACCAAAATTTTTATTTTGGCATAATTATCATGAAAATAAAATTTAAAAATTATTGGATATGTTAGGCCTAAAATTGCAGGAGACCGACTGGGGAATTGCACGTGGGCCCACAGCGTGATAATCTGCGTCTCTTGATTGTGCTACGTCTTTGAGGTTGAAACATGGGTACATTCATGGAACATTGGATTTCATTTCTTACATATGTATTGATTTTTTAAATATTTGTTGCTTTTGGTTTTAAGGGAGAAAGTATGTATCAGTTTTCTGATACTATTTATTTTTTAATAAAATAAAATTTAATTTTTATAGGAATGTTACTTTAAATGGTATAGTCCTACTCTGTAGGTGCTGAACCTGTACTTGTGGGCATTGTTTTTGACTTTGCAAATTAATCATGTTTCAGTCCTCTTCATCATGCAGCAGTTAAACATGATTTGGTCAAACTAAGAAGCCAGTGTATTGTTTTGAAGACAATAGGATCTAATCTAAACCATATCAACCTGGCTCATGAGGTGAATCATATGCTTAATGTATCCTCAATTTACATTTAAATACCTATGTTTTCCTAGTTGTTAAATCTAACACGCTGGTGTAGCTTATTAAAGTATTCAAATGACTTTCTTGTTCCCAATGAGATAGAAACTTGAAATTTGGAATTCTTTGGAAAATTTTGTTGACATATTTAACAGAAACTAAATATTTATGTAATTAATCATAACAAATTGTAAAATTTTTATAGTTGAATCTGCCAAGCACATTCTACATATTATGAAAGCAGTTACTTTATATGAAAGCAGTCTACCTTACGTTACTTTATATGTAAGATCTTTTTCATCTTAATAATTACTGACATTTTCACAAACACGGGGCAAAAACTTTTTAGAGGGTTTCCATGCTTAACCACTTAGATGTTGAACTCGATGTATGTTGACATTTGTTTTGAAACATCTATCTTCGGGGCTTAGTGAATCGTAGCTCATTACTCTCAAAACTCACTATATTTCCCTCTTTCACTGACAGGCGGGCCGGACTTCCACCCTTACTGCAGGAGCCTTGATTGTAGGTTGAAGACTCAGGATACTGAAGTGTCAATTGTGGCCAAACATTCAAATGAGGCCAAACATTTGATTAAGTTTGAAAGTATTAAAATAATTGCAGCCATGGAAGTCAATTAAATTACAAAACTAAAAGTATGTGAAGCCATAGAAATTAATTTACACCCTTACAACATGAACCTAAGTTCAGGTTTTAATTTAAATTACAATTGGACCTACTTATAAACAAAATAACATTATTGCATGAATAAAAATAAACACCAGATCACAACCAAGAAACTACTCAAACTAATTTAAATGAAAGTACTGCTCTTCTGCCCCTAAACAGCAGTTCTGAGAATTCCCTTATGAACAACAGACAGGTGCCTCTCCTGTTGCCTGCATTCCAGGAAATTCTCAAATGTCCTGGGCTCAATTTTTCTTCAATACAAGATTTTTTAAATTAATTTCAAGGTTTTTAAAGAATTATAAACTTAATCTTGTTAGTATTGACATAAAAAAAAGACTTTAGACTAACAGACAATTTTCTTTACCATCCTGTTTTACGGGGACAAAATTCAGTTTACTTCTAGTGCTTACATGTTTCTGCTTAGTTATTTTGAATACCCTGATGCTACAAAATCCAAGCTATCCTAATCCCATTTTAACGAACCTCAATGTTTTTATTCAGGCCCTTCAGATTCATTTTAATAAGTTAACACTGAAACACAGAAAATTTGTTTAATGTTGGCAGTAGCAGTTTTTGCTCTCTTCTATCCACCTAAACCTCACTATAGAAAAGACAAGTCTTAAAAACCTCACAACAGCAAAGCCAAGATTCTTCCAACTACACCTTGCTAGCCGACCAACCTAGTTTGACAGAGTGTTGACGTGCCTAGACAGCGCTGATGGTGGCGGTGAAGGTGGCGGTGAAGACGGGCGAGTATGAGGCTGTGTCGACCCTGGTGTCGGAGGGGGCGGCACTGCGGGTGGCGGACCTGGATGGCAACACGCCGCTGCACTACGCGGTGCGGCACGGCAGCAGCCAGCTGGTCAGCGTGCTGCTCTCGGCCGACGACGCCGACAAGGTCACCGAGAAGTTCAACTACGACGGTTAGTCCACTTGTCACTCGTGTTGGATATTGAGTGATTAAATATTCTTGAGATTTTCATGAGATGTTAGGGATGTTTTGAAGTAAAGAGAATTTTAAACGAAAAAGTTTTTTTTTTGTGTATGAAATATGTAATGTGGATATTTTCAAGTAACAAAACAATAAAAAAACAAAAAAAACTTTAAAACCTCATTGGTTTGAAAGCTAATCTGAAGGATTTTTATGATCTATCTTGTCTGTGGACAGGGCTGCCCTGAGGGCGAGGCAGCCACTTCAAGTGCCGCGGCCAGGGGGCATCGTGGTTCCCACCTGATGGGGATCAACTGTTGCTCTCTGGCAGGTTTCTTGTGTACGATTTAGTAAAAGACATTGGGAGAACGTTTCCTCGGGATTTTTTGCATATGAATTTCAGGTTTTCCACCAGTAATAATCATGAAACCTTTTTCAAAGTAACTGAATCAATCGTTATCACTCAGCATGTGATGTACCTTTCACAGAAAATATTTGCCACATATTTAATATCTAGTTTTTTTTTATTTAAAATGATCTTCATTTGCATTCCATTGTTTTGCTAATTTAATGGCATTTTTTAAATTTTTGAAATCAAATTGTTAAAAAAAATCAGAAGATTTGCTTCAAAATTTATAGGAATTTTTTTGGTGAGCTATTAAACGTTAATGCAAAATTTTTAAATGATCTGTGGAACCATCTTAGAGTTAGAGTGTTATGTACACATTCACATAGTGACGGACAACGAATCTTTAACTCCGCTGACAAATAGATTCACTTCACTTCACTTTGTTCATCAATTAATAAAATATATATCTTGGATTTGGAACATTTGTGCCTAAATATTTTTATAGGTATCCTACCACACAAAATAGTTTTTTTATTGTCTGGAATGATCTCACCTCCTGAATCTAAGTGGCAAACATTTTACTAACTTTATTTAATAAAAGTGGTACTGATGAATCTCTAGTTAACCCAAAACATGAGTAAAAATATATTTTGCTTAAATGCAAACACATTTTATGAGAAAAATAGATGTCTCGTGGTATTTTTGTTATCAGAAGAAAAATATCTTTCAAATTAAAAATTAAATTTTATATGGTGGAATTTAAAATTGTGGACTTGGATATTTTTTTCAAAAAACTATAAACTACAGGGTGTTTTTTTTAAAACGCAACCCATTTTTAAGATTGAATAATGCACATATGAATGTGTAATGATCATTGTTTTAGTGATCTTTGCATTTCATACAACCTATTATTGAAGTTTGATCACATTTAGTTTACATTATATGCTCAAACAGTCCGCCGTTGGCATTTGCACAAAGTTATGCTCTCTCCATCAAATTCCCCAACTCGTGTTGCCAGGTACCTCTTTATTTTCTTGCATTAAATTTGTTATGTTTGTTTTGAGGTGTTGAATATCCTGTGAATTGTTTCCATAGGCCTCACTTTTTATGCATCCCCAAATTAAATAATATAGTGGGGTCAAATCCGGGGATCTTGTGGGGAAATAATCCTTCACCGATAAAACCAAGTTTTGGGTTGTGTTTTTAATGTGTGTGTCTTTAACCTCTTGAAGTCCACGCCCGCACATATGCGGGATGACCCCCAGCCCGTCGCTGGTCCACGCCCGCCTATAGGCGGGATCAGACATCGTTCGATTTCAGCGGTCCTTGACTTCACAGACTAACAAAGTTTCTGTCACAAGTTATATGTATTTTTTCGTCAGAAAACAAGCTTTCTAATGGTATATTTGGTTTTGTTATGTTCCCGGGTGGGAACACTGGGAAACGAAGTGAACTGCACATTTTTAGTTGCGTCGTCAGCTGTTGCTCGGTTCGTAAACAAAACGAAATGGCTTCATGTGACCGGCATTTTCTTCGCGATTGTGAAATAGCGGAATTTATAACTAATGATAGATTTAGTGATGAATCTGAGTGTAGTGAAAGTGATCATGAATATGAAGTGCTATTTTTACCGATTGACAATCTCCAAAAATCTCCAAAATAACCCGGACCGGGCATGTATATGGTGGTAAAAATACCCGGACTTTAAGAGGTTAAGCACGATACTCGCGTAAAAATGATCCGATCTGAATGAAATTTGCCACAGACATGTAAAGTACTAATTATCCTACAAAAACAATTCACAAGATATTCAGCACCTCAAAACAAACATAACAAATTTAATGCAAGAAAATAAAGAGGTACCTTGCAACACGAGTTCGGGAATTTGATGGAGAGAGCATAACTTTTTGCAAATGCCAACGGCGGACTGTTTGAGCACATAATGTAAACTAAATGTGATCAAACTTCAATATTAGGTTGTATAAAATGCAAAGATCACTAAAACAACAATCATTATTGCATTATTGGTTTATTCATATGTGCATTATTCAGTCTTAAAAATGGGTTGCGTTTAAAAAAAAAACACCCTGTATATTGAATTTTCTTATAAATATTTAGATTCTACGTAAGATTTAATGTAAATTTGACCCCACTTACATTCTTGTATTTTAAAAAATAAGCGAGTTAAAGACAATTTTATTCTTTAGGCAAAAATGGTCTTTTGAGCATAGCGAACGAATTGGGTAAAATATTTTTAGAAGTTCGATGTCATTTCACTTGTTTTATTATTACGCATTACTTTGTTGATTGATCTTCCTTGTGTCTTGTATATTTGACGAGATCCCAATAGTATGCACACTAAAATGAACACACTCTATAGGTTTACAGCTGTAAGTCAAGAAATATTTGTTATGGTATTCTATGTTTGAATCTTTCAAAGCTGCAAAACAGTCTCAGCATTCCAGAATAAAACCATTTACAGTGGGAGGGTATAAACAATCTAAAATTAATTAATTTTTTGACTAAACAGGTACATATCAAAGGAGTGCTAATTTGTTTGATTTGATGTTTACAGGTTTCACACCACTTCACATTGCTGCCATGGAGGGATATGATGATATAATCACAATTTTAGTTGGCACAAACATTGATATTAATATCAAGGTATGTGGAACATTTCCTCTTTTGACAGTTTTAGCCTTGAAGGAAAAAACAGAAAAAAGAAAATTTTGGTATGAACTGCTGGAGAAAATGTTTATCTATTACATACTCTTAAGAAATAAGACATTATATACTATTGTTAACTTCTTCAGGCTCCATCTGTGCATTATTTTTTCCCAATATTAAACTTTTTTCATATGAGTTTTTAACAGTTTTTGGCTACAATTTAACACTAATATATTCTTTGATTATTTTTATTAATAAAACCATATCTTTAAGTAAACACGATTATATATGTAAAAGGTCTTAAAAAACTCTAAGTTTTTACAGCTCAACAAAAACATGTGATTTTCTTTTTGAACCAAGTTTTGGCAGACCATTTGGTGAGTGAGTTTACACTTTTTGCCTCCCACTTATTTTTTTGCTTCCAATCATACTTGGTTCTGTTTTATTTATTTTGCTTCACATAAATGCCTCATATTTCAATTTGTTTCTTTGCACCCTTCTTGAAGGTTAACATGGATTTTTGCGAATTTCCTCTGTAGGGAATTATCGAATTTCCCCTGTAGGAAAGAAGCTATTACCATAGGTTTCATGTTAAGAGCTAAGCTCAAGATCACAATAATTTTTCGTTTTGGGGCCCCCAGAAGCAAAAATACACCATTTGTTTGAATTCCAGCGAATTTTTCTCTATAGGGAAGAAGCTATTAACGTAGGTCTCATGGTAAGACCTATGTCCGAGTCCATGATAACTCTTTGTTTTTGGGCCCCCAGAAGCAAAAAACACCATTCGGGTGCAGTTCCGTATGCGGGCTACATTTTAATGATTGAAAATATTAAACTAAAACTCCAATAGCCGTACTGAATAACCAAAATCAAGGTTATTCGATTGCATCAAGAACAAAACAAACCGTAACATAACATCAATATCTAATAACCTAAATATTATGTAACTGTATAACATTAACTAAATTAAATAAAACTAAACCTTACCATAAAACTAATAACAATAACTAATAAACACTCATTGTTAAATTAAAACATTACCTACATAACTCAATAACGCACACCTTATTTCACATCGTCCACCATTTTGAACTAGTTTTGTTTTTTGTTTTCGATGATCACGTTGACATGGCACTGATAGAAAATGGCGAGCTCTGTGTAGTTAGGTTAAGGTTAAGTTAGTTATCATAGTAGACCTATTGGAACTTAAATTATTACTGTATTAATTTATTATACCTATGATTGTTTTCAGTTATGTTAAGTTATAATAACTTAATCAAACCGATCGTAACAACTGCGAGTATACCGTACTGAAATTAAGAAGCTACTGTAACTAGTTAGCCGATCGATAATAAAAAGATGATAAGTTTGATAAATTTGTATTCAATATAGTGGTGAGAACTCGATATTTCCAATCGTTAAAATGTAGGCCCAGACCGCTTACGGAACTGCAGCCCACCATTCATTAGAATTTATATATATATATATAATTCTATATCTATTTGTCTGATAGCATGCTATTGGCCATAAAAATGGTCCAGTCTTAATGAAATTTGGCACAGACGTGAAAAGTGGTAATCACTCAGACGAGTGTGCAAACCAGCCCAATATCACCACCAGAATTGGGGGTAAGGGGGGATAAATCACCCCAAAATTTTTTTTTAGCTTTTTACATAGAAATATAAAAATAATCCAATTACTGTTAGCACCATTGAATTCGGCTCGAAGAAATAAACAAGTATTTTTAAGATACCAAGGTACCTGATCTTCTAGTTCAGATCTACAGACTAAATATTGAATTGAAACCACCCAATTTTGACATACCGGTTGCAGCAAACCTGCATACTCATTCCCAATGTTATTCTTATGGAGCTTTCAAAAACATATCATATCTTGCCATGTTTGATTGAAATATGTTTTACGCATTTGAAATTCGCTGAGTATGCAAGTCTGCTGCAATGGGAGTGTTTAGATTCAATCTTTATTCATATATGTTGGTTAGCATGATGATAGCGGCCGTAAAAATGGTCCGATCTAAAATTTGGGACAGACTTTTAAAGTGGCAATTAATTGGATGAGTTGGTAAACCTTCCTGATCGGACCACCAGGAGGGAGTAAAGGTAGATAAACCCCCCAAAAATGTTTTTTGGGGGTTTTCACTTAAAAAATAAAACTAATCAAATTTTGATTAGCACCATTGAATTCATCTAAAAAAACAAATAATTAATTATTTTGAACCATTGCTCTATGTCCATTGGTTACCGAGATATTTAAAGTGGTAAACACAGTACGTTGTCCTGTTGTTAACCTTATGGGAAATTAACCATATGGGAAATAAGTTAAATTCTATATCTCGCTCATTTCTCAACATATCTTAACAATACTCCGTTTGTGGCTTCATCTAGATTAAATCTAATGTATTTTAGTCTAAATTCTTGAAATTTCCATTTTTGTGGCAGCAAACCTGCACACTCATTCCCCATGTTATCCTTCTGGAAAATAGAAAAAAATCTATATCTTCCCTATTTCTAAATATATCTTAATAAACCTTGGTATTTTGAATCAGATCTACTAAATATTGAATTAAAACCACCCAGTTTAATCATATCTGTTGCAGCAAACCTTCACACTTATTCCCCATGTTATTCTCATGGAGGTTACAAAAACATGTCATATTTCGCTACGTTGGATGGAAATATATCATTTTGCATTTATTTGTAATTCCCTAAATATGCAGGTCTGCTGCAACGGGGGTGAAAGATTCTACTCTTCTATGCTGTTGGAACTGTAGTTTCCATATTTACGTGCAACATTCATTAACTAAAGGGGATATCATATTTTTCCTTAAATTCACATGGTATGAATTTAAGATAAGAACCTGCTTTAAACTCTACTAACTATATAATGAAGGAAATTTCCTAATTGTTTAGTTAAATAATTTAAAAACAACTTCAATATTCCTTTGCTACAAAGTAGATAAACAAAATATGTGTAATCAAGGACATCCTATTTCACCACTCACTATTTTTAATTGAATTTAACCCTGAGAATATTTTTGTAACATTGTAACCGAATAATATAATGTCATCATTATTTGCTTTTTTAGGATAGGAAAAATGGACGGACTCCCTATTTTCTTGCTGTGAAGGAGAAAAAATTGACTACAGCCAACAGATTGAAGATGTTTGGAGCAGATGTCAACGTGCCAAACTTTGCTGATCAGATGCCCTTCTCAGTCGCCACCCCTGAGAAAACCCTTCCTCAACCACAGGATCCTGATGATCCAGGTCTCCTGGACGATTCTCATTTAGAGATACTCGAAAAAGAAAAAATCCCTGATGTGTCACTTTTATCTCAGGTCATAAGTGAGCCATCTTTTGTTTTTGTTGGAAGAAATGAAACTGGTCTGAAACAGGTATTAAATGGAAATGACTTGAAAAAAGATAAAGAAATAGTTGATAGAACCTCCGAGTCATTCGATGCAAAAGAACTTTATAAGAAATATGTAAAAATTGCAGAAAAAAGGAAGTTGGTGTCTCACAATGAAGAACCTAGTGCTAAATTAAAAAATGTTTTTGTAAAAAAAACAATGGGAACACCAGTTGCCCTGAATAAAACTGTTGATTTAGATTTTCACAGTAGAAGAGCTGGAGATAGCAGTAGCAATGGGCAAAACCAGAGCAGCGAGAGTGAAAAGGATAAACACTACAATCAAAGTCAACCATTATGTTTTGTGAAAAATTCTGTAGAAAAATCTCAGATTCAAAATTATAGCAAAGGTAAATTTGATCAAGTTCAAATTGACAGTGACCCTGTAACATACAACAAAGCTGTATTGACACCTTCAAATGTCTTCTTTATTTTAAATGACACATCTGAAAGTCTTTCTGATAAAAGTTTAAATAGGGATCATCAAAGCAGTTGTAAATCGTCTAGTGAAGTTCATATGGAAAACCATCCTTCACAACCTCAGCTCAGAATTACTAACCCTATCAATGACAATTTAAACTCTGCAAATAAAACTCAGAGTAAAGATTTCATCAGCCATTCTTCTCCAGCCTCCTTACATAAAAATGGACATAATATTTTGTCAGATCCTCTCTGCATTTCAGTAGAGATATCCAAGTTGTCGGAAAAAATGGATTTGTTAACAAAAACTCAAGTTAAGAGTTTGGCACCTTTAAAAGTTAAAAAATCTAACAGTGAAGATAACAGTAGTTTGCTTTTAGGTGCCAAAACAAACCTAACAGCGAATCAAATAAGCCATTGTTCATCAACTGATGATAAAAACAGTGATCAAAATACACCATTAAGTACAATGGCCATGAAAACCAAGCAGGATATATCTGATAAGAAATGTTTACTGAACAAAAGTAGAGAAAAGCGTCATGCCCCTGGATGGAGAATGGAAAAGAGTTCTGACAGTAAAAAGAAAAGGAAGAATAAGAAAAAGAATTCGAGTCAAGGATCTGAAATAACTGTAAGAAATGGATCTGGTAGCATTTTGAAAAAAAGGAAACCAAATTCTGTATCATCCAAAGAAGAAATGAAACTAAATGATGATAACATGCCATTAGAAATAACTCAGACTATTAATAACTCAAACATGTCTACCTTCAAGGAGGATTATTCATCAGCACCGCTAAGTTCTTTCACTTCTGAAGAAATTTCAAATACAGGGTTAATGAAACCTCAACACCACAAGATACAAGACAAACTGCATAAGTCCACATGCAAATTGAAGGATGAGAAATCTCCTTCGCAGAATTTAAATTTTGAAACCCAATTGGCCATTGATGATCGCAAAATTCTTGAAAATGAAACCAGTTGTGACTCAATTAATGAGAATAGCTGTTTTGAATGTTGTTTTGACTTAGATGTTGAAAATGTCAAAGATATAATTATTGGAAATGACAGTTTAAAGCCAAGTGATGGTAATCCAACAACAAATTCTTCAACTCCTTTATTAGAAAAGAGGACAGAACCTCTTAAACTTTCATATAATACCATCTTGGATGAAGTTGTAAGTAAAAATATAGAGGAAAATTCATCTTCTCAAAAAGCAGATAATAAAGAAAACAACCAGCAAAGGAAACCTGTCGATTATGCACCTGATAATAATGTAGATGTATCACTAAATAATTCTAAGTGTACAGATCACCAAAGCACAAATGATCCAAAAATAATTCAAACTGATTTATCAGATTCTACAATGACTTCAACTGAAAGGCCCATCAGTCCTTTTAAAGAAGTATCTAATGCAAATCAGACAAGTAGTATTGATAATTTAAACGATAATCCTAAAAATGGTACTGAATCAAGAGAATTAACAGAGAATACTGTGATCATTAACAACAACATAAATAAAGAAGTACCTGATGCAAATCAGACAAGTAGTATTGATAACTTAAACGATAATCCTAAAAATATTACTGAATCAAGAGAATTAACAGAGAGTACTGTGATCTTTAATAACAAAAAAAAGGTGTCAGATTCAAAAGATACCAAAAAGAAGAAAAACAAAGCGCCAAAACCAAAAGCAACAAAAAGTAAGAAGAAAACACCTATTACACCTTTTAGTTCTGATCCAAATAGAATACCAGTACCAAATAGTCCAAAAGCACTCGTAACCAATATGCGGAATAAATTGGTGTCATTAGTATCATGTAAAGTATCATTACCAGTAGCACTATCTAGTAATAATGCATCAGAAGATTCAAATTCACCCAAAGCCTCAACTAAAAGTCAAGTTTTGGAAATACTTGAATCAAGAAACAAACGAAGATCCATTGAAAGTCTTTTGAATGACATAGAATCAAATCCTCCTGAAGAAATTGACAGACTTGCAATGTCCTCCCTGTCAGAGTTATCCGCTAGCCCATCCCAAGAATGGAATGGTAATACCAAAAAAAGAAGGTTGGACTCAATGGGGCTAGAAACGAAAAAGAAAACAATTGCAACATCTTCTATTCCAAAGTTGATTGAAAGCCAATCACAAGAAAAAAGGATTAAATTCAGAAAAAAGAGCTTAGACTCGGTGGGATCTGAAACACAAGAATCTGTAAATAAAAAACTTGTAACATCCTCCCTTTCAAGACAAATTAGGGATTCACAAGGAAGTAGGATTAAATCCAGGAAAAAGAGCTTGGACTCAGTGGAATTTGAAACCAAAAATGCTAGAAGCACAAATACTGAAGTTACTACCATCGAAAACAATCCATTGACTAATGTTATCTCTAGAAAGAGCTCCAGAACGCCCAAGAAGAAAGTTGAATTTGATTTGTAGACTGTGATGTATGTACCCTAGCCTAGAAATATTTATATTAATGTCCTTGATACATTTTGTGTATCTATAAAATGTACAGAAACATCACTTATATTTTAGATACATTGATTTACCTCTAATCTTTCATTGCTAGTAAGTCAGAGAATTTTTTTTATACATTCTGTTTAGAAATTTAGTTCCTGAGGAACTATTCAGGGTCAATTTTTTTAATTACAATGGAACTAGGATAATTAGAAATTCAAGAGACCGATGAAAAAATTCCAACTATCCAACATTTTAAATTACATAAGTTTGCTGAAAATTGTTGAAATCACTTAACCTCAAACAATAATTGTTTGAATATCAGTTATTTTGTGTACATTTTAAGAATATAAAAATCATACACATTAAATCTACTGTAAGATGCTATAAATTCTCTCTGAAACCTGGAAGCTGTGGTAATGACGTCATTACTTGTGAACAAACGGCTAAACTGCAGACGAAACATGATTGGGAACTGCACAGCTAAACATGAAAAATCAGACTTGTGTAAGTGCCGAGAGCAGACATTGCTAGTTACAAGCTGCAATAGTTGTTGATAATAGAATTGGGGTGGGAAGTGTCAGGTTCAGTGACCTTGTAAATGCTACAAACAAAAGGAGATCGGCTGTTACTTCACATTTATGGGATAATGTTAAGCAGGTGTGGAATCAGTTGTTATGACCGTCTCATGAAAATATTATGTTTAAAAGTGGAATTTAGAATGTTAGTTCTGCATCATTACATCTTCTCTCAGAATTTTCAGTATGAAAACCGCCAATATTATATAGTTTTTGTAAAAATCTTTGATTATCCAAGTTTTTACTATACACAAGTACCTGATAGACCGAGCCTTGCTCGGTATTATTTTGTTTCACCAGTTCATCCAATTACTAAAAAACATTTCAGTACCATAATTTTTATAAATACACTTTTTTTGTAGTGTTTATGCCAATGGCATTTTTCAGAAGAGTTACACGAACGCTTTTTCGGGAAAGTGGTCCAAACCCATCAAATTTGTGTGGGCATGTCGGGAAAAGAACCCACGACCTCTTAAACAGAAGTAAAAAGATGCTATTAGGCTAGCAACTCGCCCCATGCAATTTTTATTCCATACACTGTAGATTGTAAACAGCTGTTATTATTACTTTATTTGTTTAGATTTTGTTGTTTTGTAGCATGGCAACTCATAAAATTCAATGTTAAATTTGATTACTTTAAAATTTATTTGATTATATTATTAGATTTTCTCTGGCCAAAAGACCTACATGAAACTTGTTTTTGAATCAGAACTTTGTAGATATTTCCAAACTTTCAAGGAAATCCTCAGAGCCATTTTTGAGATAATTGTGCAATCAAGCAAACACTGTTCGTATAAGAGTATAGGAATTGTTAGCTTCGTTAACTTATAAAATGCTGGGGACGGAAGAAATAGTCAAATTAAGGAAGGTTTCTAATAATAGAGTTTGAATTAACCAGGTTCCACTGCATTAGTTTCTGCTCAGACTTGGTTGATCCACATTACTCAGAACATTTAACTAGGATCTCATTTTTAACCCTTGAGTACAGAGTATACATAGTTGCATCAATCTAGGCCTATGTAATGTGTTATTATTAAGGAAGGGACCTAATATTTTTTTCGTATCAAAACCAACATAATCTTTTATGAAGCTGCCATTTCCAATATAAAATACTCTAGTCTGCTCATAAAACCTCTAGAAATAGTTCACTTTTTAATTTAACTTATTTTTCTAATTTAATGTATATTATCTGCAAGAAAGGATTATTTAGGATCTTTTTATTTTTAACTTCAGATCTGAATGCACATGGACAACTGGATTGTGTATGTATGCAGTGGTGCAGTGGCAACATTTCCAATGAGGGAAAAGTAAATTAAAAAAGCCAAATTGTAAGAAAAATCGTATTTACTTGATTTCTTAAATGATTTATTTGTACCATGAAAACACTATTTTGTGCCACCCTATCCCACTCTACTACACCACTGTATGTATACAGACTATAGCCTAAAGACAATTCATAAATAGTGATGCAAAAAGAGTAAACGGACTTCTGCCGTGAAGGAAATTATTTGGCATAAGCACTTAGGATAGTAATTTTGATTTATTCTTATTCAGTTTTTGGTTTCAACTGGATAAGACTTTCCAATCTGTCCCTATAGGTTTATTTATTTTCTTTTGATGGAAATACATTAAATATTACAAAATAATCAAATCATCCTTAATATTACTATAATTTCATAACCTATAGTACGTCATGCATACTAAAAGGAACCTCAAATGACTCAAATGGTTTTACAAGGGAAACAACAATGCTGCAGACTTCAGGACCCTTTTCCAAATGCTTGAATACTTACCAAGTACTGACAGACTAATGAGTGGCATATTAAAACTAGTCTTTCCTTTCATCCATAAACGGACATACTGTTGTAAATTTTTCCATGTCAGTAGTAACATAATATCATTAAGTAACTTTTTCAAGAGTCAAAATTAATATTTAACATTGCCCTTATTTTTATTCAATGTTTAATTCCCCTTTTAAAATGAAAACTATCATTTTTGTGTTGGATATAAATAAAAGACGTCTCACAACACTTACAACACGTCTTTTATTTATACCCAGTATATAGACCAACACGTATCATGCTAATCAAGAAGTTATTCATTTTTGTGTAAAAGAACACCAATAATTGCATAAATACAAATTAATGAATAATCTTTAATATTTAATTGAGAGTTGAAGCGATTAAACTAAAATATTGTAAGAAGTGAGGTACCAAAATAAATTCATTATTCTCAATTGTTTAGAAGTGTCTAATTATGTACACTGCAAGCATAATAACATGTTATAACGAGAGGTACCACTCTTATGAACTACCAGTTGCTATGGTCTTTCAAGTGTGTTTAATACTGATTTTCTTAAGGCAATAAGTCAATGGCTAAAATAATGCATTGGTATCATCTCATCTATAGACTTTTTAACTTTGAAACCCCAGTCCATGACCACAGAACTATAAACATGGAACGCTGACTCAAAGGCTGACAGGTGGACAAAAATGAGCCAGATTCAGACGTGCTTCCCTACCACACAGTAGCGTACGCTGCCTCGCCACAGCATGGGAAAGATAGGAAAAAACGTGACGAACAATGTTATGAATTAAAGTCACGGCCTGACCTGGATGCCTTTTTTTCACCAAAGGCTTATTTAAAAGTAAATTAAATTTCCTATCTCATGGTGAAACTTGTTTTTACATATAAAATTTTAAATATTTACTTCACGTGAATAAATTGAGGATAGTTATTCTAGACCATAATAATGTGTTGATTATAACTACATTTTTGAATAAATAGGAAATTCCAATTTCATTGTGGATAGCCTCTGGATCACTGATTTATAAAATGAAGGTTTAAGTTACCTGGTCTATCAAATGATCCTTTTTGTAGTAATATGACTACAGCTGTTTCGTGTTTTATTACAGTAAATTAACATATCTTAAGCTTGAACGTCAGCTGGGGTAAAAATCCATTTTCATGGTAGACACTGAGTTAAAATTGTTCACAAACATAAATACGGACAACGGACACAACACATAAAAACATTTTTGGCCAAAAATACATTCTCGGACACGTGCGACATCACCAACTGGTGAGTCATGCCGTCATGATATTAATTATATAACCTTTATTATTAATATTTTTTCAAGTATTAATGCTCCAGAATCTCTTGAGGGACAGTTTTAGATTTTTAATTTAGACAGATGATATTCCCTTATAATTGTTCAACATCGTAATTATAGTAAACACGTGTTCATGGTCTATGATAACTATTGTTCCTCTGTAATGAATTTAAAAAAATAATTTAAGTAAAAGTAAGTTTCAAAATTTAATAGCAAATTTAATATACTTTCAGACAAGCCATTGGTGAAAAACATTGGTGTCCAAGTTTGGCCGTCATTTTAATTCATAACAGCAAGTGTCACATTTCTCCCATTGCGTGACAGCGTGGCTACTGTGTGGCCTTCTGCTGAAGTATTTCAACCTCCAATATAAATATCATAACTTCCAGACATAGCAACTTATCCAATTGGGAATTGATGTGTTGATGTTTTAATTCCTAAATCTTAAGGTCTGATATGTGAATAATTGACCATTTTCAGTTATTGTGTTTAAAAAATCAAACGGTATAATATTGAAAACAAAAATGTTCACAAATCAATGCAATTCCAGAGTATAAATTGTTGTGATGTATTTATTTGTCTAAAATATCAATTTTAATAGATTTATTTGCTATTAGTGCTCTTATGCTGCTCAGCAGCTTTTAAGATGTCGCTAATTCCTTGTTAGATGGTTTAATTTAGTTGTAACAATGTTTATTAAAGTCAGATATTCCTTGAAATTTAAATTCCCTTTTAAATATAAAACTTTTTGGAAAAACACCAAACTACAAGGGCATCTAGCTGGCGTAAAGGGCTCTTTCCGTAGGTCAGACTTTCATAAATTTTTTTCCTGCCAAATTTTACACTGACCTTTTTGCAGTTAACTAAAATTGATCTAGAACTGAAGGTAAAATTTGATAAAAAAAACCGTTTTAAATGCCTTTAAATTTTAAGGAATGTTGTTTACAGATCTCAAGATATATTAAGTATTTATGTGTTTATATGATAATTTGTTTTTTAATTATTGTAATCATACTCATCAGTTTATCAATGTGACTGATTATTTGTGTCAAAATGTTTCGTTGTAGGAACAGGAATTTAAAAATGTTACCCCATTCCCACGAATGTAAATAATGGATAGTTTCGTTTCCAAGTTTTATTATTAAAAATTGAGTTTATTTGTCAATAAATTATTATTTTTTCAAACATTCTCTTGATTTTACCTTTTTTTCTCGATAACAATAACAATTTTAATTTAATAATATTTAATTGTGTTGAACTTTTTTATTTTTATTGTCAGAGCAACTTAAAACAAGTTCCTCTAACAAAGTCAAGTTGCTTAAAAAAGTTATTGTTAGGTACAGTCAAAAAGTTCCCGGAATGAATTTTTAAAGACATTTAGCGCGATCGCCAGCGGGAAATTCGCCTTGCATTAGTTAGTATGATTCATGGGGAGGGCATATCAGTAGTGGGTATAGCTGACTTGCCGTAGTGCAGCAATGGAAAACGCTTTTCGTGCTCCTGCAAGTCTACATTGTCGATTTTTGAAAAATAGAATTTCATGATTAAGTTCTGTGTTTTACTTAAAAATCACCTAGTGAGACTCTTGAGCTGTTAATCCAAAATTATGGAGAAGAGGCGATGAAGAAAATTCATGTTTATGAGTGTCACAAACGGTTCCGTGAAGGCCGTGAAAGCATTGAGGATGACCCTCGTAGTGGACGACCTTCAACATCAGTCATTGACAAAAACATTGAGTGAGTACGACAAGTTGTGCGTGAAAATCAGAAATTAACATTCGATGAAATTGCATTTCAGGTAAATTTATCACAAGGAAGTGTTCACACCATCCTTCATGATCATTTGAACATGCATCGAATTTGTTTGCTCAACAAACAAAATCGACAACGAAGACTTGCAGGTACACAAAAAGCGCTTTCCAATGCTGCACTACGGCAAGTCAGCTATACCCCCATTACCTGCTGCACTACGGCAAGTCAGCTATACCCCCATTATCAATATGCCCTCCCCAGGAGCATATCAGCATATCTCTACAAAAATTCATTCCAGGAACTTTTTGACTGTACCTCGTATTTTCAGAATAGAACGAGTAGAGTAGTAGAGAGATTTTCCGAGTAGAGTTTTGAGAGATTTTCCGAGTAGAGTAGAATGAACCTTATTTAGTCTCATTTACTACTGGGGATGTAAGTCTTTAAATAAAGATAAGAAGATAGGTCTCAACAACAAATAAAATTTTTGTTGATTGGAGAATCACTAGATTAATCGGTTGCAGCTTCGCTTGCAAACACTGCAATCTGTGGTTTCATTACTTACTGTCCAGTACACCAAAAATTATCAATAGCTCAAAAAAGGCCAATGATTCAACGAGTAATTCGAGACCAGAATTTACGTTTAATCACTTAATCACTTTAATAAGACAGGTACCTCATTGAGGACGTTACCCTGAATATGAGTGTGATGATCGTGATGATAGTGGCGCGATCTTGTAGCCTTGTTACTGACTAAGGTTGGCATGTTCCTTAGACAGGATTGTTAATTAATAGCCCAACAACCAATGGCAGCTGGCTCCAGAAACAACCCTTCAAAAAGCTACTAACTTTTCTCGGGATCGATCCGGATACCTACAAGTTTGTAGGCGGGCACTATAACCACTACACCAACCAGCCACTTTCAATTTCAATCATACGAAATTGAAATTTGTTTCCTTGATTTTTGTTTTATGACCTATGAAATGTATTTGTGTTATTTTAAATAAATAATAAAAAATATGTTTTAAGGTAGAATCAAAATTGGTACAAAAATGTTCTCTGCTATTAGTATTATTTTATGTTTTGACAATCAGAAAGATAGTTGCTTTTGAGCTCCAGAGATAACTGCAATATTGAATTTGAACGTTGTTTGTTATTTAGAACTTGAGATATAAAGCTTTAACTAAAATAGAATCTTAAAAAATGGACTTTACGTTGAATAGAACAATGTAACTCGTCTCTTAACTTGTTCGAATTTAATGAGCAATAGCTAAAATTAAGGTTGCCTGTCATTTGACCGAATTGATAATTGTTCGCCGCGACACTTGCCCACTTTTTAAAAATAAAATAAAATAAATAAATAAAAGCCTGAATCCACTTGATCGAATTGATAATTGGTCGTTGTGACATTTCCCCAACTTTTTAAATATTAATATAAATAATTAAATAAAATACAGAAACCACTTGTTAGAATTGATACTTGTTCGCTGTGACAGTTGTCCGACTTTATTAAAATATTATGTATTAAATAATTGAAAGTTGACCGAATTGATAGTAGCCCTCCTTGACACTTGCCCACTTTTAAAAATGAAATTAAAATGAATTAATAAAAGCCTGAATCCATGTGGTCGAATTGATAGCTGGTCGATGTGACAGTTGTCCGACTTTTTAAAATGAAATAATAATAATTTAGAATTTGTGTCATTTGACCGAATTGATATTTGCTCGCTGTGACAGTTGTTAGAAGAGAGGAGGGGGCAGCGAGGAGAGGGAGAGGGCGGGGCGAACGCCCCTATTCTCTTTTTTTGGACTGCCCATGTGGGTAGAGGCATAGATAAAAAATACCCTAGGAGGTATTTTTTATCTATGGTAGAGGGTTGGCAGCCTGGAAGGCTGGCTGTACACAATGACGAGTTAATATTCTGCATTCAGTGCATTACAACAATGAAAAATGTTGTACCCAGGGGGATGTTTCATAAAACACCTGTAAAACAGGTCCTGTAATACAGGACTTTTAAAATAAAAAATACAATGCCTGTAAAATCTGTTTCATAAAAACCATTATACAGATACAAAATCAGCTGTGAATCTTCATCTGAATTACGAGATTGTGTTTCATAAACAGTAGTGTCCTGTATTACAGGCTCTGTAAATTGGAGAAATTCTTATTGTACTCAAGAACACCATAAAATATTTACAAGTCATCCATTTTATATTTACACAGAGTGTTGTTGGAACTTTTTTGATTTGTAAGTAGTTGAAATTGACTCAGAACGCAGTTCTAGTGATGATGAAAACATAATTATTTGTAGGGCAAGGATATTTAAACAAAGAATTTCATATAATCTTTTTGCAAGAAACCTACGAGTTCTAATTGACTTAATTAATTAAATATGAGACATGGTAATAGGCTAATAATCAACACAACATGTTCATCTTATTAATTTAAATTATTTGTTGATCCATATAACTAACTGTTAAAAAAGACAAATTTCATAAATCATTCACATTAAAAAAAAAACACATTTTAGTCTAAACAAAACCATTTTTCGTCTAAAAATTTTGGAAGAGTGCAATAATTAGAACAATAACATTTTGGAAGATTGTAAGAATAATTATTAATATGAGCACGGTTTATAGTATTTCTTTAGTTTTCCTATTATATATTATTTTTATACGTAACGCATACTTCTCCTAAAACAAAATAAGGTTGAAATAATATAAAAATATAGAAAGAAATACGAATTAAATATTTATTTCCTCCCAACTCGATGTATTAATGTTAATGTTTGTGGACTTTCCTTAACAACATTCAGCATTATTTTTATTAAACATATTCCGATTAAATATTGCTTAATATATTATTTTTTGTTGGACAAACTAGTAAGAAATATGAATAAATTCTTTATTTGGACAGATACATCATATTTTGCTCACAAACGTAATTATAGTAATCACATATTCAGAGACCGTAATAGTCATTCTAACTTTGATCTTCTATGATTAATATTAAAAATAACTATTCGTAGAAACAAATCACACCATTCGATAGGAAATTTAATATACTTTAAGTACTCAACCGGAAAACCCCATAGGTGTCAAAATTTGGCGGCAGTTTTAATTCGAAGCAGCGCGCGTCGCGTTTTTCCCAATCTCACCCATGTTATAAGAACGGTACCCGCTCCTGGTAGTGGTGGGGGAGCGGAGTGGCCGCCGGACCGTTCTCGCGGCATTTAGTCGCTGTTCCATGTTTATAGTTCTATGCTCACTCCTTGGCTTTGCTTGATAACGTCCACGCACAGAGCAATAATAGTCTATGTGGGTGGGGCAAAGGCAAGGTAAAAAAGACGCCGCCACCCTCTTAAAAAAAAGTGAGACCAACCCGATGGACACTGCATAGTCCCTCACTTCATTCCACGCTTTCCTCCTAGATTCCTTTGTTATGTTCGGGCTGTATTGGTCGAATAATTGGCTTTTCTTTCTGATTATCATTCTCAGAAAATTCCTTATCAACATATTTTTTCCCTCTCTTTTAGACGTGATATTGGTTAGAAGGAATAAGTGTCCCAAGTATATTCACTATATAATTCTAACCTAAATTGAAAAAGTAAACAAACAAATCCCAGGATTCTATTGTAATACAGGTAAAAATTTACAGGTGATTTTATGATTGTAGAATAATTTTTATGAAACAGATGTTACAGGCATTGTATTTTTTATTCAAAAAGTCCTGTATTACAGGACCTGTATATCAAGCCTTTTTTGAAACAGCCCCTTGTAAGTGGCTGATACAAACAATAATGTTCTCATAACCACTAAAACTCCTTCTTGAGACCATTTCAACTACTAAAAGACAAGAATACTTCCAAAACTACACTGTTCAAACTAAAAAGATATAACGTGTACAACTTTTATGGCAGTCTAAATCTATCTTATTTACATGGCCTGTAATACAGGCAGTATTAAATCTCCTGTAAATTGTTTTACAGTTGACAAATTTTATGAAACACATGATTGTAATATTTACCAGTAATACAGGGAAATCCCCTGTATTACAGGCCCTGTAAGTTTTATGAAACAGCCCCCTGTTTAAATGTTTTTATTTGCTATAATCGTGAGTAGTCAAGAATCATTTAAGCCATATATTTTTAGATATCATCCGTTATAAGATAAGCACTAAGTAAGCATACAATCTCTAAGTGCAGGAAAACTTATTTCTGTAATTCAATCTAGTTGAGGAAATTAAGGCTACCACACAACTAATAATAATTTACCACTGTGCTTTATTTTTTTATTTATTGTGCTTTGTGCTTTATTTATTTTTTGCAGATATTTTCCTTACTGAAACAGGATATACAGCATATAAAAGTTGAAAATGAAAAGTTAAAATCTTCTATTGCTAGGGAAGATGCCAATACTATCGAGATTGTTGAAGCTGAGATTGAGTGGGAGACGGTTTCGGTCAAAAAACCAGGCAGGCGTAGGTCTGTTCCTACATTGACGCAAACTTTCCAGTTTTAAGTAATATATTTAGTGCTCTGTTAGTTTAGAGTATGGGTCATTCCATATCAACTCAACACAGTTTAAATTAAAAATTTACCTGACCATCTCAGATTTCAATGAAATTTGGTATACTGGTACACACCACTCAGACTAAGAAAAATACAAAATTTTAGCTTGATACTTCTACTAGTTTCAAAATTATGCCACGTTAAAGTTTTCAAAAAATGCTCAAAATCGACCCGTTTGTAAAATTTTAAATTGCTATAACTCCTCTCAAAATTAAGCTAGAGAGGTGAGAGAGGTGTCATTTTACAGCATTTTTAAAGCCCTTTCTAAAAATGCATAGTACTACAAAGGTCATAATAAAAACTTTTTAGCAATTTCAAAATCAAAAATTAAATTTTAAATTTCTCAAAATGCTCCGCTTTGAAAATTTTGAAAAAATTCTCAAATAGTCCATGTATAGTGGTTAACTGATGGTATAAATTTCATTAGGGGGTGCAAATGGGTTATTACAGAAAAATTCATTTGAAAACAGACTTGCACTAGAATTTCCACTATAATAACGTCTCATTGGGAAGGGATAGGAGTATTTATTTAATTATAGACAAATACTACATTTTAAAGCTAAATTTAATTATTAGACAGATTCTGACATATATCATAAGTAAAATACCCCCGTTGCAGCAGACCTGCATACTCAGCGAATTTCAAGTGTAAAACAACATATTTCGATCCAACATAGCGAGATTTGACATGTTTTTGTAAGCTCCATAAGAATAACATGGGGAATGAGTATGGAGGTTTGCTGCTACAGGTATATTAAAACTGGGTGGTTTTAATTCAATATTTAGTAGATCTGAACTAGAAGAAGCCATTTACCAAGTTTTATCAAGATATGTTGAGAAATAAGCGAGATATAGAATTTTACTTATTTCCCATAAGGTTAACATTGGGACAATGTACTGCGTTTACCACTTTCAATATCTCGGCAACCAATGGACATAGAGCCATGATTCAAATTATTAAATTGTTTGTTTTTTTTGGGCTGAATTCAATGGTACCAATAAAAATTTGAAAAATTTTATTTTTCTCTGTAAAAATCTCAAAAAACCCATTTTTGGGGGGGTTTACCCCCCTTTACCCCCCCTTCCGGTGGTCCGATCGGGCTGGTTTACAAACTCGTCCGAATAATTACTACTTTACACGTCTATGCCAAATTTCAATTCGATTGGACCATTTTTGCGCAAGTTATCGTGCTTAAAGACACACATATATATATATATATATATATATATATAGATATATATAGATATATATATATTTATGAAAGTGAACGAACGGTGTTTTTGGCATCTGAGGACCTCAAAAAGAAAAGTTATGATGGTTTTAGGCTTAGGTCTTACCATGAGACCTACGTAACAGCTTCTTCCCTATAGGGGAAATTCGCTAATTCTTCCCTATAGGGGAAATTCGCTAAAAGCCATTAAAAAATAGTTAGGTGAAACTGGGCTACTATTTAACACATATTAAAAATAAATTGATAATGGCATAATGCTTTTAAGAATTGTAAGTACTATTGGGTAATTTAAAGTATTATTGTTAGAACTTTTTGGAGAACAATCAACTTATATTTGTAAGTGACATATCAAGATAAATTATTAATTTTTTTTGTGTAAAAAAATTACCTAACTAATAAGTACGGTAATTGGATAGCACAATATTTCTATTCATTTCATAAATTAATTCATAAAATAAATAATTTGGGAGGTAATATAGCTTGTTTCATTGGAAAGATGTTACACTCCTCTTGTAAGGAGGTAGTGGTTGATAAGGATAAGGAGTGGTTAAATAAGTGATAGATTATTCATCACAACAAGTTGGCTCATGAGTTCTGCAGTGACGTGTCTCAACCTGTAGCAGTCTGCAAGTTGGAGACTGCAGCCTCTGCTGTTCACATGTTAGAGTCAGTTCAGAGTTTAGTCTCCAGTCAGTAACAGGTGGTGTAACAGTAACAAGTATCTATTAGAGAAAAAATATATTTGTTGAGAGTTAAAGTGTAAGTGTTCGTGAGCAAAGTGAATGAGTGCTTGTGTAGTGATAGAGTAACTTAGTGCCTATTTCAGTTGTACTTATTTCTGTAGATCCGTTTGATTTTACAATAAGACAGACAATATTTCTTAATAGATCAAATATTTTTGTCCAATAATTTAGATTAGTGAGTGAGTAATTTAATAATTTGTTTACAATTACTTCATTTGTTTAATAATTAACTGACAATATTCGTTTTTATTAATAAAACATTCCTCAAAATAAAACATTTTCATGGTTTTTAAAAATTAGTTGTTACGTCTACATATTTGAAGATTTTTAACAATATTTTCAATGACTTATTAATTAAGAATTGAAATGGAAAACAGGCATAGAACAATTAGATGTTTCAATCCTTTTTCAAAGAAAGATCATAGAGCAACAAAATCGCTTAGAACAGTAACCCAATGGATGCTTGAACATTTTCAAGATTTAATCTTGCCTAAAGATGCTAAAGTATGTGACGTATGCAGAAAAGAGTTATCAACTCTAAAGAAAAATGAAGAAAGCAATCAAGCCAGTGCTAATTTTAGCCGAGAGCCAGAAATTATAAATAATTCTGATTCTGAAAATGACCCAGATTTCCAGCCTAAATCAGATGTTGTTCAAACACTTAATGCTTCTCTTCATGAACTTGGTGAATCACCGCTTGATTCAAAAAAAGTAAAATCAAAATGTTATGCTTCACAAAAAATTGCTAAGATTAATTCAGCCATGAAACGTAAACTTTTTACTTCTATTCAAGACTCCTCTTCTGATGAAGCTCATGAAACGCTTGACGATTCAGTTTTGAAAAACCTAAAAGACCATTTCTCACACTGCACTTCAAGAGACAAAAAGTTAATGATATTAACATGCTTGCCTGTTTCATGGAGCGTAAGGAAAATAATGCGAGAATTCAATGCACCAAATTACATGGTGAGGCAATCGAAGAAAATACTTAAAGATAAAGGTATTTTAGAAGGCCCTAATCAAAAACCTGGTAAGAGCCTGCCACCAGAAGTAGTAATAGCAGTACGGTCATTCTACGAGTCTGATGAAATCAGCCGAGTTTTACCTGGTAAAAAAGACTGTGTATCTGTTAAGACCGAGACAGGTGATAAAGCCGTACTACCCAAACGGTTAGTGTTGTGCAATTTAATGGAGGCCTATCGAACCTTCAAAGATAAAAATCCTACAATAAAAATAGGATTTTCAAAGTTCGCAGAACTAAGGCCAAAAAACTGTGTGCTGGCAGGTGCTAGCGGTACCCATTCCGTGTGCGTTTGTACTATACATCAGAATTTAAAATTGATGTTAGAGAACGCAAAAATTAGCTCAATAACTAATGGTGAGCTGCTTACATATAAACACTGTATTGCCAAAGCACTTTGCAACCCTGCCTCCATTAGTTGTTTCTTTGGTGAATGTTCAACCTGTCCAGGTACAGATTACATAAAAAAGTTATTGGAAGAAAGTTTTGAAGAAAAAGGTATCGAAAAAGTAACTTTTCGTCAGTGGCTATCAGTTGATAGATGTAATTTGGAGACAATAAAAAAATCAACTTCAGAGTTTATTGAGTTATTTGTTCAAAATTTGTCAGCATTAATCAGACATGACTTTATTGCTAAAAGTCAAAGCTCCTTTCTGTCTCACTTAAAAGAGAATCTTGAGAGCTCAGAGTACCTTGTCATGTGTGACTTTTCCGAGAACTATAGCTTTGTGCTTCAAGATGAAGCGCAAAGCTACCACTGGAACAGTGGTCAATCAACTGTCCATCCATTTGTGATCTATTATAAAAGGGAAGGAAAAACCAAACATGTAAGCTTTGTTATCATTTCCGAAGTTTTAGAACACAATACCATAGCAGTGTATTGTTTCCAAAAGAAACTGATAGAATTCATGAAAGATAAATTTGGAGACAACATATCTCGAATATATTACTTTTCTGATGGGTCCGCCGCACAATATAAAAACAGGAAAAACTTTACCAACCTGAGCTTTCACTCAGAAGACTTCAAAATTGACGCAGAGTGGCACTTCTCAGCAACTGCTCATGGGAAAAGTGCCTGTGATGGTGTTGGAGGAGTTGTAAAGAGATTAGCCGCCAGAGCCAGTTTGCAAAGGCCCTATGATGACCAAATTCAAACTCCATTCCAACTGTACGAGTGGTCAATGCAAAATATATTTGTGGCAAATTTTGTTTACGTTACTCAACAAGAGTATATTGAAACTGAGAGGCACCTGGAAAATCGGCTTAAAAAATCTATAACGATAGACGGAACACAGAAACTCCATGCATTCATTCCTATGCCTTCTTGTAATAGCAAAATTAAAGTAAAAGTTTTTTCAGAATCCACTGAATTTAAGATTGAAACTGTTACAACGATTCAAGATCGTTTAAGTTTAGCAGAAGTCAGTGGGTATGTTACAATCGTCTATGACAACAACTGGTGGCTGGCTTATGTACTAGAAAAAGAAGAACTCAATGATGAAGTAAAAGTTTAATTTTTAAACCCAACTGGTCCATCGCCTAGCTACTCTTTCCCAAGAAGACCGGATATTCTTTGGCTTCCTGTGACACATGTGCTAACTAAAGTAAATCCTATAACCCCAACCGGCCGAACTTATAAGTTGTCACATGAAGAACAGAAAAAAACCATCGAAGCCTTCACCGACTTTGACAAAACTTTTTAGAAATGTTAAAAAAGGCTGCCAGTAATAATGTAAGTAATTATGTTCATTTAATGCAAGTTTTCCCTGAAATGTGTACATAGCCAAAGTGAATTTAATATAAATATATGGTTTTAAAACTTAACAAAAATACTATGTGTCAAATAGTAGCCCAGTTTCAACTAACTATTTTTAATGGCTTTTTTACTTATGATATATGTCTAAAGCTTTCTAATAATTAAATTTAGCTTTAAAATGTAGTATTTGTCTATAATTAAATAAATACTCCTATCCCTTCCCAATGAGACGTTATTATAGTGGAAATTCTAGTGCAAGTCTGTTTTCAAATGAATTTTTCTGTAATAACCCATTTACACCCCCTAATGAAATTTATACCATCAGTTAACCACTATACATGGACTATTTGAGAATTTTTTCAAAATTTTCAAAGCGGAGCATTTTGAGAAATTTAAAATTCAATTTTTGATTTTGAAATTGTTAAAAATGTTTTTATTTTGACCTTTGTAGTACTATGCATTTTTAGAAAGGGCTTTAAAAATGCTGTAAAATGACGCCTCTCTCACCTCTCTAGCTTAATTTTGAGAGGAGTTATAGCAATTTAAAATTTTTCAAACGGGTCGATTTTGAGCATTTTTTGAAAACTTTAACGAGGTGTAATTTTGAAACTAGTTGAGGTATTAAGCTCAAATTTGGTATTTTTCTTAGTCCATACAGGGTGTGCCAGTATACCAAATTTCAATGAAATCTGAGATGGTCAGGAAAATGACTGTGTTAAATTGATATGGAATGACCCGTATCAGTAATAACAATAACTCTGAAAGTAGGCCTAACGGTATGACAACAGCGGAACAGGTTATTAGACCTAATAGGTACTCTTTATCACCCCAGTAGACCAACTTAAAAGTCATTGAAACCTCATCTCGAGTGAGGAATTTATTTGAGAATACTAGGCCTGATTCCAATGTAACCAGGACTAAAAGAGGCAGCATGTTACAAAAAATTCATCTCTACGCGGATAGTCAGGGTAGATAAGTAGGCGAATTAATAAGGAAATACACCCGTTGCAGCAGACCTGCATACTCAGCGAATTTCAAATGCAAAAGACCATAATTCAATGCAACATAGCGAAATTTGACATGTTTTTGTAATCTCCATAAGAATAACATGGGGAATGAGTATGCAGGTTTGCTGCAACAGGTATGTTAAAACTGGTTGGTTTTAATTCATTATTTAATAGATCTTGACTAGAAGAAGCCATATACCAAGTTTTATCAAGAAATGTTAAAAAATAAGGAAGATATAGAATTTTTTTTTATTTCCCATAAGGATAACATGGGGAATGATTATGCAGGTTTGCTGCCACAAAAATGGAAATTTCGGGGATTTTAACTAAAATACATTAGATCTCATCTAGATGAACCCACAAACCAAGTTTTATCCAGATATATTGAGAAATAAGCGAGATATAGAATTTTACTTATTCCCCATAAGGTTAACATTGGGACAACGTACTGTGTTTACCACTTTCAATATCTCGGTAACCAATGGACATAGAGCAATGATTCAAAACACTAAATTGTTTGTTTTTTTGAGCTGAATTCAATGGTGCCAACAAAAATGTGGTTAATTTTATTTTTCTATGTAAAAAACTCAAAAAACCCCTTTTTTGGGGGGGTTTATCCCCCTTCACCCCCCCTTCCGATGGTCCGATCGGGCTGGTTTACGAACTCGTCCAATTGATTACCACTTTACATGTCTGTACCAAATTTCATTAGGATCGGACCATATTTAGCCTACGGCCGCTATCGTGCTTACAGACACATATATATATACATATATAGATAGATAGATAGATATATATATATATATAAAAATTCGAACCAATGGTGTTTTTTGCTTCTGGTGGCCCCAAAACAAAAAGTTATCACGGTCTCGGGCTTAGGTATTACCATAAGACCTACGGTAATAGCTTCTTCCCTATAGGGGAAATTCGCTAAAAAGAAGCTAACTGTGAAATACTGTCTTTTGTTAAGCCCAATGATAAAATGAGTTGTGTAGTACCATCTGAGCAAGAAGTCTTTGGATGAGATAACTTTGTTGTGTTGTTCGGGGGGACCAATGATTTAGCTTGTAATGAAAAAAATGAATTGCGTAAGTGTCTAAGAAGAAAGTTGAAAGAGCTGTCAATGAATAATACAGTAGTGTTTTCAGTACCTCATAGGTATGACTTGCCTATAAATTCAGCTATATTTGAAGAAATCAGGAAAACTAATTCAGAAATTGAAAAACTTTATAAGTATTTCAAGAACAGCACTTATGTGGATATAAGTAAGTTAGGGAAAGATTTCTATACTGCAAATGGTTTTCATCTTAATGTAAGTGGAAAGCATTATGTAACTGATCAAATAGTGGCATGTGTGAACAAATATATTGACTCCAAGAAAATGCTCAATAATGAACCTGTAGTTGTTAAAAATAGTAATTTTTTAGCCTAGAAGACAAATGCTTCTCAACAAGTAGGCCTAAGACTTTTTCAGATCAAACTTTGAATTTGTTTTTCTGGAATGTCCAGAGTGTTTGTAATAAATTAGATGTCCTTGGCCTTATGTGTTGTAATATTTAACAATGTGAGTGTTATTACTTTAGCGGAACATTGGTTAAATAATGCTGATGCCTCTTTTTTGCCATTACCCGGTTATTCGCTTGCTTCTTTCTATGGTAGAACTAACAAGATCCATGGTGGTTCTGCAATTTTTGTCAAAGAGGATATTGACTATCTTGAGATATCCCAAGTTAAGGAAGCCTCCATAGAAATGGTTTGCGAAGCTACGGCGGTAGAACTTGTAAAGGAAAAAATTGTTGTTATTTCTGTCTATAGGCCATATAATATGGACCCTGTATATTTTGTAAATTTTCGTAATTGTCTCATAACATAATATGTCTGTCATACAAATGTAATTGTAGCCTAACTTAGTGGTTTGTGGCGAATTTATGTAAATTGTAATTCTGATAGTAATATAAGAATGATCTTGTAAATTTGTTTAATTGTTTTGGATTGATGATAACAAATGAAGAGGCTACTAGACCTATGTCAGGAAGTTGCATTTACAACATAGTCACAGATATTCATGATTCCAAATGGATTTCAAGGGTTATTCTTACTGTTATTTTTTCAGATCATGATGGCATAGTGTTTTCACTTAATACAGATGTTAGTTCATGCAAGGAAAGTAAGCCAAAAAATCTTGCTAGGTTAGTGAATGATTTTAATTCAACTTTGTTTTTAGATAGGCTAAGCCAAATTAATTGGATTGATGTGTACATTTTGGATAGCATTGAAGATAAATTTAAGGCTTTCCATGATTTGTTTCTATGGGCTGTGAATGAATCTTTTCAAACCAAATAAATCAAACATTTATCGCTAAAAACAATTCAACAATACCAGAAATAGTGTATTATCTGACTGTGTTAGGCTTAACAATCATTCATTTCGTTTTGTTCTCAAAACTAAAAGCATTATTTTCAATTAATTACTTTTCTTGTATGTTGCAACATAAAAATATTTATATTAGAATTTACTCTGAAAACAAAAGATTTAATTCAGAAATCCAAGTATTCCATATTGATTGAGAAAAAACGATATAATGAGATGAGATTGCAAGTATGACTGAAAATGAGTATCAAAATATTATTTTTATTGTCATTCAACAAAATGTATTTTCGTTCAGAACCCCCGGCATAGCGGAGGACACAGAAGAAGGGCGAGCCCATGAACTCCCATCCAACTCGGAAATAAATGTAATCTGTCCGGGGCTCGGAAAAAAAGGAATGTTGAAGGCGCTGAGGTAAGTCCATATGGATCTAATTGCTTTCTTATCTGAAAATTTAAGCCTTCACATACATGAAAATAAAATTTTTGAGGCCGATATCTTCTGCCTCGGCTTGACATGAATCTTTTGCTCCAAGCTGTCCTTACCGTGGAAAAGATAATTATCTTGTTCAATGTTCGCCTCAATGTATAGCCTAGCCAAATTTGATATAGTAAACATTGCAGTTTTGATTTAGTAATTTCCTCCACAGACCCAAATGTTTCTGAGAAGGTAACGATTTTTAACCTTATGGCTCAAAATCTTGTCCGCCGACGAAAGACAAAAGGACATAATTTAACAAAATGTTTTTTGCACCATTTGTCCCTATTCACACCACTGTGACATACTGGACAATATAGACATAGCGGTGTGGTGTCTTCGACACGACGACATCGGATGTAACGTTCTGTTCATTGCAAGAATTACATCTTTTAGTAGTGTATCTCTCATCAAACACTATAACTTTGTGTCCTCACTCCGCAGGGTGGATATCAATTTTTCGTGTGAAAACTTCCTCCGGGTGCGAAATTTGGCAGTCTTTATGAAAACAGTGCCAGTCCCGTTTACAATAACTTTATTTTAAGGCGTAAAGTACTCTTTAGTGATGTTGTCAAAAAACCGTTGAAACCTCGTGTATCAATCGAACTTCAAACTTCTCATTCTCTGTTAAACGTAAATCTCTTGTCGGCGTTTGAACCATTTCAGTTTGAATTCTGTGAAGGCCCAGTATTTTAAAATACTCTTCCTAATAACGATATCTTTTTACTTTTCTTTTGCTCCAGATCTATTCGAATTTGACGGTCGATATCATTTTTCCACCTTTTTCTTTTCTTCTTATGAAAGTATTCGCAGGTGTCACAGATTACGCGCCCCACAGATAATGATTGGGAAATTAAATTTTTCTGCTCTGTCTTGCGGCGAGTTACTAGAGGTAGGATAGCACCGGGATCGACAGAAACGATATCATTATGATTTTCTCGAATTCCTTCATAACCTCCTTGATAAAACGTCTTTCTTTTTTTCAGACCTCCTTCTTTTTGATACATATCCAATTGTTTCGTTTTATTAATAGAAAACGATACTTGAATTCCATCCGTCTGCATACTAAATCCACCGAAAATCCTCTATGTGTTGTTTAAACTTAATGTTTACTCAGAGGTTAGTAATGGAAATGTTTGTTTTTTACAGAGAATATAACAAGGAAAGAATAAAAAGACAACCCCCATCAAAAGAGAGGACAGAACTTTTAGAGTTTATTAAAGAATTCTTCGATTCGGATACAGAGGAATCAGCAACAGAAACGTGAGATGTCCCTGTGGGCCATGTCCCCTGAAGTCATGAAAATCAATGGTAAATTATAACCCATTATTTTTTTACTATGCAAGATATGCAATTGCAAAGTTAAGTACATTTTGTTAAGTATTACAATAAATATTTAATATACTCTAAGCCTTTGACCAACCCCTTATGTAAAAGAAATTAAAATATACAGTACAAAAGAAAATACTGCTATGAATTTTCCTGTTAGAAGGTAAAACTATTATTAATTTTACCAACAAGGGGTAGCTCGGGGCAACGATTTCCAACTGAATGTGATAGAGAACATTTCAAGCTTTTTATAGCTGATATAAAATATACGGTAAGAAACAGTACGAATCAAAACTTAAGTCTCTCTGAATATTATAAAGTTTTTTCCCTGTGTAAAAAATATAGCCTTACAAATTATTGTACATGATTGCGTAAAAACAAGTATATGTTTTACCTCTACGGCTCTGCTGGATAACATTACTCTCTGGCAAAACTGCCATAGCAGCAAAATAGTTTAATTTACTAATTAAATTTTTTACTGATTTATATTTGTTGGTAGTGAAACAAACTGCCACACGTTCGACAGCGGTCATATTAATAATGACCAGTCTTTAGGGGATTCCCCAAGATATTGGAATGAGCCCCTGACCTGATAATGATATATTTTAGCCCTGCATCTATTAACAAACTTTAAGCAATGCCTAAATCAATTAAATTCAAAACTTGATTTTTTCACTTTTGGTCATGTTTATTGGGATTTTGAACCACTGTGCGACATAAGACGAACGGACATAATTTAACAAAATGTTTTTTTCACCAATTTTGTCCCTATTAACACCACTATGGCATACTGGGCAATAGACACACAGTGAGGTGTCTTTGACACGATGATATCTGAAATGTTCTGTTCGTTTAGTAATTCGTACACCAATTGATGTCTGAAAGTGCCTTAACCCAATGAAAACCCATTACTTAAAATTTTATTTTTCGTTGACACTCCAACAGTCAACATTGAAGGTTGAGATCAATATCTTGACAATAGTGAATAAATTATGGAAAACAACATGGTTCAAAATCGCATATTTTATTTGTCCCTAAAAAGGTACAATGGGTCTCGGGAGGCTAATAATGGAAATGTTTGTTTGTTCAGAGATCACCACAACGAAGGAGTCAGCAGCTTGGAGTCTACGCAGGAGGAGTTCGAGACTTGGACAACAACATACACGAGTGGATTTTTTAACTACACATGTAGAGTTGTAAAGGACAACTTAAATGACACAATTACTGCATATAACATTAAAAAAGAACAAAGAAAATTTAAATAAACATATATAAACATTACAATGTTGTAATATTATCCTTAGTCCCAAGTATTCTCAAGAGGGATTTGATTTTTATGGCTCAAAATCCTCTCCGCCGACGAAAGATGAACAGAATAATTTAACAAATGTTTTTGCATTATTTTGTCTCTCTTCTCACAACTATAACATACTGGGTATTAGACATAACAGTGTGGCGTCTTCGATGCGATGACATTGGATGAAATATTTTGTTTGTAGAAAGGACTGCAAATGTTACGCTCAGTTTCTGATTATCGGAAACAAAACAAATGATTTTCACCCATCAGAAGTAAACTCTTTTTGAATGCTGTAAAATAACTGCAAAGGTTTCCAACAGAAGTAAACTCTTTTTTAATGCTGTAAAACAACTGCAAAACTTACACAAGTCCTTGTTGAACGATTCATTTCTAGACATTAGATGGTGATTCACTATTGTAGAAAATATCAAAACAAGTATCATGAGATTCTTTCTCTTTTAATGTCGGAAATTTCATGTTCAAATAGTGTTTGATCATTGAAAGGTGTGAAAAGTGATGTTGGTCTGTGTGATGGTTTCTTAACATTTCGCGATGAACCATCAACTGGTATCTGCTTTTACAGTCATAATTCAGAAACTATCTCATAGCCAAATAGTGTTCGATGACAGAATCAAAAGAAAATTTAAATTTGCGTGGATGATGAATATTCCACACCCTTGTTCGTCTCTTTCCACAATTTATCCTTTTTTTATATAACGGACAGAAGAAACATCCAATACATTTCTTCAGGGTTTATCATCATCTCTGATCCGTTTCTTATGGGAGGCCATCGACCACATAGTACAATAGACGGAGCAATAGAAACCACGAAGAGAAGCCTAAATTTGCTGCTAGTCCCTATGCATGGAAAAAATAAAGTAAATACAAATTACAAATATGGTATCAAATTATACGTCTGAATCTCAGAATCACTATAGTACCAAATATAAATTGCTTACAGGTAGTTTACACATCGTAAACACTGAAAACTAGAAGCTTGTCCTGACATTTTTTGAAAGAAGTTGCCGCCGCGGAATAATAATAATAATAATATTTCTTTATTGCGTGAACAATGGTTGTACATTGCATTGCATGCGTCAATATATATATTACTAAAGCTAAGGTTTATCATTCATACCTGCATACATACATACATCAAGTTGCCATACATTCATCACATTCATACCTAACACCGATGACATAGTTTATTTAATTTTGAACTATCCCAGCAGCCCCCATAAACTCGTCAACAGAGTAGAATGCCCTAGACGCCAGGTAGCGTTTTAAATTCGATTTGAATTGTTTTTCGTTTGCTGGTATCTGTTTGATGGTATCAGGGAGCTCGTTGATTAGCTTAACACCGATCTGAGCTGGCAGACTTTCAAATTTTGAAGGAATACACCTGTAACGTTCCTGTGATGTGTAAACTGCTTTTAAACCATTTATAATTGGTACCATAGTAATTGTGAGATTCAGACCTTTAATTTGATTCCAAATTTGTATTTTTTTTGGTCGACTATATTTTTGTATATAGCAGTTTAGGATTGACTTTCTTTTAACCCTTTCTTACCCACGGAGTATTTTTTTACTCATGGTTTGTTTGTTATTAAAACGCAAGGTTTATTTTCCCAATGAATAATAAAATACTCATGGTTCAAAGGTAAATTTAATGCTGAATACGTTGGCAGCAATGGTAGGAGACTTCAGGGGCCCATTTCAGTTTTGTTGTTGTTTTTACTTGTCAAAACATGGTTCCCGGACTCCTGTGGATTTCGTGATTTTTGAGAATTTTTTTCGATATGTTCTTATTCATTTACAGCCATAAGAAAATTCCTTGTCATAAACTGTAAAGTTTTAATGCTTATTAAATACTTTTTAGAGTGATAACACGTCCTGGCTAACGTGTAGGTTAGGTTTTATTGATGAGTAAAATATTACTCACTGGGAAGATAGTTTAGGTCAATAAGTAAAATAATACTCATTGGGATGGTAAGTTACTGAAAGGTTCTAAGTAGTATTCAGCTCTTTGGGATGGTGATAGTCTCTACCCTTTTTGACTTATTTTATATAATGTAGTATTTTTCTGGACCAAAATAATACATTTTTATCGATTGCCTCCTTTTATATATGTTTTAAAATATATTTTGTACGTAATATAAATTTATTACTTTATATTACATATATTATATTTTAATATATTATTGTAATATATATTTTGTATGTATTTTGTATTTTTTAAATGTATTTTATAATGTGATAAAACATTTTTGTATCTGCTTTTACACAGTGTTACTTTATATCCCCAATGATAAATATTTTACTCATGGTCATTCCGTAACTTCCCAATGATGAATATTTTACTCATGAAAAAAATTTTTCTATAAAAAGGTATATTTGTGTAACAAAATGTTTTTCATGTTATTTTAAGCCTTTTATTAATAAATAGAGCAAAGAAAAATTTTTTTAATGTTTATTTCATATCTTGGGAAGCAAAGGGTTAATGCAGGCGCCGTCTGTGGACACCCGGTATATCTTTGAAAAATTATTCAAACATATGATCATTTTCAATATTGGCATCTGTAATCCATCCATTTTACTAGTATATATTTGCATAATGCAAGTCTTCTGCAAAACACAGCAGAAAATTTTTCAAGAATAAGCATTGATTTAGTTTTAGAAAAATAACACATAGAAAAATATGTAAATAAATAAATAATTTGAGTTACATATTTTTTATTATCTTTTTAACATTTTTGAAAAGTCTTATTAAAGATTTCTAATTTTATACAGTTTTAGTGTAATGTTAACATTGCTGAAATTTTTCAAAGTGTGTAATTTCTATGTTGGTGTAGGACAGCTATGTGAACAGTATATTTTATATATTTGTAATTATCCACCGCCGGTGATAATTTCACAGGACCTATTGACCGAATAGCTGTTCTAGAACAGCTATATGAACATAATCAAAGCTCTTATTTACTTAATCAATAACAAGCCTAAAAGATTGTACCACAATTATGCTACACTTATTGGTATTGCACTGAAGAAGTACTATGGGATCTCAGGGGTTTATCTGCAAGATAACAAAGAAATTTGAAGTTTCAACTGATCAAGTCATTGCAATTTACATTCAATTTCAGTAACAAAACACAAAACTCTGACAAGTGCGACTGAACTGCGGAACCCGAAAGATTTTACCACAGTTATGCTACACTTGGTGTAGCGTTGTAGAATTGGTGTTGCACTAAAAAAAATTCTATGGGATCTCATGGTTTTCTCTGCTAGATAAAAAGAAAATTACAGTTTCAACTGATCAAGGTATTTCAATTTACATTCAATTTCAGTAACAAAACACAAAACTCTGACAAGTGACTGAACTGCGGAACCCGGTAAGTTTAAGAAATGTGAAACTTTTGGTTCCCATTTTTCTTCTCCAAGAACCAGGTAGTTGGCAAAACAGACACGGGCCTTCACGTGTTTCCACTTTGAACTTAGAGCATTTTGCTCATATTATCCCGATTATCAGGACACTAACTGGTGCCAAAATGTCCAGACAAAACTTTTACTGTCATCCCTGACACCATTGAACAGAGGCAAATACCTCCTCGGATAACACAAAACATAAACATCTCCTCACAACACCCTAACACGTACCCACAACACTCAGATGTAAGTACTAACCCAATGCATTAAACAATGGCACCGTCACTTTGCGGTAGCTTTAACTATAACAGCTTCCAAAAATACAAATCCCGACTAACTTCCGAAACCCAAATCTCCGGCAACATTCTGAAACGTAAAACTCCGACAAACTTCCGAAACACGGAACACCGGCAACTTTCCAAAATGCGAAACTCAGACAACTTTCCAAAATGCGAAACTCAGACAACTTTTCGAAATGCGAAACTCTGACAAATAATTGAAATGCAAAGCTCCGGCGGTTTTACCTCTGATAAATTACCGAAATGTAAAACACGACAAATTTTCGAAACACGAAAAATGCTCGACAGTGTGAGTACTGTGCATATCCTACCCAATTACTAAAGCAAGGATGGTTTAGATTTGAACAACTAATCGCTGACACCCAGAAACACCCATATCTTGTATACTGAGAGATGTCTCTGCCATTGGTTGGAACTTAAATAGAATAATTTTATTTATCTACGACCATTGCAATAAGCACCAATTATGGTATTACAATAAACATCATAATGATATACATTAAAACACCAAAAACCAAGCAGTACTCTAATGACGACTTTAGAGTACTGGAGTCACTTTAGAGTACTGGTTATAGACCAATGAGAGCTCGGCATTTGACGGAAGTAGTGTCATAATAACAATTATGAAACCCTCTAAAGAATGTTGGTGGTGCTAGGTTTGTTGCATTCATCGATAACTAAATTGGTTTTAGATTTTGCCAAGACCTACCTCTACAAGGTTACTTGTATTTACCTGTGCAGTGGTACAATTTAGACCCCAACACAGCACAAAAACATCCCTAGGATAACCTTAGGAACAATCCATGGGGATATTGGGAATATCCCCAGGATATCCACTATAGGTGAAAAAGTAATATCGATAATCGGCAACGATCCCTATTCAAATATGTGACTGATTTTAGCGAATTTCCCAAAAGAAAATTAAGCTAGGACTGTCGGTCTGTTGGTAAGACCTAAATGCGGGACCATGATAACTTTTATTTTGGGGCGCACAAAAGCGAAAACCATTAGTTAAAATTAATATCTGTCCATCTATATACCTTTCTATATGTGGGTCTGTATAAACACGATAATGGCCGGAAAAAAGGTACGATCATAATGACATTTGGCACTCACGTGTAAAGTGGTATTTATTCGGACGAGTTCTAACCACAGCCCGATCCGACCATTGGAAAGGGGGGGGGGGTTAAGGGAGTTATTACCCTCCAAACATGAGGTTTATTTTTTTATATTAGAAGACTGAAACTCCCCAATTGCAGCTGACCTGCATACTCAGCGAATTTCCATTCTCTAAACACATTGAAACCAAAGATAATCGCCTTTCTTTTTTGGTATTCTCCGTAGGATTAACATGGGGAATGAGTAAGCAGGTTTTCTGCTACAGGTGTGTATAAACCTCGGATGAAACATAACTGGATCGCGCCTTCCAATGCTAAAGTCAGGCGAAAACCGTGCCATCGTTTTCACCGTTGGGTGGCAAAAAGGTCTTATCTGGCGGGACCCCGACGCGACGCCAGTCGAGCGAACAGCGCTTCAATCAAACTGGCATTTACCAAACAATAAACTGAGTAAACAAATATAATTTTATATCACATTTTACAGCTTGAAATGACGAATCTTATGGTAACCATTTTGATTCCAAAAACTAATTGCATGGATTTTAATAATTTGTTTAGCGCCAAATGTTTTTAATTCTATTAAAATAAGAGGTGAAGAAAGTAGTAAGCGAGGAAGTTTTTTATATTGTGGTCGGGTAAAAAGTGTCAGTGAGAAAGTTGTAGATAACATTCCAGAGATATTTTTTTGTCTGAACAATTGTTTTTAGGATTTCTCGTTTTTGCTATAGACATTAATTTAAATAATTGATTATCAGGTGGCGTGCGAATAAGAAAGTCCTCATTTGATAACGCGTGGGACTGTCTTAACTACGACAGACTTCCCTACATTGAACGAACATCTTTATTATTTGTTTTTAATAATTTCCAGCTGACATATTGTCCCTTATCTTTGTTAATTATTACAATTCAAAGTTATGTTTAAATTAGGAAATATTTTTCTCTACTTTTACGAAAAATATTTATAATATTTAAAACTGATGCGCCTTATCTTTTAAGACAATATCACTGAACTCTTTAAATATTGTATCATACATCTATTTCCGAATGTTGACTTTTTACTGTCAAAAAAGGAAGGATAAAAAATAGTATTAAGAAAAACTCACATTCTTCGTAAGTAGATAAGAACGAAGTAACTTGTTGTTAATATTATTTCCGTATGTTTCTACTGCTCCTATTTACAATTACTGGTAATAATTTTAAACTTATATGAAATGAGAAGTGAAATAAAAATACAATAGATACTAGGAAAATACAAAAGTATTTTTAGACTGAAGTCATTGTTTAAAATTGTTTTTCCTGGTTCACAGGCGCCTCAAGAATGCAATGGTGAAGCTAAAACGTTCCGAGGACCACGAGTGTGTCCTCGGTACGTTTATCGTCCTCAGTTGGTTGGTCAAAATACACGTGAATGTCCCCCAAACGAACCATTTACAAACACACACACACACACACACACACACACACACACACACACACACACACACACACACACACACACAGACAGACACAGAGAGAGAGGGAGAGAGAGAGAGAGAGAGAGACCACGCCGAAAAACCATTTTTTGGATTCAGGGAGCACTAAAACAAATATATCCACTAACAACTCAAATTCTAAAATTTTGACGAAAACAATACTTTCTCCATATACTGTGTATTATAGGGGGGAGAAAGTAAAAATAACTAAATATAAAATAAATTAACTGCATTAGGCCTAATGAAAATCGATGTTAAATTTTCTTTTTTCTCTTCAATGTCACGAGTACTGAAATAACTTGTTGTCTCCATAATTAAAACATGAATTTCCATTTACGGAAACAAACATATAAATTAACTGGGCTTATGTAGGATGAAGGGTAGGATTAGTGAACGGATAATCTGACCTTAACTGAGGTTTTTTTCAGTTTTAACATAATACATATCATAACTTTCTAACATCGGAAGATGACGCTAGGTACCAGTTATTTATTTCATTATTGATTTTTCTCATAGATATTTATGTATCTACTCACGAAATCACTGCTATAAGGCAAACAACTTTGAAAAGAGCCTGCCCACAGTTTCATTTTTGACTGGCAATCTAAAACTGAAGGGAATTTTGTAAAACCGTTTAAGAATGATCATTTGGGGCCTAAGAGGAACCTGTAAATGCCAAATGTCAGGATTTAGTTCTTGCAGTTTTGGAAATAAGACCTAGAGATCGATTGGTAAAAGGCTCTTTAGTAAGTTGTCAGCCTGTAGGATTAATGCCGAAAACTGGGTTTTCGTTATTTCTAATTTTTTACTAGTTCCAATATGCAGGTAAATTTATTACAGTAATACAACTAGCTTACGTTGGTACACCTGTTAACGTACAACGCTCTCAATAAGATGGCGAATACGGGCTGGGCGCCCCGCCCACTCCCTCTCCTTGCTGCCCCCTCCACTCTTCTGCCAACTGTCACTGCGAGCAAATATCAATTCGGTCAAATGACACAAATTTTTAATTATTATTATTTTATTTAATAAAGTCGAGCAAATGTCACATCGACCAACTATCAATTCGACCAAGTGGATTCAGGCCTTTATTTATTTATTTTAATTTAATTTTAAAAAGTGGGCAAAAGACACGGCGAGCAGCAATCAATTCGGTCAATCGTCAATTATTTAATACCTAATATTTTTATAAAGTCGGACAACTGTCACAGCGAACAAGTATCAATTCGAACAAGTGGTTTCAGTATTTTATTTAATTATTAATATTAATATTTAAAAAGTTGGGGAAATGGCACAACGACCAATTATCAATTCGACCAAGTGGATTCAAGCTTTTATTTAATAATTTAATTTAATTTTTAAAAAGTGGGCAAGTGTCACGGCGGACAAATATCAATTCGGTCAATTGGTGGGCTCCCAAAATGGAAGCCCTTATATTGAGTATTTTAAGACCAAATTGAACTGCATACCTCAATTAATTAGAACAGGAGATATAAGAAAAATAAAAAATATATATTCTAAGTGCGAAAAGTTCATAAGAAATGTACGGGGATGAATTTTAATTTTAGGTTATCTTTAAAAAGAATCAAAATTTTAAAAAACGGATTGCTGCATTGTAATCAGCACTAAATTTTACTTTGAAATTATGTACCATAACACTATCTTTACCTCATAACAAATAACTTATATCCAATATGGATGATTCAAGATGGCGGCTAAAAATTAACAATCAGCAATCAGTTAAAGTGAATTAATTAATTATTTACCATCCAAAAACTATGGTACCATAACATTATATTGATAAATACAGGTAAAAAATGAAAAGAAGAATTTTTCCAAGTTTATCCCATTACAAAATACTGCCATTTTGAAATGTGATTTCAAGGCTAATGCACACAGGGCGGTTTTTACCGCAGCTGTTGAGCGGTTTTTGCCGCCCGTGAAGCAAAATCACATGATTTAAATGGAGGGTGCCACACGCCACCGGTCTGACACTTAAATGGAGCCAAGTGGTAAGCTTATTGGAGCGGGTTAGTTCGATGCACTTTATTCAGATGGCGTTGTAAAAACATGACTTTCTTCTTCTTCACTGATTCAGCCAATCAGAACGACGATAACGATCTGGTAACTTCCCGTTCCGTTCCCCTTATTTTCTGTCACGACGCGACGTGTGCACAACCATAACGAGTTGGAATTAATTTGAGTGTGGGAAAATACCTAAAGTACGTTTGCAGAAAGTTGTTCTAGTGTAAGTTGTTTCGCGAAATACTGTACTGCGTGATTCATGTTGTGCTTAAAGCTATTGATAGAAAATAAATACGTAGGTAGATGTTTACATAAAAGCACTTAATAAAAATTAACTAAGTTAATTTTTATTAAGTGCTTTTATGTAAAGATCTACGTATTTATTTTCTATCAATCGCTTTAAGCACAATAAGAATCACTCAGTACAGTATTTCGCGAAACAACTTGCACTAGCAGCAAACGCACTTAATCTAAACAAACCGGTAAAGTCATTAAAATTGAAAGTCTAGCAAACAAAACAAGAAAACGAAAATATAAACAAAGCAGACGACGACGATCGATATGTCGCATCGACGACGATCGATATATCGCATCGACGACCATCGATATATCGCATCGATCTTTTTAGTTCGTTGCACCATAGATAAAAAATCTGGAGTAGATATTTCATTCGGTGATTCCTGAGGGTTCTGGGGTGTTGGTGGTAGCAGTGGCGCGACCTCGCGGGATTACTTCCAAACTGTAGCGCAACAGCAGCGGTGGCGCTCCGCGTGGACCGGTGGGGAAGCAATGGAGGGGGAGTGAGGGAACGAACTCCTGAAACCAGACACCGCGCCTCGCCGCCTCGCTGCTACAGAGCTACACGGCCCCATCCAAGCTCCCTCAGTCCCTTGGTTCTCGGTCCCCGTCTCCCGGGCCGCGAGCCTGAGAGTAAATTCACACTCGTAAACACAATTTTCTCATTCTATTACATTATTTTATGTTTGATATATTGAAATGAAATATAAATCGAAGTAGTATATTAATTATTGTAATTTAATTATGATCATTTAAACTAAATTAATGCTTACGAGTACTCCTGAGATAAAACTCGGATTAGCAAGGGGTTTTACACTTTATTGGTGAGTTAAAATGTCAACTCACTTATAAAATGTGGTTTTTAAAATGTCAAATAACTTATCCTATTACTTTAAATGAGCAACGAATATTTATATATTTATAAATCCTACAGTAGACCCCCTCTTAACCGACCTCGTTTTAACCGACGATCGGATTATCCGCCCTTGCTGGTCAGATATTAAAATCGTTTTAACCTACCTATTTTGACAACAATTCTGTTTAACCGCCCTTTTCTAGGAATTGCGGCATTTCCGTTCCCATATCCGACAGTGGAAACTTTACGCTCAACTCCAAAGGTTGTTTGTTGCAGGTTAAAATATTTTGAATACAACATTCATTAATTTATTAAAACGTACAGTAGATGCTTTTCAGAGCGCGTAATACTATAAACGTCTGAGTTTTTGTTTTCGCATTCGGAAACCATCATATAATTCATCAGTAGAGTAAAGAAAAACACAAAAAATATTCACGTTGTGTGTTTGTGTGGGTGGGGAAGAGGTGTTAGTCCATTCTAAGTCAAAGTTTTTGCAATGGGTTTTTGTGACTTAAGTCTCCAGTAAGAAGCTATAAATCAACTGCCTAATCCGTAATAATACAATGATTGCTTGTTTCTCATCACAAATTTTGACAATCATCGCGTAAAATTTGTTAAAAATGTATGAACATGTTATTAAAAGTGTCATCATAAAAAGTAATTTCGCCTCGTCTAATATTTAGTTTATAATACCCCCATCGCAACAGACCTGCGTACTCAGCGAATTCCCATCTTTATATTAATAGACAAGCATTTTCCCCATAAGGTTTTTGTGCTCCTTTTTTCTCAGCCTGTGTGCAATGTAGCAAAAATCTAAGAACACCGATAGAACTGTATTTTCCTGTAGATGTGCAGAATCCCATTGAAATTTATATTAGTCTTTAGAAATGTAGAAAATTGAAATTTTCAAAAAAATTAACATTAGCCTTATGAGTTGCTGTTTTGGTGATACTATAACAACAAATGTAAACAAAGTTAGCATCATATGTAGCTGTTATCACATGCTATTTTTCGTAGAATAAAGATTTGATGTAAAAACATTAAGCCACAGTTAATTGGGGCATGGAGTGAAAATATAGAATTTGATCAAAATCAGGACTACTTAGAGAAGATTTTTTTTTTTTTATTGTCCTCCCTTCACATCCCAGGACGCAAGACCTAGCCCGGAACCGTTTTACACATTACTTCAGGCTAGGCCTAGTGGGTCACGGCATTATCACATAGCGAAAATGCCATTGGTGATTGGCGGGATTTGAACCCGGGCCTCCGAGATCGAAAGCCCGCGCTCTAACCACTATGCCAGGCCGCTCCCCACTTAGAGAAGATTAGGGATATCATACTCAAATGTGTTCCATTTTACATATATATATGGAAAAATAAAGTTTACTTGCTTAAATAAGATTAAGATATAAAAATTTTCTGATAAAAAGGGAAGAAAAAGTACATTAAGTTAAGTTTCTACCATCCAATATACTAACTGACATGCAACCGGCAGGGCCGGCGACGGGGGAGGGGGGCAAATGCACAGGGGCCTGGACTCACAAGGGGCCCGGATCCATGCGAGATTAGTAAAAATGGGGCCCAGAATCGAGATGAGTAAAAAAAGGCGGGTTTCTCAATTGCACAGGGGCCCGAAAATCCTGTCACCGGGCTTGGCAACCGGAGTATAAATGGACACATTATATTCAATTTTTTTTTATTGGTGGATAATGGGTAAAATATATATTACATTTTAGTGATAATAATAGGAAGAGAGGGAAGGAGGGAAAAAGTTCCAAATGGTAGGAAAGAAGGGAGGAGAGGTGGTAAGAAGAGAATGAAGGAGAAAAGGAGGGAAAAGTGGAGAGAAGGTCGGAAGTATAGAGTGAGGAATTAATGGAGGGAGGGAGAGAACTGTGGTAAGGGTGTACAGGATAAACTGATTTGATGACTGAAGTTTCACTTTCCTGTGATTCAATAATTATTCTTAAAAAAATAAACATTAAATCTTAATAAAATACTAATTACTAAAAACCATGCCATAAGCCAGAAATGAAGTAAAATAATTAGTCAAGGACTGAGTCTTTCTCTTTTGTTTTTGGGCCCCCAGTTTGGTTACATTATGTGTTTACATGGAAAATATGTACTATATGAAATGTATTTAGAAACGCATTGGTTTATGCGGGGATTGTTTATAAAATTAGCAATCCCTATTTGTCATTTTGAAAATTGGTTGAATTTTCGACCACTGGCGATCTCTAGTAGGATTTATTTGTATATATGAGCATTCAACTTATTTGAAGGAAAGTATTGTTTGGATACGTTATGTAAATAATATACTAAAAACGTATATTTAATTATTCATGAGCTTTAATAATGAGGGAAATTAACAAGGAGACCACATTGGTTTTCATTTGTAACACATACACTTTTGTATTTTATATAATTCTTAGTCTTTTAATTAAAATAAAGTAATCTTGTCATAGTATATAAATGTCAACAAACATATAACCAATGAATTCAAAACACTCAAAACAAACAAACAGCTTAATCTCATGAAAAAATTAAATTCAATCATAATATGGTCAGTTTTATAATCAAACACCCCTGTTGTAGAAGACCTGCATCTCCAGCCAATTTCAATAAAACATATTATCAATCCTCATCATTGTAAACATACCATATTATGCTACATTTTCAGGCAGTTTAGACCAAGACATCACCCCTCCAAAAGCTCATACTTTCTTTATTAAATTTAAAAATAATTTGTATTTTTTGATATAGTATATATTTTCTGCAAAATCTTGATCAGTGAACTCTCTATTCAAAATAAACACAAATAAAATATTCATCACCTGAAACAACCCATTTTTGGGGGGTTTACCCCCCTTTACCCCCCCCCCCCCCTTCCGGTGGTCCGATCGAGCTGGTTCACAAACTCGTCCGAGTGATTACCACTTTACACGTCTGTACCAAATTTTATTAAGATTGGACCATATTTACGGCCGCTATCGTGTTAGCAGACGTATATATATATATATATATAAATTCGAACGAATAGTGTTTTTTGCTTCTGGGGGCCCCAAAATGAAAAGTTAACATGGTCTCGTGTTTAGGTCTTACCATGAGACCTACGGTAATAGCTTATTCCTTTAAGGAAATTCGCTAAAAAGCACGTGTAGTTACGAAATATATGAATACTGTATACTCTTGATAATCCAACAGATATTGGAACGGCGGCCCTTGTGGGATTATCAAATACTATGGATTACTGAGGGTACCTTGAAAACAGCAATAAATTAAACTACAATGCAAATATTAATGAGAAATGAGTTAAAAGAAAAGTCTGTGTTAATAATGAAACGTTTATTTTACGTTCTAAATACGTGAACCAAAATAAAAATAAACTTGCGATCTTAAAACGTAGGGTCGTAGGGAAATAAACTTGTGATCTTAATCGCAGTATCGGTCTCGCAGCGCGGCGCAGCGGCATGTCGGTGTCTAGGTCGGTGTCGGGTTACAGTAATGCTCGCTCTCTCTTGCACTCACAGCAGTTACGGCGGCCGCTGCGGTGTCGGATTACCAAACGTGACGGACTATCGAGATTGCTCTGTATCTATCTTTGATTTCGTAAATTTAATCCTTCCACTAAAATTACGATCGACAAATTTACCGCCGCAATACATCGAAGATAATTTTTAAGAAACTTTGGGCTAAATGTATACAGTGGACAACAACAAACCGACATCACTTTAGTGAAGTTACTTACGCACTTACGCTTTTTTACTTTTTCACCGTAAATGTTTCAGAAAAGTCTAACTTTAATAATTATTGCAAATCTACACAGATGAAGTTTTCCAACGAGCCATCAATTAATAGAATCGGTCCAGTAAAACTGTAGATTTAGTTGTCTGAAGATTTTTAAAACTGAATTATTATAAGAGTAGATAGGGGAAAACCTACATTTGAGAGTGGCTCATACCTTTGAGGATAAGAATTTTTAAATCTACCTTAATGCAAAACTACGAAATGAGACGAATGTTTCGACACCTCAAACAGAATCAAACGTCAAAATTGGTCCAGAAATAAGGGAGGAGTTGCGTTAACAAAGGCTTCACGTATTAAATATAAGGATACTCGGCGTCATACTTCCCTCCAAGCCACTAGATAGTGTTAAAAATAGTTGTCAATGATTTTACTTATTGTATAAAAAATTAGACGGATTAAAACATTAAAATCGTAACTAATCACAAAACCTAGAATTAATATTAATTTACTAAATTTTATAGAAATTCATATTTTTGAATTTTTGATCATGATCTGCTATTCTGCAATAAATATGAAAGAAATTAAAAAGGGCTAGGCCCGGGCCGCCCAGGGGCCCGGGTCCTGTGACCAAGAGTTGCACCAGCCCCATTCTTTTGGGGGCAATGCTTAATAGTAATAAATGCGTGTTCATTGGCAATATTAAAAAAAATTACATTACGTCCAAGTTCGAATCATCATTAATAGACTCTACAACTTGTTCTAAACTTGGCAGAGCTACAGCGTAAATTCATGGCTTTTCGTAAGAAATCAATTTCTTGCAATAAATAAATAACTGTGTAAATCTTTAGAAAACTTAAGTTGGCTGAATGTAACAGCATCAAGCCAACTTAAGTTGTTGTAAGTTGGCTGTAAATTATAACAATAATTTACGTAAGAGTTATGGTTGTTTTTATTATGTAAAGCATTATTACGTTTTTTCACAAGACAGCCCCTCATCAATATGTAACTATAGTAACGGGCAGTGCCAGTAATACTCAAGCTGTTTAAAAACAAAGCAATATTAATTACTTACCATCAGGAAACGAAAGTCGCAACTAATTATGGAACTGCAAAACTAACACGAAAAACTGTAAAACTAAGTACAGCAGAGATACTGGCTCATCAAAAATCGCTCAGCAACTAATGCACTGAGAAACAACAAGGAAGGAAAATGGGAAAAAGGAGGGAATAAGGCCGCCTTCACACTAGGTCACTGTGACCGGAAAAATTTTAAAGCATAGAGTTAAATGTAGCCCTTCACACTATAGGTAACTGTTGCTTGGCAAGGAAACAGTGACCCATGAGGCATGGAAGGAGTTAATATATTTGTTCTTAATATTTATTTATTTATAAGCTGAGCATTTATTTTACTAGAAAAATTGACAATTGCGTCCATTACCAGCGCGGGTAGGGCGGGTGCGCCAACGTCAAAACCTCGAGTTGGCGCGCTCTCAGCGGCGTCTTCCGCACGCGTGGAGCCGAGGCCAGGGCAGGCCATGTGTGGTAGGAAACGGGTGCAACGATGAGAGATGAGAGCGAGAGAGCGGGGTAGCGGGGTGTGGGGATGGGGGGGGTTTGGGGGAGGGAGCGCGGCAGCGCAGTCTGGTGCGCCCGAACAGAACTACGTCGACCCGCCATAGCCCGAACAGTCTGCGTTGCCGGTAAGAATGAACTATCTACTCCAGGGTATTTTTTATCTATGGTTGCACTTTATTCAGATAGCGCTGCTGTTCCCTTACCACCGAGTTAACATGGGAGAGCCATCTCTTTACGAAGTTCATTATTACTCTATGCACACGCCGCGGGTGAAAACCGCTCAACATCAGCTGGAAAAACCGCCCCGTGTAGCATTACCCTAAAGGTATAAAACAACTTTATTTTTTGGGGGACTCATCGGATCTTTAATTATAGTGCCCAAAAGAAGCTCTGGTCAAATTTTCGTGGATGGACGTCAGTTGCCGATCTAAACGGTGTTTTTGGCCCGAAACCGGAAGCCCTCATTGCTCCGAAAGTCATAACTCCGAAAAGCATATATCCGGAAAAGTTTTCGTAATAGTGCTCTATCGGAGTAGTGCTATTTCGTAGTTGTGCATTCGGAATAGTGACCTTTCGGAGATATGCTTTTCTAATAATGTATTTATAACTTCTCGGCATTGATCTCATTTCTAACTTTCAAACGTATTTTTTGAGGCATAATTCCGAAACATACTACTCCGAAAATCATAACTCCGAAAGGCACTACTCCGAAAACATATATCCGAAAATGCACATTTCCGAAAATCTTAACACCTACTTGGTACTTACTTGGTACTTTGTGAGTCATCCAATTGGTCGCAGGCGACGTTGGATCCGTCAAGCTGATCCCAAGAGGGACACAGGTTATGTTGGACATGGTATGTTGGTTGGGGGTTGGTTGGGCCAGGCAGTTAGGCTAGATGATCAGGATATTTGGTTGCTTGCAAAAGTCATAGAATTCTTGAAGAGAATAAAAAGTTTGGCTTAATAAAAATGATTTTAACGCACTTTTAAACTTTAACAAATTAGTTTCATTTCTTAAGCTAGTTGGGAGTTTTTGAAATATTTTTTTACCTATATATGAGGGTTTTTTCTCAAAAATTGTAAGTCTATGTTGTTCAGAAAAGAGGTTCTTAAATCTAGTGTTATGTGAATGGTTTCTGAATGAGTTGGAATTATCTAGGCTATTTGACTTTATGTAAATTGAAATTTCTAAAATGAATAGGCTAGTTACAGTTAAAATACCAAAGTTCTTAAAATATTCTCTGCAAGAGGTTAGAGGATGTAGCCTAAATATACACCGGATGGCTTTTTTTTGCCAGATAAGAATTCTCTTCAGGTTTGACTCGCAAGCCCCCCACAAGATCACTGAGTAGGAGATGTAGGACTCGAATAAGCAGTGGTAAACAGATTTCATGAGTTGAAGGTTTTGAAGATTTCGTAAGTTGCGCAGGACAAACATGCCTTTTGCTAACTTACTTTCAATTTTGGCCAACTGCTCATTCCAGTCCAGGGCATCGTCCAATCTCACCCCCAGAAAATCAACTGAATTTGCAATTTCAAGCTCCGTTTCCCCAATGAGGAGATTAGGAGTTCTTGAGAACTTTGAGTTCCTTTTTTGATGAGTCTGAATACAGACAAAATTGGTTTTATCTGCATTCAGTCTCAGTTTGTTTTCTTGGAAAAATTGGGCCAGACAATTTACTTTTTCGAAAGTGTCGACCTCTAGGTCATCACACTTTCTGTGTTTGGTGACAAGAGTCGTGTCATCGGCAAACACAAATATGTTGTTTTCTGGGACTGCCTTTTTAATGTCGTTAATGTATATTAAGAAAAGCAAGGGGCCCATGATTGATCCTTGCGGAACTCCGCTTGTGATCAATCGTTCTTGTGACAGGACGGACTTGACTTTAAACTTCGTCTCAAATTCAATTTCTGTCACTTGGTATCGGCCACTCATGTATGAAATGATCCATTCAAGAGCAGCATCTTTAATACCAAGGGCAGAGAGTTTTTGAAAAAGTATGGCTGCATCGACGCAATCAAAGGCCTTGCTGAGATCTGCAAACGTTCCGATTACATACTCGCCAGCCTCCATCGCGTCGATACAGTCATTCAGGAAATCAATTAATGCCAATTTTGTTGATTTGGATTTTCTGAAGCCATATTGCCTCCCACACAGTAGATTGTTAGTCTCTAGGTAGGAGGCAAGCTGGTCACAGATTACTTTCTCAATAAATTTGGAAACTGTTGGCAACAGTGAGATTGGTCGGTAATTCCCCATCTCCCCCTCATCCCCCTTTTTGAAGATAGGCCGGACCCTGGCCACCTTACACCCCTCAGGAAAAGTCCTGGACGAGATAGAGACGTTTATAAGGCGGGCAATCGGTTTAATTACCTCAGTCTCACATGCTTTAAAGATTTTCATGCACAGATCATCCAGTCCAGCAGAAGTTTTAGGTTTAAATTTTTTAAAGATCTTCCTTAATGCCTCATCTGTTATTGGCTCAAAGTTTTTAAGTTCATAATCAGTTACACTATCTCCTCTGTCTATTGTTTGTATATTACTATCTTCATTCAGTTTTCCTGCTATATTTATGAAATAGTTATTCATGAGTTCACTGATTTCTCTTGGATTCTTTATTGTTTTCCCATTAACATTTAGTGACATGTTTGTGCCCTTACTTTTTGTTTCATTTCGATAGTCATTTATTACTCTCCAGCTTTCTTTTGATTTATTATCAGCATCGTTAATTCTTTTGTTGTACCATTCAGATTTTTCATTCTTTATTGCTAGTCTGTAAGATTCAAGAGCATGTTTATAACTATTTTTATTTACAAGTGATTTATCATTCTTCCATTTATTAAACTTCTCTATCATGACTGTTTTCAGATGTAGTATATTTTGAGAGATCCACAATATTTTATTCTGCTTATTTATTTTAATCTCTTTTTCAGGACAGGCTATGTCAAAATGATATTTTATGGTATCAATAAATATATTATACATTCTGTTTATGTCAGTCTCTGCATAAAATTCATGCCAGTTATCTTGACCTAACCTAACCTTGAGCTCTTCAATATTATCTTTTTTTAGGCATCTGATGATTTTTTTCTTGAAATGAGACTTATTGATATTAATGGCTTTGGTTTCGAGGCATATTGCTAAGTGATCTGATATGTGTGGTTCTATAGTGGAGCTTTTGTAATTATTGAAGTTTACAATAAAATTGTCGATACAAGTAGCAGAGGTTTCAGTTATTCTGGTGGGCATGTTAATTGCTGTTTTAAGTCCAAAGCTGTTCAGTAAATTTACAAAGGAATCAATATTATTGTCTTTTTTTAACATGTCAATATTTATGTCTCCTCCTATTAATAGAGATGTATTTGTTAACTCAGGTTTGATTTGTGTGAGGTACTGGTTGAATTTGACAAGAAAAGTATCTAAATTGCCATCTGGACATCTATACAGAGCTGATATTAAGAATTTTTTATTATCTAACTTAAAGCTATAGTCACAGAGTTCAAAGTTTTTTTCTTCGGAAAGTGAGCTGGAAAGCTTTAATGTCTTTGGAGTTGTTACGAGTAAATCATTTCTTACAAAAATAGCAGAGTTCTTTCGGAAAAAAACACCGAGTTCTTTCGGAACAGTTCCTTTCGGAGTCATGACTTTCAGAGTTGTGCCATTTCGAACATATGCTTTCGGAGCACGGCCTTTCGGAATTATAACTTTCGGAGTTGTGCTCTTTCGGAGATATGCTTTTGGAGTTTTGCTCTCTCGGAGTTATGACTGTCGGAGTTGTGCCTTTCGGAAATACGACGTACTGTGTGACACCTCGACGCCTGAGCAAACTCTATGGCCGATTTGTCAGAGTGTTACTGGTTTTGCTCTATCGGAGTTGTGCTCTTTCGGAGTAGTGATCTTTCGGAGTTATGCTTTTATGAGTTTTGCTCTTTCGGGTTATGACGTTCGGAGTCGTGCCTTTCGGAGTTGTGTTCCTGGAGACTCATTATAAAGTTAGAAGTAAGAAAAATTTCCATAGGTTTGGTACAAATTAAAAATATGGTCTAAAAAGCATATCTCCGAAAGAACACTACTCCGAAAGCGTATCTCCGAAAGAGCACAACTCCGAAAGGCATAACTCCGAAGGACACTGTTCCGAAACAACTCGGAGTAAAGACTTTCGGAGATCCGCTTAGTTGGAAATATGCTTTCTGAGCAGTGCCTTTCGGAGTTATGAACTTCGGAGCTGTGCCCTTTCGGAATCATGCCTTAAAAAATACATATTTTGTTTCGGAGATATGCCTATCGGAGTTATGACTCTCGGAACAATGCATGGCACTCGCCCGAAACTATGTTAAGTATATCTATATAAAAAATGTCGCGAAATATTTCGGCAAGTAAGGCGCAATTTTAATTTTAGCTCCATTAAAATACATTGTTTCACACGAAATGTTTCAGACGATTTTGTGTTTCGTGTGAAATGTTTCGCGAAACAAGTTGCACTAGTGGCAAACGCCCTTTAGAAACTTTTCGCTCAGAGTTGTTGGCAACACTGATTATAAATTAAACTAACTGTAATATATAAACAAACATCAACATAACCTATAAAACTACACATTGAGCTAGAATGGCACTGCAGACCTGAATCCAGTTTTAACTTGATATTTACTGTGAAATTAATTGAGTGAGTGTAAATTATTCCATAATCAAATATGACATACACCGGTAGTGAAATAATTACATTTCAAATCGGACATTATGCCAATTTTATCGGAACTCATTGGTGGAATTGTCAGGTAGGTTGTAATTAATAAGAATTGATTTATTTAATTAAGAAGGTCAACTTATAGCTGTTAAAGATGTTTTATTACATTATTAAGCTATTATTACAGTATTAAGCTACTTTACATGGTCCTATTACATCTTGTTTACAATCTTTTATGACCCCTTCCCTCTATAAATTGCTTGATTACCCAGCCCCTCTGCCACGAAAATGTCAAATTTATTGATTGAATTATGTGCAGTATGGGAAGATTCAATATTTTGAAAATGATAGGCCTTCATTTAATGTAGTTGAAACAAAATTTCACTTTAGGTTATGTTTTGGCACACAGACCATTCTCTTAGCAGCAATATTTCTTCGAATTTTTTAATACAAAAATTATGAATGTACACTGTGTAAGAGTATACAGTGCATACTCCCACCTTTTGCGTGAGATCTGCAGGAGGGTTACATCCAGTTTAACTTAAGAGGCACAGTGGGAAACGGAGCTATTGGACAGGGAAGTAAAGAATTATACAGTTAAGAAGAAGACAAATATTGACATTCATGAAATCATGAAATAGGTCACTCAAACTTTTAAGTCAGTCAGAAAGAGGAGGTTACGACTGCTGATTTCTGATTGGAGATATTATTGGAAATTTATATAGATTGAAATATCAATAGGACCAATATAAAGCCATTGAAGTGGTCCTCAATCGATTGTTAACAACCCTTCAACCCAAGTTCCTACTGAGTGCCCGAGACAGTAAGGTTATTATTCGTAATTATTCTGCAGAACTATAGCCTGCAGGCACTAAAGCAGGCACTACTAAAAGGATGTCAAGTAATCAATTGTCAATTATCGAGAGTCAAGTGTAATTACGGTAATTTATTAAATTTTAGTAGACAGTAGAATGTTTACAACAATGGAGTCCCAATAATCTGAAATAATTGAACCGGCCTCTTTTCGGATTGGTGAATGTTTCGGATTAAGTGGCCTTATTTTTAAAATAAAAATAATTACAAAATACCTTGTTTAAATTATTATTCTTGCTATTTCCAGGTGATCCAAAAATATGCGCCATTATATTTTGTATTTTGCAAAGGTATTCATTCGCATAGTTTTAGTTTCGTTAAAGTAATGGAGGTTACTTTCAATGTTTTCTCACGTTTGATTAAGAAGCGCGGTCGTTGCCTTTGGCAAACCTACTTCCGCCGCTGCCGTGCTGAATACCCGCAAACGTTAAGTACGCACAATCAAATTAAACGGCTCTATTTTTATTTTAAAGTTATTCCTGCAATCAGTAAATACGCATAATCAAATTTTACGGCCACTCACATTTATATTTTGATTAGGATTTTTGCGGACATTTGCCATCACTGATTAGCAAAAAACAAATGTCCGCAAAAATCCTAATCAAAATATAAAATCACCATCACCAACAATGAATTTCAAACAAAGCACTCACATTTTTTGCAAAGTTATTCCTAACGTTATCTGCGGATCGATTCATTTTGTTGCTTCACCAATGTTTGGTAATACAGTTGCATGAGATAATTGTACATCTCTAACATCAAAGACGCATTATAAATTATATAGAATTCTTTTGTTTTGTGCCCGTGGGGGGGGGGGGGGGGGGCACCGATCGCCAATTTTGCCTCAGGCGAGACAGTAAGTAGCCTATAGATCCGTCACTGCTCTCAGATAGGAGGAATAAAACCTTTTGGAACAAACAAGCGAAAAATGTCACAAAGAGAAAATCCTCTCTTCCTTGCATTAAAAAAATAGTCTGGGTTTGCAGGGGCTCTTGTTTGCTTAGCCCGCCCTTGGGTGCACCACTGTAACACAGCAATAAATAATTTATTAAAAAATTGGGTAAAATTTATAAACAAAAACTAATTTTCTGTGAAATTGAATAAGATTATCAATAACAAAAGTAACTTACATAAGCAAAAATAAAATTTTAATATACTACCACCATTTAGTTATTTAGTTATTTAACCTCATGATTTTTTTACAGGAAGGTGGATTTGTTTATGACCCAGACTCTCCTTCAGAAATAAATAACGATGTGTTGTTCAGGGAAGGACAGACACAAAGGGTGGGTTATATTCATTTCATTACCTTAGTTTCTTTAAAAAGTTCGGTGAACAGCATCAACAGAATGTGTGATTATTGATAAGTTTAATCAAGTCAGTCATGGAACAGTTTGTGCGTTATATCTCCAGCTATGGCTACTGTGCTACAAACCATATCATATGATATTTTAAACATGGATGATTTTGGTAAACACAGCGTTTGACAAACAGCGGGACTGTAGAACAATATTTGTAGACAAGTACTCCCTCTCCACCCTGTTGAAAATATAAACCTGTGAGTCTGTCTGTAATTAATATACTGCAACTACATATCATATGGCCGATGTTGTTGTCAGTTTTCACTTCTTTGTGTTTACTTTTTATAAAATAAAGTATAATGATTTGATAATTATTTTTTGTTTAATTGGTTATGTAGCCCAGGAAACTCTATAAATAAATAAATAAGAAATGGATATTAAAGTACATATTGATAAGCTTGATGGAGCTCAAAGTTGGAGACGATGGAAAAGGCAAATGGAGTTGATGTTGAAGCATCATGGGGTCCTAGACATTGTACAAGGAAAAAGGATTATGCCTCAAAAGATCGATATGACTAGCCTTGAAGCTCAGGAACAAGCAAGGATAGAACAAAGACATGAGAAGTCAGTAAGAGCATTTGAAAAAGAAGATTCTTTGGCTCAAATACTTAATGTCAGTGCTGTAGATGATAGTCATGTTGAATTAACAGCGACTTGCAGTTCAGCAAAGGACATTTGGAATAAATTATTGAGTGTATATGAACAATCCTCGAGTCAGAGATTGGACAGAACTCTTGAAAAATTTTTCTCAGCCAAGCAGGTGACTGACGAAGAGTTGATTCAGTACATCTCACGTATGCAACTTACGTTCAGAGAAGTAAATTAAGAGTTACAGAAACACAATGCTAATATACTGCCGGATATTGTACTTATTTCTCGAACTGTAAGCACTTTACCTTGTGAATATTTTGAATTCAAAAGCGTATGGGAAAGCATTCCGATTGCAGACAGAAGTGTGGATCTTTTGATTGAGAGAATAAGGCTCATTGAATCTAGATTACCTTCTAAGAGCACAACAAATGGAGGGCAGGTGTTACAAATAAACAGGAAACCAGCAGTAAAATCTAGTGGAGAAAAGCACATACAAGAGAAATCTAGTTCGAAGGTTAAATGTTTCATTTGTAAAGGACCACACTATGCTAGTAAATGTCCTCAGAACATTAAGAAATTAAATAACCAAAGAAGTAGTGGATATAGAAATCCTTCTAATGAGTACCAGAAGAAATCTAGCCAGTTTTTATGTTTTGTAACTGATGGTCAGAATCAGAATACATTTATTGCTGATTATGGAGCTTCACAACATATGTGTTTCAAGCGAGACAATTTCAGTACTTACAAAGTTTATTCTCAGCCAATTAAAGTCACAGTAGCTAATGGAGAAGCTATTTATGCTGAAGGTGAAGGCGACATACGTGTTGTTGTAAAAATTGGCAAGAACAAAATGTTTCGAATACTACAGGGAGTGTGGTATGTTCCAAAACTTGGAAGAAATCTTCTTTCAGTATCCAGGTTAGTTGAAAAAGACTATATTTTTAAAGCTTATCAAAATAAATGTGTTTTTATGAAGGACAATAAGCCACATTTATTTGGACATATTGTCAATGGTCTTTATGAGCTTGAGATGTCTGTTTTACAAAATAAGTCTTCTGTACAACTTGCAAGTGCTCATAATAAGACACTGCAAGAGTGGCATGAGAGCTTAGCGCATCAAAATAAGGCTTATGTATATAAGTTTCTACGATCTCGTGGCATCTTGGTGGAGAAAAATGACTTTTTCTGTGAGGGATGTGTGATGGGCAAACATCATAGGGAAACTTATCATACACGAACTGTGAAGCCTGAGAGCCCAGGTGAAATCATAAGTGGAGACTTATGTGGACCTATGGAAAATGTTTCTCTTGGTGGCAGTCGTTACTGTCTTGTGTTTAAAGACTACTACACAAAATTTCGACGAGTTTTCTTTTTGAAGGAAAAGACAGAAGTGCATGACTGTTTACAGGCATTCTTAAATGAGTGTCAGACTGTGGGTCATGTTGTAAGAACATTTATGAGTGACGGTGGGACAGAATTCTGCAATGCTAAAGTGAAAAAGTTGCTTTCTGATCGCGGAATTAGCATGAGAACAAGCATGCCATACACACCAGAGCAAATGGGTTCTGTAGAACGTGAAATGCGTACCTTAGTCGAAGCAGCTCGTAGTATGTTGTATACTAAGAATCTTGCGGTTGTGGGCTGAGGCAATGAATACTGCCTGTCATGTTATAAACCGCACTGGACCATCTGTTGGTGGTAAAACTCCGTATGAGTTGTGGTATAAAAAGGATCCTGCGCCTATTGGACATTTTCGCCAGTTTGGTGCTGAGTGTTATGTTCATGTACCAAAACCGAAGAGTAGGAAATGGTCTGCTAAATCAGTTCCTGGAATATTAGTAGGTTATTGTGACGAACAAGATGGCTACAAAGTTTATGTTGCTCCAAAAGTTGTAACAAGCAAAGACGTTGTTTTCAAGCCAAGTGTTTCGAAATCTAAAAAGGATGATGAAGCAGAGGGCACAGAAAATGTTAAAGAAAATGATACTAGAAATGTCAAAGCAGAGGGCATGGAGAAAACAAACAGTAACCCCTCACTGATCATGAAGTCCTCTCAACCGAAAGTTGGTCGTGAAAATCAGATTTTTGATTGTGCGAACCAAAATATTGAAAATGGAGCAGATGATGCAACGTCTTTTGAAAATGAAGCGGATGATGTAGTGTCTACTAGAGGTGATATTGTTATGGATGATGGCCGACCTCAACGTCAGCGGCGACCTCCTGCACATTTACAGGATTATATCTTACTAGCCGAAGCTGGTCCTACTTATAAAGAAGCAGTGAGTATTTCTGATTGGTGGCACTGGCAATCTGCGATGAATGATGAAATGGCATCAATGAATGAAAATGAAGTGTTTGAGTTGGTTCCTCGTCCACAAAATAAGAAAATTATTGGATTGAAGTGGGTTCTAACGAGAAAACAAAATCCTGAGCGGTATAAAGCAAGATTAGTGGCTAAAGGATACGCCCAGGAGGAAGGCGTGGACTATTTCAGTACATACAGTCCTGTAGCAAGATTTGATACGATAAGGACCGTATTAAATGTGGCAGCGCAAAATAGTATGCATCTGAAACAGTTTGATGTAAAAACAGCTTTCTTATACTCAAAGCTAGAGGAGGAAATCTACGTTAATCAACCAGAAGGTTATGATGATAACTCAGGTCGAGTTTGGAAACTGAAGCGTAGCTTGTATGGATTGAAGCAGAGTCCTAAATGCTGGAATAAATGTCTTTCTAACTTTATAGAATCAAGAGGTTTTAAAGCGAGTTCAGCAGATCCTTGTCTATTTATCCAAGAAATAAATGGCCAAAAGATGTTTGTCATTATTTATGTGGATGATGACTTATATGTGGTACTAATGAAGAGCAAGTAAATGAATTTGTACAGAATTTGCAAAGTAAGTTCAAGATTAAAGTGACGGATCCTGAAATGTACTTAGGAGTTGAAATTACAAAAAGTGATGATGGGATAACTCTAAGTCAGAGGGCATATATTGAACAGATGTTAGAGAAATATCGAATGGCTAATTGCAATCCAGTAGGAACACCAATTCAGAAGATTGAGTGTAACACGGAAGACAAGCCATTATCTACTGGAGTCCCATATAGAGAAGCCGTAGGCAGTTTGCTTTACTTAACTAATACCCGTCCAGATATTAGTTATGCAGTCAGCATTGTTGCACAGCATGTGAACAATCCATGTACCAGGAATTGGGCTCAAGTGAAACAAATTTTGAGATACCTCCAAGGTACGAAAAACTATGTCCTACAATTCAAGAAGGGAGATAAGGTACTACACTGTTACAGTGATGCAGATTATGCAGGGGATATAAAAGAAAGAAAATCACGTTCTGGTTTCATATGTATGTTTGCTGGAGGAGCAATTAGTTGGTTTTCAAAGAAACAGAACTGTATTTCCCTTTCTACAACAGAAGCAGAATATGTAGCGGCTAGTGAAGCAGCAAAGCAAATAGTATGGCTAAAAGGACTGTTGGAAGAACTTGTTGGCTCTCCAATTGAAGCTATATTACATATTGACAATGCTGGTGCAATGAAGCTCACCAAGAATCCTGTGATGCATGGACGAACGAAACACATAAGTGTGAGATATCACTTCGTCAGAGAACAGTTTGAAAAGGGAGTTTTCAAAGTCGAGCATGTGCCGGGAAAACTTCAGGTAGCTGATTATTTGACAAAGAATTTAGTCGGCAGTCGTCTAAAAGAACTGTTAACACTCTCAGGTTTGAGGGCATGTTGAAAATATAAACCTGTGAGTCTGTCTGTAATTAATATACTGCAACTACATATCATATGGCCGATGTTGTTGTCAGTTTTCACTTCTTTGTGTTTACTTTTTATAAAATAAAGTATAATGATTTGATAATTATCCCCCCCCCCCGCGCCTTGCAACAAGCTGACTCTGCCATAGCCGGAGATATAATAAGCGAACTGTATTTATAGCTTCTGTGATGCTCATTATCCTGTTCTATTGGGTCTAGTGTTTCCTTTAAATTGACACCGTCTGTACAGTAGCATAAGTTTTGATTCATATACATTACATTACATTATATTACATTGCTTGAAACGGCGACCTACCCTGGTAGGTATTTTTAAGCCAAGTATGAATGACAGATGAGTGGAAGATGGTGCGATCTTGTAGTCTTGTTAGTGACTAAGGCCGACATGTTCCTTAGACATCAATTAATCCTTAAACAATTAAAGGATTAACTTTAACTTATGATACTTATTTGTATATGAATCACCCACCTTGAACAAGCTAAAAAAAATACCATATAGCACTACCTACTAGGCCTACTGTACCATACTTAGACTACTTCTGTATCCACAGTCAAAGGCATTTAAGAATTATTATTTGTATAATCATTTAGGACTAAAACAAGAATTTCTATTTCTTTTTACATTGGCTTTTTTAATTAAATTCTGAATAATTTTGAAATTTCTGGTGGGGGCAATATATAGCAAGGCCAAATAATAACCACTTTTAGGGTTTATTTTCGTTGCTTAAGTTTATTTTTGAAAATTAACGATATATTTGGGCTAATATACTGGCTATAAAATTAACAATAATTAATTACTGTTGTTTGTGATATTTTGTTAAATTAAATCAGCTTTTAGCGAATTTCCCCTATAGGGAAGTAGCTATTACCGTAGGCGGCACGGTGAGACTTTAGCCCGGGACCATGTTATTTTTTCATTTTGAGGTCCCTAGACCCCAAAAACACCGTTCGTTCATTTTCATATATATGTATATATATATATATATATATATATATATATATATATATACCTGTCCGTAGGCGCGATAACTTTTGTAAAAAAGGTCCGATCTTGATGAAATTTGGAACAAACGTGTAAAGCGTCATTCATGACTTCGAGTTCGCAAACCAGCAAGATTAGAAGGTTTTTTTCACAAAATAAAATTTATTTTCAAGATTTAACACCTTTTTACGAATTACTTTTAAACTTAATTGTCAAAATTGAATTCAGCTTAAAAAAGCAAACAATTTAGCATTTTGAATTATTATTCTACGTCAATTCGTTGCTTAGATATTGGATAGTATTGGATGTGCTAAACACAGTACGTTGTCCAATATTGTTTTTAATTTTTCCCTCCAAAAAGTATATAGTCCAGTCAAAAAACTTAAAAAATGGCCCAACCTGGAAAAAATTCCGTTAATTTTGAAACTTTGCCCACTTGTTTAGAAGTACCTAAGGATGAAAATACCAAAAGTCCTGGAAAATATGTGGCGAGCTCTAGTGGCAATTGATGGAAACAGGGTACTTTTTTTGGTTTTTCGTAAAAATCTCGATAACCGTTGGTCGGAGGTGAGAACTTTACATTAAAGCTTATTAAATTTGGTAAAAAATGATGTGGTACATTTTCTTTGTACTCCTAATGGTTGTCGAGTTGTAGGGCGCCAAAAATTAGGATCTTTTCACAATTTCCCCCTAAAAATGAGCAAAATTAAGTTTTATTAGTTTTTAACGTATGAAAATAAAAATTATCTAATTTTGGTGCGCACCATTAAATTCAGCTTAAAAAACCAAACAATTTAGTATCCTGAATCATTGCTTTATGTCCGTTGGTCACCGAGATAATGGAGGCGGTAAACACCCCTTACATTGTACCTATGTATTCCTTATGGGAAATAAAAAAAAGTTCTATGTCTCGCTTATTTCGCATCATATCTCAGTAAAACTTGATTCGTGGCTTGATATAGTTGAGATATATCGTATTAGAGCCTAAAATCCTCAATTTTCACATTTACGTGTCAGCAAACCTGCATACTCTATTGTTCGTATTATTCTTATGCAGGTGAGTATGCAGGTTTGCTGACACGTAAATGTGAAAATTGGGGATTATAGGCCCTAGTACGATATAATCTCAACAATATCAAGCCAGAAATCAAGTTTTACTACCATTATATCGGTGACCAACGGACATAAAGCAATGATTCAGGATACTAAATTGTTTGGTTTTTTAAGCTGAATTTAATGGTGCCCACCAAAATTAGATAATTTTTATTTTCACACGTTAAAAACTAAAAAATCAAAATTTAGCTCATTTTTAGGTGAAAATCTTGAAAAGATCCTTATTTTTGGCGCCCTATAACTCGGTAACCGTTAGGAGTAAAAAGAAAATGTACCACATCATTTTGTAGCAAATTTAATAAGCTTTATTTTGTACATTTAAAGTTCTCACCTCCAACCAACGGTTCTCGAGATTTTTACGAAAAACCAAAAAAAGTACCCTGTTTCCATCAATTGCCACTAGAGCTCGCCACATATTTTCCAGGACTTTTGGTATTTTCATCCTTAGGTACTTCTAAATAAGTGTGCAAAGTTTCAAAATTAACGTCATTTTTTCCAGGTCAAACCCTGTTTTAACTGGACTAATAGTCACCCTGATTTGAGATGTTTTTTAAAAATACAATTCTGAACATATGATTAAATTGCAGGTGTTGAATATTTTATTTGTGTTTATTTTGAATAGTTAGAGTTCATTGATCAAGATTTTGCAGAAAATATATACTATATCAAAAAATACAAATTATTTTTAAATTTAATAAAGAAAGTAAGAGCATTTGGAGGGGGGGGATGTCTCGGTCTAAAATGCCTGAAAATGTAGCATAATATATGATATGTTTACAACTATGAGGATTGATAGTATGTTTTAATGAAATTGGCTGGAGATGTAGGTCTGTTGCAACAGGGATGTTTTAATTACTATAAAACTGACCATATGATTGAATTTAATTTTTTCATGAGATTGAATTATTTGTTTGTTTTGAGTGTTTTGAGTTCATTGGTTATATGTTTGTTGACATTTATATTCTATAACAAGATTACAGTTATTAAAAATTAAAAGACTAAGAATTATATAAAATACAAAAGTGTATGTATTACTAATGAAAACCAATATGGTCTCTTTGTTAATTTTCCTCATGTTTAAAGCTCATGAATGATTAAATATGCGTTTTTAGTATATTATTTACTCAACGTATTCAAATGATACTTTCCTTCAAACATGTTGAATGCTCACATATACAAAATAAATCCTATGGAAATTCGCTGAGTACGCAGGTCTGCTGCGACGGGGGTATTTATTTTTTACTTTAGGCTTTGTTGGGTCATTAAGAGGTTTTTTTGAAATCACCAGAGTCAAAGCCCTTAGAATCAAGGCGTAGCCAGTATTTTTAAGATTTTCATCACACTGTAGAGAGAAGCTAAAGTGTGACTACCACTTTCCTGAATGTTTGACATTTTTACAGGGCGAGGTGACTTATACGCCTCGTTTGCTGTTGGTAGATCTCAAGGGTTCGCTGGGGTCCCTGCCAGCTGGTGGTTCCCTCTATGAGCCTCCGCCGCCACCAGAACGCAATCTGCCTCTTTGGCCTCCAGACAGTGTGAGTAACATAAGACTGTTCCTGGCATCGCATCATTGCAAGTTTTAACATTAAACAGCTTTCCACTATCCTTCACTCCTCTCGCCTAGCAATGTTGCCACTTTATCAGCTGTTAGTTTTGTTGCGTTTCAAGTGTGAGTGACGAAATTGGTGTGGATCTATAACATCAGTTCAGAATCCAAACTTGCAATTATTTGATGTTAGGTTATGATGTCATCTCTAGATTTTATTTTTTTTATTCTCATATTAAATACTGATTTTATTGAAAAATGTTTATGGAATAAAGTTATATTGTGCTATACCACCAGTTATATACTGTGGCGTAAGTAGCCTCTTGCTGCCAGCTGTCGGGTTTCGAGTTACAGGGTACAAAGTCCAATGCTACTTTGTCTTTTTTTTTTTTTTTTTGGTTGTGTCTACGCCAGTGGCATTTTACAGAAGATATCACAAACGCTTTTAGGGAAAGTGGTCCAAACCCCTCAAATTTGTGTGGGCATGCCAGGAATCGAACCCGCGACCTCTTGAACTGAAGTCCAAGACGCTAACCATTAGGCTAGCAACAAATTGTGTTATTTGTCCCCGTGCCGGCAGCTGCGACAGTACTGTGAAATAATTAGTAAGGGACATTGTGGCTGATGGCGTCCGTCTACTTTTTGTTTTTTCGTTATGTGTCTCTTGTTCGTGTCCGTGTGTCCTTGTATGTTATTTATTGAAATTTTGACGATGTCGACTCGACAGGTTGACTGCAATTTTTAGCTAGATGAAGAAATTGACGACTACTTGAAAATGGCACAATGTTGCCGAAACCTGGTTGTAGTATAGAACATCTCAACCGTTAGAACTGGAGACAAAAGGTCTGTAAAACCATTTATTATTTAGTCATACCAATTCAGGGGCAGACAAAAATGAATAAATTACTCAATAAATTCAAAACCCAATAATCAGACTGAATTCAACTCCCCTTCGACTTTACCTCCAAAAACCTATACTTCTTTAATTTAAAACTCCCTTGCTCTGAACCCCAGACTAAACTCCCTCACTACTAATAGCCAAACCACTCACCCCAGAATCTCCTTCCTGAGGGACACTCCTCCCCACAGAGCCGACTGCTCTTAAAAATTAACAAATAACACCAATTAATAACAATTAAATTTAAACATTAACCACAATTAATACCATTCTTAACATCAGCTTTCTATTCATTCTGCCCAAAATTTGAAATTAACCCAAACTACATCAATCTCATTTTTAAATTATTGGGTTTCCAAGTTACATAAGCAGTTATGTCACACAAAATATTTGCTGCTGTAAGCTGTATAAGAAAATTGATAAAAAAACAATCATAAAACCTTAACAAAATCACTCCAATCAATCTAACTTTTCATGTAATAAAAATTAAGAAATATGTATAACTCTGAGTAATCTCAACTAAACTTTAAACCCCTAACTACCCTCGAGTAACTTTTTCAAAAACTATATATACTCAACATAAACAATGCCCCTTAAAAATGGTTTGAGTCCAAATCAATGTGAATCTAAAACTTAATTGAAAAAAACCATGATTAACCAGAATTATAATCAAATAAATATTTCTCAAATCTCTCATTCATGCACCACACCCAAATAGGGGCATACATACAGATGGAGAGACATCACTCTGAAAACCACTTTTATCGATTCAAGGAAACTAATCACTTAACGCAAGCGTTTTTATGAAAACAATATCTCATCCATGAAGGTACCTTGTATAGGGCGGGGAAAGCAAAAAGTTATATTGCTCATGTATTACTTTTTGAAATTGTAATGATGAATGTATTACTTTATTTGATTATTCTGTTCTGCTAAAGGTGCAGGTGACTCCAACCGAACAAAGTGAGCCAAAAAATGAATTTCAGCTAGATTTGGAACAGGCGGAAACTGTGTCTGCAATACTTCCCAATGGTAAATCTCTAATTCTGTTTGATGACAAGTAATTCTGTGATTCTTTTTTTTACACTTAAGGCTTTCAAGTTAAATGTGTTAAAAAGCAAGAGGAAACAAGAGCAAGAGGAGATATGAGGCAACGACTTTAAATTTTGGGGATCGAATTGCCTATAGTATACCCAAAAACTCCAAATTTTGGGCTACGTGTCCCCCAAAAATGGGGATGGTGCCTGATTTATTCCCCCAACTAACTTACCAATCAGATCATAGAGAATAAAATCTCTATTAAATTTAAGGGAAATTGGATAATTGTAGCCGCTGGAGTGCAAATTTTCCTTAAGACAACATGTAAGTAAATTCACATTCCCGTTGATAAATTGGTTATTGTTTGTGCTATAGTTTTGGGAGAGGGCTTAAATTTTTGTTTGTTTATTTTATTAAATAGAAATATATTAAAATTAAATTCGGAGTGTGAATGACTCCCTTATGGTCCAAAACCCCAAATTTGAGATATTTCCTTTGTAAAAATAGCCATTTATCAAAATTTGCTAATTACCCATTTGTTTTAGCAACATACACACGACTAACCTGTCATATTTGCTAAAGATGCCTGATGAGGGTGGGAAGGGTGGGTTTTCCAAGTAGAGGCTTGTAACCAAAATCAAAATCAAAAAAATCAAAAAATTTTTCAAAATCAAACCAAACAGACATTTGTTGTTTACCCCAAAACATCTGTTCTAGTGAGTCACTCACTGTGAAAATACTGCCCAAAAAATCATTAGAACTGTCTATTATGAAGTTGGTATTCCCCTAATTGAGATTGACAAAATTAGTCGAGTCATGGAAATTATATTTAATATTGAGTGTTAAGGCGATCTCAAGGGGATTTAAAAAGTGCACTTGTTAATTGTTGTGTTACTGATGTTTGACTGTAGGCACTCCATTTTAAAATTAATAAAATTCATTTTTCCAGGTACCTGGTAATAACAAAATTCCCCTTAAGGGAAGAGGCTATTATTACCCTAGGCCCAATGGTAAGACATAAGCCAGGGACCATCCAAACTTTTAATTTTGCGGTCTGCTGATACCAAAAATACAATTAATTGATTTTTACATATTTACAGTGTGTTCATTTTTTGTTTGCATACAAATCTTAGGATCTTTTAAACTATTGAGGGTTAAAAATTTTAAAAAAGTTATTAAGAGAGAATTAAAAATATTCTGAACTGTATATGAGATATGGAGTATATTTTTGCAAACTCAATTATGGATTTCCGATGGTTTAACTCGATGTAATACTTTGCCTGGATTCTTTATTTATGCTTTTGAATTTTATAGAGTGCCACTCTGCCATAGGCATAAAGGGAGTATTTTAAAAATCATAATAAATCCTTATTTTATTGAACAATAATGTAATAAAACTTAATACCTTATAACAGAACGTCAGTTGGTATAATTTGGTGTTTGCAACAACTATATATCATCTATATCATTTTTAAGAAAGAAAAACTTGAAAAAAATATAAGAAATCAGTAGGCCTATTCCTTAAACTTGTTAGTTTTGTAATTAAATACTACTAACCTAGCTCTTGCTTTTCAGGTTTCAAAGAGAGCGGGTTAGCAGTGCCGAAGCTTTATCACTTGGATGAGTCGGTGAAGTCATGGCCGGACTTTCTGCGACCGCACCTCCACCCTCGGACCATCAATGTGGTGCACGAGTATCGGCACGGCGACACGAGCCGCCCCTTCGACACGGTGCCGCAGGGTCTGGCGCAGTGGGCGCGGCCGCGGTTCAGCGAGCAGTTCACTGACCACATCAGACTGTACCTGGAGGAGACGGACAACTTGCAGGTCGGGCCCTAGCATTGACTACGGATACTAGACATTCTATTGCCTTTAATGTACTTTGTTTTGAGTGAGGATTGAAAGAGTTACGTTCAGGAGTGCAGAATATGTCCAAATCAGGAAACCGGGGGACATTTTTGCTGTCAGCAAACAAACAATGTTGTAGTTTGCAGTGACGGATCTACACTTACTGTCGCCCGGGGCAAAATCGGAGTTTGGCGCCCCCCCCCCCCCCCCCCGGGCACTAAACACTAGAAATGTATTATATTTTTAATGTGCCTTTGATGTGATGGATGAGCAATTATCTCGTACCGTATATCATTATATGATTTAACTTATGGTTCTTGTGATTTTTTACAACCAATGTTCATAGGCTACGATACAGTCTAACCAAGAGCTGTTATTGCCAATATGACCGGGAAATTCCAGCTGCTGTTAAACATCTGTAAAACCAAAGCAAAGTGTCTACCAGATTTCACATGAAACTTCCGACTTTTTTCTGACCTTTCCCAACTATTTCAACACAATTCCCAACCAGTGAAATCGCCCATGTTGCCTCCAAAAACGAATACTTGAGCTCAGCAATCTATATAAAGTAAAATATTTGATGGCCGCAATGCGACCGAGAGATTTTTTGGCCGCGATATGTCCCAACATATTTAAAAGCCGCAATGAGACCAAGAGATTTACTGCGGTCACAGAAACAGTGAGCGATTTTTTCCGACCGCAATACGACCGAGAGGTTTACCGGCCGTAGTTTATACGACCGCGATTTTTCAGCCGCGATGCGACCGCGAAAGGTGTAACAGGCCAAGAAAAAGGGCGAGCGGTAGTTTCAATGCGACAGATATGTGTAAGCCGTGCTCTAAACGACAGATTTTTCGGCTTGAATATGGTCTTGCAACAAAAATGACGACCCCAAAAATAGCGAAATACTTGTCGGCAGTGAAACAACAAAGAAATATGCCTGCCAGCAATGACTGATTATCTGTTCAAGATATGGCCAATTGATGTGACGGCCGCGAAAAGAGCGGAAGAATTGTCGTCCATTATACGACCAAGAGATCTGCCGGCCGCAAAAGGCGATTTCCGGCTACGAAATTAGCGAGCGCTCTTTCGGCCGCAGGACGAGTGAGCTATTCTCCGTCCGCGAAACGAGCGAGCGGGTTTCTTGCCATGAAACAACGAGAAATGTGACGGTCACGAAAACAGAGACAGGTTTGACGGCCGCTATGTGACAGAGATTTTCCTGCAGTGATGCTACTGAGAGATTTGCCGGCCGCGAAACGAAAAAATTTACTTTAAATATTTTTTTCAATTTTTACTCAACCGCAGCCAGCCAGTTGGGGCGCCGCTGGCGCCCCCTACTGGCCGGCGCCCGGGGCAGGTGCCCCCGCTGCCCCCCCCCCCCCTAGATCCGTCACTGGTAGTTTGTTGCTAAACAAATGTTGTCTTAAAACAGTGAATACTTCAGCGGAAAATTTCAAATGTGTGTGTTTAAAAATTGCATATAAAATAATTGAGCATATTTAATAGGAACAGGGAGACATTGCAATTTAGATTTACGTTTGCTCTTTTAAGAAAGAAGTGAAGATTGGTAGTAAATGTGGCTAGCAGGTGAATTGGGGGGAAATCATCAATCTTGCCCAGGGGGAAAATTAAGTAAGGCCATGCCTGTACGGCTGGGGACACACACGGCGTTTTTTTTACCGGGCGATAATTTTTCCGCCGCCGCCGACGAAATGGTGTTCGAAGACACGTGGCAGTAAAAAAAACGCCACGGAAAAAATATCGCCATCATGGTACCATTTTAATTGTGAGAGTCGACGGTGGGTGTTTACCAAATACATTTTACCATATGATGATCACAAAACTCCTGACGTCATCAACATGGTACAATGTTTAGAGTGTCTTGCCGTCTGACCATGGCGGCGGTAAAAAATCTGCCAAATGTGTACGCTCCCATTTAATTGCATACGCCACTGTGATGACAAAGCGGACAAAAAACCGCTTTCGAGCGGCGGCAAAACTACCGCCAGCGGCAATATTATCGCGCGGTTTTTTTCCACCCTGTGTGTACGCGTCCATTTAAATCAATGCACTACGGGCGAGCAGTTTCTTTACCGCGCGATCGCGCGATAAAAAAAACGCCGTGTGTGTCTCGGGCCTACTGTACAGTTTTATTATTGTAGACGTGTGAGCTCACTTGCTGCTTTTGTTTGATCTGTTTATGGCCACAAAATGAGTGCTGCAGCATTTATCACCTTTGAACAACCACATATCTAACCAATAACTAAGTTTAGCTTGAAACCCCATAAGATATTTAAGAGCATTGAGTAATCATGAACAATCATCTCGCTCTCCGCTAAATATCGGAGAAATGCACATTTCCGGTCAGCTTTGGATCTGGGGGTGACCCCAGATCCAAAGGTAATTAACTGACTGGGCTGTCATGTACCTATGTAAGTATAATTGGTGACAGATTGAAAAGTACCAACCTAATTTAGCAACTTTCTTTCTCTTAGGGTTTCCAAATGCTCCTTGACAGTTACAATGGTTTCGCCGGTCTTGCCTGTGGTGTCCTTCAACATCTCAGAGATGAGTACCCCACCAAGTGCGTGTTCAGTGTGGCATGTCAACCTCCCATTGCTCAAACTACTACCAAGCAGGACTCTGTTAGGTATGATATGTATAGGATACAAAGGTTTATATTTCTAATTAGGGTTGACAGAAGTTTCGCTTTCTTGTTACATAAACTTTGCAGTTTTCTTCAACTAAATTATTGTTAAAAACTAGGGGTGTGCAAGTACTTGAGTATTGAGTTTTTCAAGATGAATTTACACTACTTGACTTAAAATTCTATAAAATTCTTGAAAGTTGAGCAGTACCAGAATTTGTTACACACGATTGAATTTATGGCTGTTGCTCACAAAGTTATTCTCATGTTTATCTGCTAACGGCAAAACTTTTTTGTTTAACTTGAGTTAATGAGTCCTTTGTTGTAAAAATTTAATCTTTTTACTTCTTCCTTGGTCTAATAGTCCAGTAAAATAATACTGGACAAAAGGTAGGGTAGTTGTGATTTTTGGATGTTTTTAGTGTGGTGCTCATTTCATTATAAAATCTAAATTTTCGACCTTGAGATGCTCTGGCGCACCACAGAGTGTGCTACTCTCTTAAACTTTTATTCAAATGTTCACAAATATATAAAAGAATATGCAGTCTTCAGAAATTAGCCTAGTTGAAAATTTAAAGAGGGCTAAAATTCCTATTTTAATCATAGATAGCGTAATCAAATGTTCATATTTATACCAAATTTAATGCTCAACGGCCAAATTGTCTTGGAACCAATCAACATAAAGATACTGTAGCTTTCTACATGTTGCATGTAGTTAAATGGGAAGATTGAGTTTGTTTGACGTTAATTGAATCAAAAACTGTTTAATCGTTTGCCATTAAACTTTGATAAATATGAAAGTTTAGGACATTAACAAAATAGGACTTTTAAGGACTAAGGTAAACAATTTTGACTTAATTGTGACTTTGAGTTTTACATAAAATATTTAAATTGAACATTTGTAATAGTGGTACAGGATCTAGTAATTGGTGTTAGATAAGGGGTTGTTGGTAGTGATATATAAAAACTGGATCTATTAGTCGTATTTCAGTACGAGAGCAAATATTAAGAAAACAATAAATTTTAAAAGGGACAAAACTAAATCTAAATCACCTAATACTAAAAATTTAATCTTGTTTTAGAATTTGAAATTTTTTAGGTACAGTACAGGATTTTATTGATTGAAGTAAAAATATAATACTGGAATCAGGAGGTAAAGAAGAATTGAAACCAAATGATAAAATTAACCCTGCAGGATTGTGAACCAGGCGTTAGCATGCTCCAGTTTGGCGGAGTTGTGCAGCCTGTTTGCCCCAGTCAGTGGGACTTCGCAGGCGTGGAGGGACTTGGGCTCTCCCGTCACCATGCCTCATCTCCACTATCGGGTGAGCAGCTGTAAACTGTATTGCTTGTGTAACACAGCATTACTTCTAGTAAAAGTGATTAGTTTTAAGATTATGGATTGACAGTTGCGGTTTTTTATTAGTTTGAATAATGTCGTAAACCTATGTTTTATTAATGACCATTATTAGGGGTGGGCGAGTAGTGGATTTTTAAGTCGAGTCGAGTCAAGTCGAGTATTAAGCCAAAAACTCGAGTATCGAGTCGAGTCGAGTAGTTGTTTGTGAAAAGTAATCAAATTTTCATTTTTTCAACTAAAATCTTTCTTCAATTTTATTCATAAAATTGGTCTATTTTATTGAAGCTTAAATGTTTTTATTTTTTTCTTGGAAAAATAAAACTCTAATAATCTAATACCCCTACATTGCATAAACCCTACTTTTAAATGAATAAGTTGACTATGCTGAATCACTCAAAATAACAAATCACTTAATGTAACAAGATCACAAAATAAATCTATGTAGAATATGCATAGTTGTAAAATTTAAGCAGTAATAAGATTTAACTATTAGCCTGTTATTTTAACAATCAAAAACAGGTTTATATTTTCCCTAAAAATAATTTTGGCCCTAATTAAAACCTTAGCCAAGAAATTGTGGAAGAAAGAATTAAAAACATCAGGGAGAAGAGCTGTGCCCAGTTATTTGTTTACTTCTTTAAACCCAGCCCCACCCCCTTGCCTGACTGCTGATCTATTGTTTTTTGACATCCAATCACTTGAGCACGAGTGACACAGCTGCGACCAGAAAAGAATAAGATATCCCCCCCAATACAAAAATTACAAAACCTTAACTAATTGTTTTATGAAGTCCACAATTTTCTTTCCATTTTTACAAATCAAATGAGACAGAAATGAAGGCTGAGTAGCATTCAAAAGATAGAATATATGTACAAATTTGAAGTTTTTAAGCTTAGAGCTAATTTGTTAATTTGAAGGTTAGAGCTAAATATAGTTGTAAGTTTTCAATTTCCGAATTCTGAGACATCTCTCAGAATCTGGTATTTCTAGATAACTGTCAAAATCCATTCTTCTATGAGTTGATGAAATATTTTCGAGGTTACTGTTATGAAAAACTCATTGACGGCTGCGAAAAACGATAGCGCATATCTGTCGGCCGCAGATAAATGGCAGAAGTAGCTTTTCAAAACTCGCAATCTGCCGCGAAATACGATAGCGTGTATTTGCCGATCGCCGAAAATCGGCAAATGTAGCGTTGCTAAAGTGGCGGTCGGCCGAGAAATACGAGCGTGCTTATTTGCCGATCGCCGAAAATCAGCAAATGTAGCCTTGCAAAAGACGCGGTCAGCCGCGAAAAACGATTGCGTGTATTTGCCGATCGTAAATAAACAAAATGCAACTTTGCGAAACTAGCGATCGGCCGTAAAAAACAGTCGCGCGTATTTACTGGCCACAAATGAACAGAAAATGCTACTTAATGTGAAACTAGCGAGGGGCTGCGATAAACAATCTGCTGATTGCGGATAAACGGCAGATGTAGCTTTGCGTAACTCGCGATCGGCTGTAAAATTTGATCGCACAAACGTAAATCGTACGTAAATTCGGCCGCCGCGTAAATGGCGGGAGTAACTAACTACTCGACTCGACCTCGAGTAGTAGCAACTACTCGAGTAATTACTCGACTGTCGAGTACTCGCCCACCCATAACCATTATTATCAGAAACAAATTAGTCATTATTAGATAAAAATTGTTTTTCAAAAGGAATAGTAATCTCCTGCCTCCTGCTAAAGTCATAAGGAATAGTATATTACGCAACTAGTGCGGGAAGTAGGTGTTTACGTGCGAGCATGATAGTTCATGCGAGCAACGTAAACACCTTCCCGGATGAGTTGCGTAAGATAGTTTTCGCGACACTACCAGCAACAAATATACAGGGTAAGTAAAAAACACTACACTTCTATGAAAGTTAAAAGATTAAAAAAGTATTAAATAAATTGAAGAGAGAAAATGTGAACAAAACTATATTTATCTGTGCGGGGGAGATAACAAAAAGCGTTATCTCTGCTGTCCAGTGACCGAGTAAGCCTTTCTAGGAATACGTCTTATCGTCACACAGACGGCAACAATTGATTAATGAAATAATATTGCTCTTTATTAACTTATCGTTATTAACTGTACGTAGTCGCAACCTGGGAAACCAGTTTAGTTACAATTGAGATATGGTCGTCATAGTTAAAATGTGTATGTTGTGTTTATGTATAATGTGTATGTAAATTGTGAGATATACTATTTTTTTCTTGAGTTGGCAACATTGAGCATTTACCGCACTCGTGCTCCAGCACTCCAGCTGATTTGTTACCTCACTACAGCTGATATTTGCCGTACTCTTTTGTAAACGGCGACTTCCCACACTGAAACGGAAGCGGAAATCGGCTACTTACTAGTGTAGTGTTGCGAAAAAATACTTATAAATTAATTTGACTTAATCACATTTTTTAATGTTAACATTAACTTTTAACTTGTCTGCCAGGGTTTAAAATTATAACTATGTTCCCACTCTACAGTGGCCCCTTCTTTGTTTGAATGGCAACGAGAAAATATAAAACGAATTTATGACTGTTGATACGATTGTAACTATTATTAGCTCATTGTCTTTTACAAACTCATGTTATTTACATAGACTAAGTTGTAGTTGTTACAAATAGTCGACTCCCTACAATCATTTATCTGACTATTGTCCGTGGCAGCCGGAGCTGGCGTACCACTCGGCGGCGGTGGTGGCGGCGGCGCTGGACTCGGTCTCGCTGCTGTACCGCGCGCGGTCGTCCACTGACCGTCTGGCCGACGTCTGTGCCCGACTGGCCGTCCACGGCCGTGTGGCCGCCGGTCTCAGCGTCACTCTGCCTTTCTGTCTCCAGGTCGGTAAACGTCCAATAGTTTTTGTAGTTGTTAGTAAAATGTGTCCTAGTTTGATTTTAATGTTTTTACTAGTTGAGTATAAAGTTAAGTAATGTAGCAGTAACATTAAGGGAGTCTCCTATTGGATTTAAGGTGAATAAATTGTATGTTTTCCATTTTTAATCTGCTACGGGGTTTTAAACTCTCTGTCTGTAAAAGTAAAGGTATTCTTTTTCAATGAGTGATGAAGCATTCCATTTGTTGTAAAAACATTTTATATTTATGGTGTTTTGCTTAAAATTTGTTATTCAAACAATTAATTTTGCAAATAAGTCTGATTGATGAGAACCTATCAGAGTGCAACTTTACAGAAAAACTAAAGACAAAAACCGTGATTTCAAGTAAACTCAACATTGCAACATTTTTTTCCTAAGGAATAGCCTACATTGATTTATTAGGACATGGGTTGAATCCATTTATATCCAATGTTTAATCTATAAGGAAAGTCCTTTCGTAACTGATCTGTTTTTTAATCAATTTTCAATGTACTATTATGTTTCGTAGGCAGATGGGAGCTTGTTGGAGACTCTGGAGGGGTGGACGGGGCCGCTGACTGAGTCTCTCACCCCGCGGCTCCGGGACCCGTCCACTGCCGAGCGGAGCGTCCAGTCGCTGGTGCTCCGAGGGGTCACCGAGGACCAGCTCATGAAGTAAACGCCTACTTTTTTTGCCTATAGAAACTTTTTTTGTATGAAACAAGCACTAGTAGGAAACTAATTTGATAAAAGTTTGGAACCGAACACTTAAATCTTTGTAATGGTGTCCTCAGATCACTTGTCTTCCCATAAAGTCTATGTTAACTTCAAATTCCGTTTAGCCTCAACTAATTGTTGATCTATTGCCAACTCAAAGAAGCTTAATGGTACATATTGATTACAGTGAGTAAATTTATTTTGTAAATAAATTCAGCACACTAAAAAACAGTCAGATTTAATTTATGAAAAGTCAAAAAATATTTTTTGCTGAGGTTTTTAAAGTTTTGCCTACAGAAATGGCTAAAACTTTGTCCTCTCCACAAAGAAAGGAAGCAGCAGTGGTGTTTTCAAGAATGTGCAGAAGAATTCTCTGTGAATAAGTCTCTTTCTTAAGCCAGGGGTGGAGGGGGGACCGCTGGGCTTTGACAAACTACCTCTCTCTCTCACACACAGTTCTTGGCCATTAGTCAAAAATTGGCAACACTTTAAATTAGAAATTTTTTTCCCTATACTCTTATATGAACAATTTTCGTTTGCTTGAAATGTTTGAGTGGCTTGGGGTATGTATGTTTGCACAATTTTCTTAAAAATGGCTCTGAGGATTCTCTTCAAAGTTTGGAAATTTCTGGATCAAAACCAGGATAACTATGTTATTTTCAGGATACTTGGTCTGGCCAAATCTAATGATGCAAAAAATGAATAGTAATCAGAAAAAAAATTTAACATTGGGCCATAAGGGTTGCCATGTTAGCAAAGAAATAAGCAATGAAAATATAAGTGGAAGTATAATCATAACAGATGTTCGCAAACTCTATTCTCTATCTGATAAGAAAACATGCACATTGAATATTGCATGGAGAACCAAATATCAAAGAATAAGGCTCGGTTCACCAGATACTAGACGTTTATAGTTACAACAAAATTTGCAATTTGAGACAACCCATAATGTTAATGTTTTTAATGTCTTAATGTTTTTTCTTGTTATTTAACAACAGCACAGGAAAAATTAATTATCTTATATAATTTTACTAGCAATAATGTATGTTTGCATAGTTAAAAGACTAATTAAAAAATACATTGTAGGTGAAAATGTTTGTTTTTACAGTAAGTCTTTTAATTACAAACTATCCTCCAACATGTATTCTTGAACAGAGATAAGCACAAGGCGATGGGGGGAGCCAATCCGGCGTACTCATGTCGAACACGGGCGGAGCTGCTGAGGACATTCCTATCTTTCGTGGGCCACTCGTCAGGCATGACGCACATCACAGCGTGGGACTCGCCACTGAGAACTCTCGCTCCTTTCCCTCACATCTTCAGTAACAATGTCACCTCGGATGGGTACTTTGACGGAGGAAGACTGAGGTCGCCACCGTACGGTAAGTTTTTTCGTTAAAGTATTTCAAGTGAACAATGATTGACTGTAACTCTGTAGTACTATGGCTGCCATCAACAATACATGTAACACTTTCAATTGTAAGAATCTGTGGGTGTGTTCAAGCTATTTTGGTTTGTGTGCATCAACTTTTAAGAGTTACTTGCTGATTATTGTGACTACTCAACATTACCCTTCAAGTTTGTTAATTACAATGAATTGAAAAGGATAACCATTCAGTTATAATCTAATGCAATGGCTTAGATGCCTTCCTAAAGAGTTTTTGAGTAATAAGTCACTTTCATAACAAAATTCTACCAGTATAAAAAAAATTGTGCAATAATATCAGTAAGAGCCAGAGAGTAAAAAGTGTATGCTTTTTTCCAACTGGTGCTTTTCAATACACCATAGGACTGAATAATTGAAGGGGTCCCCCATAAAACGTTGTAAGCGACAAAATTTCAAAATCGGAGATATTCAGTGAAAAAGGGTTTCTAGAACACGAGCTATACTATGGTATGTTTTGATTTGAAAATATTTGAGTTGGCAGCCCTGATTTTGTCTGTCAAAGTTGGCGTACTTCGCGGGACTGCACAGACTTTTTGGGGAATAACGTTCCATTCGCCGAAAGATGGACTCCCTGCCGGTCGTTGGTTTGTCGCCCAGCGACCAAATTCGCACAAAAAAAAAAAAAAATCATGTGAAGTAAATATTGGAAAGTGAAAGATAAGACCAGGAAGGAATGTAGAAAAGCTGGATCACCCTATATTTAAAAAACTAAGAAGCCAATGTCTGGAAAATTGCCCCCAAAAGAAGTGAGTAGAATAACGTTCTAAGTACAACATTCTGATAAATTTTAGCAAAATGACGTATCACGTTATGAGACAAAACAACATTACGTTTTTGTACTTTTATAGGGGGTGTGCGAGTATTCGACGGGTCGAGCTTTTAGGTCGAGCTTTTCAGTATTCGGCTCGGCTCGACTTTTTTCAAAAAAGCTCGACACTCGAGCCGAGCTTTTGATAAGAGAGTTGTTATCGGAAAGATAATTATTGCGATCTATTTTTGGACACGGCAAACGGAAGAGCGTTTCCCTCCCACAAAAAATACAAACAAAAAATATTCTCTAGTGCTAAGGAAAAGACATTGACAGGTAACAAGAAATATCATCTCCATTAAGACGGAAATCGGAGCTATATTTAGTTGACCTTGGAGAGCAAAATACAGCAAGAAAGTCTATAGTTTTAGCATGGCTTATCTCTTTAACGGTATATCATACAAGCTTCATTTTGGTTTCATTTTATTTATAAAAATTAGACAAAAAATATAAGCCGTAATTTATAATTGTATGACATGTAGTTTGTATTTTCGGATTTTGTAGCAAGGATTCCTTATCTCTTAATTAACTCACGCAGCTCGCACTGAGTCAGACAATGACAAAAAACCGGGACAGAGTTGTTGTAAACAACCTCCACCCCCCCTCCCTGGCCACTGATAAGGAGAGTGAGAGAGGTAGCTGTTTCTTTCTTTCTCTCTATTCCGTCCTAATTTCTAATTCTTTCTTCTTCCTGATTATCTTAACCCAGTTATTTTCTCCACAAAAGCTTAGGAGTGCAATCAATTTTAGGATGACAATAAATTATTTTTATATTATTTCATTCATATTCTGAAATAATTTAACCATCAATATTATGCTACAATTGGGACTGCTATTTGTAATCATCTTTATTTTGTGAACATTAAGAAAATCAATCTTGTGTTTGAGTTTGACTAAATGTAAATATGTTATTTTTTAAGATACAACCATTTTAAAACCTTTCCAATTAACTCCTTTCTACTCTTGAAAAAAATGTTGTAGTATGTAACTATAATGATTATGTAAGTTTAACTATTTATTTTAAAGTGAAACTGTTGTGGAATAAATGGGGAGTTAAATTATAAATTTAGATTTTAAATTGGTTATTTTTCTACATAAATTATTTTTTGAGCCAGTTTGGTCAATTTTATGTAACTTAATACAAAATATTTATGAACCTATCAGATCATTAACTTGTTTTGGAGATAAGCTTTCTAGTTTTGAGCTAACTTAAGGGATGCAAACATTAGTCTATTGTATCTTTTAAAATTAAAATCAAGCTTCATAATTTTGTGGTTGTTAAAAAGCTCGGCTCGAAAAAGCTCGAGCTCGAAAACTTTTGAAAAAGCTCGGCTCGGCTCGGCTCGAGTTCAAAAATCACTATTCGCACACCCCTATACTTTAATAAAATTGTTTTATATTCAGTTTTATTGTCGTTTATGTTGGTATTCGTACACTCCCTGATGTTTTGCTTCCAAAGCAGAAGAGCAGTCCGTCAGAGAATGTTTCTAATGCCAGTCATTTAGAACGTTATAACTCCCCAAAAAACACTAAGTAAAAAATTTAATAAGGCTACATTATGATGCTATAAATAGGGTGTTAAAATATTATTCTTGATTGTAAGTTCTAACCGTGAAAAAACCGTTAATTTTAGAATTACACTTTCAACGCTTGATTACTTGAAACTAGGTTTTCGTCGCCTAGAACGTTTTACGGGAAACCCCTTCAATTTTAGTAGCACTGTAATCGTTCTAGTTGTGATAAATGTGATTGTGGTCAGGTGTGAACCAAGTACCAGTGATGGCAGGACTACACAACAACCCGGACCTCGGTCCTCTGCTGGAGAGTCTGCACGGTGAAGCCAAGAAAGTGAACATCAGGACCCTTCACCAGTTCTCGGACTCTGGGTTGGAGCCCACCGAGCTGGCCGAGTCACTGGAGAGTCTGTTGTGCCTCAGTGAGTGTTACTCTGATAAAATGGATTTCTAAGGAAACCTATGTCTTTGAATAAGTCTTTTATTATTTTATTTTTATTTCTGTACAGTTTTAATTTAGATTTAAGAGATTTTTTTTGAAAATTTTGGATGAACAACATGTTTATGTACTAGTTGTGAGTGGTAATAGAATCACCATTACAGAACTATATTGGTTGGCTCAGTCGGCAACAGTAACCACTCAGCCACAGTTGACAGTGGCTCAGACTGATGTTCAGTACACCTCAGTTTAGGCAGGCCTAAATTATCCAAAAATAAGCTCTTTGAATAAGGCTTTATGAAACAACATTATGAAAGTTTTCTCACATCAAGCAATTTTTAAGTCTCAGATGCTACCGCTGTGCCACAATGTGCATGCAGAGTATATGTAGTAATTGCAAAAGAGGCCAGCCACACACTATAAGTGACACAATACGACAAAACCTTTTGGCCTTTTGGCTTAATGTAGTCCAAAGTAGCCTAACAGAATGTGTTGTTCAACTATTGATTTTAATTTTTAACTTTAATCAATCTAAAAGCCAGATTGCAAATAATAATAAAGGAATATTACTCACTGTAATGCCAAAACCTCAAAACTTGACCCTTGACAAATAAATTCTTATCGTGTCATAATATGTAGTTTGTGGCCAACCATAGTATTGATGGATTGAAGAATTCAAGCCTGTAGAAAAATGTTGATCTCCCATTTTCAATCAATAAATATCAAATCTACCAAGATCCAATAGCTTACCATCACAGTGGAATAACCAACTTGTTCGACTGTAACTTCAAGGGCTATTTCAATTGGCTTAAGACCAAAAAGTGAATTTACATTATCATGCAAGCAACTCTGAATGCAATTTTGAAGCTTTATATTGTTTTTTGCCAGAAAGTCTAGAAGTCAACTGTAGTCAGCATACTTCTATTTTAAAGCTCTACTAATATAATTAATTGCCAGGTGAAGGATAAAATTTAGAATTGTTTTAAAGGACAGGCTAAATTTCATTCATTTAAAGCTAAAATTCAATATATAAGTTGTCTATGTTATTTATTTTATTTTTTTCAAATTGGTTATAGGCTATACAAAATATGTTATTAGTACTGAAATACATTTTTTAAATGTTTCAAGGAAAAAGAAAATTTGAGATGGCGTATATATTTTTTGCCCATAATGTTGATGAAAATATGATGGTCATGATTCTTAGCCTAGGAAGGGTTGATAGTATGAGAAAGTATTATAAATTTAATACCTTAGATGGTTATTGTTTTTGTATGTTTGTATATACATTTTGTAATAAATTTATATTTTAAAGGACTGGAAGTTTTATTTGATTTGTGTCGTTAAAATTGAATGTCCTTAGAAGGACCTTTTAACAATTATTTCCTGCTAGCAAAATCAGTTTAGTGAGCCTTCCTCTTACACTGGAATTCAGTTGTATCAAGTTTTAAATCTTTCTTTTACGATTTTTATTGGTACAATTTGTTTTTCAAGGATTTTGAAAATTTTGGCTGAACACTATGATTAGCCATTTCGTCTGTGATTTATAATTCCTGTTGTGCTGATAATGTAAACTGGTGTACAAATAATATGATGTACATAGATCCTTTTATTCAATATTCCTTTGTTATTCATGACATATACAAATATATTTGAAATATGTTTATTTTGGCATTTTCTATGATTTAAATTATTGGTTTGAATGAGAAAACTGTCATCAATAGATAAATTATATTTCATGATTTCTATGTAATACGTCTTTGATCTGCTATAGTTGTTGGTTAACACTTTGAACTCTGGGTGCTAAAATCTCTTTTTAAGTGCATTACTGGCCAATTTTGGGGTTCAAATTAAAAGTTGTAGCTTAATAGGCCTATACATATTTTTTACCCATATAAATTACATATCAAAATAAAGAGAAAAATATAACCTTTCAGATGATATAAATTTCATTACAGTTACAAAAAACAAAAATTTTAGGATTCCACATAAAACGGACAAAAAAAATTAAGAGAAAATATTGCGACAGTGGTCACACACATTTTTAGAAAATAGTATATCACTCATATTTTATACTAAACATAACAAAAACATTACGTAATAAAGTAATAACGAATCTGATAACTAACGCACACTCGAAACGCTTGTAAATAACAGTAAAATCACACTTTATTGGACACCGACACCGAGACTTTATTGGTCTCTTTGTTTTTGTTGGAGACTTTAAACAAAGTCAGCCATTACTGCAGACATCAACATAGCGTCGTCAGCCGGAGACGCAAAGCATCGGCTGCAGACATTTAGATTTATTTTCCTGCTGCTAAACAGATGGCTTTTTTTGAAACTTTTGGATACTATTATCAATGCCAGATGATCAAGGAAGAGTTCCGTAGCAACGATTAGCGAACATACGTCGAATACACGTTGCTTTCATTTCCAAAAAAATTTAGTGAATAAGTTAAGTGGTTGGGAAATTTGAATTTATGTCTTAATTTAATTAGGCATTTGAATGTATGGCTTAATTTAATGAAGCCTTTGTGAACATACATATCTTCTCTAGTGAATTTTATGTTAACTATTTAACAAAAAGAAAAGTAAATGTAAAATATAATTTAAATGAATGTGTACTTAAATTAATACTGTAAACAATATTTGAGTACACCCTTCAAAGCAAGTGGAAAAGCATATAAAATTTTCACTTATAGCGGGCATAAAACTACAGATATTTAGAACATAATAAGATATATGTTTCTATATATTTCTTGCATTTGCTCGACATCTAAAAGGCTGTTTGAATAGATAAGGTTGTGAATCACCTAGTGAATCTTGAGTAGTTAAATGAAGCATTAAGCTCATCTCCTATCACCGATACATGTCCAATACTGTGTTATCACGGTTATCAGTCTTGTTATCGGCCAAACGTGATGATCAGTTGACCAGGTTAAGTGAGGTTAGGTCATATCTCAGCTGAATTATCTGCTCCGAGCTCAAGCGGCCTTGGGGTTCTCGAGCCGCCCCAAAGTCCAGTCCGGTTATTATGTACATCGCTTCTTTCATCGTGGGCACCCATTTACCTGCAGAATGTAGAATCGGGTAAGAAAGATAATGGGACATCAAACTGTGCAAAGAGCAAAGAGTACCAACTGCATTTAAAAATTAGAGGAGATATCAAATCATTTAGAGACATTTGTATGAATTATTGTTGTAAACCAGTATTTGATTACAACTTTAAAAACCAATTTGAGTTATTTTTAAACAAAAATTACTGTTCTAATATAATGTTTTTGCAAATGTGCTGGTCTGCTGAAGCAATTCAAGAATTGAAGAAATTATGTTATAATTTTTCAATTTCTGTAATGTATTAATTGCTCACTAAGGCGATCTTCTGAAAAGTTACAATTTCACCAGCGGTAATAATTTAGTAAACAGTTTCAAATGGTAAAGTTAAATAATGAATAATTTATAATCTGCATGCAACTTTTTCTGTAACTGAAGGAAAAACAATAAAATCATTAATCTTTGAAAATAGCAATAGAAAATTAAAATATACTGAAAAATGCTTAAAAATGGAGGTTATAATGCAAAGCTATTTTAACAGCTGAACAGTGGGTTGATAACAATAACATCTAGAATGAGATTTTAACTTTTTTGTTCACTTAGAAATATATTATATTACACCCCTAAAAAAATATATTAAAATATATTTTAGGAAAGTTGTCTTTCAAAATTATATCCAGAATAAAACAAATAACTAATAGTAATTAGATGTCAATTTTGTCACTAGATTCAGCAAATTTCATTCTCACCATACATTATACATTGCTTGAATTGGCGACCTACCCAGGTAGGTATTATAAGCCAAGTATCAATGACAGATGTGTGAAGGATGATTGGGTGGTATCCAACCCCCATTTTATTTTATTCAGACGGTGCAATTTTCAGTCACCAGCAGCCATTAAATAAATTCAGTATCATTTGACATAATGGTAATGGTAATTAATTGTCACCGTATTTGATGATTGTGTTGATGATGGTGGTGAGCTGGAGCTGCTTGCTGCGAGCGAGGTTCACGTGGGTTCTCTCGTTCACAGCCGCACGGATCTCCGAGATCAGAGGACCGAACATGTTTAGGGTTGTTGCAATCAGAGAGTCGAACCCCTCGAAGAAAGCAGCTGCGATTAGCTGCAAGTTTAACTTTACAGTACTTTATTGATAATAACAATCTTGATATACATAGAAAAAACCTTATAAATAAAAAATTAAAACAAATTATCTAGCCGTTTTAAATAAACAAATTAACACTTTTTTTTAGGCGAAAGTTGCTATGAACAAAGGATACCAAACATAGCTTTTGTAATTTTTACCAGTAATGCCACATTTTAAAATTAAGGTTATGTTGGTAAAAAAAGTCTTGGCTGGGATTTCTTTGCTCAGAAAGGAAGAATATACAGCGAAATCGCCTAAGGTTCTAATGTGAAGTACCAAAGAACACAATAGGGTGTTAAAACACAAACAATTTAGTCTCAACTAGAAATGTTTCAGATTCAGGAGGAGAAGCACTATCAGTTCTAACACAATTTGAATTTGAACAGTTGAAGTTTAATGAACATAAACATTGTGTTTTTTCAGTCTTTTTATTGAAAATAATAATTTTCAAGACACTAATGACTGTCCAATATATTTCATTTTTAAGTTGGCGAAACTGCTTTCACTGGTTATCAGTATTTTATTCTTTTGCCAGGAGACTTTTGGCAAAGAAGACTTAGAAACTTTATTTTCTGAAGTTTTGGCACATGTCACGTAAAAGATTTTAAGACATATTTTAATTTTTTTTCTATTTTAATACTAAACAACTTTTAATGTTTTGGTCTGGAGAGCAAATAAAATAAAATGTTCAGTTAAATAAATAATGAGATTAACCTGACCTGATCGTTTCCTAGAAGCACTGTAAACTGGCCATTGTTTAGTCTGAGACAACGAGATCCCTCCTCCAGGTTATTGTGGGTAAACTTAATCCCAGCTAAAGTTGAAATTTTGGAACTGCCATCCTTCAGAAAGTCTTCCATGTCCACTGTAACAAAATTAAGTTATCGACTTACAAAAGTTATTTTGTAAGAGAAGTGAAAAAATTCATGTATCTTCTTGATATCATCAGTTTGACTCTCTTATCTTTTTGGTAGGACCAGATTAGTAGATATATCTTTTGTTAGAATTTTTTTCAAACCAATAACAGCGTAGTATGTACAGTATGATGGGGAGCTCACATTAAATTTGTAGAACCAAAATAATACACTTGCTGAACACCCCCGTAACACAAGGTACTGCCTAGCACATTCAAATCTCGGTTTCACACTCATGAGCATACTACAGGAACTTGAGTGAGATAAAGAATGGTTTTATGGAAATTCGTCTTAATTCCAAGTAGGTACTGATAGGTTTGTGTTTGAATTTATTCCAACTTTTTTTATTATTTTTTTATTTGTTGGCATTTGTGGAACTTTACAGTTGAGGGAGTGATAAAAACTCAAAATAACTACCATTTGTTCTATCATTTCAAAATATAAAATATCAAAGTGTATACTAAAAATAAATCTTACAATTGACACCAGTGAAGGAAGGAATGTGATAGTAGAGCAGGGGAGTTCTCGGAGCTGCTTCACTAACCAACCTCAGGTAGTGTGAGAGTTCCTTTACATTACTGGGCCGATGGAATAAGTCACAAAGGCACAGGATAGATGACACCCCCTTTGCTTCTGCATGCCTTGCCTAAAACACATTATAAAGAATTAGGACTCGTATTCTAAATTACAGTGGAAAATATTGGTTACATAAGAACATTTAGTGGTAGAGGACAAATCTGTGTTTAGATCAAATACCTAATGCCAAACATTGGTATACGTTGAGGAAGAGGTATATTTGTTACAGGGCCAGCCTGAGAGGTGTGCGACGTATTCAGCCGCTCACTTGAGCCTTCTGGAAAGGCATAAAATTGTCCAATTTTCATGAAACAATTTTTTTCTAATTTTTGAAAATGTGTATTAGTGTTTGGCAGAAAAAAGGAACTTTGTCTTAAAACTATTAAAGTTTAATTTAAAGGTAAAACCGAAGATCCACCAGAGTGAGTTCTGAAATACATCAGTCTGATGCCCTTTACCAACGTCAAAGGACATTAGAGCAGTCTTCTGCCCGTGTGGCGGGACGCGGGAAGGGATGTGACCAAGGAGGTTAGTATATGCTGGAGATTTGGAGATACCGCGACAATGTGTTTATTGATGATTTTAAGCGGCCCTTTCATTTTGTCAGGTTGGCAATATGTGGGGGAGTAATCAGTAATTTAGTAATGAAATATACCATTATTTGAACTGCAGTTTAAAACAATTTGAATCTTGACCAGAAAGATTAGCCAACAATCCAGTGATTAAAAACATTTCATAAATTAGAAAACACTGAATAATCTCAATAATTAATATTCAAAGATAAATATGGCCGGTGTATACCATATTGGTTGTAGCTGTGGGAAATGTTACGTTGGAGAAACAGGTCGATTAATTAAAACTTGGGTTAATGAACACATTAGATTTATTAAAAACATGAATACAGAAGCTTCAGCCATTGCAGACCATTCGTGGACCTCTAAACATGGAATCAAATTTGATGAAGTTAGTTCTGGCTAGTTCCTCAGACTATTGTGATAGGAAAATTTTAGAAGCTGTAGAAATTAGAAAACACGTGAGTAACTTTAATAAAGATTAAGGAATAGATTTAAGTAACACATGGGCACCAGTTATAAAAGAAATAGAATGTTCCGGCAATAGTGCGGAGGGTCAGCAACTTAGGGCAAAGAATGTAAACAATGCCCCGCCTCCACCCCACTGCGGCCATCTTCCACCGAATTCCAGGACCAGGGACTTTCCCGGAGGTTCTAGAATGGCACAGGCTCCAGATAGTTCGGTCAACGCCGACCAACGGAGTCTATATAAGCTGTGACCCAGACCATCTGTGCAGTTGTTGTGGAATTGTGCTCGCCCTGAAGATGGACATCAGTAACGAGACCGAAACGTCGGCTTCACAGCGATACAACATCTCTACGCGGGGAAACCCAGAAGATGTCGGAGTGAATCTCAATAATTGATTGCGTTTTTCCTTAAATTGATAAACTGACGATCGGGAACTTGATTAAACCAATTCAATATCTCAGAATCATCCAAATAGTCTTAAAAGCCTTTCAATTTTATCAATTGAAAACAAGCTGTCGCAGTCGATTGATTATTTGGACATAGTTGATTCATTCACTGAATTGAAAGCAAGAAAAGCCCTTGTATAAATGTTCAATCAATGAGACTTACGCACCTATCTTAATAGTGTAATACAATTTTGTTGTGAGTTAATTATTCAACTCTGTGACTTAATTATTTCTTATTATCTCTGTAATTGGTTCATTGTGTTCTGTGTTTCATTTTCTTTTACCAATGATATATGGAAATGTAACTTAGGTCTGAAGGACGGTGATTCCCGCATTAGCTATTTATTCTGAGAGTACTACATTATAATAACGTGACCAAGAAACTTTCATTAGTTTATTTGACTTAATAGTGGTTTAAAGTACGAGAAAGAGTATTGAACCTATGAAGTAAATTAATAATAATCGAATTGAGATTCGTAAAATTTGTTCGAAAAGGTGCAAAAGTACCCAAAAACTGTGTTATACCTTAAATTTCCAACATGTTCCGGGAGAGGGCCCCCGGATCCCCCTCTTACCTCAGACCCCCCCCCCCCCCACAGTAGGGGCATAAAATGTAAGTCTAGCACACTTGAAATTTTTGCCTTAGGCCCTGCTCAAAGTGGGGCCTACACTGTTAAGTGGGGCAGCATACACTGAAGCGAGGTGTGGGTGAGGAGGCAGCAGACTTGCTTACAGTGTTTAGGCCACCGAGGACACGACATCGTTCACCTCGCTTTGCTCTCGTCACCCATTGTGTGGCAGGCACTACAGCATGGTTTTACCCTTTTTGGATATAAAACTATAAGAACCAAGCGCACCACAAGAGATTTGTTCTTTGAACACTATTTTTTCCAGTTTGAAAAATATCTAAAATTACACATTTTTGAAAAATGTCTAAAATTACACATTTAACCTCATAGACTTGAACCTATATAAGAGATAAAACAAAAACTTACGTATCAAAAGTTTTATTCAGCAACAAATTTTGCTTTCCAAATGCATTCTCACCCCACCTATCGAAGTGAGCAATTTTATACTTAAATCTACGGATGAATACTCTGGACTCGGTTAATGTAGCAAAACAATTGCAAAATCAGATGGTCATTTGGCATTGAACTTACCAACTCCAGAACGTCCCTGAGGGCGGGGCCACCAATCTGCACCATGATGTGGAGGGAGGTGTGCTTCGCAGCTTCCAGCCATGCTTCCAACACAGTCTTCCTCTCAGCTACGCTCATACAGACGCCCTCCCCCACAGTGCCATTGACTGCCGCAAACCATACAGTCGTATCATTGTTAGTGTCGTCTTTGAATTTTTGAATGAGTTCCCTTATTTGACTACTAAAAACATCGTTCCAGATTACAGTAAATTAAAAAAGAATGAAATAACATTTTTTGCTTTTAATCTGACTACCTGAGTAGGTTGCCATTTAAGTGATGTATAATGTATGATAAATATATTTTCATAGCCCTAGACAGCCGTACTGACGGGTGGCAAAAGCTTCTGTCAAAAAAACACAAGTTTTTGACAAACTGTCAAAACTTTGGTTATGTTTCTCCTCATTTACACTATGAAAGTCTGCACTGGTATATTCACGGCTAGAACATTTGTATAGAATAAACAAATGTACCCAGTAAAGGTAATAGAATAGCAATCTCCTATATGGACTGTACTGAAAGGTGAATGTGGAATTGAGTATAATTTCATAATTTATTGGTAAGTGTTGACAATATTTGTATGATTTTATTTGATATTTATTTCCAACTCAGCGCTGGGGAGGAGAGGGGGAGACCCCCGGCCTGTACTTTAGTGTGGCTTTGGTCAATAATTTTTTTACGTTTAAGAGTACATTTCTATATGCTTTCAAAAATAAAGAGATTTGTCACTCTATTTTCTGTGGGCTAAACAAACAATCCAAATAGTTTAGCGTGTTTATCCTTTGTATTATTAAAAATTGACATATATTAAAAAAACCAATATTAACAAAAAGTGTCTATACTTATATATGTGTCTGTGAGCACGATAGCGGCCGTAAAAATGGTCCGATCTTAATGAAATTTTATACAGACATGTAAAGTGGTAATCCCTCGGACGAGTTCGTAAACCAGCCCGATCGGCTCACTGTAAGGAGGGGGGGGGGGGGGGGTAAAGGGGGATAAACCTCCCCAAAAATGGGTTTTTTTGAGTTTTTAACATAGAAAAAAATAATCTAATTTCTGCTATCACTATTGAATTCAGCTCAAAAAACAAACAATTTAGTATTTTTAATCTCTGCTCTATGTCCATTGGTTACCGAGATATTGAAAGTGGTAAAACACAGTACGTTGTCCCAATGTTAACCTTATGGGAGATAAGTAAAATTCTATGTCTCGCTTATTTCTCAACATATCTTGATAAAACCTGGTAAATGGCTTCTTCTACTAAATATTCAGATCTACTAAATATTTAATTAAAACCACCCAGATACCTGTAGCAGCAAACCTGCATACTCATTCCCCACGTTATTCTTATGAAGCTTACCAAAACATGTCAAATATTGCTATGTTGGATTGAAATATATTGTTTTGCATTTGAAATTCGCTGACTATGCAGGTCTGCTGCAACGGGGGTATTTCTAGTTAGAAATTCCACTGCTATTAAAATATGTGATCAGTAATTTTTTTTCTGAATAAATTGATTTTTATTGCTTTAGCTGAAAAAAGTGTTAAACTAATACCTTATAGTGTAAAGCTTTTCACCGTACTTAATTTGGAACTTCATGATCATGTATGTAGAATCTTTATTACCATTACGATTTATTTTCAATTTCACTTGGTATTATTTTATTTGTAGTTTCAGTGTATAAATCATTTTAAGAAAAGGTAGGTAGGTATACATATTTTGTTCATTGGGAGTATATAAGATATATTTGGTAAATTATCGCATATTTATATTGACTTACCCAACACTCCTTGAACTCCACTTTTTAGCAAATGTTGAACGTAAGGTTTGATAATACTGACATCCACTTCCCCACTGAAATCAAATTTTTCATTTCTATTAAATTATTAATTAGGATTAAGTCTACGTACTAGCATAAATATTCTTGTGGTCATCCAGAATATTGCTCTGTTATCAGAAGCAGAATACAAAAAATATCCATGATTATTAAAGGAACAATTTTATGGTTATAAATTATTATCATAAGGTGGTTTGAATCATAAAGTGTTATCATTCTCTTTGATACTGTGTAAATATATTCAAACAAATCCTGTTGTTTGTATGTAAACAAGAAAAAACTACAACATATTTGTAGAAAAATTATAATATTTCAGCTAAGTATACAGAAATCTAGTGATTTTTTACTCAAAAATTGCAATGTAATGTTCTAGTAAAGTGAAAAAAGCCAGTATAAATAGGGAAAATAAATGTACCCCTTAAATATCTTAAGCATAGTGTCCTTATAACTTAACCTTTAAAGTCTACTTCTGTTCCTTTGTCTGTGATGAAACCTTCTTGATTTGTAGAAACTGAGTGCCGGAACTATAATTTTTACCATGAGGTATATGATTACCCCCCTTTTCTTCATTCCACTCCCTAAAATAATTATTTGACTATGCAAATAGTTAGTGAGGTTTAAAAAGACACATTTTATTTAATTCTAACTTTGTAACAAACAAAATAAAAATCTGCCATGCTTTGCTTTAGATTTAAAAAATAAACTTTTAAGGAAATGTTAGTACTTTTTTATGAAAATTCTTATGCAAATATTAAGGACTTTAGGCTTTTTCCTTAACGTTTTCAACATTAAGCTTAACTCGAGACTTAACAAAACATCGCGACTTTCGAGCCGAAACTTAGCACATATCACAATCTCATACATTACACACTATCGTAATATTTTGCGGCAAATTTACTCAAGCCGAATACGCGCTGTGGTCTTCTATAGTGCACAATCAGCCTAAAAAATAGTATCGAAGTAATTAGCGAAAATTTACCTTTGCTAATTATACGCGATCATCACTCACAGCAAAATTACTCCTGCCGATTTCAGATTATTGTCGTGCGCGGCAAAGGTGCTATCGGCGATTATGCCGAGAACGGCATAACGGGAGAAAGAGGTCTCCTTCAGTTTAGAATTTATTTGAAAGAGGTCCTGAAACGCCGTTTTGCCACAAATCAAGCACTGGATAAAAGTGTTTAGGTGTCATCTTTATAATCAATTGTTATTACTAAAAAAATATTGTAATAGTCAATTTATAAACACTTACGTTTTTCTGTTGAAAGGAGTGAATACTGGGGCCATAAATCCTTTAAATTTTAGATCCTGTAAAAATCACATAATTTATATAGGTCATATTGTATTTTTTCAAACCTGTAAATAGGAAACACGTTTAGAAAGATGGCATTTAGTATTCCAAATAGCATATCTTTATTGTGAAATAAAGTTAAAACACCTCTGGATTAATATTATCCTTCTTATTTGGGCTATTAATTAATTAATAATCCTGATTCAATGAATCGCTGGTCTTTGTCAGCAACAAGGCTCTCATCTCATCCATCCCACACTCATCCTTATTTCGGTTAAAATATGCAGCCAGTGCTGCCTGCCGATCTTCACCAAGCATTTAATTCACAGTTACAGTATTAGTTGTCTATTTTATTTTTAAAAGATTATATATATCTTTTGTACACCGATGGAAATTGGCCAGCTACGCTCAGCTGGGTCCTTGATGAGTCGCCCACCATCACCTCTAATACAATCCGTTATGTCTTACAAACTACTGCTACTGTAGTGTCAAAAACTCTTTTGTGATGTTAAGGAGAGCTTAGGAGTAGGAAAATCAAGTTAGGCCTGCACCAAATAAAATAAATTTACTTTGGTTTTATTTATAACCAGAAAATGGAAGGAGGAAGGTTTTTTGGACAACATTTACTTATTTACTAAACAAACACAACATATTAATTTAACATAAATTAAATTAATTCAGCAGAAGTCCTGAAATAAATAAAATAAGTCTAGACTTATTAATTATACTAGGGGCTTTTCTGTAGTTAAATCTCCTCCTTCAGTTTTGAATTTATTTGAAATGTTTAGGTGTTGTTGAAAAGAGCTTGGCTTGAAGTTTTGCCGGAAACAAAATTTATATCAAAGGCCCCAGGCGCCCTTGAAGTTTTGAATTCGTCCATGAGATTTAACATGGGAATATAAATTTAAAGTAAAAAAGCTGATTGAAGTAAACATAGTTTTGTAAGGAATCATTGTAACTCCTACCATATTGAATATTATGCGTATATGGCTGCAGGTAGGGCACGTTTACGAGTATACTATTGAAACATAAAAAATGTTACTGTAAAAATCAAAATCAAAAATAAAAATAAATTTAATTTGGTTTCAATTCTAAAGATTAGACAAATTTTAAACTCTCAAAAATTTAATAAAAATAACCACTAAGCATAGTAAACTCTTTCTTATCCGGCTACCTTTTAACCCAAAACCGGGAGAAAGTACACAATATTGCATACATTAGATGCCATACAATTTTATGGGTTCTAGGGTACATCAATTTAATTTGCCAAATCGTTATCCGGGCGGATCTCAGCCTCAAGGTGGGTAGATAGGAGGCCGTCTTCTGATTGGTTCCTGTCATTCAGATTCACATAGTTTAACTAAAGTTATAATAGAGTTTTAATTTTAATTTTGACCTATTTGAGTTTAAAATATAAGAAATGGAATAGTAGTAAGCTTTGTTTTTTGGTACAAACAGAAATAAAATCTATTTATTGGAAAATTCAAACTAAGGAGTTAAAATGTTTTGTTTTTATATCAGATTTGATTAAAAATTGCTGTATAAAAATGATATGGTTAAATTATGGTAAATAGTAAAAAACTACTATAAACTTTGTCTTACCATAAACTTTGTTTACTCTACATATTACAATAACTGTGGTCACCAAGTACTGTAATTAAATTGATAGATTTGTGATCCAAGACCGAAAATATCAATTAAGAAAACCATCTAATAGATAAAAATGTAAAGGTTTAAATCAATTTAAAAATTAATTAATTGATTGCAATATTTCACAAAGCACGTGTTATATTATGGTGTTACATAATAAATCTCAGTCTGTATTTGTTTTAGACTAAGTGTATTTAATTCTTACCATAACCGTGATAAAGCTGTTGCACAAGCAGGCTGGAAGTAGTTGTGTCAAGCCCGGAGACTGTCTGTCTGTCTGTAGCTTTCAGCAAGAACGGAAGACCAGTATGGAAGAGTGGGGAGTCTAATCTGAATAGTTTAAAATGAAAACAACTCGTGATAAAACCCAGTGCTGATGTTAGTTCACTGGCTTCCCAACCGGTGGAGCTACTTCATTGCTACTGTTCACAGTGTAAACAATATATGGTACACAATTGCTATGGTAAAGTTAGTTAGATTCATTGAAACTTCAAGGTCACAGTATTTAAATTAATCTTTGGCTTAAGTAAATGGTTAAATTGTTAATTAAAATTTAAAATGTCAATTAAGTCATCAATGTTGACCTAGTTTGGCCATAATCAATCATCTTCCCAAAAGTTGCCTTATTCTTTTGGTATGATGAGCAGTTGATAGAAATCGTATGTTTCAATGGAAATACATCAGAGACTTTTATTTTTTCATTTTATTTATTTTATCATCGCATAACATTTGGTAATTTCAGGCATGAACCTGCTCAAACAGGTGACTAGTCACATTTTGTACTAAACTTATGATAAGTACGGTGCTAAATTTAGAAGTAAAAGCATTGACTATGAATGTATAAGTCACTATGAATTACTTATATGAACTATGAACTACAAAATTATACATTGACACTATGAACACTATGAACTATGAATGACTTATACATTCATAGTCAATGGTATTACTAATGAAAACAAATGTGATCTCCTTAATGATTATCCTCATGTTTAAAGCTCATGAATGATTAAATGGATACGTTTTTAGTTTATTATTTACTTAACATATTCATACAATATTCTCCTTCAAATAAGTTGAATGCTCACATATACAAAATAAATTCTTTGGAAATTCGCTGAGTACGCAGGTCTGCTGCGACAGGCAGAGGCGGATTTGGGAATTCGCCGCCCCTGGGCTACACAGGGGGAGTAGGGGGCCGGCGGGATTTCCGGCTCGGCAAAAGTGGTGACCTTTTTTTTTACTCACGCGTGTGTTTTTTGGCCCCGTTGTGGTCCTTTTGGACCGTTTTTTGCCCTAAGTAAGGCTATTTCCTACGATTTCAGGGGGGTTGTGACTTCTCTCTCAAATTTGCCGCCCCCAAAAATTCTGCCGCCCTGGGCTATAGCCCTTTAAGCCCATATGTAAATCCACCCCTGGCGACAGGGGTATTTAATGTTAGATTACCATTAAGAGGGTGACAGCACCGTAGCTTAGTTGGTAGCGTTCTGAGGTCTTACTCAGCCGGCCCGGGTTCAACTCCCAGCCGCGGCTCTAAGCAATTTTATCATACGGAAGCGCTGTGAGAAGAGGTTCCTTCATCAAGAAGATCTCAAGGTTAAGGACCTTGGGATTTGTCGGAGAGTGAAGGCCTGGGAAGCCTGAAAAAAGGCGGAGGGTGCACAATAAGCTAATTCTGCGGCGTTGCAACACCATGGTCAAGAGAAGCCATGGCCCTCTTTAAAAAATAAAAAATAAAAAAAAGAGGCGACTACCAGTAAGGGGTATTTTAAGGCGAATATGAGTGAATAATGAGGGGAGGATGATTGTGGCTCAATCTTGTAGTCTTATTACCCACTGTTTAAGGCTGACATGTATTTTAAAAATGACTTTTAATCAATAGCCCTACAGCCAATGGCAACTAAGGCTTAACGATTTTAACATGGGATCCAAACCACAATTACAAACTGGTCTAATTATGAGGACGGTCTTATGAATGCAGTACTCAATAGTGCAGATGTTAATCCTCACAAGGGAACATCGCAACACTGCGTCCACAAGCCATCGCTCATAACTATCCACAATTCGTGACCTCCAAGTTGCTGGATCACAAGAGACGGCACCGTCCCAGTCAAAATAGCATTGTGCGCTTGAATGCCCTTTTTACTAGAGATGGCCATATCCATAGTCATGTTTTTTGTGTATTTTATAACCCCTACATTAATTGAAGGGGTCCCGTCAGTAACATTGTAAACGACAACTTTTTCAAAATTGAGATTTCTATGCAGTAACGTTGTAAACGACATCTTGCATCAGTGCAGGGTATTTTTCGTTGATATCTCTTGTGTTGGCAGCACTACCACAGGTTGAAAACCAAGCACTGTTGGTCCCGCAGTTGCAGCAGCGTTGTAACCGCCAAAAATGGCAACATCACTGAGCACCGTTCTGTCGCCATCCGAAGTTAATTGGCTATATCGTAGTAAAAAAAGCTCTATTAAGTTTGAAAGTTGGACCAGAAATGTACGTAAGCAGAGAAAAAATGCTGGGGAACCGTACATAAATGAAAATAAGAAACCAGTACCCGGGAAACAACAACCACATGAGGTACGTGCAACAACGTTGTATCTGCCATGTGCAACAATTTTCTGTTCAACTTAAAATTTTATTGTTATGAAATGTTAGCGTTTAAATATTTATTTTAATTAAACCAAGAATGTCTTATACAAACGTAACGTGTGTAACTTCATATATACGTATTTTTATATTGTAATAATACTTTTTCTCTACACATAATGTACATGTAATGTGTATAATGTGATGTTTGTTTTACCATGCGCCATAACGTTGCAAGCGCCAAAGTCGGCAACACATTGCAAACGACTGCCATTTACAACGTTATTGCAATTTTTTTTATTGCACTTTTTTTGTAATAACTTTTTTATCATGTGCGATAATATTGTAATACTTTATAGTTTGGCTAGTTTTATGATATTATATTTATATATAACAAATAAAACATGTTTACATCATTAAATTCCCAATTATATGTTTTTTCCATTTCTTGAAAAATTTACTCTATGGCCCGTATTATACACGGACACTCAGCGTCAAGGGGCTGGGCCGCCGTCGTCCCGCCTGCGTCCCAGTAGTGTCCAGGAAGCAGTTTAGCGGCTCGGACACTGCCGGGACGCTGCAGAGACACCGCATCGGCACCGCCTCACCACCAAAACACTCTGTTGTTACCATGAATATTTTTTCGTTACGTGAATATTTTTCCATTTCACAAATAAAATCTTCAGTGTTCATTTTAAAAAATTAATTTTTGAATTTTTAGGAAAGATTTTCTATTTTTTATCATTTTTGGCTGTCTCCTTTGATGCACCATTTTTTTTCAAGTTTAAGTTGTATAGTTGTTGTTGCATAGTTGGAGAAAGTTCAAAAACGGCTTTTACGCTACTTGTTTTATAGAAATAATAATTTTTACACGTTTGAAGTTAGCTATAATTCAAGTTCAAAGTTTAAATTCAAGAATAAAGTTAGCTTCCGTTTTAAACTTTAAAAAATTAGTTTTAGGCAAGTAGATGATATTAATACCCTTCAAAAAGTAGATATTTATATACCTCTATTCAGTAGGAGGTTGAATAGTTTATTTTTTATAAGGAACTATCGAGCAAATTATATGATTAATACTACTCTGAATACCATGATCCGTATACAATTATGTTATCTCAATAAATGCTGATGTAGTTATTTTTCATCACAGTGACAGTCCTTGGGCGTTGCGCTACAGTCTGTGTCCGGGACACCGTGTGTCCGTGTATAATGACTCGCGGGACGTTCCCATAAGATTCAATGTTAATTTTGACTAGAGACGCTGGTGGCCCAGCTGCCGGGACGCAGATCTGCGTCCCGCGTGTGTCCGGGCTGCCTCCCGCGTGTGTCCGGGCTGCATCCCACGTGTGTCCGGGCTGCGTCTTGCCCTCGGAGGGACACACTTCGGACGCAGATCTGCGTCCGAGCAAACTGTGTCCGTGTATAATAGCTCGCGGGACACTTCCATTTGATCAATGCTAAACGAGTGTCCCGGGAAGCTAGCGTCCCAGCCTCTGGGACGCTGAGTGTCCGTGTATAGTAGGGGCCTATGTCGCTTACAACGTTACTGGCAGGACCCCTTCAATTCAACTCTATTGACATAGTATATAAATTTATAAGGTGTTTCAATAAAAATAGTTTTCTTATTTGAATCATCAAGGTAAACATTCGGTTCTAATTTTAATCTTGTTTGCTTTGTACAAAATGATAAAAATTTGATTTTTGAGAATTTATTAGAAGATTTTGGTTATTTAAGAATTCTTTAACTGACAAAAGATTCAAAAAAGATTTAAGTTCAATTTCTTCTTGAGAACTGCCTGTGACTGTAATATTCGTGTCATCAGCATAGATGCACACTGAACCCCCGCCATCAATAGCTCGTGGGAATCCTCTCATGTAACACAGAAACGGACCTAAAATAGACCCCTGGGGGACACCATATTTAATTGTTTTGTAATCAGAATGGAAATTTTGAGAGTATGTGTATTTGCAGTTTGGAAAGCTAAAATTATGTTGAATTTGGACACATTGTTGCCTGTCTTTTAGGTAAGATATAAAACCAATTATATTCCTTATTATTTATGTTCAAATCATGTAGTGCATCAAGTAACTTTTCATGTGACACACTGTCAAATGCTTTAGAAAGGTCTAGAAAAATTCCAATTACTTTTTCAATTTAATCAATAATTGAATTAATTAATAATTGATTGAATTAATAATTGATTCGATAAAATTTATACCAGCAGTTATGGTAGATCTACTTGGACTGAAACCATGTTGCTCATGATCTAGCAATCGATTTGACTCAAGATAATTCAAAAGCTGGTTATACACTACTTTTTCAAAAATTTTAGAGAAAACAGGAAATAACGATATTTGGTCTATAATTGGTAGGATCATTTATATCACCCTTTTTATAGACAGGTATTATTTTTGCAATTTTCAATTTAGAAGGAAAATAACCACAGATCAAACATGAATTTATAATGTGGGTTAGTGGTCTTAAAATAAATAGTAAAGCATGTTTAACAATAGTGATTGGAATGTCATCAATTACTGCTGAGAACTTATTGTCAAAAGATTTAATGATTTTTTCAATATCTGCTTGATTAACTTCTTTGAATCTGAACAAATTTCTTGGTGGTGGTAATTTTTTAAATTAGGATCTACAGAAATTTTACTATCAATATTTGGGAGGGCAAAATCATCAACCACATTGATAAAGAAATTACTGAAGATATTCCCTATACTGATTGGATCAGATTCTAACTTTCTGTTTGAAACTAATTTTACATTTTCATTAAGTTTTGTTTTACTATTCACTTCGGAGCTACAGTTGGTGCATGAATATCCCGACGATTTTAAAGAACGTGTGCGAGAGAGATGGATAATGAATGTTTAGAGAGAGATAGGCGATTCCTAAATATGCGTATGTCATTAATAATAATAATAATAATAATAATAATATCTTTATTGTTTCGACAATATATATATATTGCATAGAATGCGTCAAGTTTGTTAATAATTTAATATGTTAAGTAATTTTGTAAGTTAATATGTTAAGATTTCTTTGCAATCACTCTCACATTCATACATACATTTGTTGCTCATTCATACACACATACATACGGGACAACGTTGCCTGAAGATCGCGATTTATCATACTGCCCGGCGGCTCCTCATGAATTCTTCAACCGAATAAAATACCCCAGACACCAGGAACCGTTTCAAAAGGGTTTTGAATTGATTTTGATTCGCTGACATTTTGATCTCATCAGGAAGCACGTTGAACACTCTGAGGCCGACTTGTGTTGGAAGGTGCTCAAAAGCAGTCGTTCGGTGTTGTGGAATCCGAAAACTATCCCTGCCTCTTGTCTCGTATCCGTGGACGTCTCGACCGCGAATCGCAGGTCGCGATCGGTTATACACACAGACCTCGAGCATAAAAAGACAGGGCAGAGTGAGTAAATCGAGCTCCCTGAATGAATCCCTGCACGACTCTCTGAAATTTAATTTTGCCATAATTCGAACTGCCTTTTTCTGCAGTCAGAATACACGATCGAATCTGTACTTTGCGCACCCACCCCATAGCCTGATCCCGTAGGCTAAGTGTGGGTAAACAAGGCCAAAATAGGCCATTTTAAGTACATCTTGACTGACAAACTGAGCAAGGTTTCGCAGGGCATAAATGCCTCGAGAAACCCTTGAACAGATGTGGTCAATGTGATCGTCCCAGGTCAGGCCCTCATCAAGGTGCATTCCCAGGAACTTTGTCGAATCTGTTTCCTCTAAGAGGACATCATCCATTATAACAGCAGGTCGATTTTCCTGACTTTGCTGTCGAAGAGAAAAGTTGAGAAAAGTTGTTTTTGAGCTGTTTGATTCAAGATTGATTTCGGAAAAATTTTGAATGATGGAGTTCAAGCCAACAAATGACTTGATTTCCAGATCCCTCGGGGACATTTCTTTAAAACAGAGAGTGGTGTCGTCAGCATACTGAATCACACTTCCATTTTGGACAGATTCATTTAAATTGTTGACATAGATCAAAAAGAGGACTGGGCCTAGGATTGATCCCTGAGGGACTCCTTGAGATATTTTGATCTTGTCAGAAAACTGGTTCCCAATTACGACTTGCTGCTGCCTTTCGCTCAGATAGGACGAGAGCCACTTGTGTGGCAGTCCACGGACGCCATAGGCATGCAGCTGGTGCAACAGTGTCGCATGATGCACGCAGTCAAAAGCTTTGGAGAGATCAAGAAATACGCTGAGCACATGTTCTCGTCTCTCCAAGCCATCGACAACAGTTTCGACGAGTTTGGTCACAGCATCAATTGTTGACCTGTGTTTTCTGAATCCAAACTGTCCAGGATTCAAGATTTCGAAACGTTCTAGGAAGTTTGTCAATCTCTCACAGAAAAGTTTTTCGAAAATTTTGCTCAGGACCGGAAGAATTGAAATCGGCCGATAATTGCTGGCCGAAGTGGGATCTTGTTTTTTGAAAATCGGTAAAACCTTGGCTGTCTTTAAGAGATCAGGGAAAATTCCACTTTCAAATGAAGCATTGATCAATTTGGTCAGTGGTTTTAAGAGAGGCCTGTAGCATCTTTTAAGTAACCACATGGACATACCACCAATGTCACACGATCTCTTTGGTTTCAGTCTCAGTACAGTCCGAGCCACCTCCGCTTCATCGACAGGGGTTAGCACCATTGAAGAAGCTGGGCTTCTAATATGTTTAGTGGCATCTTTTGTCGGAGTTTTTGTGGAGCCTACTGATGAAAAGAAATTATTAAATGCCGTGGCAACCTCCTGGGGATCTTCGATCCGTTTCCCATCAATATTTAGAGTTATGTTCGAGTGATTTTGGCGATTTTGAAAATTTTGTTGTTTGGTTGTTTGGTTAATGATTTGCCATGCAGTCTTAGAGAAGTTTTCGCAAGACTGTAATGTACAATTAATGTTCATGGCCTTGGCGGCCTTGATGACTCTACGGTAAATTTTCTTATAATTTCTGTAAAAATTTTTGAATTCTTGATCTTGTGTGTTTATGTAAATTGAATGATAAAATTTGAGTTTTTCTCGAGACACAAGAATTCCAGGCGTTATCCACGCGTCCCTTTGTGACCTTGGGATCTCTTTAACAGCCCTGAAGGGGCATGTCAAGTCTAAATGGTAGGTTAAACAGTTGTTAAATGTAGTGAACATCTCATTGACGCAGGCATCGCCTCCTAGGAATGACCACGTCTCTCTTTCCAGGTTTCGAATAAAAAGATCGACGTTTGAGGGATGAACAGCCCGTCTGAGTTTAGAAATAGGTTGCCGTTTTTTTGGTGCCAATTCCCTAATCAGCACTTCAATTGAGAAGTGGTCAGAGATGGCCCCATCTATAACTGAGACTATCGTGTGCGGTATGTTTGTGATGGCGTTGTCGATGGCTGTTTTGGATGTTGGGGTCACTCGGGTTGGTGAATTCACGGACCAAGAAAGGCCGAACGTTGTCAGGGTATCGCGTAGCCGCCGGGTAAGGGGGTGTGTGTGGTTTAATACATCAATGTTAAAATCGCCGGTGATTAAAAATTTGACTTTTTTTGACTTGAAATAATTCAGAAGACGTTCGAGGTTGAGGAAAAAATATTCAGGAAAGCCATGTGGTGACCTGTAAAGCCCGATAAGTGAGATTGTACCAGAATGCTCCGTTGGAATCGTAATGCCGGTTGCCTCAAATTCCAACTCAGAGCTGTATGGTATATCGAGAGGTTGAAATTGTAAATTTTGTTTTGAAAAGATGACCACACCCCCACATTTTTGCCTCTCTCGTTCAAATGAGCTTGCCAATTGATAATTGTTGAGTTTGAAAAGATGAATAGACTCTTTTTTAAACCAATGCTCAGTGACAACAAAAATTTCAGGCTTTAGTTCGTCACATAAGAGAGCCAGTTCCTCAATTTTGTTTGTGGCTGACTGGGCATTTTGATGGACAACTGAGAATCTTTTTGATGAATTTTTTTGAATTTTGTTTGCATGTTTGGGGACTAATTTTGGCTTCGGCAATGTTGTCAAGTGGATACTGCCAGTAAAAAATTCTGTGATACTACAGGAGAAGTAAAAAGACTAGTATTATTTAAAGGTCCAGTTTTCTGAGGAGAAGTGGGTTGTGGGCTGCGTCTCACTGCATCGGCGTAGGTCGAGGGCTCGGTGATGTCCGTGGCTGGAGTCGGAGTGGAATCAGTGGGGCGGGCAAGCGGCATACTTGGAACACTGGATCTCTCGAGTTTGGCGGGTGGAGCCGTGAACTGCGTCAGACCTTTGCAGATGAGGTTGGCGAGGACTCGCTTGCCTCTCATTGAGAGGTGAAGACCATGATGGGTGAATTTGTCACGACCAATGCTATGGAAGTCCAAGACTTTGACATTTTTGTTGCGCTCACTTAGCTCCTCGATATAGTTGTTAACCAACAATATCTCGAAGTTAGCAGGGTCTTCAGGGCTCAAGTCGTGTCTGTGAGGTAAGTTAGAAACAACAATTTTCCCCCCTCTGTGGACCTTGAGATGATGTGGTCCAGATGGCTGTATATATTTTGTTGTTTCCCTGCGGCCACGTCATTCGTCCCAGCAATCAGGACCAGACAGCTGTTTAGTGGGAGGCTGGTAGTTGGAGCTATGTTAAGAAGGCCGGCACCGGGTTTACAAATGCCATTAACTTTAATTCGATCATCCAACCTTGTCTGCAAAATACTGGCAATGTGGCGTGCGTGACTGTCCCCAGCAATTGTTACTTGATCGAAAGTAATTTTATCCTTGGACAAACGAGGTTTCCGTTTCGTTTCAGGATTTATTTTTGTTAGTTCGTTTTTTAATCTGTTCACAGTTTTTTGTTTGGTTTTCCTGTTTCTTCTTTTATTATTTACTAATTTGAAGGGAGGTTTCTCTATAAATGTGTCTACATTATCTCTTCTTTGTTCAAGTACTGAGTTCGTGTTAGAGGTTGGAATCAGTGGTCGAGGAGGGGATGTTTTATTCTTTAGTTGTGTAGAAGTAATATTACATAATTTTTTCTCGTCTTCTAGCACTCTAATACTTTCAATCATGTTTTTAATCTCTCCCGAATATAATTTACACTGTTCACAGGGCTTTCGGAGATGTTCAAGCTCGCTTTCTAACAAAAGTATCTTCTCTTTTGCTGCCGTTAATTGAGTCTTTACATCTCTCCATGATTCCATAAAATTTTCATCGGTTTGTGTTTCCGAGTGGAGTAATGTTTTAGGATCTTGGGGTAATGCAGGTTCGATGTCAGTAACGTCATGTGTATCAGTCTCGTCGTCAGTGACATTTCGAGTCACAGATGCTTCGATAGATACAGCGGGCGGTGTTTGATACGAGCCTGGGGTGTCGGAGACGACGCTGACAGCGGAGGTGTTCGGCGTGTTGCAGCAGACGGCGGGCGGGCGCACGTGGGGCGAGCTGGGGGTCGGTGTCGACGCGGGACTGGCGTTAGAGGAACCGTTGTTTGCATTTGGAGCTGAGTGATTGTGAGATATTTTCTTTGATAGGAATTTAGATTTCATACAATCAGTTTTAACCGAGCTATTACAATTTTTAAAACAGCATCTCCATGAAATTCCGTCTTTTAGAGCACGGGTCTCTCGAAACTTATAACCATCTACAAGCAGGTATTGTCTCCCCGCACAAGTTGTCAGTTTCAGAGCCATTTTTAATTTTTTTTCTTTTTTTTACAATTAAAAAGAAAATCCCTTGAATAAATGTGTAAGAAAAAATAAGTAGTGACAATCTGTAATATCTGTTCAAATTATTGTGCTAATATATTACTGAATCGTTTCAGTTGTATTTTCAAGTTGCAAAAAGTTCAGATGGATGACAGTAGTTTTGAACTCGTTATCTAGAGGTCAAGAAGCGACGACTCTAGCCTCTGAGCTACCGGACCGCTCGGGTGGTCAGCTGGTGCACGAGTTGATAAGGCGCGCGTCGCGGTGGGCGGAGCGACTGGGCGACAGCGTGTGCTTGATTGAAAGTTCGTTAGTTCATTTGAGGTTAGAACTTCATGACACATGCACACGGTAGCTTACTCACGTTTTTTATGCACACACTGACTGATCACAAATGACAACGAACTTCTGGGTGACGATAATAGCGCACTTAGAACATAAGTTATTTTAATAAAACAACGTATTATTTAACAAAACCGAGCGACGAAATCCCGGCCCAACCATACATCGGCGCATGCGCACCGGACCTGCCGCATCATTGGTTGCAGCCAAGTGTTTTTTTTTGTACCTATTTGGTTTCCTATTGGACGATCATTTTGTTTTTTTTATTGCTCTTGAAGTGTTTTTTATATCCGTTAGATAGCGACTCTTAACCCTGGACCGAGTTGACAGCTGTCATCAATCAAAAAAAATAAACAATATTCGTTTACTTCTGAAAAAAATATTTTTGATTAAAACTTATGGAAACATGACTATTATAAGCTTAAACTCTTATTTAGTAACAAGTAAATACAAATTCGGAGAATACAATGCATATTTCAAATTTTACAGATGAAATGACAAATATAAAACTTATGTAAACTAAACCTCAAACCATAACCTTAAATATATTTTGACAACCAAGAATTTTACTTTTGTTTTGAATATTAGTTCACTTATTTACAGCTCGTAGCAGTGGTAAAGGGGCGGGGCTTGAGTAGGGAAGTGACTTCCCCTCCTCCCCCACACCCCGATGCGTCAAAATTCTCGCGCTGGTCGGGATGACCGTGCACCAACTGTAATAATTTTCCATATTGATTTAATTTTATTGGTAGATTCCGCAATTTTTTTGTCAAAAAATTTTTTCTTTTCATTAAATGTTTCGACTTTTAGCTCATTCTTTAACTGTTTGATTTCTTGTTTTAGATTGTCATTTTTTAGTAATCTGTACCGTTTTTCAAATTGCACCAAATTTTCTTTTTTCTTTTTTATGTCACAGGAGATCCATGAATTAAAGTTATTACTTCCTTAAATTCTTGATACTTTAGAAAACTAGTTTCAAAGGCAAGAGAAAATGCAGAATAAAAGACATCATACTTATCCTCTACACTAACCTGGTACACTTCTAACCAGTCTTCTTTCGCTAAGAATTTTAAGAATAAACTTATATTAGACTCTGAAAAATCTCTCCTAAATACCTTATTTACAAAATTAACATTATTTTGGATACCAAGGATTTCAAAAACCTGCCCGTCATAATCTGAAATACACGTTACAACTTCAGATATTTTTAATTTTTTACAGTTAATATTAGTAATAAAATTGTCAATTGCTGTTGCTGATTCGGAGGACACCCTAGTGGGAAAATTTACTTTATATTCCAAAGTGTAAGAATTTAGCAAACTTTTAAATGTATTGTAAGTTGTACTTTTTCTTTAGTACATCAATATTTAAGTCATCTGCAGTAACAATGTTTTTGAATTTTCTGCTTAGTATATTACACATAAAATCAAACTTATACAAAAAAGATTCAATTAAACGATCCTGTGGTGATCTATAAACACAGGCTAAGATAAAAGAAAAACTGTTTACAGTGATCTCAGACAGACATCACTCAAACTCCATTTCCACCTTAAGATCTTGGACAGCAGTTATTCGTATATTCTTATTTTTAATGTTTTTTTCTCACCAATATTAAGACTCCCCCTCCTCCAGAACGATTTCTTGTATAAGTTTCAGCTTATATAAGCATAAGCTATTTACTATAATAATAACAAAAAATCATTTTAGAGCTTTAAGTACATAACTAGTGGCTTGAAGGGGCTGAAAGCTCCTAATAAAGAAAAATTCAAACAATCCTAATTTATTAATTACAAAATGCAATCAAAACAAACTGGCCTTTAAAACTACCATATTAGTGCATGGAACAAACAACATAATACCTAGAAATCTTTCACTTCCTGAAACCAGCACCATACTTTGGGAATTGACTAAATACATATAAAAGAGTGAAAATCAGCCGGGAGGCAAGCTTAAAAATATTTACGTCACGGGTCGTGACGTCATCAATATGGCCGCTCAGCCAACTATAATAATTTCTCATATCTTGGAAACAACACAACCGATTTTGACGTGAGACATCTTATTTGAAAGGTCTAATCATTATCTGTAATAAACGTTATTACATCTTTCAGCGGTAAAATCAGAGATTTTTGAGTAATTTGCAAAATATTAATTTTTTATCAATATTTGTATTATGATGTATTTAAATTAAAATTAATAATAAAATATCACCGTTGCAGCAGACCTGCATACTCAGCGAATTTCAAATGCTTAAATAAATCATTCAGACGGGGCCAAAAGTAAGTAAAATTTACGTAAATCCCAAAATGAGAATACAACAATTTTCTCCTTAAGAATAACATGGGAAATGCGTATGCAGGTTTGCTGCCAGGGGAATGTAAAATTGAGAGATTTTTTGCCATAATCCAGTAGATATCAACTAGATGAAGCCATTTACAAAGTATCATTCAGATCTGTCGAGAAATAAGCGAGATATAGAATTTTTTTATTTCCTGTAATGTTAACATTGGGACAACATACTGTGATCACCTTATCTATATATATAATTCCGTAAGTCAAATTTTTGTAAAGAAATTGTGAGTGACTGGATGGCCGTAGAAGGATGGGAGGGGTCTTATTTTAAAGGTCTTGACGTGAATTTTGAGGGAAAACTATTCATTTTTCTTATTTTTTTACCATAAATTCGCAACAGAATAAAACTTTTCCCATTAAAACAACATGGGGTTTAATTTGATTACATCTTTTGAAATTAAAACAGCTGTGCCACAGAGTTGTATCATATATTTAATTTCGTAAGGCGATTCTTTGCCTCAAAATTGTGGGCGCCTGGCAAGTCTTAGAAAGATGGGAGATGGCTCAAATTAAAGGTCTCTATTCCGTGATGGCGGGAAAAATACTGGCATTGCTTGAAATTCACCAGGAATCGAGAAAAAACGTAAAATACCTGCCATTTAAAAAGCATTGGGATCTAAAAATGTCTGCTTCAAACATGTGTGGTGCCATGGTTATGGTGGTGCTGATGTTTGATTCAAAGGCATATGCTAGATGTTGACATCTGGTTTTTTTCAAAAGGCAGCTATGTTCAATGTACTATAACAAATAAATATTTTAACTTTAAGATTTTCAAACTTATAACTGCGGCTTTGAGTATACATTTATAATTTAAAATTATAAAGAGTTAAGTGCATTTGTTTTGTTTACGTTATAACGTTGCCGATTTAATGCCAAATGGTCTATATAAATATATATGTAGGCGAAAATTTTGCGGCGAAGTTGTAGGAGTATGGCAAGTTGCAGAATAATGTGAGGGGGCTCAAATAGAAGGTCTTAATGCAAGGGACTCGGGAAAAATACCGAAATTTCGAAAATAACGGAAGTTTATCCGAAAATAAGATATAACGTTGAATACCTGCCATTTAAAAATCATTGTAATCTAAAAACGTCTGCTTTGTTTACATTAAAACATGTGTTGCTTATACTTGATTTAAAACCACATGCTAGATGTTGGTATATGGTTTATTTAAAACCCAGCAAAATAGGTTGAACGTACTATAACACATAACTGTTTTTTTTTACTTTTAAATTTTCCGTTTTTATAATTTAGGGATCTCAACCTTCAAAAGCAAGAGGAATTAAATACATATTGTATCATGTAGCAGTAGCTGTTGCTGATTCAAAGCCAAATGATTTGTAACACGCAATCGAATAAGCGCAGCCTATAGTTTCAGAGAAGACCTCTACCACCTCTTTTTAGGGCCCAGCTCTACCAGTTTTATGAGCGGTCGGAAATGGTCATAGCTTTGACTGAGGAAGAACAGTGTGCTGCACTAAAAGCTATTGAATGTAACATCACAAAAAGGTTCACGTTTAAATTTGGCTAATCAAAAGTTAATTTAATCTTGAATTTACCAAGACAAAGTAGTATTTACTCCCGGACAACCATAAAAATATTTACCAACTCATGGTCTCCAAACCTAACTTCATTATGAAGTAGAGCCAAAGTCTCCAACGTGGAGCGTGGAGTCGTCAACGGGAGACCATTTTCTGATTTCATCCTTATTTATTTGCTTATCTTTGGGAAATAAATTACGTGCTACAGTCTGTGGTTAACCTTAAGAATTTCTGCAAACCATGTCCATATGTTTAATTGTCAACAAAGTGGACTGAGTTTGTTTTGAGAACGGCGGATGGCGCCACTGTTCCAAAAGATTCAGCCCTTTACTATACTGAAGTAACGCCCTTTCTTAAAATTGTGATACCTACTAGCAAATGTCAAATCATCTGTAACATTACTCTTTAAACGTTTAATTCCGTCAAACTGTTACCGAGCTTTGAGTATGAAAGAAACATTAAATATCCAGCATTTGTATATTAATTAATCCAGCATTTGTATTTTATTTTTAGGGGCTTTTGCCCCTATAAGCCACTAGTAGGAAATAAATACAATTCTATATCTCGCTTATTTCTCAACATATCTGAATGAAACTTTGTAAATGGCTTCATATAGTTGATGTCTACTGGATTATGGAAAAAAATCTCTCAATTTTACATTCCCCTGGCAGCAAACCTGCATACTCATTTCCCATGTTATTCTTGAGGAGAAAATTGTTGTGTTCTCTTTTGGGATTTACGTAAATTTTACTTATTCGTGGCCCCGTCTGAATGAGTTATTTAACCATTTGGAATTCGCTGAGTATGCAGGTCTGCTGCAACGGTGATATTTTATTATTAATTTTAATTTAAATACATCATAATACAAATATTGATAAAAAATTAATATTTTGCAAATTACTCAAAAACTGCTTATTTTAGCGCTGAAAGTGTAATAATCTGTATTATAGATAATGATTAGACCTTTCAAATAAGATGTCTCACGTCAAAATCGGTTGAGTGGTTTCCGAGATATGTAGACATTATTAAGTTGGCTGAGCGGCCATATTGATGACGTCACGACCCGTGACGTAAATATTTTTAAGCTTGCCTCCCGGCTGATTTTCACTCTTTTATATGTATTTAGTCAATTCCCAAAGTATGGTGCTGGTTTCAGGAAGTGAAAGATTTTTACACTTGTTCCACACACTATATGTTATTATCTAGCCCATAGTTTTCAATAAAGTATCAGCATCACATGTCTTATGTAAACAAAGCAGATGTTTGTAGATCCCAGTGCTTTTAAATGGCAGTTATTTTACCTTATTACTCGTTTTCTGGCGAATTTCAAGCAATTTCAGTATTTTTCTCGCCATCACGGAATAGAGACCTTTAATTTGAGCCCTTTCCTGTCTTTCCACGACTTGCCAGATGCCCACAATTTTAACGCAAAGAATCGCCTTACAAAATGAAATATACTAGTAAACCTATTGCTTGAAATTGAGCAATTGTTACGTATTGATTTCAAAATAAATATAATTATGGTTCAGTATTCTAGTACTATTTTAATAATTATATGGTTGAACTTCCTTTTATACTAAAAATCTTTTACAAAAGCTTTTTAAAACTAAATTTTTTGTAAGTACTCAGTCATCTTTAAGGAGATGTCCATGTTTCTTTAGTGTTTTCTACGAATATTAAGAGCCCCTCAAAAGAGTTGGCTTGACCTGCCGCCACATATTCAGCAGTCCACGAGAAAGTACTGGGGAGGGAAGGTAAATTCCAACTTAATCATTGGTCTGACCCTCGCTGAGCTATATCTAGGTAAAGCGAGTGCTGGAATTACTGGAAACTGGGTTCTTTTTATTATAGAGCATCACTAAACACAAAAAGAATTGTTAAAATTATATTATTTACATGTTTACATAATTCATGGTTAGCATTTCATAGTTGAACTAAACTAATTTACATTTTCATGTAATTTTCTTTTAGGTAAGGTTCCTTAGGTTCTTGCTTACAAACGCTTCACATTAACATTCAACATAAACTCCAATCAAAGCGTATACTCAACCAAGTTCATCAAGATGAAATTGTCATAGTAAATTAATTATTAATTGAAATACCCCATGCACCATATAAAAGAAAATTAACCAAAACAAATTGTTATTTGAAAATCGACTGCAAATTTGTTTAGACAACACTAATGCTTTTAAATGGGTTGTTAGAATTAAACCTGATTAGTAAAGAAGAATTAAATTATGTTTTGTAAAAAAATAAAGTTAGGCTAATTGGTTTCGTGGGTTTTACGTTATTTTTGTAACTTTCTGAAATTCAGTATATGTGACTAAGAGTTGCTTTCCCCAAATCTAGTTTTATTTGAACTTAAAAACTTAAGTTTAGTAAAATTGTTATTTTCCTGATCATTATTATATAATTAAAATCGTAGAATATTCATATGGTTTAAATAAATTCACGTTTATTTTATACCTTAATTGGGGAAAGCGGCCCTAAGTAGCGCATGACCCGCCTTAATCTCAGACCGAACTAAAATGGTTCAATAAATCTACTTATAATCAATGTTAAGTCTGGTTCTTTTTTTCTTTTATTTATATTTATATTTATAGAATTTAAATATAAGAATTTATTTCTCCTTTTAGTATTTTCCTTTGGAATATAAACATATGTAAATATTAAGATCTTCACACATGTGATTCAAAATAAATGTTTTTAAAACTGAATTCTGACCTTAAGTATGTATTAGGATAATAGTTTATTTATTTACATCTTCCATCAACTGAAATGCCTCCAGCCAAGGCCACACTACACTACAGGCCGGAGTCTCCCCCTCTCCTCCCTGATGCCACCTCACAACACCGGCCGAACTCCTAGTGCTGTGTTGGAAACAGCAACTAAAATCATATTAAAATCATAAACATTTACCAAAAAATTATGACATTAGAACATCGAAATGAAAACAATAAGAAATAAAACTGTCAAATTTCCAATAAATCATCTGATGAAAAGTAAACAAATTACTTGCCTGTAATGTTTACCAGTTTTTAAGTTTATGAAATAAAGTCTTGTTTTCTTTGAAATTATTTTCGACCGCATTTAGTTATTCATTGATTAATTCAGATTCGAAAAAATATTGGTTTCTAAACGAAAACGTAAACGAATTACTTAGGGCACGATAGTTTTAAGAGTACGACAGTGAATCGCCATAAGAGTACATTATAAAAGGGTCTGCGATTCCGTCTGATGATGTGATGTCACCACAAAAGGACTCCGGCCTGTAGTGTAGTGTGGCCTTGCTCCAGCTCTACATGCAATGGTTTCAATTCCATTTACAACATATGGCTTTGTTGAAAAACTTTGTTTGCTCAAATCAGAGCTGCTTTATTTGAAATTTCAATTCCCATGTTAAATCTTATGGACTAATACGAAACTTTAAGGGCGTCTAGGGCTCTTCCCTTTAGTCAAACCTTTTTAAATTTTATTTCCTGCAAAACTTCATGCCAAGCTCTTTCTAATGACACCAAAAACATGAAAATCTGTTCAATAGTTTAGGAGGAGTCTTTGTAACAAAAAAACTGCTCGTGTATTAAATAAGTATATAGAATATATAATAGATATATATATGATAACCCAGATTTTACTTTGGTCTGCAATAGTAACATTTACTGTAGATTAATTTCCAATCAATCCTACCCCCTGGCCTCAGAAAACAATGTAAACACCTGGTCTCAATAAACACAACCCATCAAACACAACAACAATTTTTGTAAATTCACACAAAATACTTCACTACATAAACTAAGACATACAATAAAAATCAGGACAAAACACTTACACTTACATACAACTACAATAACTGAAAAGTCACAAATACATTTTCAATATTTCATTTGCTGAACTACATTTTCATAACTTTAGCAAGGCAAAATGGGTGTTCCGAAATGTTGCGGTCAGAATACCTGTACCGAGGAGAATATGCCACCAAAAAATGACAAAAGATGCCAACTAATCAATGAAGTGAAGGATATAATTGGTAATATTGAAGATTGGTAAGTATCACAAAAATACAGTAATGGTAGCTCTTTTAGAGATCACGTGTTTGTCAATCAAATCTGAAAACAAAATTTTTATCTTACCTTATGGTCTTTGATAAATTGAATAAATTTTGTGGAATTCTGTATATTTTGTTTACTGTTCAATCTTAATAATCAAAATCTTTTTAATTTCTTATCTCCTTTTGTATTACCGTATAATGTTTTTTTTAAATATATCTTTTATTATTATTCCTCAAACCACAGCCAGTATACTAACGTGATAAAACGTTACTTTCTGTTTCTTGTAATATTTTATTTGTATTTTTATTCATTATATGTTAATTCAAAAAAATAGCTTTGTAAATTTTTATATTTTTGATGAAATGAAAATTGTTAAAAAATAAATGTTAGCAATTGTCGTGCTGCTAGATTTAGTCAGGTTTAATTGAAGTTATGGGGATCCCAATACAGGTTTTCCTAGGAGATCCCTATTTATTTTGCCTCACAAGATGCTACCTATTTAGTAAGTTCCTATAATGTTTTTGTTTTTGTTTTATGTTTGTAATTAATTTGTATACATCTCATTGTCATTAATTATAAATGCCATGCATTTTTGTAAAATCTTTTATCGTAACAAAATGGAAAAATAAAGATCCATTCTATTCCATTCTATAATAAAATGATAAGCATAATTAAAAAATATCCTATATCATCTAAAATTCGGTACAGTAAGTTCAAACACGTAATAGAAAATATAGGCCCAATCAATTTGATTTTTAAGATCATTCACTATATAAATATAAAAAAAAGTTGGAGATGGAAACCTTGTTTTCCGAATCTCAAAACAGCTTCAGAGATCCTTAAAATGAAAAGTTTATCATTCTTAAACCCAGTCCTTCTTGGTCAACTTGTTTTTAATTCGTTTTCTCCTACAAAAAGAAAACCCTAAAAAATAAGAATAGAAAAATAAATTCATGCTATAATTTCTACCAATAAACAACACTGTTTTCAGCGAGAAAGCGAAGCCTCGTCAGAGCAGAAGACCAGACAGGCCAGGAGTCTCGGGCATGAGAGACTTGGAGGACGAATGCGCCAGGTGGAGGAAGCGAAGGGTCTGCACACCGCCACTGATCACAACGATCGCTCTGCACGAGATCCGGCCAACCAGCATGTACGAACAAATGAAGTACGAGAACAGCAGCAGATTGACATATGTAAATGCGACCGAGGAGGGCCAGGAGTGGCGGAAAGTGGTGAGTGGGAATGAGGGGGAATTGGCCAGTGGGGGAAGGTTGGAAACAGAAGGTGGGAAGGAAGTGGTGTTAGGGCGTTGAGAGGTTGGAGTGAAGGGTGTTAGAGATGAGCCAGAGAAACAGGAAGCTTCTGATGTGCCTGTTGGTAGGTGTCCCAGCTTATTTCACACCAAAAAAAGAATTCAAAATTGGCAAGAGTACCCAACCTCTTCATTGGGGACGAGGAACTCGAGATTGCCACATTAGTTGATTTTCTGGGGTGAGATTGGTCGATGCCCTGGACTGGAGTGAGCAGTTGGAAAAAATTGAATCCAAGCTTGCAAAAGGAATCTTTGCCCTTCGCAGTGTGTGAAATCTTCAAAACCTTCAACTTCTGAAAATTATCTACCACTGCTTGCTCGAGTCCTATATCTCCTACTCTATTGTCTCCTGGGGTGCGACTGAAACAAACTTGAATCGAATTTTGATTTGGCAGAAGAAGGCCCTCAGATGTATTTTCAAGCTACACCCTCGAACCTCTTGTAGGGAATATTTTCAAACCTTGGGTATTCTGACAGTGCCAAGTTTTATACACTAGAAATAGCTACATAAATCAAACAATTTAGAACCTCAAAATAAACTCCATAGATATAACACTAGGTTTAAGAACTCTTTTGCCAAACACAACATAAATTAGCTCTTTTTGAGAAAAAACCATTGTATTTAGGACAAAAAAATTTTCAAAAACTTTCAGTTTCCATTAGATTAGAAAACAATTTGTTAAAGTTTAAGAGTGGTCTTAAAAGTTTTTTACTAAGTCAATCATTTTACAACTTGGAAGAATTTTACTTCTTTTGTCAAACCACACAAACCACCAGAGGGCAGACCTAACCTAACCTAACCCAATCAACCCAACCAAATCAACCCAACATTGCCAAACCCGGAGATAATCACATCTCCCAATATTGCGTCCCTTCGGGAGCAAAGAATGACGGATCCAACGCCGCCTGCGGCCAACTGGATGACAAACAAAGTACCAAGTACCAAAGTAATGAAGACTATTCAAGGTGATAGAGTACAGAACATAATTATTCCAGTTCTCATCTTCCTACCAGTGGTTCACTAAATCTAGAGAACCACCAAACTTCAATCTTAGATGAACTCCTTTCCCCAAACCACTAACCCTATCCAAAATAGCAGGCTTCAACTGCCAATGTGGATTGTGCTTCATACAGTGTGTAAAAAAAGTCCCGGAACCGCTGAATATTTTTTGAACCGAATTGGTTTGAGGAATCAAACTTTGCACATTCACTCCAATGTAAAAATACTACTTTCTGAGGTGTTTACTGACTCTTGGGCTCCGGTGGGGGACGGCCCACAAGGAGTCGGTACAAAATCTTAAATGTAAGCATAGGTCGATATGCTCATCATTGTAAAGGGCTCTTCTAGTAGAGTTCAATGCCGCAAACCGCACTTCAAAAGGTCCATTCATTACAAAATGGCGGCTGATCAAAAATCTAATTGAATTACAAAGTTTTCGCCTAAATATCGTCTAAAAAATTGTTCACAGCCTATGTCTGGAGAATCATAACTCCGGGATTGAATGTCAGGCCTTAAAGCCTATTTTTTAGGGTGCCGAAGAGGATGTTAGCTCCAATGGGGGACGGCCCACGAGGAGTTGGTGCAAAATCTTAAATGTAAGCATGGGTCCATATGCACATCATTTTAAAGTTCTAATGAAATAAAATTCAATGCCGCAAACCGCATTTCAAAAGGATGATTGGCTAAAAAATGGCGGGTGATTTAAGTTTTAACAAAAATACGTAGGCTTAGGTTTGTTACGCAATTTGATTTATTAAAACTTTTATTCCACCCCCTCCCCCCAACAAACCTAAACCTATGAACTTTTGTTGAAAACTTGAATTAGCCGCCATTTTGTAAGAAATGAACCTTTTGAAGTACGGTTTGCGGCATTGATCTTTACTTAATTAGGTCTTTCAAATGATGTGCATATCGACCTATGCTTACATTTAAGAGTTTGTACCAACTCCTTGTGGGCCATCCCCCCTTAGAGGTAATCCTCTAGGGCACCCTAAAATATAGGATTTTAGGTCTGACATATTACTCCGGAGTTTAGATCTTTCAGACATAGTCTGTAAACAATCTTTAAGCAATCTTTGAGCGAACACTGTCTATTTCCTTTAGATATTTGATCAGCCGCCATTTTGTAATGAATGGACCTTTTGAAGTGCGGTTTGCGGCATTGAACTCTACTTGATTAGTCCTTTAAAATGATGTGCATATCGACCTATGCTTACATTTAATATTATGTGCCGACTCCTTGTGGGCCGCCCCCCACCGGGGGCCAAAAGTCGGTAAGTACATCAGAAAGTAGATTTTTTACATAGGAGTGAATGTGTAAAGTTTGATTCCTCAAACCAATTGGGTTCAAAAAATATTTAGCCGTTCCGGGACTTTTTTTACACACTGTATAGTGTTAATAGAGTAATTAGTTTTCAAGATGTGTAATGTGTTTGTCAGTGTGATAGCGTTGAAAATGACAATTTCCTGTAATCCAATTCATTTACTTCCTGGTTGAGAATGGTGCCAGTGGCTCTGAAATATTCCGATTGTGTTTTAATTACTAATGTACTCTATCACCTTGAATAATCTTCATTCAGATAAGCCTGCTATCCTTCTTGAATAATCCTATTTAAATCCTTTGTCATCCATCATCATAAGTAAAGACTCAAGTGGGATGGGCTGCAGCACGATTGCCCCAGGTATCATGTTGTTGTTGTGTTGCAGCCGCCAGCCCCGTGGGACCTCCCCCGTGTGCCATCGCAGGAGCTGCGCGCCGGGGAGCTCTACCTCAACTGTCGGTGTCTCAAGCAGGACGGGCTGCAGCACGATTGCCCCAGGTATCATGTTGTTATGTTGCAGCCGCCAGCCCCGTGGGACCTCCCCCGTGTGCCATCGCAGGAGCTGCGTGCCGGGGAGCTCTACCTCAACTGTCGGTGTCTCAAGCAGGACGGGCTGCAGCACGATTGCCCCAGGTATCATGTTGTTGTGTTGCAGCCGCCAGCCCCGTGGGACCTCCCCCGTGTACCATCGCAGGAGCTGCGTGCCGGGGAGCTCTACCTCAACTGTCGGTGTCTCAAGCAGGACGGGCTGCAGCACGATTGCCCCAGGTATCCTGTTGTTGTGTTTGCAGCCGCCAGCCCCGTGGGACCTCCCCCGTGTACCATCGCAGGAGCTGCGTGCCGGGGAGCTCTACCTCAACTGTCGGTGTCTCAAGCAGGACGGGCTGCAGCACGATTGCCCCAGGTATCCTGTTGTTGTTGTGTTTGCAGCCGCCAGCCCCGTGGGACCTCCCCCGTGTACCATCGCAGGAGCTACGCGCCGGGGAGCTCTACCTCAACTGTCGGTGCCTCAAGCGGGACGGGCTGCAGCACGATTGCCCCAGGTATCATGTTGTTGTGTTGCAGCCGCCAGCCCCGTGGGACCTCCCCCGCGTACCATCGCAGGAGCTGCGTGCCGGGGAGCTCTACCTCAACTGTCGGTGCCTCAAGCGGGACGGGCTGCAGCACGATTGCCCCAGGTATCATGTTGTTGTGTTGCAGCCGCCAGCCCCGTGGGACCTCCCCCGCGTACCATCGCAGGAGCTGCGTGCCGGGGAGCTCTACCTCAACTGTCGGTGCCTCAAGCGGGACGGGCTGCAGCACGATTGCCCCAGGTATTATGTTGTTGTGTTGCAGCCGCCAGCCCCGTGGGACCTCCCCCGTGTACCATCGCAGGAGCTGCGCGCCGGGGAGCTCTACCTCAACTGTCGGTGCCTCAAGCGGGACGGGCTGCAGCATGATTGCCCCAGGTATCATGTCTCATATTTCTCTGTTTCTTGTATTATATATTAGAATACATTGAAAGTAGTTTTGAGATGGAAAAGGCAAGGCTTCAGATCTTTTAGCTCTCTAAAATGGATAGAGGTGAAAGGAAAAGTACTTAGTCATGTGAACAAACTTGAGATTTAAACATTATGGATATTTTTGTTTATTGCAACTTAATTATATCTTGCTAAAAACAGTTTTCAATTCCATAATAAAATAATCGAATTAGGAAAATTAGTTGCAAATTCTAAATTTAGACCAATTGTAACAGCCGAACTAGGCTATAGATTATTTAAATAAACATTCTGCAAGCATAGTGAATGATATAATAATAAAACAATAAAATAGCGTAATAGAAACATACAAATAGATTTTAGGGAATTTTCCCTTTAGGGAAGAATCTATTACCGTAAGTCTCATGGTAAATCCCAAGTACGGGACCATCACAACTTTCTGTTTTGGGGCTCCCAGATACCCAAAACACCATTTGTTTAAATGTGTGTCTGCAAGCACGACAGTGCCCGCAAAAATGGTTCGATCGGTATGAATTTTCGCACAGGTTTGTCAAGTAGCAATTATTCGTATGAGTTTGAAAACTAGCCCAATCGGACCGTCATCATAGGGGGGTCAAGGGGTAAAAACCCCTAAAAGTAGGATTTTTTAATTCCGTACAGAGTATGGTAAATCTAATTGTGGTTTCCTCTGTTGGATTAAGCTCGTAAAAATAAAATAAAAATTTGGTATTTGAAATCCTTGTTCTATTTCCATTGGTTACCAAGATATTGAGAGTGGTAAATAAAGTACGTTGTCCCAATTTTAATCTTATTGGAAATAAATAAAATTTAATATCTTACTCATTTCTGAATATACCTTAATAAAACTTGGTATGTGGCCCCATATTGTTGAGATCCTCTAGATTAAGGTTTAAAACAATTATTTTCACATTTCCGTGGCAGCAAACCTGCATACTCATTCCCCATGTTACCTTATGGAAATTAAAAAAAGTTGTGTAGTATGTTTATTTCTCAACATACCTTGATAAGACTTGGAGTGTGGCTTCATCTAGTTTAGATGTACTGTATTATAGACCAAAATCCCTCATTTTCATGTATCTGTGGCAGCAAACCTGTATACTCACTTGCCATGTTATTCTTATGGAGAAGATTTTTGCATACCTATTTACATATGTTTCAACTTGTGGCTGGGCTTTGTGTAAATTATTTTTGAAGCATTTGAATTTGGCTGAGTCTGTAGCTCTACTGCAACAGGGGGTATTATTTATTTTGATAGTGAGTCGTTGGCGCAGTTGGTAGCGCACTCGGTCTTGGAACTGTGGCAGTGTAAGCCGCTGGCTTAAGTCTTGACATTGTCGCACACTTTTAGGAGTATTATTCACCCTTGTACTGTACCAGCTCACTCCTTGCTTTGCTTGATAACTTCTACGCACAGGCCTAAGGCCCATGTGGGGGAGCAAATGCGAGGTTAAAAGAGGCCGCCACCCTCTTTAAAAAAATAAATAAATAAATTTGATGTAAGGAGACATACTGTATTAGTGCAACCAGTAAACAAAACATTACAAATTACTGCACAAAAAATATTCCATTTAATGCTGGATGAATGCTTGTATAAATATGGCAACTACATATGGAAACTATTATGCCATCAAAAACAATAAGACGATATCTATAATATCTATAGTTGATATAAAAACGCAAAATACATCTCATGCAATATTAAATTATCCAAAAACAATCAATAATTAAAAAAAAACTTAATCATCTAATAGAATAAAACATTAAAAATATAACATCACAATGAGGATACCCCTGGTTCAGCGTACCTCCATATTCCGTGAATTTCAAATGCAAAAAACACATTTCAAAGAAACATAGCGAGATGTGAAATGTTTTTGTAAGCTCCATAAGGGTAACTTGGGGACTGAGTATTCAGGTTCACTTCAACAGGATCTGACCTAAAAGAAGCAATATACTAGGTTTTATCAAGATATGTTAAGAAATAAGGAAGACAGAATTTTTTTTTATTTCCCATAAGGATAACATGGGGAATGAGTATGCAGGTTAGCTGCCACAAAAATGGAAATATTGGGTATTTCAGATTAATATACATTATACCTCATCCATCTAGTGTTTTTAAAATATAACTTGCAACATAAACTATGTAGAGTAGGTTAACAAGTATTTGAAACTTGCGTTAAACACACTTATTGTCTGATCTGTAGAATAAAGTTTACTGAAAATATTTAACACAGTTATTTATGTTTCTTCAACGTTTGAAGGAAAATGTTTCCACTGCCGCTATGCCAGTCACCTTTCAAAAATTAAGGTAGAGAAATTCTTGTTGAAGGAAAATAGAGAAATGCTTGTTGTTGTTCAGTTTTGATACGTGACATGTGCACAGATGGGAGTGTGGTGGGCGGCCCGAGTGTGTGGCTGTCAACCCCGGTCCCTGCTGCGTCCCCAGTCAGTGGCCCAAGCCGATCCGAGGTGACAGACGATACGGCGGCAAACTGGCTCCAGGTACGTGGTGATGTCTTAACAAACTTACCTTTTCTTAACGTGTCCATGAAATGTGTTGGCAAAATATTTTTGTTAAAACAACTCAAATGTAATCGTGTGAACATATAGTTTCCGCTCGGCTTTTTTTCCCGTCATTTTGTTTCGTTTAAAACATTTGCCTTTGAAACAGAGCTATGGTCTTAGGAACTTTAGGTTCAGTCTGTCAGAGGATTGCTGTGAATGCTATGTCTGCCACACAAATGCCTCTCTCATCAGTGCTAGAATGAAACTGTCAAGAACAGTGATATGAAGTTGAGCATGAGAATGTCACATGTAAGATTTACAAAATTTTTGGATTTCAGGTTTCCTGTGGATATCTTCTATTTTAGCATGCAAAAGGTCAATTTAAGTAAAAAAAAAACGTTTAAAACAATTTTTACAGTAATTGAGGCTTTAGGGTAATTAATACTTATTCACATATTCTTATATTGCCCCAGAGATTTCATTGACTTTTGTTAAAAGTACTTTTCATGCTGAAACACAATATGGCAACGGTTTATTCAATCACATAAGGTTTCTCTGAGACAACACATACAAATTTTAAACTTATATTAATTTACTAATTTGTGAACCCTGACCAGATAAATTAAAAATTAAAACATAAAGTCTCAGACGTTTTTCTTGGGTACTTTCCTTCTGGGACTCTTATTTTGAGCGTTTACTAGTAGTCATCCATCCCTGCAGTCAGTTTCCCATGGAATCATTTTTTAAAACATAGAATGTTTTCATGGACTCATTCTTCATGCTTATCACTGCCATCCTCTAGATTATTTTAAAGTAGGAAGTCCAATTGGAGATAAAGAAAAGCTATTAATGTTGACTGTTGAATGACATATTTCAGGCCAAATCATAGAATTTTTAAGCACCTTTTATGCACATGCCACACTATTATATCAGATTCAAATTTTCTTAAAAATTTTCAACTCCCATCTTTGAAACAGCTAGGCTCAATCTTATGAGATATTACGCTTTACACTGATATATTCCATTATATTCTAAAATGGTGTAATAGGCAAAAATGGTGCAATTTTGTTTCAGGAGCAAACAATGAACAACGAAAACTCAGAACCGGACCGCCCAATCCAGAGATATGTATTCCTTTAGGATCACAGCAACAGTATGTTGGGACTCGTGGGGGCTGTGGCAAGCAAGGAGGGACTCCTGGGGGCTGTGGCAAGCAAGGAGGGACTCCTGGGGGCTGTGGCAAGCAAGGAGGGACTCCTGGGGGCTGTGGCCAGCAAGGAGGGACTCCTGGGGGCTGTGGCAAGCAAGGAGGGACTCCCGGGGGCTGTGGCCAGCAAGCTGGGACTCCTGGAGGCTGGGGCCATCAAGGAGGGACTCCTGGGGGCTGTGGCAAGCAAGGAGGGACTCCTGGGGGCTGTGGCCAGCAAGGAGGGGCAATCGGATTCATTGCCGAGGCAAAGATTTCACCGCAGGGAGAAACCTGCCTTCAGGGCAGAGGCAATGCACCACAAATGCCCAATTGCCCTACAGGTGTTGTAATGGTGTTGGAAATGGACCAAATGTCTTCTGCTCAAAACAGACAGCCAGAATTTCAACAAGCAACTAGGCTCCATGGGCCCAGGGTGGGTTCTTGCTGTGGGTGATCCTACTCAGTACAGATTGGAGGAAGACTGATGCCTTAGTCCTATGTAAAGTTATGTCTGTTGATACTTGTAATTGTTGGTATTGTTTCAATAAAACACGATTTATAAAAGCCATATTTAATCTGAGAAAGCTACAGTAGACCTCTATTGATTTGTCAATCTCTTTAGTTAATGTAAGATTAAGAATTTATGATTAAAGTTAAGGGATAGTAGTCTGGGAATTTTATGACCAACGACCTGACAAATCCTGACCAAGAGAAAATTGGTTCAGATGGAAGTAAACCTCATGGTGTAAGGTAAAAAGAAAAATGAGTGCAGAGTCAGCTGGTGTGACGTAGTTGGGCTCACGCAACTAGCGCTTGACATTTACAATACAAACCAGTCAATACAACTCAATAAATATTATTTGTACGGTTTTAGTTCTGCTGTTACATCGCTAGGTCCGCTAATTTCATGAGCCCAACTACATCGTACCAGCTGACTATGCACACACCTTTCTTTTTTCTTTACACCTTCCTAATTGAAATGTCAAAAGTCTCTGGAAATCCCTGTGCTCCAGCCGACATCTAAAAAAACCAGTCCCAGTATGTATTTTTCTGGACATATTTTTAATTAATTAAATTAACACAAAAACCTAAGAGATATGTAAAATGTGGTTATGGCATTTTTTAGAGGACAAAATTTCCAATAAAGTGAGTAAATACCCCCGTTGCAGCAGTCCTGCATACTCAACGAAATGCAAAAAATATATTTCCATCCAACATATGCTATGTCTTCATATCATAGATATATTACATATTTTTTTATGTCGATGAGCTTTATTTTGACTTAAAGCTAACATGAAAAAAGACCATAAAAACATAACAAAAAACCATCCCTTTTTTACTTTTCTTTTTTGTTAGTCTTATTAATCTCCATAGAACATGTTTTTAAATAAGAAATTAGTTATTCCCAAACTTTGAAGGAAGTCCTCAGAGCAATTTTTGAGATAGCTATGCAATCAAACAAACGCACAACAAGCAATCAATCAATCGATAAAATAAACGGTATGAGGGAACTGACACATACTTTCTCCCTTAAAGTAATTTAAAATTAGAAAACTTATGTAGTGAAATAGATCAAATCAACAATTAGCAACAAATACACACAAAGTTTTATCAAAATTGGTAGTAAATAACGGAGATATCGGTTTTTAAATATTTGCCATAAGAATAACATTGGACAACGTACTGCGTTTTTCATTTTTGGTGTTGTTTTTCATTTTTGGTGAGGTCAACGTCTAACTGATAACCACTGCAGCTCCCAGTCGAGGCCCGACACTCAATGTGCATGCACCACCTTGTTCAGATTGGTAGAAAAAGTTTTTTTAAAAAAGTAGGCCTACATATATTTTAAACGTTCATGTACTGTTTTTTATGTTAAGTGTTTCTGTGTGAATTTTAAACTGTGACGAAACCAATGTGTGGAAATTTCAAGTTTTGTAGATCTGAAGATGACAAGCTAAATTGTTGAAATGCATAATCTCTAACAAGATTAACAGGATCACGAGGCTGACAAGCAGGTAATTTAACCTTTATAATTCGTACTGCGTTTACCGCCGAACTAAAATATCAATTATCTCCGCAACCAGTTGACGTAGACTAATGATTCAAAATACTGTACTGGATTATTTAGTTTTCAAGTCAAATTTAATGGTTGCAAGTACATTTTCTTTAGAAGTTACAGATTTTGTGAAATTTGAAAAATATGAATTTTTTAACTCTTAAACCCCCATAACTTCTGAACTTGAATTTTTACAGGCATGCGGGTGGTGTCATTTTGTTTGTTGTCTTCAGCACTAAAAACCATGAAATTTTTATCAAAATCGTTAGAGCCGTTTTTGAGAAATGTGGATTTTTGTCATTTTTTATGGGTTTTTATGGGGTAAATACCCTTAAAAATCAAAAATTTTAAAAATACACCTGGAGATACCATGGCTTTATACCTACTAGTGGATCCGAGCGCACGGAATCGTGCGTTACTCTAGCAGAGCGATAATTTAAATGGCGAAAAATTTAAAACACAATCATGCTAACACGATCCGTCTTGAGGGTTATGTTTACACAAATTAAAAAATAACAGCAATTAAATTATCCAGCTGATTAAAATGTAAACAATTATGTTCTTCATAAGGATAACATGGGAACTTTAAAAGCCAATGGGGCAGAGCCCAAGGGACTTTTTCAAAAATGTAAGGCCAGTTTGCAAATCTACGCGACACGCTCTTTCCAATGAGCCGTCAATGATCAAAATCGGTTAAGAAATGACGGAGGAGTTCATAGGTCGCCATTTCAACTAATGTATCTAATGTATCTAAGACAAATTTCGTGTTGGCGTATTAATTATATAGAAGATAATCAGCCTACTTATATACTTTTAAAGTTTAATCAAAGGGCTAACTTCATTAACAAAATTATGGCTTAACTAATGAATCTATTAAAGTTAATTTGATCTACCGCAGGAGTTTCTGGTAAACGTAAATGATTTTTTAGGGAACACCGTCATATCCCCATGTCCTCTTTTTTCTGAAATGTATATTTTAACACTGGCAAAAGATCACGCTCTGCTTACAGCAACATGTAGCTGACTGAGAGCAAACACTGGCGCCGTGAGCAATGACTTCCTTTGTTTAGGGATTGCCGCTGCAGCTTATTGATAATTATCGCCAAAACAGATATTGTAGGGAACGGTTGTCTTTAAATGCAACATTTCCTTTGTGGTAAAAACGCGTAAATGACCCATTTCTCTACCAGTCTTTTCATTCTTGAAATGCAACCCACCGCAATAAAAACATTTTTAGTTCCTTGGTCTGAGGTTGGAAGAAGCATAAAATGTTACATCGGGAGGGTGATGCCAGCAGTTGCGATCGTGTTCTTTCCGACTCCTCCGACCGGTCTATGTTCGTCTTCTTCTTATCGGTGGCATTAAAAATGCACCAAATCCAAAAATAGATTTGCTCAGGTTAATATATAACTTCAAAAACACTATGGTATATCGAAACTACATTGCAAAACTGGTAACTGCAATGTTTAAGAGCTTTAAAAACTTCATAACATAACCTAAATTACATAATAAATCTTAAAAAAAGAAAACTGTTGAAAACAAAGCCAAACTATCAAATAAAAACTGTTCTTTTCGAAAAATTAATTGTAATTCATTGCTGCTCTCTGTGGTTTACCTGTAGAACTATTTCAGAGCTTGGCCATATGTTCAGTTTGTAAACAAAGTAAACTGAGCTTGCTCAAATGTCAAGGAATAGCGCCACTGTTCCGAAACTTCAGCCCTTTACTGTACTTTAGTGACGCCCTTTTTTAAAATTCTGAGTCTTGTTGACAAATCTACATAAAATTCCCTTTAATTTCATACCTCAAACGTTAAAATCGGTCCAGCCGTTGTTGCGGTTGGACTGTGAAAAGAAAACCGCTTGCGTATTAATATATAGATACGCCAAATTTCATGAAAATCAAACCACTGGTGTCGTCTCTAGCTTTGTTTACATCGACACACACACTTACACACACACACACACACACACACACACACACACACACACACACACACACACACACACACACACACACACACACACACACACACACACACACACACACACACACACACACACACACACACACACACACACACACACACACACACACACACACACACACACACACACACACACACACACACACACACACACACACACACACACACACACACACACACACACACACACACACACACACACACACACACACACACACACACACACACACACACACACACACACACACACACACACACACACACACACACACACACACACACACACACACACACACACACACACACACACACACACACACACACACACACACACACACACACACACACACATACACACACACACACACTTATACATCCACACACACAGGCAGACACCACTCCGAAAACCACCTTTTTGGAATCAGGGAGTACCAAAACGAATATATCCACTAACAACTCAAATTCTAAAATTTTGACGAAAACAATACTTTCTCCATATACTATGTATAAGGGGGAGAAAGTAAAAAAGAACCATTGCCCATATAAGAGTATAGTATGAGATAATTTACTGACACAAATTTACACTTCCAATAAATAAAAGCAGAACATGATAATTAAACAACTTGTTCTGAATAGTTTTTAAATACAACTTTATTTAACATTAATAAAAAAACTTTTTCACTGCCCTTGGTAGGGCAAATATGGAGCTCAAAGGACTGAATAAACACTACATGAACACATTACCGTCGACCCTCTAGGCCACTTGGGGAGGTAAATATACCATCCACTAACTTTTAATCAAAGTACAAAGTTGACTTTCTCCCTTCTGCCATCTTACTTTAAACAAAAAAACTGTTTTTAAAAAGCAAATTCAAATTTGTATCTTATATTAAAAATTGATTGTTCTAACTGAACAGTAAATAAAATAATAAAAATAATATTTAATTGAATTTAGTTTTGCAAAAAAACACAAATGTAAGAGGATATTGTAAGATGAACTTGAATTTGTAAGCAGTGTACAATAAACACATTTTTATGGGCCACCAAGGGGTGTGTGAAGAAAGATTAAACACCCAGTTTTCTTAGTGCTTTATTTTCTAAAAGATATTATATATATTCACATTCTAACGAAATAAAATAATAAAGTATGAAAATAATTTAGGTGAATAAATTTAATAGGAGAAACACTAGACGTAAGTGGGCATAAATAAAGTAAAATATGTCAATACTCATGAAAACTAATAATAATAATAATAACAATATTTAATGTCACAATCATTAAGAATGTTACATGTATAAATAGTATAAAAATATAATTAAAATTAATAGCTCACTCTGAGTTCTCTTCCATTACACCTTGGTTACTTGCATTCTAAAAATTCCTTTATACTGTAAAATGGGTTTTCACTTAACCACATTTTCAAGTTCATTTTTAATTTTTTTTAATTGGAAGTTTTTATTGTGTCAGGGAGAACATTGAAAAATTTTGCTCCTGCATATGAGGGTTTTTTCAAACATCGATAAATGGTGATTTTGCAGGTGGAAGTCTTTTCTTTTTCTTGTTGTATGACTGTGTATTTTTTCATGTCTGGGTATATCTCTGGAATTTACTAACATTATAGTTTGATAGATGTAAATATTCACAACAGTTAAAATATTCCAACTTTTGAAAACCGGCCTGCAGCTGTCCCACAAAATAAATCCCACTAAACATGGGACTCAGTGTAGTCCCAGCCCTGAAGGAGAATTTCATCAAACTATGCAATAAATAACATTTTAAATTATTGATATCCTAAATTTGGGGAAGTCAAGGATCCCTAAACCTTCACACAGTGCTGCCCTTGATCTTTTCAGTTTTTACAATAACAATTTACGTGCAGGAACAACTATTTTTTATGATTTTTTTTCATTTGCTCATCTTCAATGCATACAAGAAGAGTGTGATATTAAAATTTACTGTAGCAGCTTCGCTTGCAATGTTTAATTAGCTGGTTGAAATTGGATTTTATTCTTCTATAAGAACTGTATTGACGTGACCTTTAAAGGGCTGTAGGGCATAACCCTTGAAAAGATATAAATTCTGGGGAAATGCGGCAAACCTATACTCACCATCTGCTTTAATTTAAATTTTGAAGTTGGCTGAGTAGTCACTGACTAGATGTGTGTAGGATTTATACTGAAGAAACAATAGAAAGATGTAACATATCAGTCCTAACGACTAAAGGTAGCTTAATAATAGTTATTTATGCAACAATTGTATTATGAGCACATTTAAGCTACGAGTGAGATGTGAAGCGAGTGTTCCAAGCATTTCACGAGTGGTTTAAAGGTTGAATACAATTAATTGTTGCATACCCTCCTTATCTACGAACAACAATATAACAATATATCCTCCAGAGATGAACACAACTTATTACTTTTACTCTTGATGGAAAAAGTTAGCTCAAATTCTAGGCGGGTTAGGCTAATAAACAAACTAAAACATAAAATATATAGTGGAACAGTCAGCTGATGTACGAATTGCGTAATTCCTATCATGACATGACTTCCGTCAAATGCCCAAATGTCATTGATCTTCAAGAGACTCGTATATCATAAAGTGTACTTCATATGACTAATTTGCAATTTGTTTAATAAAGTAGGGGAGAGCGAGGCAAAACCATACATGTGGGTTATACCGTATACAGCTTTCAGTCTATTCTTATTGGTACAGAGCTCCCATTAGTGTCGCAGCCTGCTGCTATATTGCACAAACTTGTTGAAAAGAGCAAGATCCGCTAAGATTATTATAATTTTTAGGAAAAAGGTTTTGAGAATTTTTTCCTAATTTTTGCACATTATGAAGTTACAATCAGGGAACTTGTTTTCTTAGGTGAAGAAATTTAATTTAACTTTCAATATTACATATCATAAGTAACAAATTATCTTGTTAGGCTAAGGATTTTGAGGTAAGGATAAAAAACCACTACCTAGTACGTGATGGGACCAAACCGTACAAAAAGTATGGTCTAGCCCCAAACAGTTTGTTGTCATCATCAATGTTTGTAGTATGTGACAAAGATTCTCACAAATTATACAATTTTTACTCCACCTTCTCATTCCATAGGGTTCTTACAGACCTGGAACATTAGGCAAGGTCAGAAAAAGTCAGAGAAATTCGTTTAAGAACAGAGAAGTGCTATAAAAACACTAAAAGTCAGGGAAAATTTCTTAAAATTGACCTAAGCTATGGAGGAAAACATCTAGAAAGCATGTGCTAATGTGTTAAAGATGTTATTGTTTATGTTGGCGTGAAATAGTTTCCAAAAATAAATAAATATAAGGAAGGCAACAAGTCAAAAATTGAAAAAAATCTGGAAAACTCAAAATATATATCTGGGGGCTGTTTCATAAAACACCTGTAAAACAGGTCCTGTAGTACAGGACTTTTAAAATAAAAAGTACAATGCCTGTAAAATCTGTTTCATAAAAACATTACAGATACAAAATCAGCTGTGAATTTTCACCTGAATTACAAGAGTTAAACATTATTGTGTTTCATAAACAGTGGTGTCCTGTATTACAAGCTCTGTATATTGGAGACATTTTTATTGTACTCAAGACCACCATAAAATATTTACAAGTCATTTATTTTATATTTACACAAAGTGTTGTTGAAAGTTTTTTGATTTGTAAGTAGTTGAAACGACTCAGGAAGCAGTTCTAGTGATGATGAAAACATAATTATTTGTAGGCCAAGGATATTTAAACAAAGAATTTCATATAATCTTTTGCAAGAAACCTACGAGTTCTAATTGATTTAATTAATTAATTAGGAGACATGGTAATAGGCTAATAATCAACACAGCATGTTCATTTTATAAATTTAAATTATTTGTTGATCCAGATAACTAACTGTTACACGAGACAAATTTCATAAATCATTCACATTAAAAAAAACACCTTTTTGTCTAAACAAAACCATTTTTTCGTCCAAAAATTTTGGAAGAGGGCAATAATTAGGACAGTAACATTTTGGAAGACTGAAACAATAATTAATATGAGCACGGATTATAGAATTTCTTTAGTTTTCCTATTTATTATTTTTATACGTAGCACATAATTCTCCTAAAACAAAATAAGGTTGAAATAATACAAAAATATAGAAAGAAATAGGAATTAAATATTTATTTTCTCCCAACTCGATGCATTTTAGTTAATAATGTTTGTGGACTTTCCTTAACAACTTTCAGCATTATTTTTACTAAACATATTCCGAATAAATATTGCTTAATATATTATTCTTTGTTGGAGAAACTCGTAAGAAACATGAACAAATTGTTTATTTGGACAGATACATCATATTTTGCTCACAATCGTAACTATAGTAATCACATATTCAGAGACCGTAATAGTCATTCTAGCTTTGATCTTCTATGATTAATATTAAAAATAACTATTCGTAGAAACAAATCACACCATTCGATAGGAAATTTAATTTACTTTAAATACACAACCGGAAAACCATATAGGTGTCAAAATTAGGCGGCTGTTCTAATTCGTAGCAGCGTGCGTCACGTTTTTCCCAATCTCTCCCATGTTATAAGAACGGTACCCGTTCCTGGTAGTGGTGGGGGAGCGGAGTGGCCGCCGGACCGTTCTCGCGGCATTTAGTCGCTGTTCCATGTTTATAGTTCTATGCTCACTCCTTGGCTTTGCTTGATAACGTACACGCACAGAGCAATAGTTTATGTGGGTGGGGCAAAGGCAAGGTAAAAAAGAGGCCGCCACCCTCTTTAAAAAAAGAAAAAGTTCTTCCTCGTAGATTTTGCTAACTGACATCACGAACGTAGGTTGTGTCTCTGTTACTAGAGACCAACCCGTTGGACACTGCATAGTCCCTCACTTCATTACACGCTCTCCTCCTAGATTCCTTTGTTATGTTCGGGCTGTATTGGTCAAATAGTTGGCTTTTCTTTTTGATTAATTCTCAGAAAATTCCTTGTCAACATATTTCTCCCTCTCTTTTAGACATGACATTGGTTCGAAGGAATAAGTGTACCAAGTATATTCACTATAATTCTAACCTAAGTTGAAAAAGTAAACAAACAAATCCCAGGATTCTATTGTAATAATACAGGTAAAGATTTACAGGTGATTTTATGATTGTAGAATAATTTTTATGGAACAGATGTTACAGGCATTGTATTTTTTATTCAAAAAGTCCTGTATTACAGGACCTGTATAACAAGACTTTTTTGAAACAGCCCCTTGTAAGTAGCTGATACAAACAATAATGTCCTCATAATCACTAAAACTCCTTCTTGAGACCATTTCAACTACTAAAAGACATGAATACTTCAAAACTACACTGTTCAAAATAAAAAAAAATTTAACATGTACAACTTTTATGGTAGTCTAAATCTATCCAATTTACATGGCCTGTAATACAGGCAGTATTAAATCTCCTGTAATTTGTTTTACAGTTGACGAATTTTATTAAACACATGATTGTAATATTTACCAGTAATACGGGGAAATCCCCTATATTACAGGCCCTACGCCGACGTGCTGGGCGAGATTCGCAGCAAAGCGAAGCCCGATGAGAAGGGCGCCGTTATCAAATCTATGAGGAAGACCCGAGCCGGCGATCTTCTGGTCGAACTCGGGGACGCCTCTGAAAACAAGTCCGCCTTCAGCGAAGACCTGAAGACCATCTTGGGGGCGAACGCGACTGTCAGCGTTCTGGAGCCCAAGTCGACGCTGGAGGTGAGGGACCTCGACGAACTGACGACCGAGGCGGAGGTGACTGCAGCCGTTAAATCCGCCATCGGCAACGTCGAGGTGAAGACTTTCGTCTCGAAGGCGAATGCTCGAGGCCAGAAGGTGGCGATCCTGACGCTGGGAGCCAGAGCAGCTGCGAAGCTCCTGGAGAAGGGCCACCTGAAGATCTGGTACGTGAGCTGTCGGGTACGCGAGAAGCTCGTGGCCTCCAGATGTTTTAAATGTCTGGGGTTCGGTCACGTCGCTAATCGTTGCCCCGGACCCGATAGAAGCAAGCTCTGCTTCAAGTGCGGCGGCCAGGACCACAAGGCCAGCGCGTGCAATGCAGCGCTGTCCTGTGTCCTGTGTACAGAAGCCGGCTTGAAGGGCGACCAGGTCAAGCATTCCGCTGGGTCAGGTCGCTGCGGGCAGTACCGACGGGCCATCCAGGAGCTTCGCCAAACACAAAAGAAATGATCACTGTTCTGCAACTTAATATGCAGAGGAGCAGGACAGCAAACGACTTGCTGTTCCAATTCGCCACGGAGCAGGGTGCTGACCTACTGCTTCTCAGTGAGCAGTACCAGAACCGACGCTCCGCGCAGTGGTTCTCGGATCCCTCCGGCACTGCGGCGATTTGGATCTTGGACCTCGGGAAGGTGCCTGTTCTCGATTCCGGATCGGGCAACGGCTTCGTTTGGGTGAGGAGCAGGGGTTTCACTGTCTTCTCCTGTTACCTCACGCCTAACCAACCGATCGCAGACTACCGCCACATGGTCGATTCCATCGAGGATGAGATCATGAACACCTCTGGCGGGGTCATAGTCGGTGGCGATTTTAACGCCAAAGCCGTGGAATGGGGTTCCCCGCGGACCGACACTCGAGGTCGTTACATCCTCGAGTCGGCTGCCAGGTCGGGCCTCTGTATCCTCAACACGGGCGGCATTTCCACCTTTCGCCGTCCGGGGTGCAGAGAGACGATCCCTGACATATCCCTTGCCTCTGAAGGGATTGTCCAGCGGATCTCCGACTGGCGTGTCTGCGAGGAGTACTCCTCTAGCGACCACCAGGGGATCCTCTTCAAGGTCCTTCCCGAGTGTGCGCGCTTGCGCGCTGAACCTGCTCCTCTGGCTCGACGCTGGAACACCAGTCGTCTGAGCAAAGACACTTTTAAAGAAGTAATTAAAGACCAGAGCATTGTGAATTTCACAGGTGCCGAAGATCTGGCAGCATCGACGATGCGTCTCATCGCGACCGCGTGTGAGCAGTCGATGCCCGGAGTTTCCCGCCGCCACAGGAAGAAGCCGGTTTACTGGTGGACGCCTGAAATCGCGGAACTCCGGAGGAGATGCCTTGGTCTCCGACGAGCTGCGCAGCGAGCCAGGAACCGCCCTGATGCAAATGCCAGATCGGCTGAGCACAGAGCGGCCCGCCGAGAGCTCCGCGGTGCCATCAACCGGAGTAAAGTCAGGTGCTGGAAGCAGCTGTGTCAGGATATCGACAACGACCCCTGGGGGATGGGCTACAAACTTGTAACCCAGAAGCTAGGGGCTCGCTCACCACCTGCGGTCATGGAACCACAAGCCATGGCCGCCGTCGTCGATACACTGTTTCCCAGCCACCCAGTTCGGCCAGTCAGGGAATTCGGAGAGGTAGGCGCCTTCCCAGTTTTCTGGGAAGAGGAACTCACCGCCGCCGTCCGATCCCTACGACCCAGAAGAGCGCCCGGTCCCGATGGCATTCCGGCGGAGGTGCTCAAGCTCGCTGCGGAGGTGAATCCAAGGCTTCTGCTCGATATGTTCAACGCGTGTCTGGCGGAAGGCGTTTTCTTTTCGTCGTGGAAGGTTGCCCGCCTTGTTCTTATCCCGAAGGCGAAGAGCACACCGGGGACCCCTTCTTCTTTCCGACCCCTGTGTATGCTCGACACGGCCGGGAAAGTGCTTGAGAAGCTCCTGCGCGTCAGGCTGACCGAGGCCATCGTCTCTGCGGGGGACTTGTCCCCGCAGCAGTACGGCTTCAGATCCGGTCGCTCCACCATCGACGCTATTCAGGAGGTAGTTGAGGCAGTGCGGAGGGCGGAGGACCACAACCACTGGTCGCGCCGCGTGGTCCTTCTCGTCACGCTCGACGTGAAGAACGCTTTTAACTCCGCCAGGTGGGGCGATATGCTTTGGGCGCTTGAGCATACGTTCCAAGTTCCCTCCTACCTCCTGCGTATGATAGAAGCGTATTTGTCAGACCGCGTTCTGTTGTACGACACGACCGAAGGTCAGCGGCGCATTCCCATCACTTCCGGGGCTGCGCAGGGGTCCATTCTCGGACCAGATCTCTGGAACGTGTCCTACGACAGCTTGCTGAGGCTATACATGCCCGATGAGACCCGCCTCGTTGGCTATGCTGACGACGTCGCTGCCTTGATCGCTGCGAGGAACGTCGAGCAGGCAAAACTGAGGCTCAGCGTTGTAATGGCCAAGGTCAACGGGTGGATGCGAGATCACGGCTTGTCCCTGGCTATCAGTAAGACGGAGATCGTCGTCCTCACCAAAAAGAGGATAAACACCGTGTTCCCGGTGCAGATAGGTGACGTCACACTCGAGACTAAGCCTGCTGCAAAGTACCTGGGAGTCATGGTCGACAGCAGACTGTCTTTCGGCGAGCAGATCCAGCGCGCCGCCGACAAAGCCGCTAAGGGTGTCGCTGCCCTTGGTAGGCTTATGCCCAATGTCGGCGGTCCTCGTTCCTGCAAGCGCCGTCTGCTCATGACTGCCGTCCAGTCAGTCTTGCTGTACGGGGCGGAGGTATGGGCTCACGCACTCGAGAAGCGAGTCTACCGAGACCGGCTTGCCCGAGTCCAGCGCCGAGGAGCTCTGCGGGTCGCTTCGGCCTACCGCACAGTCTCCGAGCCTGCTGTGATGGTGATCGCCGGGGTCATCCCCGTCCTCTTTCTCGCGAGGGAGAGGCAGGCGATTTACCGGAGGAGGCCTGAAGTGGGCCGGGAAACAGCTGCCAGGGAAGAGCGCGATCGCAGCTTCGACTCCTGGCAGCGCGACTGGGAAGCCGAGCCGAGGGGACGTTGGACCTTCCAGCTCATACCTTCCGTCCGACCATGGGTGGAGCGGCAGCACGGCGAGGTCGATTACTACGTGACCCAGTTTCTTTCTGGACACGGGTACTTCCGAGCCTATCTGCACCGGATGGGCAAAGTCGCCAGCCCGGACTGTCTGTATTGCCCCGGCATCCCAGATACGTCCGAGCACACCTTCTTTCAGTGCGACCGTTGGCACGTCCGCCGAGCCTCGCTTTCATCTGAGATCGGCGTGATCGTCAGCCCAAACAACATCGTTGGAGCTATGCTCCAGGGAGAGGGCAACTGGAACTGTGTCAAGCACTACGTCCAGGCCATTCTTCGGGCGAAAAAGGTCGACCTCGATCGGCCTTAATCCTCAGCATTTCCCCACGGAGGTTGCCCTAGCGGCGTAATATCAAAGGCCTAGCCCGAAGTAATGTGTGAAACAGTTCCAGGCTAGTGTCCTCGGTGCCGAGGGAGGTGGTTTAGTCGGTAGTTCACGGGACATCGAGCTCGTGGGAGTCCGACACTACTGAGGGGACAACGAGCCCCTCAGTGTGCGTAAACGCATTCCACCTCCTACCCAAAAAAAAAAAAAAAAAAAAAATATTACAGGCCCTGTAAGTTTTATGAAACAGCCCCCAGGGAATATCAGGGATTTATAATACAGTACACGACAAATGATGCGAGATGATTGATATTAAACACAACTCTGATGCTTTTCTTGTATTTACTTCCCTAACTATTTTTAGTGGTACGATATTGCCCCTCCAGTTGTACATGTAGCCCCAACCCCGAAACCCCGAGGCTGTTTCATACAAAGCATTTTTTTATTATTTAAAAATATCAAACATTTACCATTTATTATATGATGTCTTCGCCACAATCAGGATGATTGGGGAGTCGTCACTTTCCACTGATCTTCCTTCTACGCGAAGTGAGCTCAGTGTGCTGCCTATCTATGTCTGTATGTGTGTTCATTGATGAATTCATCAACGTTATAGGCCTAGTATGGTCTTTCAAGGAGGTACTGTTTAGTATTCTAAATGAAAGGGGCTATGTTGTTAATGACTTTAAGATGGTCGGGGAAAAGATTGTAGAAGAGTGAGCCAGTATTGATAGGAGTGTTGCTGAATTTCTTTAGGTGGTATGATTGCAGCCGTTGCGGGAGGTCAAAGGTCAAAGTTATTTCAGTTTCTGGTGTTGTAAGTGTGTTGTTCTAGTCTGAGGGTTGGGTTTGAGTTTTTGGCAAGGCTTATGGTTTCAAGGATGTTCTGAAAAATTATGGTTAGATTTTAGTCTGATGAATTGTGGTTTACAGTGTGCATTGGGTTGTAGTCTCAAGATAGTTTTGATGACTTTTTTTGTGTGTTTAATATTCTATTGATGTTTTGTGTGGATGCGGATCCCCATGCTGCAATTCCACAATGTATATGAGAAGTGAAGAGTGAATGATATGATATTGGAGCTGTTTGTAGGTTGATTATATTTCTTATTCTTCTAATGACATAGTGAGCTGAGGCTAGTTTCTTACAAAGATGGCCTGTATGTTGCTGTCAGTTAAGGTTTTGGTCAACCATAACGTCTAGAAATTTGGTTGAGTTTGATGTCGATATATCAAGAATGGTCCAATCAGTTTCAATGTTTCTATTGGTAGGAGTTGTTTTGTTTTTGCTGATGCTAAGGTTGATAGAATTGCAAATGGAAGTTGCTTTATCTAATGTTGAGTTTTACTTTAGAAATGATAAGAGGGCGCGTGCGTACTCCTATAATGTGTAATATACAACTATGCCAATCCACACTCCCCCCCCTTCATCACCTCCACCAAGGTCACATTCCTTATTTACAGTAATTTTATTAGTTGTTAAACAATATCTTTTACCGTGCATTATTTTTAGTGTTTCATTTTTTAGACTTGGAGACTAGAGTAAAAAGTTAACCACGCACCATGGTCTTACGAGAGGGCGCGCACGCCCGCGTACTCCAGCAGTAATGTACATGTGCAATATACAACTACCAACCAGCCCTCCCCTCCCCCACCACTTTCACCAAAGCAACCCGCCCTATGACCTATCAACGGTAAGTTTATTGATTACGTTAGGACCTTGGAAGAAACCCATAATGTAAGAGAGACTTTTTCTCCATACTCCAGGACTTTTTCTCCATACTCCAGAATGGAATCGAATTGTGGGGCTTCTACTCTGATATTAATAGAATTTTCAAAGTTCAAAGTTCAAAGTTTGTACGAGTTATAACATTTTCTCCGTGGAAAGCATAATGCAAACCAATTTTTAAAGAATTAAAATAATGATAGTTCCAGATTTAATAATTTTTAAAACCCTACCAGCAGTACAGTCAAACTATCAACATTTTTAGTAAAAACTATCAGTTTTTAGTGAGTCGGTGGCGCAGTTGGTGGTGCACTCGGCCCCGGTTCTGTGGCGACAGCGTCGCAGGATCGAGACCCGATGATGCCGCATACTTTTAACAGTACTGTTCATCCTTGTACTGTACTGGCTCACTCCTTGGTTTGCTTGATAACTTCCACGCAAAGGCCTGAGGCCCATGTGGGGGGGGGGGGGCAAATGCGAGGTAAAAAGAAACCGCCACCCTCTTTTTTAAGAAAGAAATTAATTAATTTTTCAGTGGAAATTTTGAGCATACACATAACACAAGATTCAAGAGCGATTTTCAATATCCTAGACTTAGACACCATCTCAAACTCGTAGAAAAAACACCTTCCTACATTGGGAGGAAATTGTTCAATAAACTAGATCCTAAATTAAAGAAATTAATAAATACCAATTCATTTAAATGAGTTTTTAGTTGAAAATTTGACAATGTACCTTTTTTTAGCCTATTAGCGAATCTCCCCTATAAGGAATTAGCGAATTTTCCCTATAGGGAAGAAGCTATTACTGTAGGTCTCATGGTAAGACTTAAGCCCAAGACCATGATAACTTTTCATTTTGGGGCCCCCAGAAGCAAAAAACACCATTCGTTCAAATTTCTATATGTATATGTGTCTGTAAGCACGATAGCGCTCGCAAATATGGTCCGATCGGAATGAAATTTGGCATACATGTGTAAAGTAGTAATTATTCGGATGACCACTGGAAGGGGGGGTAAAGGGGGATAAACCCCCCCAAAAATGGTTTTTTTTGGGTTTTTTACATAGAAAAACAAAAAAAATCAAATTTTGGTAAGCACCATTAAATTCAGCTAGAAAAAACAAACAATTTAGTATTTTGTATCATTTCTCTATGTCTATTGGTTACCGAGATATTGAAAGTGGTAAACACAGTACGTTGTCCCAATGTTAACCTTATGGGAAATTAGTAAAATTCTATATCTCGCTTATTTTTCAACATATTTTAATAAAACTTGGTTTGTGGCTTTATCTAAATGAGATTTAATGTATTTCAGTCTAAAATCACCAAAATTTCCATTTTTGTGGCAGCAAACCTGCATACTCATTCCCCATGTTATTCTCAAGGGGATTCCGAAAACATGTCATATCTCACTACATTGGAAGGAAGTATTTTTTTTGCATTTGAAATTCGCTGAGTATGCAGGTCTGCTGCAACGGGGGTATTTTATAACTTATAATATTTCTTGTTATGACATTTAAGATTTTTGGCAGACATTTATCATTTAGTTTTTTCCTAATTTTTTATCCTTTCTACCTATTATACTGTTAAGATTATGAATTTTGACAATGCCATCTGTTTATTAGCTTTGCTATTTGTATGAAACGATATGTGACAATAAAAGATTATTTATTTATTTAGACTTTGAAAGCCTTACTATGATAAAAACGAAACTAACTGTAAAATGAGTTGTTGTTTTTGCGTCTATACACATAGAATAGTTTGCTTAATGCTTTTGGGTACTCAAAGTGATACACGCTTAAACTTGACTTCAAAGATATATTTGTCAGTTTTGCCAAAGCTAAGATTGGGAAGAAACCCATAATGTAAGAGAGACTTTTAAAGCCATTCTAAATAAAAACTAAACAAATGGTCAAATAAATTGTTTGTGTGTGTTTACATATAGAATAGATTGTGTTAATATAATAACTATGAATATTATGGGTGGGTGGTCCGTGATACCATACAACGGGCCTTAGAGTCTGCTATATGACTTTACATAACCACGTATGTATAACTGTAGTATATTATAACTGAACGTTTATAGTTTTGCAATTGCCAGTCAATGTATACAGACATTGTTGCCGGTTGCCAGTCCGAGACCGGCGGGTCCGTGGGTGGTGGATAGTGGAAAGACTCACCAAAATTCAAAATTGGCAAAGATTAAGGCCTCTTTCACATGAGCGACCGCGGTCGTGGCAACATGACTGCGTAGCACCTCTCTCACAATAACATTACTATACATACATATATGAATACATACCCGTTATGATGTTACTTAAAAATATTATTATTGGTGCTCATTGCAATGGTTGTAGTTAAATCAGTAAAATAATTACTCGATAACGAGAAACATTTAATTTTTTGTGGTTTCTCGAAACGTCAGATTTTATTTTCATGGATTTTTTATGTGTCTTCGTGAATGTGAACGTGTTTCGTGTCTTTTTTATATACTGACAAAAGGATTTCACCATAAAAATCTTCATGACATAGGACTAAACTTCATAACCTGATGGTGGTGAGTTGCCTAATAAGTATCCAGTAAAATTCAGACACCCCACCTAAAAATGTCTTTTAAGTTAAAAAAATACTTTGAAAGTTTTGATAGTTCTTATGGAAAGGACTGATTGATTATTCACCAACATTAGGTCTTTGCCTGGAGTAATATTTGAGCTCATAAGATACCGGTATCTTTAATTTTTTAAATTCACATTTTGGCATTTAGTGATTTTTTTTTAGAATACTGGCAAAGCTAAAACATTATTTTCTGGGGAAGAGAAAAAAAAATGTTTTGTTTATAATTGTAGGAGCAGTGAAAAAATATATGTATAACTTTTGACCGTTCCGTCTTGGCCCAGGGTAAACATAAGGATCAAAAGGCCAAATAAACCCTGTTCAAATACATTAATTCCCTCCCGGCCACTACTCTGAGAGGCAAATATAACATTTACCAACTCTTAATCAAAATGCACCTTTGACATTAAGTTTCATCTCAGATTTAAACCAATTGGGAAAGTTTGTTGTCTATTGGTTACCGACTCGACTGGTTTTATGCAAACCATAATGATGATATGCGAGAGTCTTAAAAATTATTCATCAAGAAATCCATGGTTAAAACCATCTCTAAACTGTTCAGTCCCGGATTTACGGTCGCTGCAGCCCTGAGCCCAGACTTGGGCGGCCTCACCAAAAGTGGTGGCCATTTTATAGGAAAATTCCGTTCTGGGTCCTATTTATCCCCTCTAGTTCACCCACAATCCCTTATTTTAGAACTTGTGCATCCCCCTATCAGCGCCCTGCCCTAAGCCTGGGCTTGGTTGGCTCAGTGGTAAATCTGATTCTGAAACTGTTCTAGTAATTCTAATATCAATTGTATCAATCAAGATGTTCAAAATAGTACGGTTATCAAAAGTTTCAGTTGACCCTGATTTGTGAGGTGTGAAAAAGATTTGATAGGTCATACATTTAACCATAACGCTTTAAGAAGTCCTGGTGAATGTCTGCACTGTAAAACATAAAATAATCCAATATTTTGTTGATGATAATTAAGAGTTTTCCAAGATGAATTGAATCCTACCATCCACTGTGGTCTAACCACTAAGCTGAGACCCTATTGGAAGGCTAATCATAGGGCATGTTAATTGGATTATTGCCACTCAGGGAGACTGGAGGTCAACCGTTACAGTTGATGATAGATCTGTCAGGCCTTATACCTATTAGATCAGACTACTCTTTCAACTGAAAATAAAAAATAAATTAATTAGTTAAGGTTTTTTATTATTGGAACCAAAGGAATAAGTAATGCTTAGAGAAATTAAAAACAAATAAAACACCGTGTACAGTAATTTGATTGTTTTGTCAGCCTTATTTATTTTTATGGATATGGATATATGGCCTTTGAAAAGATTTCCTTTCCACTGGATTTGATTAACATTGAAAAACTTGGAGGCAGCCATAAAATTAAACTCACCTATCATATGGTATATGGTTGTATTTTAATTTTATAAAAGATCTACCGATATCCTGTTAATGTGTTGAATACCAAAATAATATGTTTTTGTTTGTTTTAACAACAAATGTTAGTATACAGTACAAATTTTTCACCACACTATGACGACGTAATTACCTGTTTTACAAGTTGAGTGAGTAAATACAACATTGTCTCATGAGGGAGACAATCGGTGCTTTGCTCTTGAAATACACACATTTTCGCCTCACCTGCAATGATAAATATCCTGACAATAAACATTTATTTTATTAACTTAGTAAGAATAAATATACATTAATTATTTTGGTTTCTTTCTGCTAATAGCGCCTGCATCCGGGTAGCTGCAACCATGCACGCACCTCCGATCAGCTGATTGTTGCTCCCAATGTTAACCTTATTTAATTATTCTGCCACTAAATCAGCTGTTAGCTCCTGTATTCGTTCAGCTGCAACAAATTTGTATGTTTGCATGGAAATTTGAAGAAGTTATTGTTTTTGAATTATTAATTCCAATTTAATTCTTATGGGTTTACTTTGTCTCCCGCCGGGAGTCAACTATTATTTTACTCAACCATTACAGGGAGTAAAAAGCGTCTAAACATAGCAGGTGGGGGAAAATGTCATTTTTTTGGTGGCCGAAACCAGCTCTTTTTCGCCCGAGAGCGAAGGGCCAAAAGTCAGCTGATCGTTTAAGCAAATCGAGAACATCAACTGTAATAATTATACAGCGTTCAATAGGTTTCAAAGACAGGACAGTTGCGATCTTATGATTTTCATAGCTGTGTTTGTTTAAACCATGACAAGGAAGTTGTCACTCATAACCTCAATGTGGTTTTTTTCAAATGTCAAATAAATAATCAGATTTTAATATAGGGTATATTTCTTTGTGTAGTGTGGTGAAAAATAGCGTTCACACCTTGGCCGAAAGGGTTTTGCAGCTCTCAATCGTTTCAAATTTTCGAATTCGTGTCGAATATGAAACACAATTAGCCTGCAAAACCTCGGCCTTTGATGCGAAATATACTATTACGTCAAATGACAAGTTTCTCATGTGCTTGATCTCATATTGTTATAAAAATGATAGTTATTTTGGGGCAGTAATGCGTGGATGCATGGACATGTAGATCTGCTTAGAATTTATCAAAATTTCAAAATTTTTTTTATAAATAATGAAACATTACTGCATGGGTCGCCGATAACCGTAGCTGTAGTAGGCCTATGCTTGGGGTTTTGAGAGTTTTCTGACAGCAGTTAACAGTTGGATATAGCCTGAAATTAAAGGTCTATGTTTAAAATTTTTCGAATTTTCAACTTTAAAGTTAATTAATAAAAAAACTTTGTGTCTGTTTTAAGGGCTACATCAAAAACCTGCCCCGGGGGAAGCAGCTAGTACTTACCACTCTTCCCGGTCGAGGCAGAGGCTAAATATTATAATATATAATAAAAATTGTGTAAAACATTGTAATGCACCAAATGGTGCCATATACAATATACAATAAACAATAACAAATAAAACTTCATGTCGTAGTCCAGGCCCTTGATCTTGGCGTCAAATTGAAGCGTGGAATCTCATGCAAGATAATGGCTTTGCTGCAATATTTTTTAGGGTTTCGCCAAAGGCCCATTTAATGTGAGGACTTTGCTAAAGTCAATCTCATGGGTTTTATAAGTGCTCTACTATAAGGTTTTACTCGTTAATATAAAAAATAGTTTAAGGTTACCAACAGGAAGCAGCCTTACTAATTGGAAGAAAATCACACTAGCGAACCGGGATTGATAAGTACTTTAAATTTGATAGAAAATAACCTAAAACCATATATCCTTTATCAATGAAGTATTTACAATTTAACACTTGCCTTTGATTGCCTGAAGTTAATTTAAGAATCAGCAATTACAAGGGAATTGTCTAATCCTATAAAAACGTCTGGCAAAGACTCTTGTTAGTTAAAATAAAATACTAACCCAGAATTTGAATATAACTTCACTCTACGAAAAATTGTCGAAACAGACGATCTGAATATGATCTAGCTAATTGATTCATACGCCAAATGACGGTAAGACCTCAGCATCATTTAAAAAATTTTTTTTTAATAAAAATGAATATAAATAATTTGGGAAATTAGATTAGTTCAAAACATTTTTGATAGAAATGCTAAAACTGAATCCATTACTGTTTTTAAGGAAATAAGCTTAGAAAACTTAAAATGGCCGCCAGTTTGAATTTAATAATGTCCCTATTTTGGGCTTTTGAGAGAAAATATTTTAAAATCCTTTCTTAGTACGCACTTGTTCTTGGAGCCTTCTGGCAAAATTGCTTAGTTTTCGGTAATATTAAAAAATGAGATAGCTAAAAATGTTACAAAAGTATAAAAGTAGTAACGATGAGAACTACAAAACCACTATTGAATATTGGCATTTTAAAAATGAGGCCTGGGGTAAGTATCTTCACTTAGGATTTACCCCTTAAGCCGGTGTCAGATATCCGCATTTGAGGACGTATTAGCATAAATTTACATTAATTAAGCTCAGCTTAAGACCTCATTATGTCTGCCTCTTGATAAAGCGTTTCCGTCTGGATAAAGTGTATACTGAATAATGCGGTTACAGTGATCCGTATGGTTTGTAAATAATATAAAATGTCCATTGAAATCCTAAGAATTTTTTTATAAAAATTTAAATATGTAATAGAGACTCATGGCAGCAATTTTGCCTTTTCGTTGTTCTTACCAAAAACAGAGTTTTAAAATCAAATGAACAAATAAATAAGAAATGTTTTCACAGCAGTTTATTCTGAGTTAATTATATTCAGAAAATGACTGGATTTTTGACGGCCGATGGGGCAGAGCACACGGAAATTTTGGCACGTCTGATATTTTTCTGATATATAATACCGTCTTTGGGCTTCAGGCTTAACAATTTATCCTCACAATCCCAACGACGCCAACCCCCCCCCCCCCCCCCAAAACAAATTATATCATGAAAAAAGTCCTATCAAATTCATTTTATATGAAGCTTGGTGTTCATGTCACCTATCTTTCGGTACCAATTGGTTATACTTAGCTGTTTTTCAGCTCTAGATACTTCCTGGAGACTGAATCGTTTACGGAACTATACATAGATAAAGAGGTGAGTTTATAACGAGTATAAATATGTAAAATGTAATTTTTTCAGTGTTGTTGATCAGTAAATCTTGTTCATCGAAATAACTATAGATAGTCAGTTACTAAATGCATATTTAGTTGCAAAATAATTTAGGTAAAAATTACAAAATTTGTAAGATTGAAGACTGGTTTATTTTTTTAAATGTAAATGCCCAGCTGCTACATGACTGTTTGTAAACAAAAATTAGAAGAATTACAACATTTATTAACGTAACAAATAAAAGTTATGTTTAGAGATAATTAAATTATCACTGTATAATTTTCATTTATTGTCTAAAAAAACAACAACTGTTGAGAAATATATTTAGCGACACTTTTAACCTTAAATTGGCCAATAATTCAGCTCAAATCTGTTTTGCAACATACAAAGCAGACCTCTAATTCAAAGGATTTGCGAGATTCTTCCTAATTGAAAAGGGATATACGAAGTGTGGTTGAGAGCCAACATTCCAACTAGCGCCATTTAACGTCTGTATTCATGATACCCAATGCCCAATCCGAACGAGGATCAGTAAAAATGTCCAGTGAGCGAATCGATCGTGAAGGTTCTATAAAATATTTATGCTCGAGACTTTTTTATTTTAACAACTGTGTTGACTTTTCATTTTAGAAAGTTAATCTTTTTATTATAACAATTATGTTGCAAACTGAAGAGGGAATTCAACTTATATTAACAGGACGGTAATAACAGTAACATTGTTTCAGTTATTATGAGAGTTATTTGATTCTTAGTACAAAACAAAATAATGTCAATAAAATCAAATGATATATGGTTTTGCGAAGCATCTAATTACATAAAAAAGATGTCTTAAATACTTTGGCCTTTTTTTACAAAACTAGAACGACGCACGCAAACGTATTAAGTATATTGGTATACATTTATTTTAGTGTTTCATAGTCATAATAAATGATCGTAAAATAAACACAACGTTCTGCTTAATAAATGTAAACTTAAATCCCAGTAATTTAATAATGCGCAATAAAACTAAACGATTATCGACGTTTTGATATAATCTCCATTCTATAGATTTCTAAGCTACATAATTAATTAATTTAATCTGTGTTTTGTTCTTGGCAATTTGTAATCTATTATTTTCTATGTATAATTATTCTATTTGTCATGCGAGTTCAGCACCTACAGCACCTTTATTAACAAGTTAGAATCTCCCTTCAGAATATGAAGTTTGAGGGAACCTTTTTAATAAAGGAATAAAGTTAGGACTTGATCAAACAATCCAGCCAAACAAAACTTGGCTATACATATCAAATCGGGTAACTTTTATCAAGTTCATCGCTAGAAATATTTATCAAGAATTTTTCATCTCATCATTCTACGTCTGAAGACAAATTTTAAAAATGGGCCTTCAAGCCGTTCAAATATTTTAAGGTAATTCTACAAAAAATAAAATCAGCCTTTAGTTTTTAAATAATAATTAATTTGGGTTGTTTATTATGTGTTTACTTGAAAGTAAAGTCAGAAATATGTGATGTTTGAGGATGAAAACTATTTTTCATGAGAGAACGTCTTCCGAAAAATATGAACTTTATAGCGTGGTTTATCATTTTTAAATAGGGCTATTATAGAAAACAGAATAAAAAGCGCTAAAATCCGTCGCACAATAACGCTTTAAAGTAATAAAATACAAACAGTGTAATTTTAAACGGTAATAGTATATTTCACTCAAGTCGTCTGCTAAACCTCAGCTGAAATGACTGAATGAAATGTTTCATTGAACTGTCAAAACTTTTTTTGTTTTTCGGGAGCTTTCTCACGTTACTTTGGGTTTAAAGAATGACCATATCGTTTATTAACCACCCAAACAAATAAAAAGTAATTTGGCCAGCAGCGCACTCACTCACCCATCTCATTTGGTGCTCCCGATATTAAAGCAATTCCTCAAACTATGACTTGAGTCCCTCAAAAACCGTCTTACAGCGAAGCCCTTAAAGTTATTAAAGTCCAATCAACTACCATAGTGCACATCATGAGATTCCAAGCTTTAATTTGACACTGGGTCTACAAAAGTAAGTTTTAGCTGTAGCACTTGTTACACCAGCACACAACTGTCTTTATGCAAGTACCTATCTTATAGTGAAGTATTTGTTTTTAAATCATCAATAAAAATGATGATATAGTCAAATTACATTTTTACATAGTCAGGTCAAATATTTCAATGTACATTAATTACTGAAATTTATGTTTATGAAATTCATGAATTTAATACGTTATTTCAACACTAAATCCAGTATTTTTTATCCATGAAAATTGGATTATTGTAAGCCGGAGTCTATATTGAATAACAGATGGAAGATAATTCAGGAGAATAAAAGGCTTTGGCTAACATAGGCACAGTCAGGACAGTCGTACCACTGGTCCCATCTCTGAACAACGTTGTGTTGTGTTGTGCGCCGTGCCTGCCGATTCGCTCAGCAGCAGCAATTCAATGATTAAAGGACTAATTACCCAACTGACGACTCATGCAGCTCCTCTATAGTCCGGAGTCGCTGACATGAGAGATTTAATTACGTAATGTAAGTTTTGGCAATAAAACCAATACTTTTTTGGAAGAGATTACCTTATAGAAACATTAGAAACATTTTCTAAAATTTAACAACGCAAATTTAAATGTATAAGCAAATTTAACCACGTAGGTGACCAAACAAATCAAATATACATCTACATGCAAAATTTAGCAAAATTCGTTACAGCCGATTTTGAGATAGGATTTACAAGAATTATTCATAAATGTTTACAGCTAAAAACCAAATTTAACCAAGTAGCAAATTTAACCACGTAGGTGAACAAACAAATCAAATATACATCTACTTGCGAAATTTAGCTAAATTCGTTACAGCCTATTTTAAGATAGGATTTACAAGAATTATTCATAAATGTTTACAGCTAAACATAAGAACTTGGTTTGAAAATAGTTTTATAAGGCCATAACCGCAGATTGAAGTGTTTACAAGCGAACACACTCTCATAAGTGCTAAAATCGCCTATATAGTATAAATTAAAACTTAGTTTCAGCATCAAATGTCTAGTTTATTTTCCCTCTAATTAAGAAATCAACAATGTAAGTACAAATCGATTTGCGTATTATCAGCCGATTGCAGGCGACGCAAGTCAGTTGATGAACCGATTCACACGCACATACAAAGAAAACGCACGGCAAGGGAAATTATTCAGTAATTGATAGGCGGCTGCACGGCGGTCGCCGTCCTCCCTACTTACTCAGATGTTGCGTCTATTTATAACTACAACCGCATCGTACCTATGAGGATCGTGTTAAGTTATAAGATGCATCCGATTTGGGGACTATTTTTCGTTTCAAACGTCTTAATGAATAAATTATGTTTGTTGAGAATTTTTTTCCCTAACGGGGCTGTTTACACATTACATATTGTAATATTGCCTTCAAACAGTTTTGATATATAAGAGTCTGCAATACCTGCCACCATCTTGGGGTTTTGTACCCCAAGAAAATGCTAATTTCTTTATTTTTTGTATTCATATTCAGCAGTGGACTGTGAACGAACATTTTTCGAAATAAGTTTAATTTCTAAGAATAGTTGTCATTTAAAATGGTTAATTTTACACATGTATATTGTTAATTATTGAAAAACTATTGCATATTTACAAGTTTTAACCACAAAATTCCCTCAATATTTGTATAACATTTAAAGTAACACAGTTTTTGTAACTTTTTAGTCAAACATAAAGGTATAGTTTGAAACTGTTTGAAATTAACATTGATATTATGCGACAAACCTCTGAAAGGCGGCAATTACTGAAGACTCTTAACAATGATTTTTAGCTCTACAGGCTAGAATCTTACATAAAACTTATCAATTTTAAAAATATTCTACACTAATCATGACAAATAATTACTAAAAAATCGGTTCTCTCTTTATATTACATTGGAATAGAAAACACTGGTCTGGAAAACTTATAAATCTATGTTTTGAACTTATTAGTGGTAACGGTGAGTTTGCGTCATTAGAAATGAGTGGACTCCTGATATATAATAATTACAACTCGTACAGTACTTCTTAAGTTAGTCTAAAGATGGCAAGTCTCATGTTTTGTGAGGCATGATGTTCTGAGATCTGGAATTCGAAAGCAAGATCCGTAACAAAACACAAGTCGAAGCTGGTCTAGAAGCAAAGTCCACCTAAATAGCTGTGGATGGGTTGAGACATAAAAAAACTTCATCAACGCTTGTTGAGTATAAAACATTATACCATCGAGCCTAAAAAATAATTAACATCCTTTATAATTTGTTTAATATAGTGGTAATAAACTCTGCAATAACAATTTTTAATCATGAAAAATAGCGAAAAACTTTAAATTATTTAAATGCAAAATGATCTATAAATTTAAATAAAACTGTTAAGAAAGAGATAACTATCACGAAGGTCGCTTATAAAGAAAATCTTTACTTCAAATACAAACCTTCCTTCTTGACAATTCAAACCAATGAATAGGTAAGTACACTAATTAAGCCTTTTGAAAAATTGATTCCTTTTTTGCTTCTTCAGATCTTCTAGAGGAAGGAAACTGACTTCTTTGAACATTACGAGATCCTTGAAAATTGAACTTGTAAGTGTTTTTTTCAGATTGTATACACTGGTGTACTTTTATTTCTAAAAATGTTACACGTTGCACGTTTTTGCAAGATATTAAAAACTAAAGCAGTGTAGTTAAGGGTTCGGTTACCTTTTATTTTCTTCGAAAATTCATTTGTGAGATCCTTAAAAAAAATTAAATAATATTCGGTAGTAGAAACACACTTTCTCCCTTGAAGCAAGAACCCCAACTGTCAAATAAAACATATTGAAACTACCTCATAGATACAACACTTATTTACATCGATGGATACAACCCAATTTTTAACCCTTTGTTAATATCTTCCTCAAGAATAACATTAGACAACGTACTGTGTCTACTACCAAACGTGACCAGTTAGCGTATCTGGTTTTCTCCACAACTAGTTAACGTACACTAATACTTCGAAATACTGGATTGTTTTCAAGCCAAACTTAAAGGTTACTAGTGTAACTAGGAGTACGCTCCTAATTGCGTAATTGGATGAACTCACAAACAAGTCGAATCCATTGCCATTAAATTAGCATTGGCGAAAAATTGTGTTTATTAAACCATAGAAAATAAAAATAAAGATAATTTGAAGTACAAAAACTAGCAATTAAATATGTTACAAATATATTTACCTAGACAAAAGTACATCACATGCTTTTTTAGTTCGACTCAATTACTTTGAAAAAGTTTCAATGATTATTACTGGCGGAAACCCCAACCCCCCCCCCCCAAAAAAAAAAAAAAATATATATATATATATATATAATATCCATACGCATTTATACTAACAAATGAATGTTTGAAAATTACTAAGGCCATGACTTATCATCTCATAGATATCTCTGATGTCGTGCTCTTTCATAGTTCAAGAACTTAAAGTAATTAAGGACAGTTTATAAAATTTTGCACTTGAACCTGAATTTAACTCAAAATAAGGTTGTACTTTTTACTGCGAAGTTCTTAAGCGGTTCGCATTTAAATTTAACTAATGATGCTTGCTTTAACTAGCCAGGAAACAAATTCATATTATGAATATTTATATCCTTAGGAGAACATTATCCTAAACTCTAAAACAAACACTGTTTGCAGGAAAAACTTCTTTTCCGTCTAAGGATTTTTGATTTTTTGTTTATATTGGGTTTTTAGCCTCAATAAATCGATTGGAGCTAGTCATAAGACTGGAAAAAATCCGGTCTACGTTCAATAGTCACGCCAAGGTCCATGTTATCGTTGTTGAAATTGTTAACCAAAACAACTTATTCATATTATATTCAGGCTATCTTTATTTTGACTGAGCAAACCTCGGTCTCCTGGTATTTTTTTTATAAAATAATTAATTGGCCATAACTTATTTTGATCGACTTAGTCGATCAATCTGTGAGTGGGCCTTAGTTAATTCCTACAGTATTTCCATCATGCTGTGCACTAAATAATGTAAGTTAAATGATCATTTAACGTTTAACACATTCGTTCACCTTTGTAGATATGAATTCGAGATTTCAAAAGGCTGCAACGCACTTCATTATTTAGGCGGTTTCCCCTCCGTTATTAAAACAAGGGAGTAACAAGTGTAAACAAGGTAAGTTACGCTTTAATAATTCCAACCCTTTCTTGAAGACTAAACACCTGTTTGTCGAAATCAACCCCAGTTGATGCAAAACACGAACCAGTTGTAGAATTGACTTAACATCGAGTTCCAGGTAATAATCGACAGTCGAAAAAAGTCACACACTCTCCTTCATATATTTTACATACAAATTAGGAACTATAAATTTATTAAAATTTGAAAGATAATTTAGACAGTAATAGAAAGTATATATGCAGACCATTATAATGGTCACTAAAGTAAGTACTATATTGAAGTAAAGTAAATTCAGTACTAAATAAAGTATAATATACTTTAATTGCAATCATAAAAACCTTTAGACTTATGATTGGTGGTCAAAATGTCCCGAGGAGAAAATGGTGAACAATTCACAAATAGAGAAAAAATAATTTTATACTGAATTTTTTGACTAACTATTATATACTTTAACTATAACTACGAATTAACAGCTTCCATGAAAAGTTGATCAGTATTCAGCGGAAGGAAAATATATTTAAGACATGCAGATAAAGCAGAAACCATTGTCTGAACTCGAAGCATAATAATTCAATGCGTGTTTCGAATATTACCGTACTTCAAAATATTTTAAATCGACGTTTCAAAAAGTTACGTCCTTTCAGAAATCGTAGAAAGCGTTTTTACGATGGGGTGGTTTTCAAAACTAACAACCATTACGGAATTCCCTTTGATCTTGGCCTCTGTAGTTGAAGAATAAATGCAGATTCTTCCGCTTCAATAAAGATTAGAGAGATAACGATTTTCAGATATTATCATAGAGGGAGTGTCCTTCAGGTCTCTTCTTTGAACTTCAACAGACCCAAATAATTACTATTTTCGATACGAGGCAAGCATTTGACTGCATTTTAGGCTGCATTTGGGTTTGTAAAACAAATCGATTAACATTATTTATTTTTCAAATCTGTAACTATATCTACAAACATATAGCTAAAATTGCCAGTGACTTAGAGAAAACCAGAAGTCTGACAGCCATCAACCATGTTCTTGAATGAAAAGTATCGGTGAGAAAATGTAAGGAAAAATATTAGTTTTTTATAGATCTTCCCAGGGGGTACACAATAATATGAAATAATTTTAAATAATATAAATTCGCTACACTACGATGAATTGACCTGTTTTCGTTATGCGTTTAACACCCTGTGTAAATTCATCATTACATTGTTCATTCGCCGTTTTATCTGTGCTGTGGCATTACACTGTGGAGGAATTCATTACACTTTCTTAATCTCGCCACATGCCTTTAGGTCTAAAACAAAATGGCTATCTCAACACATTTTGTGGAAAAGTTGGATAATTTCATTTTTAATCTCTCCGGATCGGACATGTACATGTGGCTAGGAGTAGGACTCATAGAGAGAAAAATTAGTGATAATTCTTTGGTTTGAATCATTAGATTTCATTTTAAAACTTCACTCACATTTTTGTTACAAATTACTGATTTAACGTTTTTACTTTGATGATTTGTGTTTGAAAAACTCGGACTGGTTCATTGCACGCATTTTAAACTAAACATAATCCCTTAAAGTTCTAATTATACATTTTCCGGCCCTTAACATCAACCATCTGAATTAATTCCGTTAAAACGACATTTTTAACTGTTGATGAGAGGGTAAAGTTTCAGCGCTCATCCGCTGTAATTAATATTCACATTTTTACTGCCTAATTTGACACTCTTCAAAGCGCCGACCCTCCCTTAAACAAGCAGGGGTGGAGGCAGCACTGTCGATCTCTCTGATGTATCGAGATGGCATTTAGATTATGACAGCTCAGTACTAGGGGGGCGTGGATCCTTTTGCGTTGCCTGTTCCCGACCTCGCTCTGTATTACGCGGAGGTCGTTGACCTGATGCGAGGCTACGGTTTCCCAAAGAACTATACTACCTTAGTATACAGGGTGTTTGATATATAAGTATACAATTTAAATTTTAAACTGTAGGTTATGTTGTTTATGTATTAAGCCGTAAACGGCGTTAAAGGAAGGCAAATTTCATGGGATTTTCAATAGTATAAGGGAACATATCTTAGCTCGATGTGCACTTGAGTTTTAGGGCTGTCTCATAGGCTGCTTAAATTCAAATAAAATCTGATAAAGATGGTTCACTTTTAATTTCAATTATCATGGTCTTTCAATAACAGTTTTAGTAGGCAAATCTTTGTTGCGGACGTTCAAAAGGGCTATTTTACCTTTTAATATTTGAATGGCACGTCGAGTAAAACAAGATTCTCTTAAAGTAATAAGGATTTTTGTGCCGTTGCTTAATTCATCGTTCAATCTTGCAATGTCTATTTTCAGGGTCAAAAGAACATGCTCGTTAGAATATTCGTATGCTAATGTCCGATTAAATGTTTTTTCGTGTCGGTTTTGAGTTAGGAGGGAGTGAACTCCACAACTTTTACCTAAATACAACTGAAAAGCCAATAAAAACTTGCATTTGAATGCGGTTTTAGACTTAATCGAGTACCAAAGAAACCTATACAATTTTAGATAAAAATTAAGGTTGTAATAATTGCAACCACATTGATTGGCTTTTTCTATGAAATCCTATTAAATTTTTGTTCTTTTGTGCCTAGTAACTTTTAGCTAGTCCAAATACTCAGTGAGCTATTTCGAATAAAAACTGTGTACATAGAGGGTTCCAACAGCCTATGAAACTCATCCCAAAAACTCAAGTGCACATCGAGCTAAGATATATTCCCTTATACCATGGAAAATCCCACGAAATGTGCCTTCTTTTAACGCTGTTTACGACTTAATACATAAACAACCTAAACTGCAGTTTGAATCTTCAATTGTGTATTTATATATCAAACACCCTGTAGTTCTTTGAAGTTTCCTAGACGCTTATAAGATGTGCTGCGGCTTTTGTAAAGGTCAAAAACGCTGCCGCCGCCGGAGAGTGGTTTCATAGACTGCGTAGAATACACTCGGTCGTGAGTTCCTTCCAATTCCATTGCACACGACATGTCTGCTAGGCAACGCATCCTAAAACAGTCAGTCAAATACTATTGCTATTGCTATTGCTGTTGATGCGCAGCGTATTTGCGGCTCGCGCTCGTGATACGCTGCTTGGAAACCACTTCACAGAACTGTAAAAGACTAAGTATAAGCTCTTTCATCGCGTAATTGGATATTGGATAACCTCACTAGCAATAACAAGCCAACTCAACCGCCATAAATTAACTTTGGGGAAAAAGTGCTTTCAAACCATGGAATACAAATAAAGATAATTTAAAATACAAAATAAAACAAGCGAACAATTTAATTATACGTAAAAAGTATATCATTTGCTGTTTGGTTAACGATCCTTAAACTACTGCAATTTGAAAAGGTTATACTGTACCCATTTAATTATTATGTGTAAGAAAAAAAGCTAACACGAAAAAGCCAGGGGAAACGTTCTCTCAACGTCTTTTCCTGAATTGAATCCAAGAATTCTGCCAAAGAGCATCTGATCCCCCATCAGGTAGGGATCAGATGCTGCTGCTAAGCAAATACGCAAATTTGCGCCACAGTTTCTTACACTTATAATAACAGATTTTTACTTAGTTTTCATATGGTTGCAACATTTTGCTACAAGTCCTACATCAGCTTGTTATGCCAAGTTAAGTTTTTTCGGAAGAATAATTATAAACTGAATGATATCGTCTATACTTTCAAATGCTTATAGGCATAGTTATTGTATTGAGTTAAAACTCTTTATATTGAGTTAAAACAATTTATGATAAACCACGATACGATAAAAAATCTGTGAACTATGTAAAATTGTATATACTTTTAAGTGCTAATTGAATATTTAGTTGTAGTCATTGCATTGAGTTTTACCACGATATGATAAAAAAAGTTAACTTTAATTTTATTCTAGTCTTATTTTTAGCTTATATTTTGTTAACACAAATCGGCATATCATTCGTATACCAAGTATTACGAGGAATGATTAATATTTGCATTGCTCATTAAAATAGGTCCTAATGACCTATTTATTTTTTTGATTTATTTTTGAGTCATAATGACATATAGTTTTTATTATTTTGCATCAAAGTTGTTGAATCTATAATATGATGGATGGTAGTCTATGATGATCTTGAGCTAAGCAAACATCGACTGCAATTTTAAAATTATTGAGTGGAGGAAAGGCAAATAATTTCATGAGTAGCCTTTAAAAAATCTATTATTTGGAAAACTAACTCACGATGAGTAAATCCTTTAAGGTCAGTTTACAAACCAAAATTGTAGCAGAGTGCTCAACCAAACCTTTACTTCATTAAGCTGCAGCCTGAGTTTACCTTTGTTTATGGATACCGTTAGCAAGTCTAATAAGTAAATAATTCAGTCTCAAATGAAACTGGTGAGAAACTACCTCAATTTAAAATTCGTTGATGTACCTTCACATTCACGTTGAATAAAACTTACTGGTGGAATTTCTTTGGTATGTACAATTCTTTAAAGTTCATATTAATAATCTAGATTTTATGTTGGTTGGAATATTGTTACCCCTAAAAACAACATCATGTGTCCTATTTTGTTCTTTAAATGAACAGTTCTTTTCTTATTGATGGCCTCGTCTGGTTGAGATCTACTTGATTTTGATCTAAAATTCCATAAGTTTCAGATTCCTGAACCGGCAAACCAATACTCACCTTCCCAATGTTGAGGGGAATACATAAAATAGCATGGCTTGCTATTTCTTAACATATCCTAATACCTTGGCATGGGGCATAATCTAGTTGTTATCTACTGGAATTTCGTCTAAAATCCCCTTTTCCATATTTTTCTTGCAGAAAACATGCGTACTCACTTCCCATGTTAACCTTAGCAGAAATAAAAAATGTTTCGTTTAATTATTTCTCTCAACTTTTGATAAAATTAAACATAATCATGCATTATCACATCATCATACTTACTCATTCCTTATGCTGTTCTTAAGGAGTATATTTTGCATACTTATTTACGTCGATTTTAATTGTTGCGAGGCTTTGTCTACATTATGTATAACACATTTTAAATTCGCTGAAGATGCAGGTCCGCGGCAACGGGGGTATTTTAAACTTTTCATTAAAATTTTAATGTAAGTACATAATTTTAAAATGTGCATAAGAGAAGTTTTTCTTATGTAAGTGACATTCGAAATAATAGAAGTACTTTAAATCCTAAGATTGAGGCAGAAGGGTTTACAACCCATGTATCAGATGATTTGTCAATCACGCTGCGAGGGCCCGAGTCACGTATACCGATTGTTGACACCGTCTACGTGACTGTCCAGTCTGTGTCGTTCAACCACCTCCCTAACTACCAACACAGTCGTGTGGAGCGTTGTAACAGATGGTCCACTTAATTGTTAACGTCTTATCAGACCTTTAATCTAACAATATAAATGAAAAGAACATCCTTTATTTTGGCCTGTTCCTTACACTATGATCAAATTTTGCATGAGGATTAGTAGATTAGCTAAGTAGATTAGTTTTATTAGGCACAATAAGAATAAAATCTTGAAACTAATGTATTTTTAATGAATGCTGATGAATTAATTTGTTTTTCGTCATACAATTCTCCGAGAGCCGCACCCAGACTCCGGGCGCCGCGCCGCCGCTATTACGTGTTTAATGCTCCTCACATGGAGAAAGCAGTAAAGCAGCTGCGTTCCTACAAAATTAACTAGGGTCCTTCTCGTTTATTTGTTTTTATGATTTTTGTCACGTTTAAGGTGAAATTGAACGAATTTGTGCATTATGCACAAATTCATGTGAGGAGCATTAAACACGTAATGGCGGCCGGCGCGGCGCCCGGCGTCTGGGTGTGGCTCTCGGAGAATTGTATGACGAAAAACAAATTAATTCATCAGCATTCATTAAAAATACATTAGTTTAAAGATTTTATTCTTATTGTGCCTAATAAAACTAATCTACTTAGCAAGAGGTTCCAAAGGGGAGGGTGTTTCCTCATGCAAATTTTGATTATAGTGTAAGGAACAGGCCAAAATAAAGGATGATCTTTTCATTTATATTGTTAGATTACATTTTCATATTTATGAAAATTTAATTGACATTTTCAGTAAAAAATTATTGTCAAAGCAGTTATTTTTAGGAAAAAAGTGGACAAACAGACTCTCCCTATAAAACTTTTATTTTCGGCACAATAATGCCAAAAATCTTGGATATTGTAAGCAATTTCCCCCCCAAAAAGAGGCTCATTTTTGATGATATTATTTTAAGCAAAGAAAATTTACTAATTAAGAGTACAACCAATATCTGCCCTTTTTATATAGAAATAGAGGAAAAGCTTTAAAAAAGGGCCATTGCCCAAATAAGGCAATGATCCAAAAAGGGACCGTGTAAATAAAAAAACGGAAAAGCACCGTAAGTTCAGTGAAGATGAAAAAGATAATGGTGAAGCGATTTTATCGTAAAGGGTGCGCTCTCGTACTTCCTCTTTCTTACGACCAGCTTATAATTAATATTACCCCACCAAAAGCAATCTTTAAAAGCACACTTTTTCTCTTCAGAGACATGCCTTTGAAATGTTTACGTTCTCAACAGTGATAACCGTTATTTAACTGAATAGCATAATTTCGCGCGATCGCCATGCATGTTACGTTACTAAAATAAAATAACAGGAAAGCGTTTTCTTGCCTAAATCTTAACAGGCTAGGCGATCAACTAAGGCATCTCGAACTTCCACTGGCATATCGGAAACTATTAGATTTAGAAGAAACTCAAAATGAGGGACTTCAATAATTTTTTTATTATAATATGGCGGGTATTTAGTACTTAAAATTAAGCGTTCAATAAAAACCGCCATGAAATACAGGGTGTTCCATAAGAAAAATAAAGTTGTCCGCACTATTGGAAAATGGCGGATTCTTCCATTTAAAGTTTTTTCTTAATGTAAGAGATGCCAATGGTGCCACAGTTAAGTTGGTCACTCTGATATGTTAGAGCATATTATGCTCTAACATTTTACTTGGGCTACTTGGTATTGATATAATACTAATGAAAGTTACATAATAGCATAAAAATAAATATAAAACATAATACAAACAGGCAGGAGTCGGTTGTTTATTAGCGAACAGACCGGCGATACGGCCATGTGTTTATCTGCCGCCTGTGTTCAGCCGATACGCGCCTTTGTTGCCTCACAATGTTTGTTGTGAAGCTTTGCAAATATTGGTTCAAAATGAATCTGTTTTGGATCTGTCCGACAGAAGATAAAGCAATAATGAGACATTAGTGATGACGAAACAGTCACTATCCGGCTGATGAGGTTAATTACGGCTAATATTATGCAGCTAAAATTATATCGGGGTACACCATACAGGCAGGAGTCGGGGTACACCCTGGCTAACGTCAGGAACGACTTGCTAGCGGTCGCTCGGGAACTAACTATCGAAAAATTTATAATGCGATTCATTTCATAATGCTGAAAAAACTTAACACACAGTTTATAAATGCATTTTACTTTTTACAACCAGTTACCCTAGTTTTCGGTATACAAGCTTTGTACAAGTTTCCATTTTTATAAAATGGAAACATTCATTTTATAATATTGCGGGTTATACTGTATAAAAAATCAAATTGTGAAGTAAAAAAAAATATTTCTTATTCTTTATTTGGGATAGCTTTGCTTACAAGCAACGGTAAATCCGTCAGTCATCTTTCTTCTATTCGAGATCAAAAGTTGAGATCCCAATATGACTTTCGTTACTAATCTATTGAAAATACATCGTAGTTTACGTTAAAACCTGTATAACTCACAATTTAAATACAGCTTGTACTGCAGGGCATCGCACGTTTACTAGTGTTAAAAAATACACTACCTGAGTTACAATGCTGGATTGGTGTAAAATTTTGTGTTTGTTAAAAATGAAGTAAATACCACTTGAGGAACTGAGCTGTCTAACTGCTTTGAGTTTTCTTAGTTAATAATATCGTATAGGATCAGGATCTATAACAATTTAAATTTTTGAAGTGTAAGAAAAACTTTATCTATTGTCATAAACATTACGAAATACATAAAAGTCGGATTAGAAGTGGATTGGAAGAAGTGTTTCTATTTAGAATGTTTTCCTTTGTAGTTCATTATTTAGGGGTTCAGGAGCTGAACACACCCTGCGCCCATTATTGCTGCAAGGGTGAAAACGCGAGCAAACAGGGTAAGTTACGCTTTAATAATTACAACCCTCTCAGCAGGTTAAATATCTGCTCACTGATGTTTCTAAGGAGGCGATTCAACCGCTTGGCTTACAGTGGAAAATGTAAATACACTATTAATTAAGTAAATAAGTAATTAAAAACCGTGATAATAATATTATTGCATCATCCACAAACAATTGGAATATAGCAGAGTCTGAAATGAAAATCTAATAGAATAGTGAGGTAATATTTAAAGGAGTAATTAACAGGCCACAGGGGTAATTAAAGGACTTGTTTTTTAATATAAAATTCAAGAATCTTAGAGAGAGCTAAGTAAATTTAAAAAATTAAGTTATTTTGCAAAAGTCAAGCTTTAAATATATAATTTAAATTTTTACAACATTTTTGCTCAGTCAAGTTGATGGGACAGAAAAAAATTAGTAATTAACTTGATCAACCGCATATTGAGATAAATCGTCGTTTTAGCTGTGAACAAAACAGATAAATAATGAAGGTATTGAAACAAATAAATAGCTACTGAGATAATTTATAGATCGAGGAACGTTTCGCACTAGATATTATTGCATGCCCTGATTTGATTCCCGAGAGTTAAAAGTTTGGTATTCGCACGATTATAAAACAGTTTCATTTGTAAAAATAGCACATAAATGCTTCAAATGGATATGAGATTGAGGATTCTTTATTAATATACTTTTAAGTGTATTTTTTATTATCAGTGCATCAAATCGAACAATCTTTTTAAGTATGTGTGAAAATAAAATAAATAGCACCAAAGTGAAGAGAATGTAATCTAGTACAAAATTTATACAAAGGAGAATTCTTTATATAAAATAGTCAGTCCTTATGTTTGAATGTGTATCTATCTACAAATCGTTTGTAAGGCCGTTTCCCTTGCTCGGATAAGTCTTCGAGACGCACAAACAGGAATCAATGTTTCAAATGGTATAATTAGAACTCTTAGGTATTCATTGGAGGCCGATTGTCGAGGGACGTTATTTGAAGTGAAACGTCTTCTTATAAGAGAGCTCATTAATAGTCATCTCATCAAATGTTAATCTTTTGCGTCGCATTTTCGATGCTTTCGTCATTCAGGCAGAACTGAATTGGGACTGGACGCTGTATCATCTTAAAACGTACCGTACAAAATTCTTATTATATATGCGGAATAAAATATTGTACGTATTATTTAAAAAACGTGAATATTAATGCACGATTGTAAATGTTGAAGTTCTAAGAGTATTAAGAAATCAAAGCCAACCGTTCAAATTAGTTGAAATAATAAGTTCGATGTCACAAAATTATGTTCAGAGCGTTTGTAACGATATCGTCGCTGAAGGAAAATGATAGATAACATCCAACACTGAATATTCTTGAAAACTTTAGGACACAAAAGTTTTGGAAAGTTGATAAAACCTCCAAAACTCTAAACCATTTGGAAGCGTTGTAACAGAAATAAATGCATAATATATCCGAATTACGCAGCTTGCCTTGCGCGTGAAAACCGTTGACTCTCTGTGTTGTACCAGATAAAGGCTTCGGAGGGTAATAAAGATAACTCGAAGTTATAGAAATGTACTAAATTTCGCCTCAAAGGAACAGTTGAAAAATTAATTTATAAAATACAGACTATCAAGACCTTACCTTTAATAATTCATTTAAATTCAAATCAACATCGTTTGTATTATGCAAATGTCGGCAGATATAATGTCAATATTGGAGGTTGTTGGTCGGCATTTGATATTCAAACTCGCAGCCCTCCATTGTAATTCTTGTTTAATAGAATTCGACCGAGGTATCACTACCATTGACTACCATAAAGCCAATAATATTACTTAAAAAATATACTTGTTTTAACATATTACTTGTGTCGTTGGATTTGTTATTTGTTTAATATTTATCTCAAAGAAAACAAAAGAATATGAACTGTAGATCGATTCGTAGTAGTATAATTTTTAAGCTTTTTAGGGTAGGCCTACTTGTGGACACGCGTTGATCTGCAATTGTTAAGTAAACAAACAAACGTGATTAAAAACAAACGAATAAGTTGTTGATTTGAACTAAAAATATCAAAATGGTATAAATTACATAAAGATAGATTATTTAGACTTCGGAGACTCGTTGTTATACAGTATGATAAAATATGTTTGTCTTGATGTCAAGAACAAATCGATAGATATCTAGAGAGTTTGTAAACACCCTGTATGTTTGTTGTTATATTTTTATATTGTGTATACTTATATTTGTTTACATTTATTTATCTGATAAAGTCTACAGTCTTTGACAAAAACTAATAAATAGTTTTGACGATAATCTTTCTACTTTATGATGTATAACGTGTACATTACAGGAAGTACGTTTATAAGTTTTAAAAATAGTTATGTGTTAAACCAAATTATATAAGTGAAAACATGGAGCATATTTTTTTAAAGAGTTTTCATACTTTCAAAGTAAGGCAAAACTAATTCATTTTCAAGGGTTTTTCCTAAATCATTGCACTTGCTTTGATAAAATCGCAGGAACTGCTCTAAATTGTATTTTAATGGCTCTTATTGCCATTTTTAGAGTCTTCGTAAAATTCCCAATAAGAACAATGTAAATATATTAAGATTAGCCCTCGTTTTGAAATCGAATTCGGTTCTTTTTAGAAGATAAAAAAGGTTTAGGACACTGTCCCACTACGTTATAGTAGATTGTAGAATGTGTCAAATATCATGAAAAACTTCTCCCTTAAATAAGCTTCAGAAAGACGAACAAAAAAGCTTATTACATTAATAAAATAAATAAAAAGCAGATCGCTGTATCTATTACATCGAGTTCTTTCGTTGGCCTCTGCGATGTGATGTTACATGATAAATAAAAAAATTTACGTTTGGAGCACTTTATCAAGCTATTATTCAGTCGGTTTATTTTTATGTTTTATTTTATTACTAAATATTACAGTCTAATCTAAGGAATATTATGGTATTATTGTACATGATTTGTAAGTATGTGTTTTGGAATTCATTTGGACAATGTAAAGATTTAGCATTTGTTTAATAACTCTTTAAGTTAGAGGGGGCTAAAGGCAATTTGGTGTCACCCTCGCGGGTAAGTACGTACTGACATTACTCCGCATGACAATGGAAAAAGTTACTGTGACGTGGTAAGTAAACAGTTTTCTGAAGTTACTGTCTTAACTAGAATATAAAGTCCTCTTTTCCACTGTTAATGTCCAAAATATAGCTTTAGAGGCTGATATAATGTTGTCGTCACTTACTCATACAAGATTCCAAACAGTGATTAATGTAGAAAATATTCTTCCACGGCGCCCGGCGTCGGCGATCAGCGCGTGTAAACGTTCAAGCAGCAAATTACGGCAATATATTTTAATTTAGAGAAAATAATTTGTTTGCACCTTAAATTCAAAACAATTTAAAACTAGGTTAGTAAAGTACATTTTTCATTTTATTTTTACATTCCAAGTTATTTTAGCTCAAAATATCAAGTACTGTAGCCAAGATCCTCTATTTGAACTCGAACGCCAATTATTACTCTTGTATTTTTTTATGATATCGTGATATCGGAAAAAATTGCATATTGTGAGGAACCTGGTGTTGAATTTATTTGTCTTCAAGGTACAATACAATTATTTTCTCTCAATTAAAATATCTTGCCGTAATTTGCGACCGCGTGAACGTTTACATGTGCTGATCGCCGACCCCGCGAAAATGGGTATATGAATTTTGAGGAAATTGTGTTTTTGGCCTTCGTGGGACCCAAAACCAAAAGTTATCACGGTCTCGGACTAAGGTCTAGTTACGAGATCTGTGGTAGTAGCTTCTTCCCTAAAGGGAAACTTGCTATACTCCCAGCAATAAACTTGCTATAATTGTGAATGCACCCAGTCTGCTGCATTCAGACGGATGAAGACATAAAGACAAGATTATCTGCTGATTTTACAGACCCCAGACAGCTGCGACGCAAACGGAGTATATACGTCTCTTAGAGGGCCTTGGGAGCGATATAATCTTGAGCATTTATATAAGTAAGCCTTTACCATAACTCGTTATCAAACATTACGTTTATAAAAAGTACATGCATGCAGTATTATTGTTATGTATGTATAAAAAGCTTCTTGTTGCATCAAGAGGTTTTGAAGATTTGTTTACCTAAAACAATTAAAAACTTTCTATCAATAAAAAAATCTTAATGATATTTAATTTACTTTTTGTTTGAAATTTAATTTTTTATTAATTTTTTAATCATATTCATAAAGAATCTCAAGTTCTCCCTCAAATTTTTAATGCTTTTTTTAAAGAACTTACTTTTTAAAACCTAGTAGTTGCATCACATAAAAATTAGGTTCTCATCAGATTGAAAACGCCTGCTCAGAAGTGTTCGCAACCTCTTGACTTATGTGCACTGTGTATAGTATTATGACGTCAAAATGCTCTAATTTTATTTATCTGGAAAGCTTTGTGCATTCAAAGAGAAGTTGCAAATTTTAAAGGTAGAATTTTACTTTTATTTTGATCTTATTAGTATACTCTTAGTAATTTAATTAGGTACGATTTACCTACAAAGACTGTTTTTTATTTAGATTTTTTATTTGTAGTGTTCATTACAGTAAGTTCTGTATTCAATTTCATCAATGCAATAATCAAATCCATCAGTACTTCCACACTCCTGAATCCTTCCATTTTTCTTCCATAAGGAAAAGCTGTGTCTCATGATGTAATTTGGGCTGCTTATTATTATTATGATATTAATGAGTAAATGCCATAAACACCCTTGCATATTTTTAAGTTTGATTACGACACGATTAGCAGTATAATGTAAAAAATACTTAATAGTCGAATCACGTGTGTCGAAATTATATATATAAATATATATTTTAATATAAAGATAAACTGAGTACCCTTTTTAAAATATTTTTTATTGAGCAACATGTTTCGCCTTTATGGGCATTTTCTTTATATTTTTTATAATAAAAGTAGCCCTTCATTGTGATAATTGTATTATATATATATGCAAGGTTAATATGATTGACTCAATTGAGTTCTTCCCCAGAGGCTCAAAAGGATTCTCACAATACTTTAAGATATTGTTTACATAAAAGCTCATGACATGTTTACTTGAGCAGTTGATGTTTTAGTCAATGGCAAAACAACTTCTGCCAGGTTCAGCTAGTATATTATATCTCGCCATGTTAGGTTGAAATGTGTCTTTAAGAGTTTGAAACTCAGTATGAAGGTCTGATGCAACGGGGATATTGTTGTAGGCGTGGTTGCCATTAAATTTTTATTTTTTTTCTCAAATGCAGATTAGAGCGTAATGAAAGTCAAGCAGTGACAAAAGGAATGACAGTAACTTCAAAGAATCGGAACTGTTAAGGAAACTCTTGTCTTCAACTTGATGCGGGATAAAATCCGTCTTCTGAAACTCTCTTATGATACAGTAACGGAATGTTAAACTGTATTCGTATATTCTATATACGTTATAAGTACAGAAAGTTATATTAAATATATTTTTCTAATTCATGTTTTGTACAGCACATTAGGTACATTTTTGAGGTCAACGTTTGTACATTTTGAAATCTTTTTTTTTACTCCATTGTCAAAAAACTGTCTTAGCTTATCGTACAAAGCTGTATTCTTGCATCACCTCTCGTTCGATGTTTCTGTATATTTAGAAAATGTAAAATGAGCTTTCAAGTTGCCGGCGTCACTCGCGACTGCTAATTGCTACACAACTCGCGCTTTGTGTCAAAGGTTCAGTGATTAGAGGCCAATTACCTAGCCAAGTGTGTGTCTACAAAAATTGCTCACTGCTAATCTCTAAATATTTTGATTAGGATTTTTGCGGACATTTGCCATCACTGATTATGTCACTATTTGACAGAGCAAAGAGCATTTGCTCAAATCAAGATGGATTAAATCAGGAAATCAAAAAAGTAGAGCAAGATTTGGCTAAGAATGGATACCCTCAATCCGTAATAAGAAAGTGCAAAACCCGTAGGGCTAAACAGAATGAGTCAGAAAACACTGAAACATTCGTTCCTATGTCAATCCCTTATGTGCCGGGATTATCGGAAAAAATTAGAAGAGTTGCTAGGAAGTTCAAAGTTAGAACCGCGTTTAGGACACAAAACACTCTTAGGCAATGTCTCGTAAAAACCAAACCAAAAAATGGCACTCAGGGATCAAAAAACTGTGTTTACAGAATAAACTGCAATAGTTGCTCTAGGCCGTATTATGGCGAGACAAAAAGACCTTTAAATGTTAGAATCAAAGAACACAAAGATAACACGAGGAAGGGCTTAGTGGATAAATCAAAAATTGCTCAACACTGCTGGTCTGAAAATCACCAGATGAATTTTGACGAAGCAAAAATAGTACACCGCGAACCTCATTTTTTCAAAAGAAAACTAATTGAAGCTTCATACATAAAACTAGCAGACCAACCAATCAGTCAATCTTCACTTGAAATAAGGCCAGTATGGCTACCAATATTAAACAAAGAATTGAAAGACAGGGAAAATAAAGTGTCAGCAAATAGGGTAATTACTAACAATTCTGTTCAAAATTCTCATAACATGTTAACCCGTAGCAAGGCCAAGGGGCAAAATCAGGTTAAAAATTAACTAAAAAAACACAAACAGACACACGGAATTTGCATATCACATGTCTCTGTTTCAGGTTTTCGCCACCGGTAGCGCGCCGTGATTTGGTTGGCTGTGGGCGCCGCCATTTCCGTTGCCGCCGCCATTTGCTTTCCTCCCACCAGTCTCAGCTCAGCTGTGATTGGGTGTGGACGTGATCTCTCCTGCCTGGTGATTCTTGATACTTGTGATTCCTGTGTTATTTTGTGTATTGTTTTTCTTTTTTCAGCTTATTGTTTTCGTGACTGCTTTTACAGTTCTCTGTTTTAGCTGTGTTTTTCTCCAGGTTTTCCTGGCTATGTGTTACTAATCTTGTTATGTTCTAGGTTTTCTTCCACCTGAAGACGGGATCAGATTCCAGATCCCGAAACGTCGTGAAACTTGTTTTTTACTAATCAGTGATGGCAAATGTCCGCAAAAATCCTAATCAAAATATAAAATCACCATCACCAACAATGAATTTCAAACAAAGAATCTCTAAATATTTTAATTTTAAATCTTTAAATGTAAAAAATTAAAAAAAAAACAGTCTGTGTCCAAAGGATATTGTAAACTTTAAACTTATATTTCTTACTTGAAATACCTTTTTATCTTACTTGTTTCCATTTAATATTGATTTTTATTTCCGTTATATACAAACCCGATTGAATAATTAGGTCACTCGCGACTGCTAATTGCTACACAACTCGCGCTTTGTGTCAAAGGTTCAGTGATTAGAGGCCAATTACCTAGCCAAGTGTGTGTCTACAAAAATTGCTCACTGCTAATCTCTAAATATTTTAATTTTAAATCTTTAAATGTAAAAAATTAAAAAAAAAACAGTCTGTGTCCAAAGGATATTGTAAACTTTAAACTTATATTTCTTACTTGAAATACCTTTTTATCTTACTTGTTTCCATTTAATATTGATTTTTATTTCCGTTATATACAAACCCGATTGAATAATTAGGATAATAATTTGGGAAAGACGACATTTGGCAGTAAAACGTCGAAGCTTTTTAAAGCTAGACAGTTTTTTCAGAATGTAATAACTGAAATCTGTAGTAATACATTATTATGATTACTGATATGAATGTCCAATATCAGACACTTATTTTAGTTATTTTACATTTTATGAGAAACAAAATTGTATCATACCTGTGTCCTGTACTGATGTCTAAAGCTAAACGTTGTGATGTTTTTGTGAAAAATTAAAAAGAAAAAGAAAAACATTCTACGAGTTCATAGATGCAATTTCCTTTTTGAATTTTAAATAATAAAATAAAGTGTTTTGTACCATCAATCGCAATCTTGTAGGTATCAGGACTTGTATGAACTTGAAGTCGACCATTAATTAATTTAGTAACATATAAGTGGAGGAAATTATTGCATGACAATTAACAAATAAAAGCAGGATGAGTAGGATTAGACAACATTATGAGATAGGTGTTAATTCACAAAAAAGTTTTTCAGTGCTACATTGACACATTTGATCAATCAAATTTTAAACAAAATGTAACAATGGGCTCTTTTTAATATTTACGGAACATTTTAGCGGTTCTGAAAAGGATGAAAGTTCGCCCTTCCGTTGCCGGAGATTTATTTCAAACTTTTTACTCGTTAAAATTGGGCTTCTTTGACATCCGTGATGGGAGAAGACCCTAACACTGAGTCGTCGACTCAAACTTTTAAACCGAGTAAGCTACAAGAAACCCCTTGTACTTTTATTAACTTGCAACAAATTAAAAATATGTCTGGTTAAATCATAAAGTGTTTGTTTTTAAGTAAATCATATTAAAACTATAGTATCGCTGATAATATTTGGCACAGTACACAGATTATGTTTCTCAGTCACGCGCAGGCATCTCACCTTTCTTTAACACGCTTGCTCCTATAGGGGTTCGAAACGCTAATGCTTTTGCAGCTGATTTCAAGTATATAGCCTGAATTAAGGAATTTTAAACTGAAAATCTTACGAGCGTTTCTTGCACTCTTTAACGTAAAATGAGAACAAGTACCTCTGGTATCTTAGAAGTTTCAATGCTTGCCATATTCGTTGATTGTAAAAAACTTGGAGAACTTAAGACGATGATAACCATCGGTGTGGATTATGATTAATCAGGCACAAAAAAACCTATTTGCATAGGTACTAAAAGTCATCTTTTTCCTTAAAGCTTGTAATATAATAAATGTTTTTACGACGCGACGGGGTAATCTACTATATATTTGTCAAATACGACTCACCTATCATTGCACAGCCCAAACTATAGTAAAACCTAGAACCTTGAAATTTTGCGTGGACGTTCCTTTCAGGTCGTAGGCATCCACTAAGAACGGATTTTACAAAATTCTTAGTATAAAGGGGTTTTTTGCGAGGCCGAAGTTTTCAAATTTTCCCATATAAAAGTGAGTTGGACGATTTTTGTTTACATTTTTAATGTTCATGAAACAATCAGCTGGTAGTTAGCTTCGGAAATGTATACTGTACGTTGATACAGATGATAATAAATTGATTTCTCTCATCATGGCTTCATTGTTTTTGTTGATTTATCAAAAGGACATAATTATGTACTATATAAAAGTTACATTTAGTTTAGATAAAATCCACCGTTAATTAGTTAAGTGGCACCATCTTTATTTCGGTTGCGGGAGTTTTCGTTTTTCCTGAAGGCGTTCCTAATTTTTTTCATTACATCTATGCCTATCCGATGATTTGGCGTTCCGTATAGTTCGACGTACATAGTTTTGAACGTGAAGAGCTTACTGCTTTTGTGGCTGAGTCTTGAGATTAAATCCCAGCAAGATTGGAAGAGAAAAGTACAGTGGTTTTTTAGTCACAAACAGAATGTGCTGTCATGATACGATTCTTTGATCTATTAATGTAAACATTTATAAACTATACAAATCCCTGATTGTAAGTTATATTTATACTATCTTCTGTACTATATTTTTGTCAAATACCACTGACCTATCATTGTAAAGCCCAAACTACTTGACCTAGAACCTTGAAAATTTGCATGGACGTTCCTTACAGAGTGTTGGCTTTCACCAAGAACAGATTTTTCAAAATTCGAAGTTTTTAGTGGTGTTGAAGCTTGGTAATTAGCTTCACAAACGGATACGTTGTTACAGCTGATTTAAAATTTGATTCCTTCCATCAGTTTTATGGTTGTTTTGATGATTTTGTTAGGTCATTCGTTTTATATAAAAGTTACATTTGGTTTAGTGGTTACTTATATGATTAATCATAATATCATTATGTGGTACCATCTACTTAGGCAGCGGGAGCTATAGTTATTTCCTTAGGGCGGCCCTTATGTGTTTGACTATAATCATGCCAGTTACAATAATTTGGCAAATTCATTTTTCATCTAACTCGACAGTGTCCCGGCTTTTTACGGAAAAATGAATGCTGCAATCACTGGTTGATCTTTAAAACTATTATTAACCGCCCATATGTTAGGTTAAAAACTAAGTGAATCGGGTTTGAAACACTGCCGACGGATAGCACCATAACTGCTCCGAACATTCAGCCCTTTACTGTACTTAATTGATGCCCTACTAGACAATTCAGAGACTTAATGTTAAATCTTCAAAGAAGTACCTTAAAATCGACAGGTTTGATGTTAAAATCGGTCCGGCCGTTTTCGAGTTATAACGGTGAAAAGAAACCCTTCACTATCTGTGGTATATAATTGTTTAATCTACACTCCGCCATAAAACATAAAAATATCTCTACATGACATATTCCTTGACATAAATATTTGTTATTCTGTCCTCAAAATTTTTCATATCAAGGTTAGGCTATAATTTTTATCGTGAGTGAAGCCACGGGTTCTGCTAGTTAAATATAAGAAAACATCTACGACAGGGAAGTTCTATTTAAACAATTTTGGACTGCAGATCATTTCCAAATTAACCATATACGGATGCTATAAACAAGGGTGAAACGTCCTACCTCCTTATTTTATAAATCCGGGATTTCAGCGTTTACAGTTGTTACCGGGAAGAACGGTACGTACATTGTTACTTAAAACATGATTTCTTCAAAGATTTGGTAATATTCCCAAAAGTTAATTAAATTATACGTTTCTTATTCAAGTATAATTTGATTAATGCATTTATTCAATGTGTAAGTAGCAGCTTCCGCTATCATAAACGACATAACTAACCATAGCTTTGCTGCACTCCATTCATATTAGCTTTTACGAATAGATTTGTCAATAACCAAATAACATCTTGCAGCCAGACACTTTCGTGTTCAAATGTGCACGACGGTTACCTGTGGACTTGTTGTTTCATTCATATTGGTACATGAATGAAACTGTTGTCCTGATCTAAAATAAATTCTCGTAAGGATGTTAACAGACCAAAAACATGAGTTTTGTTATTCAATCCTAAAAATAGAATGTTCTGAAATTTGTCGTGATAAAATGAAAATACCCCCGTTGCAGCAGACCTGCATACTCAGCGAATTTCAAATGTAAAACGACACATTTCAATCCAACATAGCGAGATTTGACATGTTTTGGTAAGCTCCATAAGAATAACATGGGGAATGAGTATGCAGGTTTGCTGCCAAGAACAGTATATTAAAACTGGGTGGTTTTAATTCAATATTTGGTAGATCTGAACTAGAAGAATCTATTTACCAAATTTTATCAAGATATGTTGAGAAATAACCGAGATAAAGAATTTTATTTATTTCCCATAAGGTTAACATTGGGACAACGTACTGTGTTTACCACATTCAATATCTCGGTAACCAATGGACATAGAGCAATGATTCAAAACACTAAATTGTTTGTTTTTTTGAGCTGAATTCAATGGTGCCAACAGAGATTCGATAAATTTTATTTTTCTATGTAAAAAACTCAAAAAACCGATTTTTGGGGGGGGTTTATTCCCCTTTACCCCCCCTTCCGGTGGTCCGATGGGGCTGGTTCACGAACTCGTCCGAGTGATTACCACTTAACAAGTCTGTACCAATTTTCATTAAGATTGGACCATTTTTACGGCCGCTATCGTGCTAACAGACATATATATATATATATATATATATATATATATATATATATATAAATTGGAACGAATGGTGTTTTTTGCTTCTGGTGGCCCTAAAACAAAAAGTTATCATAGTCTCGGGCTTAGGTCTTACCATGAGACCTACGGTAATTTCTTCCCTATAGGGGAAATTCGCTAAAACTCAAATAAAATAAAAATTAAATTCAAAAAACGTTGTTTTAAAGAATACAATTTACCTACTCTTGAAGAAAGAAAATACCCCCGTTGCAGCAGACCTGCATACTCAGCGAATTTCAAATGCAAAAAAACATATTTCAATCCAACATAGCGAGATTTGGCATGTTTTGGTAAGCTCCATAAGATTAACATGGGGAATGAGTATGCAGGTTTGCTGCTACAGGTATGTTTAAACTGGTTGGTTTTAATTCATTATTTAGTAGATCTGAACTAGAAGAAGCCATTTACCAAGTTTTATCAAGATATGTTGAGAAATAAACGAGGTATAGAATTTTACTTATTCCCCATAAGGTTAACATTGAGACAACGTACTGTGTTTACCACTTTCAATATCTCGGTAACCAATGGGCATAGAGCAGTGATTCAAATTACTAAATTGTTTGTTATTTTTAGCTGAATTCAATGGTGCCAACAAAAATTCGATAAATTTTATTTTTCAATATAAAAAACTAAAAAAACCCATTTTTGGGGCGGTTCATCCCCCTTTACCCCCCCTTCCGGTGGTCCGATTGGGCTGGTTCACGAACTCGTCCAATCGATTACTACTTTACATGTCTGTACCAAATTTCATTAAGATCGGACCATTTTTACGGCCGCTATCGTGCTAACAGACACACATATATATATATATATATATATATATATATATATATATATATAAATTCGAACGAATGGTGTTTTTTGCTTCTGGGGGTTGCAAAACGAAAAGTTATCATGATCTGGGGCTTAGGTCTTACCATGAGACCTACGGTAATAGCTTCTTCCCTATAGGGGAAATTCGCTAAAATGCAGGTTTCTTTAGTTGCAAGCCAATTTTTCGAGCGCTTTCAGATGTGATCTGAATTTATCTAGTAAACCTTTGACTACGTGTGCCCTACCTATAAGTGTATCCTGTAATGGGATAAAAGTAATGTATCACTCAAACCAATATATTTTACTGGTAAATATATCGGTTGTAGATGGTGGTCTACTCCAATCCAAGGACAGTCATCATCACAGTTTACGGCGACCACCAGTCATTGATATTTTATTGTGTGGTAATAAAACTACAGCTATTGTAGCCCTGAAACTGCACATTATTCACCCTTGAAGTTACCGTTTCTATGATGTTACAAACAACTATCAAATGAACAATGAATAATAAATGAACAATAATGAACAAGTAGGATAAACTGATTCACTCTGAGAACATGCTGGTATACCATTTTGTGGTCGCTGGCTGGTACACGTAAATGATGCACACAAAACAAATTGTCTTCAAACCTCGACTTTCGCAGTTCGAATAGGAAGAAGCAATATGTCTTCACGAGCGTTGCGTTAATGAATAAAATTCTGCAGTTTTGTGATAATTTGTTCTGAGGCGAAATAGTAATTTTAGACAATCTTTATAGATCGGAGAAAAAATGTGCTTAATGAAAAATACTACATTCAGTTATGTAGTTTATTACAGAAAAGAATAGTATTATGATAAAAACTTGATTTACACGATACTTTATTTTTATGGTCACTGAGACATTTTTATTGTGCAATCCCCAACCAAGTTTTTACAAGAAATTTATTCGAAGAAATGAAACTGGAAAAGGTTCAAATCGTCGCTTGGTTTTAGAAACCGTCTTAAAAAATAAATGAATAATATTATTAGGATCTTGTTTGTCATCGGTAGCGTCTCCGTCAATGTTACAGCCATCGAGCACGCTACTGTCTCTGGCGGCAGTAGTTTAACACTTATTTAGTGATACGTCAACTGCTGTATTATTTGACAACAGCCTTATCTGTGGTTGGTATTTCAAAATAATTTGCCATATTATTATGAAGGTTATTACTTAGACAGGTCTTCAACAAAAATTGAAACATGCGTGGAACGTATTAATAATACTCTTCACTAAGGTGAGCCACAATAGTACACAAAAGATAGTTCTAGTAAAATCCATTACTGGAACATGGATTTGAATTTACTACATGGCCGCTGCTATATTTCCATGTTACGAGTTACACCATATTACGCTAGCGACTCCACCACTTTTAAACGGTCCTAGAATTGATAAAACATTAATGATGGTTTCTAATCTTCCCTTCCATGAGATGAATATCAACAAGGCACGACCACACTGCACCGCGCACGTCGCACAGGCGCCCACGTGCATGTGGTGATTTACTGTGTTATAGACAAATAGGATGCCGTATCCTGAGTGTGAAGGCTTGACGGTGGGTGTGTGCGGCTTACTCTCCTAAACCGAGAGATTAATCTTGCTGAATAGATACAGTCGTCAGTCGCTGCCTCTAGTCTACAAAGGATTGAGATAAATAGTGAGTTTTGAATCTTCGAATAATTTTCCCTTCAAAGATATTTGTTGATATTTTACAGTCCGTTTTCATGTGATGAGAAAAGATAAAAAATAACTTGATAGATATTGACTGATAGCAAGTCTGAATTGGTACTTTGGAAATACGATTAATACATTTTAATGGGGAGCTATCCTGTTTGTCTAAACCATCGAGTTTATGCTATTTCTGGAAAGATTTAAATAAAAAATTAAAACTATGATTCATTTTGTTGTATCCATAGTCCGTTAAACCTGTCTTCATAAACCCCATTCAAGGGAAAGTTTTAGGCAAGCTTGATTTTTGTCGTTTCTTATGTTTTGTGGGGCGCCAAGTCCAGTCTGATGTTTATCAACCAAATTACGGGACGCAATGTAGTTAAGAAGGTCAATAATCTTATTGTTAATTATTAATCATATCTTACTCTTAAAAATTCTTAACCTCCAAGACTATAGTAACTTTTCATCTTGAAGACCCTAGATCCCAAAAACACCAAATGCTTACATTTTTCTAAATATACGTATATATATGTATATAAATAAATTTAAACAACATTTCATAAAAGACAATTCTTTAAAAAATGGTTCGCCCAGATTATATTCGAAGTTGATAGTTCAAAGTTGAACATTAAGCATGTGAATAGTATTTTGAACTAGTCAAAATAGCCTAGCTACGTCAGGGTCGGTCAATGCTAATGGGATCAAGGTGGCATTTTGTGATTCGTTAATGAGTAAATCAATGGGCATAGATAACACCACGTATATTGACATATTTGTATAACTTGGTGACTATGCTACAGTGAGCAATCATATAACAAATCGAAATGTTTAGTTTTTGTGAGCTATCCTAAGTTAAATATAAAACATAAAACTTGAATATTCTAGTTTGCATGCGTGAAACTGCCAAAACGCCTATTCTCAGGTGACAAAATAACCACAAGAAATAATTCCGAAAACTCAGTCCTTTACCTCCCTCATCCCTATCAATTGCTGGGTAGTTTTTAACTGGTCTAATTTCATCATATGTCTTATGTATGCATCAAGTTATAATGTATTCGGAGTTTCTTTGGTATCTTATGAAAGTAGTTTTTATACTTACTTATTATTACAGCCAATTCTATCAGCCAGTTCTTCAACCTTATCAGTATTGAGGTTTGCCCATAATAGTTCCGGCTGAAACTACACCCAATTTTATAAACTGCATGTTTGTCTTAAATTGCCATTCCGGTTTTACCCTATTGACCATACATATGATAGTTTTTTCGTTTTTAAAGGCCGTTCTTGTCCCTAATTTTCTGTTTAACTTCTCCTATTTTAACTTCTGTTAATATTTTAATATGTGGAATTACCAAACTTATTTAAGGTATGTCCTAGGATTTGTCACAGATTGACTTAAGGACCGGCTCTTCAAATATCTAAGGCGATTGTTTGGTTCTAAGGCGGTTCTTTGGCGATAATTTGAAGATTAATATTATAAACTTATAAAATCATTAATATAACAAATATGTCACAATAACAAACATAGGTTCCATTCAATGCAAAATGATTACAGAGTTTTGAAAAGGCCCATTTTACAAAAAGGAAGAAAGGTATGATAAATGATTAGCTATTTCGTAATGCCAGCTCGCTGGTTGAGCGACTTATGAGTGATTGCCTCCTTTATATTCAGATGTCGGGAGTGACGTTTGTGGACAATGGCTGCCCTCGGCGACTTAATGCGTAGGAGTGCTTGAGCGGTAAAAGGAGATACAAAATAATGTCAAAATTAATATGTTCTTTCACAATTACACAACGTAGCTGATCTTCGGAACCAGAGCAATACGTTTGTTTTTGAGATTTCTCCAACATGTATATTTGCAAATATTTACACTAGGTTTGAGCTATCGCTTGCAAATCCTAAGTTTTACCTGACATTAACTTACGCGCGTCTTTTTTATCTGACATTAAGTTACACGCGTCTTATCAATTTTGTAAGAAATCAAGTTTCTAATCAACATTTGAAGAATAAATTTCCAGTATACAAAGGGATGAAGTTTAAAAATACGGTATATAGAAGATTTATATTCTGTATTTAGTCTACATTATAACGGGGATAAAAGATACGATAGTAGGATAAAGCTAGACGGGAAGATGTTTGCAAAGGAGAACCAGCGAAAACACATTTTCAGCAGACCAAGACTTAGAAGTACCGGTTTCACAATTTTTATTCAGTTCCAAATGTAAACGTACTTGGCAAAAGGCAAGAGGTAATTGTAAAATGATAATCTAGTGGGCGAAAGTCTTCTACTGGAAACCCCCCACCCGTTACGTAAATATAGAGGAAAAACACAAGTCAAAGCAACAATATGTGACAATTACATCCCTGCTCCTACAACAGTAAACAGCATTACAGCGATTACTAATTCCGTTTGAAGGGAAGCTGCGTTTAGTGGTTGAACACACTCCCTGTTGAGATTACTATAAACTATAGGAACACTATGTTTTGCTAAGATTTTGAGTGCTCTGTGGGAATCTGTCCTAGGCTTCTTTTACGGTTAAAATAATAATATAACACTTATTATCCATCTAAATAAAATTTTATAGGTTGAAACGAGCCTTAAATTTTAATAGGGTGTGACGATTTTAAATTAATACGATTTGAAGACGCGACTCATCGAAATTATTGCTTTTGATAAAAATAAGAATGTGTTGTTTCCGCTCTTTCATGAACAGATGGTTGTCAAACCTTTTCTTGTTGTGTATAAGTATTAAGGATATTTCTGACACGTATTTCTATATCGTGAAAATCTAATTTCATTTAGTGATACTAAATCTAAAATCACTATTTAGGGATTCTAGACTATTCAAACCGTTGAAATTATATTTAAAATAATGTATATGTTGCCGAAACTAATAATATTTACAGGATACTTAAATAAAAACTATTCCTACTACTAGACTATTTAATAAATAAAATGTTTTATCGATACAAATGATCAATGCAAACAGTTTTGATGGTTTCCCACTTAATGAGTAATTGGCTTCTAATTACCAAACCTTTGAATACAAAAGAGCGAGTTGAGTAGTGGGGCGTGGTAGTTGAGTACCACTTGAAAACTTGGAAATCGTTTGATATTAGCGTATTGAATATTAATACAATTTTCCATATTGGTTGGGGTTTCAAGAGCCCGAAAGTCAAAGTTACCACTGACTGGGGGGAAACGTGAATACTGCATGGCGACAATCGTAAACTCGGGTCTTATACGGAAAAGGCTGGTATTTAGTCAGCGGTGAGATTCAAGAACTGACCCAAAAACGCAGGCCATTGATCAAGAATAGACAAAACACTGGTCTATGATCACCATATTATGTCACACCAATGGAAAGTACCGGACCTAAAATGGTTATTCAAACTCATATAGAAAACTAATTATCAAAGTAAATTTATCTATTTTCAAGAATAATATTTCTAATTTGAGTTAAATATTATTTCTAGAAAGTTAAAAAGATTTATCGAGACCTGATATCTGTTTTAGTAACTTCATACTTAATTAGATATTACTCACATCTATAGTTTGTACTTGACAAGTGTTCATTTTTAAGCCAAAATATAAAATACTGATAGCAATGAAGCCTAATTGACGATAGAACGAATAAACTATTGATTTTCCTTAGCGAAACCTATGAATAACTACTTTAAAATATTATATTGTCAGGTTACCGTTAATTGAGTGAAAATGGTTCCCTAAAGCTATTACATGGATTATTGTAGCAGTAAACTGTCAGTTTTTGGAAATTAATGAATGATGCTTTTAATCTATATCAATTATAATTCTTTAAACAGCGAAATAAAAAAGGTGTTTTAAGGTTCTTTAAACAGCGAAATATATTTGAAGGGTAATTTGAGTTGTCTTATTGATGAAAAATAATCGCTCCATCAACCAACTCAATAAAGTAATTGAAAAAAAAAATTGAGATTTGATAATCTGTAGAACAGATTATTTTTACTGAAGAAGTCTAAAATCTAAGTTCTGCAAGTGTATTGGCGAATAAATAAGACTTAACAAACTACCCCATTGCATAGACAGTTCGGATGGTTTCGTCGTGAGTTAAGAGCTGTTCTTCTAAGACGATGTTTATTTTCAAGTAACCCTTTCTCTCAATAGGATTGTTGTTGTGTTAATTAATTTGTTACCATCGGTAAACTGTTGCGTATCAAGGCGTTTTAGTTTAGTTGAAACAAAATGCATTTAATTAAATAACTGATTTAGGTTTATTATGGTTTAATAAGCATTATTTATTTTCTAATAACTCTGGCATAGTTGATATCCAAATTTACTTTACTCTGATATGCAATTTATGTGAAAATAATTTAATGATATGACCGGTTTATGGAACAGTAACAATTAATTAAATACGCAGTGTGTAAAAAAGTCCGTCATAACTCTGACAAGCTGCTGCCAGTTTGGATGGAAATACGATAGAGACCTCCAACTCCACCATTCGCCTAATTTTTTAAAGCTTATTAAAAAAGAAGTATACAGTTTCATTAATCAATAAAATTGAAGCAGAATAATATATACACGTCATGTTAGAATAAGTGGGTAGCTAAAAAAACTTAGGTTTTTACTCCCCCATTACCTTTTAGTCTCCTGGAATGAAAATAGCACATTACAAGAGCTATACCACCACTGATGTGAATACCCTTGGGAAGGTCGAGCCAGAATTTTACTATAGAACTAATGCCAGCCGTGTGACCCGTGAGGTAACTGTAGAACATACTTAGCTTGTTAAACAATTAGAAGAATACTTTTCAGCGTAACAATATTTATTTATTACGATGGCGAATAATCCATCAGTCATTATTTCCGTAAACAGATTTTTTGTATTATTCAATATTCATCCTAATAAACCGTTGTGCTCTATGTAACGCCGATGTTGTAGCGTAAAAATAAATAAACAGTAAAGTATGAACGTAGCAAATCACTAACGATATCTCCACTCCAGAGGTAATTTACACTCTAAATCGGGTTTAAACGAAACTGCGATTTCAAAAGTAAACACAGCGCTATTCCTTGCAATTGAAATATTTTTGCAGTCATGCAATCGGGTAATTGGCTTCTAATTACGAACCTTTGAACACAAAAGAGCCGAGTTCAGTAGCAATAATTATACCTGCCGCAGTCGAGAGCCGCTCCACGACTCGGCCCACTTGATATGTTAGCGTTTAGGATAGTTTTTTACTGGCACTCATAGTACACGGTTTCATAATTTATAAATTAGTTAACTAAGTAGCTTATGAGTCAGTGTTTTAATACTTATTATAATGGTAGTATTTTGGGCTCTCTAGGTGTGTTTAATTTTATTATATCCGACTGATTGATTTAATTACAAAAAAAATTTGAACTCACAACAACACTTGAGAGATATATTTTATTAAGCCTGACATTATATCAGCTTATGTTATGGATGTTTGATTGCAAACAATACGACCAAGTTTCCACATTCCACACATTTCCACAAATCATAACAAATTCTTACGGTTAATAGAATAGAATATAATAGAATAATTTTTATTTTTCATTACACACAAGTGTTACATTACATATATGTATTTTACATAGTACATATAAAATGAAAAATATAGGTACCTCTGTAGGTTAAACCTGTATTGAGGTTACCATCACTTGCATAAATTTTAAACAAAATAAAGTTCTTCCAATGCAAAACACTCTGTAATTAAAAAACTAAAATAACTTAAGATTAAATACATAAACTTTACACATATGAGTGCGAGCTACACAAAAATAAATATAATTAATTATCAATAAAAGGAGAAAATTATAACATAACTTTTTAATTTGTAATTACATAACAAGACCCTAGACTATAAAATGAAGCATATGACGAACATCCTGCAAACTGAACAACAGTTCCTTAATTATTTTTAAAAACTTGGCTAATGTATGGACTTCCTTTATGTTATCAGGCAAATTATTAAAAATTCTCGGAGCAATATATGAAAAAGAAAGACTGAAATAAGATCTGTTTGATTTAAGAATGTAATAAGATAGACCAGATCGCATATTTTCTCTATTATTTCGTACGGGAATGTTTCCACTTCTAAGATAAAACATATTTAGTACTTTATAAATAAACGTAATATGTTATATAATGCGTAGCGATACGTAATATATGTTTAAACACTGGTGTAAATCTTTTAATAAAATTATTCTTTAGTAAACCCACAAACTGTCTCATGGAAAATATCATCAATACGAAACAAGAATAAAGATCTTAACATCCAATCAATATGCCTTTAATGTAATTCCGCCCTTACACACCGGTAGTCTTCGTCTCCTGTATAAAACCAAAGAAAAAAATTCCAGCGTATTATTTTAGTGTATTTTTGTTATTTAATTAACGTATTTAGTTTGGTTAAATCTATCTCATAATTTACCGTACTTCAGAACCGATGTGAGAGGATTTTACAGATCGATACCAAGTCGTTACTTTCACGTGGTCCTGCACATACATATAAGACACATACTCGCACTGATTTTGATCTGCATTTAAGTGCGGAAGAGCCTCTCGTTTCGTACAGTTGTAAATACGAATGTTCGCTCTTCAAAGGCGAGGAGGCGACCATGATCCAATGTTGAGGGCATGAGGGGTGTCTCTCGGTCCCTTATTAACGACACATGGTTGACGACACAGGCAAGGATACTTTATTTGCGAATATAACGTTCTCTTTTAAATTTCGTCATATGTAATACTTTTGTAACTTGAGCCTTATAACGAAATGTAAAACCTTTAAAGATTATCCATTTTAATAATTGAGATATTATCTTACTGCGTTATAGGAGCGACGGGAACGAAGCTAATAAAATTGCGTTAAATAGAAATCCTCATTAGAATTTTCTTTTAAGTAGGAGGATGAACCATTCCTTTAGTAAACCACAGAGTTTATTAGTATTATTAATCATAGTTTTCAGTCGGATTAAAGAACGTTTAAATACAAAAATAAAAAGTTTTTTTTTATATTTTTGTCTGCGTGTTACATGTTGGACACCTCTAAATACTTATCAACGAACCGTCATCGTCATTATAGTAAAAAAATAAAACCAGAAAGCAAACTTTTCTTTTAATTTCTATTAGTTGCAAAGAAAACATATAATTGCATGGGTTGTGGTAGGGCCTATACCGTCTGTTGTCAGAAGAGCCATCAATCCGCTCCGGCGCGGTGACGCCTCGCGGCGGCCGCGGGAAAACTGGAATATAAACTGTCTTGGCCCGGGTCCAGCATTCCTCACGATTGTGGTCATTCCTGACACGTTATCCAGCATCCGGTCCACCGACTGACGACATCCGGTCCGTCAGCTGTCAGAGGCAAGGCCGGACACTTGTCACACGTGAGTAACAAGATAGGGGGGCCAGTGGAACGGGTAAGAGTTTGGTTATCCTACCGCCCGACTTGTAGCTCCCGCGCTTTCCACAGTCGTCACCTCAAGGGGGGCTTGTGTCAGATTGTGTCTGCAACAACATTGTAAATCGTAATAACTCCTTAACTCGTGACCAAGGAGTTCAAATTGCTGAAACTAAAGCGGAAACGAAGCATAACATAGCTAACACAATATTGAACACTTGAAACGTAACCAAGGAATTGCCCACCACTCGTGAAATACACTTACGGCCCGATTACATTAGGCTGGTTGCCAACGCTGACGATCAACTGTGTATCAGGGTTGGTATCAGCACTGGAAGAAACAATGCATTAGTATCTAAGCCAGCGGAGAATTCCTTGTTGAAACCAAGCTGGTGGTTGCAGCTTCCTCAGAATTGGACCAACTGGTGATTGCCTTTACACAGCCGACTCTTTTGCGTTGTGAGGTGACATGGAAAAACGCTGCACCTACTTTCATTATGAAACATACTTGTCTTCACGTTGCGAAGTCCCTCCAGCGAACACTTAGTCTGGGAAAAACATTTATTTTATTTATTTATTATACTTACAAATTTATTACAAACTTAGGCCTTACTAAGTAATCTATACTATTTGTTAGTAAGGTCCAATGTAAATAAGGGGAAAAACTTATTCCTTAAGTTATCAAGCATTCCTGTGTGGCTTATATGTGTGGAGAATATATTTGCTGCAGTTTATTTACTGGCAAAGTTACACTTTTTTTCCGATTGTTGTCCTTGAAAAGGATAATACCCCCCGTTGCAGCAGACCTGCATACTCAGCGAATTTCAAATGCAAAAAAAGGATTTCCATCCAACTTAGCGAAATATGACATGTTTTTGTAGTCTCCATAAGAATAACATAGGGAATGAGTATGCAGGTTTGCTGCAACGGGCATGTTAAAACTGGGTGGTTTCAATTCAATATTTAGTAGATCTTAACTAGAAGAAGCCATATACCAAGTTTTATCAGGATATGTTTAGAAATAATAAAGGTATAGCATTTTTTTTATTTCCCATAAGGATAACATAGGATATGAGTATGCGGGTTTGCTGCCACAAAAAAGAAAATTTTGGGGATTTAGGACTAAAATATATTAGATCTCATCTAGATGAAGCCACAAACCAAGTTTTATTAACATATGTTGAGAAATAAGCGAGGTATAGAATTGTTCTTATTTCCCATAAGGTTAACATTGGGACAACGTACTGTGTTTACCACTTTCAATATCTCGGTAACCAATGGACATAGAGCAATGATTTAAAATACTAAATTGTTTGTTTTTGAGCTGAATTCAATGGTGCTAACCAGAATTCGATTATTTTTATTTTTCTATGTGAAAACCCAAAAAACCCATTTTAGGGGTCTATCCCACTTGACCCCCCCTTCCCCCTTCCAGTGGTGCGATCGGCCTGATTTTCGAACTCGTCCGAACAATTACTACTTTGCACGCCTGTGCCAAATTTCACTCCGATCGGACCATTTTTGCGAGCGCTATCGTGCTTACAGACAAATATATATATATATATATATATATATATATATATTTGAACAATTGTGTTTTTTGCTTCTGGGGGCCTCAAAACGAAAAGTTATCATGGTCTTGGGCATAAGTCTTACCATGAGACCTACGGTAATAGCTTCTTCCCTATAGGGGAAATTCGCTAAAACCAACTTAAGGGAGTATAACATTTTATGTGTCAAACTAGAGTGACAGGCAATGGCATATACATTTGGAGAAAGTAAATCATGTGAAACAGTTCTGCCTCTTTATATACAGTCAGCTGTGATTATTTTCTGTTTAATCTACCTTTACTTGCTTACGTAACGGCACAGACTGTGATGGAGATTTCTATGATGGGTTTGGGCAGACGTAATTTATTCACTAATAAATATTTATTAACTAGTTTTGTAGAGCTTTTTTCAACTTACTTAAATTTTTTATTTCCTCAATATTTGTTGGCGATCACTGAAGAAGACTGTCTCCAAAGAGCGTTCTCGTTCTAGGCTTAGCAGTTAACATTTTACTCAGTTGTCGCTGGTTAACATACATAATCAAATTCAACCTCACAAGAAGTGGGCCCTTTTTATAATTCTTTGAAATAAATAAGAACTTTTGAGAACGTGGAGGAAGAAAGAAATCATCTTAGTTTTCCTAAACGAAGTGTGTAACGTCGACGACACTGTTCATGCTGTGTTAACAATTACTATGGCATTGAACACGGTGGTGCATAAAAAAGAGTGTTACCCTTTTCTAACTGAAAAATGTAAAATCGTTATTTAAATATCTAAGACCTTTCAGTCCACAAACCCCCACAAACCTTTATTTAAACTTGTACTGCTTAGATAAGTTTACCCATTTTTCAACAAACTAGGGCAATACTGGATTAAAATTCTATTCACTTGGATGTCATATCGTAGAAAAATGTTGAAAAAACAAATAAGGTTTTGAATGATGTTTGAGAAGCAACAGCATCAGTTGAAATAGTGGATCACAGTTGTAAAGGGCAACTAGAAGATACTTTTTCACTTGAGCACTTGAGAGATATGTAATTCAGCGGCTACGTTTTCGTCAACTGAAATGTAGGAGTACAAATCTACTGTAAAACAAGTGTTTTAATAACTATTCAACCTCATATCTTGTATTATGTATGGATTATAAAATTAGTAATCCATATAATCAACTAATAGGACGATTGAATGCCTTTTTCAAAAACCTTTTTTCTTTTTGATTACCTTTCTATTCACAAACCTGTATTATAGAAGGGAAAAATAATATTATTCAAAACAATTTTATATTCGCAATGAATCTATATTATGATGAAATAGAATTCAATAAGCATGTGCATCTCAAACAGAAATGAAAAGTCTATTTGCGGCAAATATTTAAAATATCCAAGATGATCTGGATCTGGATGCAAACAGATCAAACGTTTTGCGAGACGTGCCACCTAATAGTCATGTTTCAGAGAAGTTATTCGGCCCTCGCTTTGTGCCGTTTGACGCAGTTCACCTCGTGGCGCAAGTTCACTGTTCGACTCGCCGGTATGTGATAATTACAATAAGCCTTTCGTTTGATCGTCTGCCACTTTGACAACGACGTGAACGAAGAGGTTTCATTAAAAGAGAACGACTCGCCAAATGATGTTCTCGAGTTTTATCAAAGCTTTCACGTTTTGTTCTAATGCTTTTTCTATAGATTATTAAATATAACATAGAATCAGCATTTGAATCTCCACACTCTTGTAGCTATGACGTAATCTTGATATATTTCCTTAATATTTACAGTTTTAATTTAACCTTTCTTTGGTTATTTGCGTTATTATGAAATAAACAATTAATTACACGATTAGTAATTTGATGACGGGTCTCATGCCATATCTTAGTGAACGAGGCAGACACAGGAAGTAACAGGTAACAACACATGATATAGTTTGAGAGTACCTTGCCACTGTCTCAGACAGAGTTTTAAACTTCTGATAATAATTCGACTTAAACCCGAAAAAATCCCCATACTTGTTCTATTATAAAAAACGGATTATTTAGAAAGTTACATTTTAAAACTAATATTGAGTTAGGTGAAGATTATAGAAGTAATAAGAATGTAGACGCAAAGGTTACTCACCCACCACACCCATATATTACGAAAATAACATATAAGTCTTAAAGTAATTTCTCACATATATTTTCCAATTACGATTTTTTATTATTTTTAACAATTACGATTTATGTTGATACTTCTCTGTCGATGACCTACACGACCTCATCTATAATGAACATATTAATGACTACCTAAGAGTAGTTCAATATGAAATTACTCCATGCAAAAAGTAGACTCGAGGCCGGGTTTGATTGGTTCGTGTTGAGCGGTGGTTGACCGGTTGCGGTGGGAGCAGTGTTGAGCGGTGGTTGACCGGTCGCGGTGGGAGCAGTGTTGAGCGGTGGTTGACCGGTCGCGGTGGGAGCAGTGTTGAGCGGTGGTTGACCGGTCGCGGTGGGAGCAGTGTTGAGCGGTGGTTGACCGGTCGCGGTGGGAGCAGTGTTGAGCGGTGGTTGACCGGTCGCGGTGGGAGCAGTGTTGAGCGGTGGTTGACCGGTCGCGGTGGGAGCAGTGTTGAGCGGTGGTTGACCGGTCGCGGTGGGAGCAGTGTTGAGCGGTGGTTGACCGGTCGCGGTGGGAGCAGTCTGACCGTCGCGGGCGGCTGCGACAGGATCGGCAGCATTGCGTCCGCAGGTCTCATCGTTTTGATGACTTCAATGCTAATGCATTTATATTATAATTAAAAATCCTATTCCGATATAACTTGATGTATAGTAAATAATTCTATCTAAAAATTAATGAGTTCAAAATTAACGAGTTCTCTTACAACGTCTGAGGTTTTCCACAGGATATTAGCCAGAAGAAATCGGCAAAATTTAGATCTTAATCAAGATCTTAAGATCTAAATATCTTAAGATCTTTTAGATTCTTAATCGGCGAAATTAAGATCTTTACCAAGTACGGTAATCAACCTGATATCACTTTGAACATATGGTCACTCAGCACACAACCAAACAACGTCCTGAATGACAAGGCAACACGGTAGTGGGTTTCCAACTGTCACATGGGATGACATGTTTGTAGCGGTGCCGGAACGGTCACGGGACCTCGTTGACTGCAGGGCGCCGTAGTGGACCCGGACCGCTAGTCATACCAACGGAACATTTATCTGTGGAACGCATTTCCGCAATTCAGTCTACAGGAATGACGAGCGAATAAACCAGGGAATGGTGATTTCGGCAAAGTGCTCTCCCATTCAATCTTTTACGAATTGAAATATAACGGTAAAAACTAAATGGTTTGCTAAACTTTCATTTTATATAAATTTCAATGACTATTGACATTTAGTTAGAGTAATAACAGTTTTCGTACAGCACTAGTTACCGAAATACCCGGTAGGAGCATATATTGGTTCTCTCATAAACACGCAGCTCGAAAAGGGGAGCATGGACGGCCTCTCTCCTATCACTGTCGTTATGTTGACTCTTCAGTTAAACCCTCATCTTCTGAATGTTGGATATTAAAGATCAAATCCAATTAAAAACATTCTTTACATGACATAAAACCTATATCAATCAAAAAAGGTAGAAAATATAATTTTTACTGCAACTTGTTAAAACTTTAAAAACATGTTTTTATATCATCGAAAGAAACATTGTTACACGAGCTTAAGCTAAAGAAGTTTGCATTAATATGTTGTACAAATATTTCTAATATCTTGTATTATAAGTAAATTTCATTGAGTGAAATTGGATGGATACTTTGATTATCAAATGCAATCAACTATAAGAATAGTTGCAATAATTTTAAATAGTAATTGCTGTTTGAGAAACTTTATAATAATTCATTCAAAAATATATTTTTAAATACTAAATTTCATAAATGAATAATAAGTCTTAATAGAACTCAATTACTTTTAGTTTAATTTTTAATATGTACTTTTTACTTTTTTTTACGTAGGGGGAAATGCTTTATTCTTTGTTTGAAATTCATTGTTGGTGATGGTGATTTTATATTTTGATTAGGATTTTTGCGGACATTTGCCATCACTGATTAGTAAAAAACTAGTTTCACGACGTTTCGGGATCTGGAATCTGATCCCGTCTTCAGGAGGAAGAAAACCTAGAACATAAAAAGATTAGTAACACATAGCCAGGAAAACCTGGACAAAAACACACCTAAAACAGAGAACTGTAAAAGCAGTCACGAAAACACTAAGCTGAAAAGAAAAAACAATAACACAAAAAAAACCCAGGAATCACAAGTATCAAGAATCACCAGACAGGAGAGAGCACGTCCACACCCAATCAGAGCTGAGCTGAGACTGCTTTTACAGTGTTTCCTACCTAGTGTTTTCGTGACTGCTTTTACAGTTCTCTGTTTTAGCTGTGTATTTGTCCAGGTTTTCCTGGCTATGTGTTACTAATCTTGTTATGTTCTAGGTTTTCTTCCACATGAAGACGGGATCAGATTCCAGATCCCGAAACGTCGTGAAACTTGTTTTTTACTAATCAGTGATGGCAAATGTCCGCAAAAATCCTAATCAAAATATAAAAAAAATGCTTTATGCACGAACCCGCAGGAACAGTGTGGGACTCATCACTAGGTCTCGGTGGACGTTACCCGCTAAAACCCCCTACGATCTCCCGTAATCCCAGACGGAACTGCTTATAAAAGCATTACTTCGCCTGGGCGGGCTGGCTGGTCACATCACGTGATCAAGGGTCGAGACAACCCTCTCTGTTCTTGACGCGTAGCAGCCTCTCAGCGTAAGCCGAGACTGCTCGCCATTTTTCATTACACTCCAGCATTGCATCCACAATAGTTTCCGGGCTCACATACCCGATCGCGGTTGCCAGCGTCAGCCTTTCAGCCTCGAACCGAGTGCACCTGAAGAACGTGTGACAGACGTCATCACACTCTTCTGGGCAGTACCGACAGGTTGGCGTCTCGACCTTTTTCATCCGGTGTAAGTAGCTCCGAAAATACCCGTGGCCCGTCAGGAGCTGACACAGGAAGAACGACACTTCTCCATGCTTTCGCTGGACCCATGGCCCGAGGTTTGGAATGAGCCTGAAGGTCCAGCGACCGACGTTTGACTCGGTCCAGCGCTGCTGCTACGCCGCATGGTGTTGTCAGGGCTCGTGACGCAGCCTCCTTTCGGCCTAGTTCTGCGCTGAGGACGAAGATCTCCCTACGTTCCTGAGCTAACAGGTCTATAGGTATCACCCCGGCCACAGCCAGAACCGCAGATTCAGAGACGGTCCTGTAGCTTCGGGCTATTCGGAGCGCACCCTGGCGCTGGACAGACTGGAGTCGGTGTCTGTACCTCTTTATCCAAAGGGCACCAGCCCAGATTTCAGCTCCGTAGAGCAGGATAGAATGAGCTGACACCATCAGAAGCCGCCTTTTCCAGGTCGATGGACCCCCGAGATTTGCCATGAGTCTTCCTAATTGTGACACCAAAACTGAAGCTTTGTCACATGCCGCGCTGATGTGCTCCCAGTAGGCAAGCCGGCTGTCAAGCGTAACCCCCGGGTACTTCGCCGCTCGCTTCGTCTGGACCACCTCGGAACCCACCATCATCGGGACAATGGTAGGTATTCTCCGTCTGGTGAGCATGACAATCTCCGTTTTGGAGAGAGCCAGCTGGAGGCCATGATCCTCCATCCAGAAACTGACGCGGTTCATTACAATACCCAGTTTGATTTGAGCGAGCTCAGCATTCCGAGCGGTTATGACCGCTGCGACGTCGTCAGCGTATCCCACCAGAAACACATCATGCGGCATGTCCAGTCGGAGCAGGCCGTCGTATGAGACGTTCCACAGGTCAGGGCCGAGAACCGAGCCCTGAGCAGCCCCTGCGGTTACATCCCTAACAACAAGTCCGGAAGAAGTCTCATACTGCAGCCGCCTATCCCTCAAATACGCCCTCACCATGACAAGCAGGTATTCGGGCACACTGAAGGTCCGCTGCAACGCGTCAATCATATTGGCCCAGCTAGCCGAGTTAAAAGCATTTTTGACGTCCAGTGTCACAAGAAGGACGATATCACGGGCTTGATGGCAGGCAATCTCAGCCCGCTGAACGGCGCCAACCACCTCAGAGATGGCCAAGACAGTTGAATGGCCCTTCCGAAATCCATGCTGGTTAGTGGAAAGATCACCAGCATCCCGAATGGCTTCGTGTAACCTGGGTTGAAGGAGCTTCTCCAAAAGTTTCCCCGCCGTGTCCAACATGCAAAGAGGTCGGTACGACGACGGAGAGTCTGGGGCTCCACCCTTGCCTTTGTTTATCAAAACGAGTCTGGCAATCTTCCAGCGAGTCGGAAAGACCCCAGCCGCTAGGCACTTTTTACTAACTTTTAGACTTTTTACTAACTGGTTGTGACATCTACTTAATCTGATAGTTAAGTACTAGGACATTTAACAAAAATAATTTTCTCTAATTATAAAAAAAAAAACTTAAACCATAACAAAATTGCTCGATTTACAAGTTTTCCTTTCCTGTTTTCGACCCAAATACATTACTTTTGAGCTTGCTTCAAAGTCATTAAGTTGATCTGATAATTGAACAAATGCTTAGTGCGAAAAAGTTAAACAGGACAAGTCAAATGACAGACCGCTGCGAAATGTACGCGTCGGCTTCTTTGAAATGAACTCGGCAAGGAAAACTCCTTTCTAACCAACCTCAACAAACTGCTTCTGACTCACAAATTAGTTCTTTAACAACAGCACTCGAAACGTGAGGGAATATAATTTAACATGAACTTGTATGTTATGCAGGGTGTCTAACCTGACGGTAATACTACTGGCTGGTAGGCTGGCCGGCCATCCGTCAGTCAGAGGCAGTCGCATCGCCACCCTCCAATTATCACCTCAGTCACTCGGAGGTCAACCGCTAGTCACTTAATGATTCACTTAAACCGTCAACTTTTGATTTCGTTGGCATTGAGAATCCTAAACGCTAATCGATTCTTTGAAATGAAATTTGACTCTACTTCCTACTAGGGTTCTCTAACTCTCACTTTACTTTGTGTATCGTTTTAAAATAAAGTTCTTTACATGTGGCATGTAAATTATGGTTGCCTGTGTAAATAAATAAAATACATAGACAGACAAGTAAAAATAAATACATAATACACAGTAAATAAATTATTGCACATAAACTTCTATGTTCAACCCCAAATTATTTTCAGTATGCTTAAATTCAAAAAGTATTGTTACTAAAATAGAGTAACATAAATTAACATCAGTAATGGGACAAAATGTTTATCTTCTTGAATTCTTGCGTTGTATTGCGATATCATGATCATACAAGACAAATACACATCTTAAGAGGTTTTACTAATGTATTTTATAAAAATAGATTATTTGACCATTGTGGCCTCGTTCGAATTGGGTAATAGTTTATTTACCCTCCCAAGGCCGTACCAACATTATTATTTAAGTGCTGGCAATAAAAAATACTTTTGAGTATTGCATTAATAAGAACATAAACCTCCTTGTGTACCTCTGTTTTAATTTACATCACTACATGAGTTAAATAATTTGAGATTAAATTGATATTGATAAAACCGTTATTTAACTACTGTATGTAACCCAAGAATCCCCTATTTTCTCATCACCTAATGATTAGGTATATAAAAAAGTAAAAAATTAACTTTATAAAAATCAATGTTTTTGTGATTCTAACGCACGATCACGTGGCCAGACGCGGGTTAACCAAATCCAATATACAGAAGGCCTTGTTTGCGAAGGGTCCCAATATTTGTGTGCGCTTCGTTATTGGCATGTTGTTCCCAGTACAATAACGAAAGCCTTTTTACTTTATTCCAGTTCGTCTTTATGTAGAATTTCGACTTTTTAAAATCAGCAGCTTAGGATTTATGATCAGGTCTCTTTAAAAAGATAATTACTTTCCCAATACTCTATACTATATACAAGTGCGAATCGTGCAGGATCGGTTTAAGAGAGTTAAATAATTTATTCGTTTCTTATCTTTGTTCTCTCTTTATTAAATTTAACAGAATTTGCTAAAAAAAAACACTTAAAATATGTACGTTTATTAGCTGCAGGATGTGTGCTTCCAGTTTAGTGAACGCTTGTCTAATTTTTTTATGTTTTTTTGTGGTATTCAGAAAAGAAAATTAACTCATCATAATAAGTAAATACCGCATTAAATTTATCTTTAGCCTATTTTAGATTTCGAAAGTTACACCAGAATAAGCATATTTCATTATTAGGGCCTAAAGTGACGCTTTTCGCACACGGTCAAGTTTTACAGCCGAGGTCGAAAAATGACCGAGTAATGAAAAGCAGCTTTAGGCCCGAGTAATGAATTATATGTTTCGTTATTTGGAGTAATCAGCTGATAGTCTGTTTAATTTGTGTTAGGTTAAACTGACAACAATGAACAACTATCGATGTATCGAACGCATGTAATAATCGACTGGTGAAATGAGCGAGTTTCACAAATTGATGAAATCGACAACAGTGCAATAATGAATTGCAATTGATAATAATAACCGATAACCACTCTCGATGGAATACTATAATGAAACCGTCACTGACGTACAAATGCTATACGTCGCTGACGTGGTCGCTATACTATCTCACCATCGTCGCTGACGTACAAACGCTTGCAATTTTAGTACATTAAAAACGAACAGTTGACGTCCTCGATATCACAGCTGATTCTTCCTCTCCCTAGGGCGAAAAAGAGTTTCTTTTAGACCCGCATCACATGTAATGAAAACTGCCGTTTTCGCAGCCGTATAACAAAAAGTCAATTTACATAATAAAAAAGGTAAACTAACATTTATATTTTTAGTGTTTGATTGTTGATAAATATACGGCACTTATAAATGGTTTTAGTTTTACTTCAATTTGCTATTTCCACAAATAGATTTGTCTACAGTTCTAGTCTTAGTGGAGTTACTTGAGAATAATCAATAACACCTATATTGATTATTCTAACGCCGAAAGGATGCTTAAGTTTATAGAAAACTTCGATACTTCTTTGGGTAATAGCTAAGTTTATGTATTTGACATAGAAGACATTTAAACAATAAGTAGTATCACTGAATGTATATTCAATGGTAGAATTTTTCTCAATAGGCTAAATGGACATCATAAAATCATATAAAAAATAAATGATAGAAAATCAGAGTATGACAACCATACATAAAAAAGATGATCATTTAATAATCTATATTATTAAAAGAATTTCTGGGAATTGTTCCAGAGCGCATCGACCTCTAGAAATTCATTTTTCTATACATATTTGGTATCAAATTAAAGCTATTACTCTCTAGATGTGCCTTTTGCGGGTTTGGAAAATATCCCATAAAAAGCTTTCACACATGAGGATTTTAAGATTCCAACGAAAGTACTGCTATCTGCTGTAAAACCTGTGAACATTATCCGATTCAAATTTGTTTATAACAAAACTGATGGTCAAGATTTTAAATAGTTACAAATTTATACCACAAAATGCGGGGCTAGCAAAGGTTAATTGATATTCATCCACATGATGATTACGATTTCTTTTCTATATGCTTCTAAGACTATAGAAAATAATCTTTTCTCACCATAAGGAACAGTTTTAATCCTATTGGAACCGAGGCCAACAACCTGTAACCATCTTAATTTCCTGTATTTTTTATAAGAAATATTAAAAAAGAACACATGTAGCTCTTTAAGTGGGACTAACTAATTGATACATATTACAACGTAGAAAGTTTTAAAATATCAATATTAGTTAAATAAGATTGATTAAAAAAAGAAATCAAGATTTAAAACGCATTATAAATTTAAAACCTGGATTTCGTACTTAGAATGAGAATGGAGAATAGCCATTTTATCGATGTTATTTAGAGATCAGTTCATGTCGACGTGAGGTTTGCGGGGTCGCCGGGATTGTACCCCCCGGATTTGTACCCCCAGAAAAAACGCTACGTCATTTTGACGTCACAGGGCGGGGGGTACAATTCCGGCCGCGAACTTTTAGGACGGATAAATTATTATGTATTTTAATCAACTGACATTTTACGGTTGGCTAAACAGCTGCATACTTGATATAAATCCAATTAAACTTCTTAAGTCCGACCCCGGAATTGTACCCCCCGGATTTGTACCCCCGTGGCCAAATTCTTAAGTCCTACCCCGGATTTTTACCCCCCGGATTTGTACCCCCCGTCGCCAGATCTTCAAGTCCTACCCCGGATTTGTACCCCCGTGGCCATATCCTTAAGTCTTACCCCGGATTTTTACCCCCTGTGCTCAAATCCAGTTTGATCGACCATGGAAATATACCGGGTCAATATTCGTTGTTGTTGTTGACTTTTTTAATTAGTTCTCGTAAATCAACGGCTGTTCGTTAAATTATTGCCTAGTATTATTCTATAAGAATATGTCTTATTATTATTATATTGTGTAGTCTTATTCATCATTAAGTTCCCGTGTTGGGCCGGGACAGAATGTCCAACAGTATCCCCTGCTTGTCGTAAGAGCCGACTAAAAGGGGAGGGGGGCGCACTGGTCCTTTTTCGCGTCTCCTTTTCACAACTTAATTCTCCGTTTCATTTCAATAGCCCGGTTGTTTTTCTAAATCATTCCGGCCTACTTGCCGGGGTGACTCTGTGTTCTTCAGCCTCCATTGCGCTGGAGGTCTAGGACGAGCAGAGGGTACAGCTTAAAAACTGGGTTCTGCACCTCCCAGGCTGCCGGATAGTACAGGGGCCCGGGTCAGCTCAGCCAACTGACCTGGCTGCCCTATCAGCCGGCGAAAATCCCCTTGGCCGTGGCGGTGCCGGTTGGCGACCGGATGGGGCCCTGCTACGGTCACGGGGGGGCTCTGCCGAGGCCACTGCTCGTCTGGGGCCGCCGATGTTTTGGAGGCGGCTGAACGCAGGTATAGTTGCTCCGGTGATGGGTCGGTCTGACATTCTCATAGGGGAAAAAACATTTTTTTGGGGGGGTCAATGCCCAGTCTCGGGGGCTAAGCCAGACACCATGGACACGGCAGAAGGAAAAACGATTCAAAAGGTGCACGAATCAAAGCGGGGTACCCTAACCCCACAAAACTCCCAGCAGCGTTCTTCTCTGAGCGGGCTCGACGAAGGGGTGGCAAGCCCCTTCGAAAGAAGATCCCGTCTCACGAGATCGCCCCCAGTCCGGGTCAAGACACCTGCATCATCGGTGGCCAGAACATCCGTGGCCGCCGAAAAGGCACCCGCTGAGAACAACGAGCCGATGGACGCCGACTCGTCTCCCTTTGACGCGGTCATCGCGCTCGCCAGGCAGCAGGAGGAGGAGCACCTTAAAAAGTGCTTCGACACCCTCGCTGTAATGAAGGCCGCGACCACCCGGCAAAAGAATATCAGCAAGGATGTGCAGGATGGCATCGTCCAATTGGAGGCCAGTCTGCACCACATCATCCAGCTGAGGAGGTCGTGGCAATCATGCGAGACGGTTGCCGCGTCAACACAGACGACGCCATCACTGCGGGTGAAGGCTCAGCCAGCCGGTGGGAAGCGGGCCGCTTCCAGCCCCGCCCATCCGGAGGCTGAGAAGAAGCCTAGGGGAGACGGTTTAGCGAAGCGGTCGGAAACCGAAACGTGGACCGAGGTTGTCAAAAGAAAGGGGAAAAAGAGAGACCCTCGTCAAAATCCTGGAAGCCAGCCCGGCGAACAGGAAAGCAAGAAGGCACCGAGGAAGAAGCCCCGCAAGCAGCGGCCGGACGCTCTTCTCATCAAGCCGTCGGAGGGGAAATCCTACGCCGACGTGCTGGGCGAGATTCGCAGCAAAGCGAAGCCCGATGAGAAGGGCGCCGTTATCAAGGGTATGAGGAAGACCCGAACCGGCGACCTACTAGTCGAACTCGGGGACACCTCTCAGAGTAAGTCCGCCTTCAGCGAAGACCTGAAGACCATCTTGGGGGCGAACGCGACAGTCCGCGTTCTCGAGCCCAAGTCTACGCTGGAGGTGAGAGACCTCGACGAGTTGACAACCGAGGAGGAGGTGACCGCTGCCGTCAAAGCTGTCCTCGGAGAAAACGTCGAGGTGAAAACCTTCGTCTCGAAGGCAAATGCTCGGGGTCAGAAGGTGGCAATCCTGACGCTGGGAGCCAGAGCTGCTGCGAAGCTCCTGGAGAAGGGCCACCTTAAGGTATGGTACGTGAGCTGTCGGGTGCGTGAGAAGCTCGTGGCTTCCAGATGTTTTAAATGTCTGGGGTTCGGTCACGTCGCTAATCGCTGCTCTGGACCCGATAGAAGCAAGCTCTGCTTCAAGTGCGGCGGCCAGGACCACAGGGCCAGCGCGTGCAATGCAGCGCTGTCCTGTGTCCTGTGTACAGAAGCCGGCTTGAAGGGCGACCAGGTCAAGCATTCCGCTGGGTCTGGTCGTTGCGGGCAGTACAGGCGGGCCATCCAGGAGCTTCGCCAGAAACAACAAAAATGATCAGTGTTCTGCAACTTAATATGCAGAGGAGCAGGACAGCAAACGACTTGCTGTTCCAATTCGCCACGGAGCAGGGTGCTGACCTACTGCTTCTCAGTGAGCAGTACCAGAACCGACGCTCCGCGCAGTGGTTCTCGGATCCCTCCGGCACTGCGGCGATATGGATCTTGGACCTCGGGAAGGTGCCTGTTCTCGATTCCGGATCGGGCAACGGCTTCGTTTGGGTGAGGAGCAGGGGTTTCACAGTCTTCTCCTGTTACCTCACGCCAAATCAACCGATCGGAGACTACCGCCACATGGTCGATTCCATTGAGGATGAGATCATGAAAATCTCTGGCGGGGTCATAGTCGGTGGCGATTTTAACGCAAAAGCCGTGGAATGGGGTTCCCCGCGGACCGACACTCGAGGTCGTTACGTCCTCGAGTCGGCTGCCAGGTCGGGCCTCTGTATCCTTAACACGGGCGGCATTTCCACCTTTCGCCGTCCAGGGTGCAGAGAGACGATCCCTGACATATCCCTTGCCTCTGAAGGGATTGTCCAGCGGATCTCCGACTGGCGTGTCTGCGAGGAGTATTCCTCTAGCGACCATCAGGGGATCCTCTTCAAGGTCCTTCTCGAGGGTGCGCGCTTGCGCGCTGAACCTGCTCCTCTGGCTCGACGCTGGAACACCAGTCGTCTGAGCAAAGACACTTTTAAAGAAGTAATCAAAGACCAGAGCATTGTGAATTTCACAGGTGCTGAAGATCTGGCAGCATCGACGATGCGTCTCATCGCGACCGCGTGTGAGCAGTCGATGCCCGGAGTTTCCCGCCGCCACAGGAAGAAGCCGGTTTACTGGTGGACGCCTGAAATCGCGGAACTCCGGAGGAGATGCCTTGGTCTCCGACGAGTTGCGCAGCGAGCAAGGAACCGCCCTGATGCAAATGCCAGATCGGCTGAGCACAGAGCGGCCCGCCGAGAGCTCCGCGGTGCCATCAACCGGAGTAAAGTCAGGTGCTGGAAGCAGCTGTGTCAGGATATCGACAACGACCCCTGGGGGATGGGCTACAAACTTGTAACCCAGAAGCTAGGGGCTCGCTCACCACCTGCGGTCATGGAACCACAAGCCATGGCCGTCGTCGTAGATACACTGTTTCCCAGCCACCCAGTCCGGCCAGTCAGGGAATTCGGAGAGGTAGGCGCCTTCCCAGTTTTCCGGGAAGAGGAACTCACCGCCGCCGTCCGATCCCTACGACCCAGAAGAGCGCCCGGTCCCGATGGCATTCCGGCGGAGGTGCTCAAGCTCGCTGCGGAGGTGAATCCAAGGCTTCTGCTCGATATGTTCAACGCGTGTCTGGCGGAAGGCGTTTTCTTTTCTTCGTGGAAGGTTGCCCGCCTTGTTCTTATTCCGAAGGCGAAGAGCACACCGGGGACCCCTTCTTCTTTCCGACCCCTGTGTATGCTCGACACGGCCGGGAAAGTGCTTGAGAAGCTCCTGCGTGTCAGGCTGACCGAGGCCATCGTCTCTGCGGGGGACTTGTCCCCGCAGCAGTACGGCTTCAGATCCGGTCGCTCTACCATCGACGCTATCCAGGAGGTAGTTGAGGCAGTGCGGAGGGCGGAGGACCACAACCACTGGTCGCGCCGCGTGGTCCTTCTCGTCACGCTCGACGTGAAGAACGCTTTTAACTCCGCCAGGTGGAGCGATATGCTGTGGGCGCTTGAGCATACGTTCCAAGTTCCCTCCTACCTCCTGCGTATGTTGGAGGCGTATTTGTCAGACCGCGTTCTGTTGTACGACACGACCGAAGGTCAGCGGCGCATTCCCATCACTTCCGGGGCTGCGCAGGGGTCCATTCTCGGACCAGATCTCTGGAACGTGTCTTACGACAGCTTGCTGAGGCTAGACATGCCCGATGAGACCCGCCTCGTTGGCTATGCTGACGATGTCGCTGCCTTGATCGCTGCGAGGAACGTCGAGCAGGCAAAACTGAGGCTCAGCGTAGTGATGGCCAAGGTCAACGGGTGGATGCGAGATCACGGCTTGTCCCTGGCTATCAGTAAGACGGAGATTGTCGTCCTCACCAAAAAGAGGATTAACACCGTGTTCCCGGTGCAGATAGGTGACGTCACACTCGAGACTAAGCCTGCTGCAAAGTACCTGGGAGTCATGGTCGATAGCAGACTGTCTTTCGGCGAGCAGATCCAGCGCGCCGCCGACAAAGCCGCTAAGGGTGTCGCTGCCCTTGGTAGGCTTATGCCCAATGTCGGCGGTCCTCGCTCCTGCAAGCGCCGCTTGCTCATGACTGCCGTCCAGTCAGTCTTGCTGTACGGGGCGGAGGTATGGGCTCACGCACTCGAGAAGCGAGTCTACCGAGACCGGCTTGCCCGAGTCCAGCGCCGAGGAGCTCTGCGGGTCGCTTCGGCCTACCGCACAGTCTCCGAGCCTGCTGTGATGGTGATCGCCGGAGTCATTCCCGTCCTCTTCCTCGCGAGGGAGAGGCAGGCGATTTACCGGAGGAGGCCTGAAGTGGGCCGGGAAACAGCTGCCAGGGAAGAGCGCGATCGCAGCTTCGACTCTTGGCAGCGCGACTGGGAAGCCGAGCTGAGGGGACGTTGGACCTTCCAGCTCATACCTTCCGTCCGACCATGGGTGGAACGGCAGCACGGCGAGGTCGATTACTACGTGACCCAGTTTCTTTCTGGGCACGGGTACTTCCGAGCCTATCTGCACCGGATGGGCAAAGTCGCCAGCCCGGACTGTCTGTATTGCCCCGGCATCCCAGACACGTCCGAGCACACTTTCTTTCAGTGCGACCGTTGGCACGTCCGCCGAGCCTCGCTTTCATCTGAGATCGGCGTGATCGTCAGCCCAAACAACATCGTCGGAGCTATGCTCCAGGGAGAGGGCAACTGGAACTGTGTCAAGCACTACGTCCAGGCCATTCTTCGGGCGAAAAAGGTCGACCTCGATCGGCCTTAATCCTCAGCTTTTCCCCAAGGAGGTTGCCCTAGTGGCGTAATATCAAAGGCCTAGCCCGAAGTAATGTGTGAAACAGTTCCAGGCTAGTGTCCTCGGTGCCGAGGGAGGTGGTTTAGTCGGTAGTTCACGGGACATCGAGCTCGTGGGAGTCCGACACTACTGAGGGGACAACGAGCCCCTCAGTGTGCGTAAACGCATTCCACCTCCTACCAAAAAAAAAAAAAATTCATCATTAAGTAGGCTAGAAAATCTGTCAATAATACGTGATGAAGGTATTGGATAAAATATTGTTTTGAATATCTAAATTCATAAAAAATTTGTTAGTTTGATTATATATGTTTCACGTTTATGGTCTCGTATTCCGTTGGACTGTTTGCCATGAAACTTGGTATAAATATGTAAAATTTCACGGAGGAGGTTTTTAAGCCATTCATTTCGTCCTAACTCAATCGGGGGTACAAATCCGGGGTAGTACTTGAAGATTTGGTGACGGGGTGTACAAATCCGGGATAGTACTTGAAGATTTGGCGACGGGGGGTACAAATCCAGGGGGTACAATTCCGGGATCTGACTTAAGATTCTGACCATGGGGGGTAAAAATCCGGGGGGTACAAATCCGGGGGGTACAAATCCGGGGGGTACAATTCCAGGGTCAGACTTAAGAAAAATAATTTAATTGCAAACCATTTAGGTGTTGATGATTTAATCATGTATTGGGGGGTACATTTCCAATCGCGGGCTGTTCTCACGCGATTTAGGCCCCGCCTCCTGTAACGCCAAAATGACGTAGCGTTTTTTGTGGGGGGTACAAATCCGCTACCCCGGTTTGGGTATCTTCTTACAGTTTATGTTAAGATCTAATAAAAATGACTGCAAGAGACTGACACGTCTTTCTTTTTGTAAAAATAACATAGACTCAGTACCTACCTTAAAAAACTCCAAAACGGAGGTAAGAAGGTGCGTTAAGCAATGAAGATCCATCTAAAGCAACCCCCAAATTATGCTAAATCAAAGTGGCTTGTGCAATCAGAGTCGTAAATTATAACACACGCATATATTATATATTGACACTTTGAAAACATATTAAATGAATTTCTTCTCCATATTGAAGTTTCAAGTCCAAAGTAATTGGTCGTGACTTTAAAAGTTTGCCTGAGTTCAGCCACTGGAAATTTATTCCTGTGTCAAACTTTGCCTATAAAATTAAAAAAAAACGACAATACATACATAGCCTCTCGAAAGGAGTTTTACGCTGCAAAACCCCATAAGTAATCAACATTAAACTAAATCCTGCTTTATTATGTTGTTTTTTTTTATGTCACGAAGTGACGCTGGCTGCTGTTTTTTTTATCCTTTTTGATAATAATTATGTTTGATAATAGCCGCACGCCGGCGAGTGCGGCCCAGGCGCCGGCATGCGTGATAATGCGAGTTTAATTGGCAATTATTTCGTTCGTATAGCAATCAACACAGAATAATTGAGGAACAAATGTCCATATAATAGTGAGTTTGACTTGACATAGCAACGGACATAAATAAAACATTAATAGAAAAAATTTTGTGGGGTCACTTTTCGTATTTTAGAATGGTATATTTGTATGATGACTTTGCCATACCATAATATATACCATAATATGTTTAATTTTGACCAACAAAAGAACAAACCCTCATAACTTTGGTCACTTTTTGGTTATAGACGTTAGTTGGGAATTTATTATTTGATTTTAGTTATATAATGAAAATATCTTGGTTATTAGTCCAGTCAAATGTCTGTCAAGCGAAGGTTTCTGTGTTGGTTTTTACATATGCGTTGTTTTTTATGTTTTTTTTAGGGGGGCGATGAATTTAAATATGCTGCTTTCCAACAGAATTTCTTGACGCAACATTGTAAAGAAAGTAAAATTACAGTCTTTATCACGTATTTTTGCTTTTAATGAGAAAACATTCAATTTTAAGTAATACAATTAAAATTTCAAAAGGGAAGAGCTTCAAATATCCTACTAGTTACAGTTATTCTTTTTATTTTTTATTTACTACTCATTAAAAATTGGCCATACAGTCCAAGTTAGCTATTCCCGTTGATGGAATGGTAGGATCTTGTAATAGCTTTTTATTTTGAATTCCTCAGACACCAAAAACACTTTTTGTTCAAACCATTCTACATATGTACTGGTGTCGCTCATACATGCATATATTTTAGTATATAAATGTATGTATTTTTGAAAATATATTTCAAAACACAAATACATATTTTATATATTTATTTATATTTTATTATATATGTATATTTTTAAATATATATATTAAAATACATTTACATTATTATAAAAACATATTTCAAACCAAAAATATTTAATAATAAAACAGTTATATCATTTTTACCCTTAAAAATTTCATTTGTAATTAAAGCTTTATAACAAATCAAAGCTATAGCTTTGTTGGCCCGGATCCGGTGTTACGTCAGGTTATACAAATTCAAAAGCTATTTGAAGCGGCGTAAGATTGGAAGTTAAGATTTAATAAAAAATTATGTACAAGTAACTACAATATACTAATGCAAAATTCAATGTAAAAACCTCATATGGGTATTAATATATAAGTTTCATTAATAAAACCAAAACATACATGCTATATAAATCTTTACTTTTTGCTATTGGAACTGGGACTTTTGGACATTCGTAGCCAAGACCCAGTATGTTTTTTTTACTCATATAATAATAAATTAATACATCTGTTAATTCGTATTTCAATAATGTAGAGACAACGAGAATAAGAAAATGCCCTTCTATACAGAAGTAATCTTTTTATTCCACCATTCTCCTCCTTGAAATATTATTCAGTAAGTCTAAAAATGAATGATATTCCATCGGAGCGAAAACGTCTCCTTGTGTAAAAACATTACGACTCAAAGGAATCTCTTTTTGTGATCGCTGAACAACACGCGCCACTGGAAATCGTTCCGTGTTTGTGAAGGGAAATTGTTCATCAGGAAAAATTGATGGCCCTCCCGCCTTTGAGCCGAGAGATTCGTCACAATGTGTGGGTTGAAAACAAGATAGGAGCTGAGATAAGCTCGACAAGTTAATAATAATATATAGTTTCATAAGGGAAAAATGATCGGATGCTTGTTTTTAAATACATAGTTATTAATTTATATCCATATTATGATTTAAATACTTAGGAAATATTTGTTATTAAATGAAATACATGTTTCTATTAATTGAAATGTAAAATATCCCATTTTTGTACGTGCGTGGTTTTATTATTTTACTCAGTGTTACATCCTCTCTGGTTTTAAAAGACCATTAGAAAACCATCAAAATTTATATAGGTACCACAGAATATTAAATGAAGATATTATACATTTTGAAACCTACAAGGTATCCGTAAAACAGTGGGCGATCCAACTAATTGCAGTGTCGACTATTTATAATGACTATTGGACATGCGCTTTTCAGCAGTTTATGCTGATAAAAATTATGCTTATTAAACAATGTTTATTATAATGAGCTGTTACTTTACAGTTCTATTCCCATGTTACATCTTATGGACACATACGAAACTTTAAGGGTGTCTAGGGCTCCTCCCCTTGGTTTGAATTCAATTATATTTTATTTCCTGTAAAACCTCTCGTCGAGCTCTTTAAAATGAGACCTAAAATACTAAAATCGGTCCAAAACTTACGGAGAAGTCTTGATCACAAAATAGACCAGAGCGTATTTTAGTTGTATAGATTAATGCATTTTATTTCCTTCAAAACTGCACGCAGAGCTCTTTCAAATGAAACCTAAATTATTAAAATCGGTCCAAAACGCTTGGATAAATATTGATCACAAAATAATCCCGAGCCATTTGATAAGTATAGATGCAAGTTGTAACTGTTTGCTAATACTGGATCAAAATATATCTTGCCAAGAGCTGGAGACGACCGAAGTAGTAGCCTGCTGTGCGTTCATGGTCGGTATCAGGGGTATTTCCTTTGAGACTTATAAAAAAAGGACCGGCCAAAGAAAGCAGTCACGACCAAAGCCTTAATATTTTCCGGTCCACCAACATGAAGGCAGATGTAGCGTTTTCGCCACTCGCACGCGTGACGTGGCGTGATCGCCGATCGGCCGTCACGCGGCCGGACGTGATCGTGCGTGACACGGCGCCTCCCACACTCGAAACATGTATCTGAACTGAGTCAGTTGTACATTGCTGTGACCTGCAGCACGCAGTAAGTTTTACTTGTTCGCTTTTTTACATACATTAATTTTGCTGGGTTAAATATAATTATTACGTAAGTGATTAACGTTACAAGGTAACTCTGTATTTATAAAATTATGTATTTTGGTTGGTTTGAAATTTCTTGCGTTATGCGAAATTTTAGGAAAATGCATTTTAAATCAAGGATTGCTGTAACTGGGCCCTATAGTACACGTAAATCTTAATCTACAAGAAAATTCGTTGTTATGTTGCTTCACTATTACAGAAACAGGTTTTGTGTTTCCCCGATATCTTGCTATGTAATTTACTTTGGTACATTACGAATCTAATCAGTGTAATATTTTGATTATATAACATTTTACACTTAGCCCTGATCTATAGCTGATTTGATTATGAGTCAGACGACAATGGAGATCCTCCCTGACAGAAGTGGACTCTCTGAATGGCGACTGTACATTACTGACACAAAGGTAGATTGCGACTCAGGCAGAACATGCACGACCACAGCGCTTGGCTTGTTGGGCAAATGCTGTATACTGAACGTTATAATGTTTAACGGAAGCCATAGGCCTATCATAAAATATAAAAATATTAAATACAATTAATATGCACTGCTTCTCACAGAATGTTAAGATACAATCCCCTAGGAGTTATACTTCTTAAACCTTTTATCCTGTCTGATATTTGATCCGCTAAAATACCTGTCTTTTAAACATATTATATTATTATTATTATATAGTATAATAATACTGTATGTAGCTGATGCGTTACGGAGATTAGTTTGGCGCCAATGCGGTGTGAAAAATAAATTATACTTGGTATAGTTTGGATCAAGTTTAACACATACGCTGATGTCATACGGTAATGAGGTGCCGTATTTATGATTCCAACCCGTTTACATTTTAAGAAGAGTTTTTTTACAGATTTGAAAACTATCAAAGCAAAGTGTTCCCTCTCGGCTGACCTCTCGAGGCACGATTAGTGGACGGTTATTAAGTAATCATCAGCCGTTAGAGCCTCCTAGCAACACCTCCAGCCCGACATCAGGCGCACCGTCACACGCGCGGAGCGGAACTGCGAGCACCGTATGCAATACATATTATACTGTGTTGTTGAAGAGGACATAAGTGTTTGTTTTGTAAACAACGCAAGATCAAAGTACAACTTTAATGTACATGAGCCACACATAATTGTGTTAATACATGTTTAGTGAATTTAAATATAATACCCTTGATAAAGGAGGGTTTTCGAAGCGTATAGTAGCCATTAACAATCAACTAATAACGAGTGTATAATATATATAATAACGTGTATAACATATCTGTTTGGTATCAATCGGAAGTAACCAGTATGAAAATACGGTAGATAAATTATATAGGAATGTTAATTCCAAGACATGTAAAATACAAAAAAAATGTCCTTCTAATTTTGTATAACTCATGCCTTGATAAGAAAAAAACACAAAAGGCTACACTCTCTTTTTAAAAGTGGTACTGTAGAGGAACATGTGTACGTCCTGCCCCGGCACTTTGGAAAGTTGCTCTCACTCGAAACATGGCAAAACTACTTCTTTAACCGTAGATAACAACAGAATAAATTAATAATTTTAGCGGAGTGATCGAAACTGCGCTAAAACATGACTTTGGAATAAGTAGTGACAAAACATCACAATTCATAGTGCAAATATTGCAACACAAACGAATTAAAATTCGTGGCCACTTACTATAATCAATCCTTTTACAAGTCCTTTCATTTCAGCGTTTTTTTATTAAAACTAATTTACTCTTACAATGAAAAACTGAAACTTCAAAAATATCAACTATTCTACTCCTGGAAACATTTTCTCCTTTCGTGATGAGTTACACAATTGATTGATCTTTAACGACAGTTAGCGAGTCTCGTCCTCGCGCAGTATAACTTGTCTAATGGGCCTAGTTGCCAACGTTCTGCTTATCTTGCACATGTTGTTTGACTACGTCTTTCGATTGTTCAACTTTGACTACTCGAATGGCAAAACTTCAATTGTTAAAGCTGATCCTAAGTTATGGTAACATAAACAACCGCCTTCTAGATTACCGAATTGTTTACTTGTGTATAATTATGAGAGAAAAGTTACAGAGAGTATTATCAGTATCTACTTAGCTGATTAAAAATCGATTATCATTACATTTTAAAACTTCATACGCATACTTACTCAATAAAACACATTTAATCCAGCAGCATATAAGTTTAAAAGAAAACACAAAATAAAAACCTGTAGAAAGTAAGAATTTTGGGATACATTAAGATAAACTTCCTGTAAGATTCTTAATATTATGTTAAGAATATCTTAAGACATTAAGATTTGCTTTATGTCTAGAAAGTCTTAACGAGGTTTTCTCGAATAAATACACTGATAATAAATGCAATAGTATAGTGGTAGTAGCAGTATCACTACTAGTGGTAGAACTCTTAAAAAACAAGTCACATTGTAAATATGACTAATTTCTTTTGTTAAACCATGAGCAACTTGTCCACGATGTTTGGAATAGTAGTTTTCATTACTAGGAGCGAAAGTGGCTCTTTTTGGTACGAGATCGTAATTTACAGGCGAGGCGCAGCCGAGCTTGGAAATGCGATCGAGTACCAAGGAGACACTTTTGCTCCATGTGATGAACAACTATTTTCATCATTATGTATAAATAATCATTTAATCGTTAAAAAATTAGACTACATAATTTTGAGGTTATCCAAAATAGTCATAGTCATTTACACATCTTTTAGTTGTTTACAAACACAAGATAAGAAATCGTTCAACCTTTCAAACGTAACATAAACAAATTTTGACATTAGAGTACGGCAAAATTTACCATATGTTTTTCCAGTACTCCTATTCGAAGTGATCCAAAAACGATCATTTTGAGTACGATTTAGAGAACTAAAAACGGCTGTTTTCGGGACAGTATGATGAAATAGTAGTTTTCATTACTAGGAGCGAAAGTGGCTCTTTTTGACTTTTGCTCCGTGTGATGAACAACTATTTTCATCATTATGTATAAATAACCATTTAATTGTTAAAAAATTAGACTATATAATTTTGAGGTTATCTAAAATAGTCATCGTCATTTACACATCTGTTAGTTGTTTACAAACACAAGTTAAGAAATCGTTCAACCTTTCAAACGCAACATAAACAAATTTTGACACTAGAGTACGGCAAAATTTACCATATGTTTTTTTCAGTACTCCTATTCGAAGTGATCCAAAAACGATCGTTTTGCGTACGATTTAGAGAACTAAAAACGGCTGTTTTCGGGACAGTATGATGAAACATTAATAATTGTTAGAACTTTGAACGGTGCAGCTACTTATACGTTTAATATACTGATATACGTTTTATACTTATATTTTAATATGATAAAAGTAGGGCGAGGAAAGACTTACTTTCTTGTAATGTATACTTTTTCATTCCACTTCGAAACAGTTAACTCAGGCCTTTTAAAACTATGCTATGAATAAGAAAACAACAACTTTATGAATGTTGCGTCAACAACATTTTGTGAACAACTTCAATATGAGTTTCTTAAAAATTTATCGATTTACTATTATGCTTCTATTATAAGAGTTGCGTATTAGAAATAAAAAAATGTTTTCTGTAATTTGTTATCATTAAGTTACTTTTGTAGATTTAAAGAGAGACCACATCTTATGTGAAAAATTTCCATCAAACCAAAAATTTGTTGATGTATATTGTGTACTGAAAGTCAATTGAACTATAAAATTAATGACAGATTACCATGTACCAAATTAGTCTTTCTAAATTGAACTTTTCGATGGAGCTGGCGCTCATCAGGCTGACGTTCAGCAGTCTAGATTTCATCGTCGGGTTGTGGAGTCAGGTTCAAGTGAGGCTGTCATTACCGATCTGCAATGTTAATTGGCAGCAATTATTGCTTGGATCGACGTCTCCACCCTTCGACTTTTTCCTGAATCAAAATCTCTTAAATTGTTCATGATCCTCTTTTAGTTTACTGAAAATGTGTAGGCCTAGTGTATTTTTTATGCCCGTTTGATATTGCATCTGGAACGAGAAATGACTATTATTATTATTATTCTTGAACAGTAACTATAATGGATTGTTTAACGATCTCGTATTGTTATCTGGCAATTATATTGATTTAATTGGACGGAACGAACAAGTTTCCAAATTGAAATACTGTAAAACTGGCATGCAAGCAATATCGCATCATTTCAATCAGATCGACTCATAGGGCATCTACAGTCAAGGACTTCTACCTTCAAAAGGAAATAAGGATCGGATCCTCAACCAAGAGAAATCTATTTTCATATGGAGTTCAGCTGGTCAAAGAGATACCGCTGGTCAGCGACTATAAAATCATCTGCAGAAAAATCTACTTGGGCTCTTAATTCGTATTTAATGATTAACAAGAATCATATTCATAGTTTGTTTACAGTCTATAATCGTAAATTTTCTTCCATACTAACAACACACTCAGCAATAACTTTGATCAGGTTGGTTTACTGCCGCACTATGCCGTTTGTAGAGAATTATAATCCATATAATGTTAATATCATTGTCTATGGACATTTTTATAGCTCGTGTCGAGAATATCTAAAGAGACAATTCACTAAGGAAATGATAACCATATTTTCGATTTTAAACCATTACATTCCATTTGATAAAGAAAGACAATAAAATAAAATAAGAAACTTGGCATTGTTTTAAGAAAATCATGTTTCAATGCAGGGTTTTTCATGATTCATGAATGATGATTACACTTTTGGTAGAAAGTATTCTGTTTGAATATGCACGTTAAACATACATTTATGATTCAATAACTTTCATAAATACTTAAGAACAGTGTAATATTACATGAATCTCAAACTCAATATTATTAATAATAAATTAAAATAATATTTGATAATATTTTACACCTCCAAAAAGATAATAATTAATGTATAAAAGCCACCTATCCACACTTATATTTGTAAAGCTGTTTCAAATACCCAAATTTATTAAAATAAATAATTAATATTTTCATACATAATAAAATCAGTGAAAGTGTGATGGCTTGCAAGTGCCTAAATGTGAATTGTGCTACCTAAATCTACTAAACAACATATGTGATGTACAAGATTTGATTCCAACAATGCTAACAATGAGCAAAGGGGAGTTGGAGAGAAGCCTCCAAAGAGTCATGACATGTTAAAAACTATGGAGTGTTAAAATTTAATTAATATGAAAATAAAAGGCCACGACCTTGGTGTTATCCTATTTAATTAGTGTTTTCAGGACATAAGGCCTGAAATTTCCATTAGTCAACGGTGCGTGGAGAGAAATAGGCCCATTTTATTGTTTAGACAACTCTCCACCAGAAGCCTACAGGATTGGTAAGACCTCTCCATTTTGAAATACTCATCAAATCTCAAGAAATTTGAATATGTATTATTTTGGCACAAATTTTCAACCAACAAGAATTCAATTAAATGAACTAATAAGTATTATTTAATAATTGAAGAAAGTTTATCAACAAGAAAAATTTCACTTGAAAAATAATTCCAAAATTTAAGAAGCCAAACTTAGAACAATCATGTGGTCAACCATTGTTGGGGACAGTTTAGTAGTGATCTTCTGAAGAAGAAAATTTAAAGTATTTTCCTATTTAATAAACTTTGAACTGAACTTAAATGACATAAATTAATCTGAACTTAATGTTATTTCAAATATTGACCTTATTCTCTCCTCTGACATTCATTCAAGGCACGAAACCAACCCCTGATGATCATTTATATTTGAAACTATTGCATAGGACTTAGTTACATATCTTATAAAGTACCTCCATTTGAATATTAATAAACATAATAATTATTCCCCAGACTGTAAAGCTTGTGATGTATCCCAATGTGAATGAGAATATTATTGTATTAAAGTAATAAAATTTATTGTCAAATATATCTATCTCTCATTTCAGAATATGTTATTGTAAGCCTAGGGCAGCCATCTTGAATAAACATTCAATAGGTATTTACTATTGTATCAGCTGGGCAAAGCCAAATCAGGGCAAACGATAAAAACCATTCAAGAATAAAGATTAAAGATAGGCTAAAAGAAAAATGAAATCTGTGTTTAAAGAGATAATTTTTAAAACAGTCTCGCCCTTACGATTGTATTGTATATAAATAGTATTAATGCTTGGGTTTGTTAAGGCAACATTTACAGTCCACTGAGATATATAACTGAATTATGTGTGCTCTAAAGACGACATGAACATTGCCATCCACCTTCAGAAGCCTTAACTCAATTTGAATCCGGGTCAGGTGTGTTAGTTTGTGAAATTGTTCCAAAACTATTCTCTTCGTACTTTGTTATCATTACCCATTAACCACAAAAACTTTATTTCATCATTCAAAAGCCATGTGGGTACCATAGAGGCGTATTCCGCGAATCAATTCATGCTTTTCACTCCTGAGAGACCAATCAATTAATGTCAGCCGGCACAACACCCAGGCAGCACCTGTGCGTGTCGATGATGTGTCAAAATCAGCTGATCATTTATCACTCAGCTGATTGATAATTTACTGATAACTGCTGGTGGCACGGGCGCGGCCTAAAGTGTACTAATACATTATTGCTTTAAAAACCAATTGGATTTTGTAAATAATTCATGTGAAAACTTTAAATCTTTGTTGCATTCGTCTTTATAGGATCTATTAAAAATACCTCTCCAAACGTATCAGTTACTCTTCAAAACACAACCAAATTGGAGTTTACTTCTGAAATATTGCACATGCATCATATATAATCTTATCAATAAATCAAATGTCCTAAAGACCTTGTAGTATAATCGTGACGGAAAACTTGCAATATATACAGAAATTTGTTGATCTGATTTATTTGATCTTTGATTTAGTTCTAATATGCTCATTCAGGGACTGGGCTGTTATTTTAATAAAACCCCAAAATAACCCTCTCTGCTTGAAATCTAAAAAAAATACGTATCTACGACTCATTTTTTATTAAATATATCATTAAAATCTGCATTTTCACCATAGGGTACTGTAATTACCTTCCTAAACTATTGGATAACGCTTCGATGAGGGGAAGGGGCGGTGATGATTTAGTGGGATAAATTGAAGGCGGGGTATTGGTGTTGATTCCAACAATAATTGGTACCAATTAGTAGATCCGAGAGTGTGAAACTGGCGCTAACAAACTCTCTCTCTCCCTCCGCCATCGCTCCATCTCTCGCTCCTTCACGTCGGTGAAAGTGCAACCCCTCATGGTGGTGTTGGATCTAAATGATGCTTTGTTTCCTGATAATGAAATGTAGGCCAACGTTTTAATACTCTGATTGGATTTTTGCGAAGTTTTTATATAAATTGGGCTGATTATTTAACTTCTACCACCGGACCAACAAGCATAAATTAAATAAGAAGTCTTTCTTTTCAGGGACATAACAAATACGAAAAAATATTATACTTTTGTATAAAACCAACTTAACTTAACTTTAGAGTGGCCTCATAAAATAGTTCTGTTTTTTTTAGGATATATTAGTGAGCATAAAATTGTTTGAACATTAAAGGTGCTGCTATACATACACGTCACGTTACGTCGCGTCCAATTTCAAAGTGAATGAAACCTGTGTAATCAAATGGAACCGGCTATACATACACGTCACGTCACGTCACGTCACGGCACGGCCCGACTCGAATGCTCTGATGAGCATACACGGCCGAATCGGCCGAATTGGGACGCGACGTGACGTGACGTGACGTGACATGACGTGACGTGTGTGTATAGCCTACACCAACGTACACTCGGCCATTTGGCTCTTAGAAACTAGAAAATGCGAATCGATGCGAATATGTATAGCACCCCCTCCGGCATCGTCGAATTGGCCGTAAGTGGACGCGACGTGACGTGATGTGACGTGACGTGACGTGCATGTGTAGCAGTACCTTAATTAGTTAAGGCTATAGCAAAATATAATTTAATAACAATATTTTACGAACACTCTCTCAGCAATAATTCATTTTTTTAGGAAAGTTCTAATCTGGGGAGAATCACAAGATAAAACATTATGTATTTTATGAAGAATACAGAAAATACTTGACTTTCCCGATTGATTCTTTCAAGGAGTTTACAGGAATACTTAAAACCCCTCATACCATCACAACTCCAGTCCCAGTTAATGAACCTAAACGATTTGTTCATACAACCTCATATTATCGCCCTAGCTAATAAATTTACCAGATTACCGATTACAACGGAACGAGATTTGGACCGGTCGCTCCCGGCCGGTAACCGATAAAAGTAACAGGTGCAGTGACGACAGAGTAAGTAACGGGATTGTGAGTGTGCATAACTTTTCCAAAACCAGTAGCCCGTTCGCGGGGCAACAAAAAGCGCGGACGCGGCCCAGCGCCGCATTCCGCTCCGGGTGCAGCGGTCGCCGAGTCCACGTGTTAATTGTGACGCAGGATCATGAGTTAATTATCATGTTAATTGCATCACTGGATTTGGAATACATTACGGTATAATACTTTATTATGACGAGATCGTCACATGTCACATAAAGAGTTTAAGACAACTAGTTAAAAGTAACAGCCATGTTTAGAAGTTATAAGAGTTTAGTTATGCTACATTTGAATAACCTTTTGAACGGTTACGTTACAGTTACAGTGTCTAATGAAGTTTAATTGAAATTCATAACAGTTCTGCAACATACCACAAGATCAACAAAAGGTGCTCCTCGGGTTGAGGCTGAATGGGTTTTCCATGGGATTCCTTAAAAAAAGCGATACAAGAGCTGGTTGGTTCAATTTTGTTTTTCTTTTAATTGTCCGTCAACGCTTTAGTACTGGACGACGATATCATCCAGTGATACAGAACTTTTATATTGATGAAGTACTAGGTAATAAAGCTAAATGAAGAGGCTTTTATTGGAATGACCGGGTCGTTGCCACGGATTGTTGAATCATCACAAACTGTCATAAAATTGTATGTTATTGAAATAAATACTATCAGGCAGTGTCATTTGTATCACCAAACGACTAAATTTTCCTATTAAAAATATAGGTACCGAGTAGAAAGTTGGTACTGAGCAAGACGGAGTACTTTTGTTTTCATTGCATTAAATTTTTCCTTGTTTTTTTATTATGAAGGTACAGTATTGCAAAAAAAGTCGATTTCTTTCTATAATGCTGTAATAAAACCAATTTAATTAAATTACATTACTTCAATGTATAGACTACTCTACAATGCAATGTATACCCTGCGATGTATACAAGCACAAAGTTAGATGAACGCCCATGTAGTCTTCCGGTCGTCGGGGCCGAACACCTGTCGTCTCAACAGCTGTAGAGAGCGGAGTGAATCAGGTGACTCCAACGTCGGAATCGGAACACATCACAGAGCAGAGCGGACCATATAGTATTCACAAGTGGGGGCTACAACAAAAATAAAAAAAATAAAATATTAATGAAATATTATGCTGTTTACTTTACTGCAAACTGAGTAAGTTATATTTAAGAGGGCTAAATGATAAGGCCCAATAAGTCGCAATTTAGTAGAAACATATTTCTTTAAAAAGAGTGCGTTCGTATTTTAAAACATATACGAAGGCAAACAACGTAAATAAGAACATTGAGGAGTTTTCAGCATTTTGCCCGGCGAAACTTAAAAAGCAACTGGTAAAAATTCTCCATACCATGATGATTTTAGCGTACTATTTTTAAAGGCTAATCTAGTCTCAATCTGGAGTCTAGATTAGGTAAGTAGACATGACACATAATAGTTGGACAAACATATAAACTGAGGATAAGGCATGTCCCTTTGCGTTCGGCCTAAATTCAACTGCACCTAAATTCCTATACGCAACAGAAGTTCTCTGTGTTTTCACTCAGTTTTATTTTTTTCATTTCGGATATGACAAAAAAGTACTGTAGGAAAAAAAAGATAGCAGACTGTATTCCAAAATAATGTCGACCACTTTTCAGTTGTTGACAGTCAGTTGTTAAATTGTCAATGACTAAGTTATTTTACTTTTTACTTAAAATATTCGTCTGTAAAAATAGGGAGGAGGTAAATGGATGATTTATGTGGCACTGAATCAATATGCGTCAATTTCAGAGTTTACAAGCGGTGAGAGGGATGATTAAAAATTTCGGCGCACGTTTATACGTAACTGATTGCCTGTTTTCGAACTAACATTTCACCCTTAAATGAAAGAACAGCGATTATTTATGAAAATGAAACATAATGAATCATTATGGTAACGTCGTTTGTATTCAATGAACTTGAACGAATATCTTATTGTTGACCAATAGTTTATTCATATATCTACATTTATTTCATACTTTGCAAAAAGATGAAAAGTTGTGAATACAATTTGTTTCTTCAAATGTTTTACCTCTGGAAGTTTTTTTATATAAGCGTTAGGCGTTACAAATATAAATTTTTAAATTCTTTAAATACCTAAATATAAAAAAAAATGTTTAAATCTTGAGCCGCTGCATTACTTTTTAATGCAACACAGTTCCAACAGCATAATTCCAAGGCCTTGGCAACAATGAGTACACTAATAGGCCGATTGTTTGGTTGTGGTGGTAGTCCTGTCTGGTCGGTAGTTCGTGCGTCTGCCGCGGGGCTGCCACCGCCGAGCGCTAGTGTCGCGCGGATTGTCGCTCCCGCGGCTCCTCGACTGTCAGTCGGGTTTGGCGCGAGGTCATAAGAGGTTGTTGTTCCCCAACTTCAGTGTGTCGTGTTGTGTGTTCGTTCTCCTTGTGATTCTGTGGATTACCTTCGCTGTATTCAGGTAGATGATTTTATTTCGAAAGTGATATTTTTATTCAAGTTTTGTATGAGCTTGAACAACAAGCTAGACCATTATTTTCCCTTCCATGGAATTTATTTAAGCTAATGGTTCACTTCTGTTTGGCTGTTCCTTTCAATGGTCAAGTTTTCCAAGGAAATCAGACATAAAACTGTATAAATTTGTTATATCACATTATGGTATCGACGAAACGTTTAGTGCTGAGAGATATAATTATTAGTAACCAATCTTCTGTTACAAATAAAATTCCTTTCAGTATTAAAATAAATAGTTACCGTACTCGCTTGGATATAAATGATTACAGTCCAGTCAATAAAGTGATTACCATTGAACTTACACCGCCCAAAAGCATTAAAAAATTTCAGTCTGATTATATTTTTAAATTTAGCTAGCCATGCTAGGACGTTCTTATTTTTCATTTAGGCCTTCTTAAAACCAAAAACCATCCGAATAGTAGTTAAACGATTACCATGCAGCGCTTCTGTGTTTATCTCCCGTTTAAGTTTCTTTTACAACTATAGACTACTATTTATTCTGGTGATCCTTGAGCCAAATTAAATTCCATTCAACATATTTCTTAATAAATGTCGTTACAAAATGCTCACAAAACAAGGTATAACATAGGCCTAATCTTTTGATGACTACAGATCACAATACTAGGAAACTAGGCGCGATCAAGTTATGATAAAAACAGTAGGGCCTACCGTATATGTCTTTTGGGAGAATCCACTAAAAAATAATTCCAAAGAGCAAAACTAACATCGCTGACCAGCTCTAATAGGCTAGAAGGTTTAACATATTAGGTAGCATCAATATTTAAGTATTTGTTAATTTGTTATGCTTTATGCTTCGGTTTATTCCTAAATTTAACTAAAGGCACTCGGTGCGAGTGCCGGCGAAAGAATGAGAGAATGTTTTAAATTATAGGTGACTAAGAATTTCTCTAAGTCGTAAATTTTAGACATCGTTCGATCTTAAAAAAGGTGTATCCTGAAGTTTGCAGTTCCGTCTATCCCATTCAAGCCTCCAATTTTAGAGATAGGCCTAACATTATGTTTACTTTGGTGTTTTTGGGTTTAAAATAGAAAAAATGGGAAACGGATCCACTTCAACCCGAGCCCAGTCTTTTTTCGTAACTAAGGTATGTGAACCCATTAATGCAACCAAAAAACTTAATTGCAGTCTGCATGTCACTATATATCAGTAAATATGAATAATAATTGTTGAACACTAATAGTCATTATTTCCAGAAGTTTTTTTTCATTCTCTGATTGTAATTTAAACTTTTGATTAAACATTCGATAACAGAGATTACAAACCAAACTTATTTTTAACCATTTTTAAAAATTTATTTTTAATTTCATAACAAATTTGCGGTAGGCCCTAGTAAAAAATGCAGAATTATCTTCATAAAACACTTAAATTTGAAAATTTAGTCTATTGGACAAAACTGGATTTAATTATTCAAAAGTACTAGTATCATAAGACATTAGACATTTATTGGTCGTATTTCACATTATTACATGCATTGACAAGTGTGTAGGTAGGCTATACATTAAGTATCTAATCTACAAGGCTTCACCAACAATTATTATTCATGGCAAATGAGTGAAGCCTATACATTTTATTGCTACGTTTAATGTTATAGCTAAAATCGAAATTACTTTGGTTAAAGTGGTATTAATTATAGGATTTCCTCTTGTTTGTGATAACTGTGCAAACGTTTTTATTATTATTAACCCTCTTTTAAGCTCGCTCTTTCCTTCCGTGTTGATTCTTTTAAATAGGTTTTTAGCGAATCTCCGTATGGGGGAAGAAGAGATTACCGTAGGTCTTAATGGTGTCCGAGACCATGCGATAACTTTTTTAAGATCCAAAACACCAGGAGTTCATTTTCACATATATATATATATGTGAAAATGATATATCATATATATATATATATATATATATATATCTGAAAATATGTTTTTTTCTATCTGAAATGTTATAGGTATTTATAATTCTGTTAAAATAGAAGTGGTCGTAAAAATAATCCGATAATAATGAATGATGTGTAAGACTTACTGGTACATTGGATTGTATTTTGTCGTTCTTTTGAAACTAAATTGAAACAGAAATCACTTACAGTAGGCCTACGTACTTAACCAGAACTTCTCGTAAAATACCTGGGTGTTTTTCTGATAGCTAGGTTTCGTGTTGTATGTAATTAATATGAAGTTTATTACCTATATAAATATTTTGATCATAGTATAATCAAAACTAATTATCATTAATAATAATTATGTATGTATAAGAGAGGAATAAGAAATACAAAAACCTACTTAGGTAATTGCAGCTTGATTTCATTGATATGTTTCATTGCTGAGTTTTAGCGATTAATTAATTGTCATACACAATAGCAATTGCAATTGCAATAGCGGCATGACTTGACCAGGTTACATGTATTTTCTTAACATTGCAGTGAAAATATGCTTCATAGTATAGTACCTAACTAAAACCTTTATTTAACACAAGTTTTGTTTGATATCACTGATTTAATGCGTAACATATATTAAGTTTGTTTGTAAAAACGTGCGACTAAGTTAACAGGTAGATATTTTTATCGTTGAAAATAACTAAAAAATGAGTAGTTGTTGTAGCTTCCAACACCCTTTACTATTTTTGATTTTGTTTATTCCATCGTAGTTTGCATATTTTAATTTCTTGTGTTGTATCGTAGTTATCTAGTTTTCTTAAGTATAAGCATTAAAAGTGCATGTTTATACATTTATTGAAGCCTAAACAAAAAAGGGCTTTAAATATAATTTGATCCCATCCCGTTATAGCTGTAGGTAATGTACCAATTGAGTTTTTCCGATTTTCTTTATCGTAGTTATATTATCTTACTAAGTAGGCCCTTTCTAAATATTACCTTGATTTTTGTAACGTAAAGTTAGTTAATTGTTGTCAGTTTGATAAATTATTGTTTCATAAAAATAGCGGAAATGAAAAACTAGAATTGTTCTCTGAAAACAAATTTGTTTCATCTGTGCTAGAACTGATGACGGAAGGCTTTCCATATAAAACAATCATACACATGAGCTGTCTTCTAGAAAGTGTTTTCGACGCAAGGATGCAGGGCTTATGAATTAAAGATGACCCACAATTATCTAACTGACTGGAGAAGCTCGTCTCTAAATTGGAGTTTTGGAAACCAGAGACTTGTCATTATCCGAATACTGAGACTCCAACCCCCCCCCCACAAATCTCCCCACCAACCCCACTTTCCAGCCATAGGGTATCTCATAATTAAAACGGTCCTCTAGCAATACTGTATAAAATCTTTGAATTAAAATTTCTGAAAATAGATTGGGAGACTATTGTAGTCTGCAATTTTCGTTTTGATTATTTGTTATTTGTTTTGATTTGGTCTAAAATAATCAGTATTTTACTTTCAACGTATTCAATGAGAAAACAATTTCCTCCACCTACACTATCTAAAGTCGTAAATATTCTAGTCAATAATCATTAACACTATATGGCTTTGAAAATTGAAAATTAAGTTCTAATTAGTAATTTTATAGACATTCGTAAAACTCGAACGTAAGAAAATATCTCTCCTCGACTCCTCATTGTTTTCATGCGGTTTATTTCCTTGTTGAAAGTTTTTTTATTACTTGTTTGTGTTAATCCCATTATCTTTAATTGCGGTTGCAAATAATTTTGGCGAAATACAATCAATATTTTTTTGCTTTCAACGTATTCAATGAGAAAAAAATTCCTCCACCTACACTATCTAAAGTCGGATTTTAGTCCCTAGAATTGAATACTAAAGTACTAATTTGTACTCCATGGGACTTTCTTACTTTTTCTCCCACGGGGCTAAAATTATCTACTTTTTCTCTCACGGGACTAAAAAGTAATCACACAAGAAATAGGCCTACATGGGAAGAAATGTGGCAACGCTGTGATGGACATTAAGAAAATGTGATAATACAGTATACTGTCGATTTTCGTTTGTGTACTTTAAATTTAAGAACTTCAGTGCTTCAACTTAAAAATAAAAAAACCGTATGAACTTATTAATCAGGTAATTCTTTTTGTATTAATTAATTTGGAAACAGTGAATATAGACTCATGATCTATAGTTTGTTGTTGCCGATATGTCGAACGTTTTATAAACATGATTGTTTCTAACAAAGTTTTGGAGGTATTTTTAAATTAATATACTGAAAAATAGTGGAAAATTGTGAATAATATCGTTTTATATATTGCCTAAACACCTAAATATTGAATATTGTGAATATTGTTTAGTTATGTGATTCTAATCCTGTTTAATGGAGTAGAGGATCATATGAAGTTTATGTTATATATTGTCATAGTTATGGTTGATTGCGTATGCGGAGGAAAAAATTTGTGTGCATCAGGGGACTGAAGTATTTTTTCTCTCTCGGGAAAAGTGTCACTTGTTGGCGTAGGCGAGGGCGTCAATAGTTTCCCTTAGGGAGAAAAGTTGCATTTTAGTCCCTAGATCCACAAATAACTATTCCGTTTGTAAGTGTAAAATATTATAGTCAATAATCATTACGGTAACACTATAGGTATGGCTTTAAAAATGGAAAATTAAGTTCAAATTAGTAATTTTATAGACATTCGTAAAACTCGAACGTGAAAAATATCTCATCTCGACTCCTCATTGTTTTCATGCTGTTTATTTCCTTGGTGAAAGTTTTTTATCACTTGTTTGTGTTAATCTAATAATCTTTAATAGCGGTTGCAAATAATTTAGGCGAAATAAAATCAATAATTTTTTGTTGATTATAAGATATTCCGAGGTGAAAATTTAAGCGATTGAAACACAAACTATTGGAATGCTTTGTGTGTTTAATCATAAACATTAGTTGCGTTGTTACGATAGATTCAGGGGACACGGGGGCCACAGACGCGCCGTAACGCATGGTAAGCCCGCTCTGTTCTGGTTTCCTTCTGGTTTTCTAACGGTCTGGTCAGCGTATCGTTCAATTACTGCATCTCTCGTCTCTCTCCATCCGCTCTCCATACGTCTGCCACACTCCTGCTCCTTTTCACCTCACGTTTTTTTGTTTCATTCGAAATCGCACACGACGTGAATTACGTCATATACTTTTTGGCGTTTGAATTCATTGATATAGGTATTAATTTATTGTAGACACATTCACGACTTCTTGACAGCAGGAGTCTCTTTTATAAGTTGTCGACCTGTACTAAGTAGCATTCACATAGTCTGGTAACAATTAAACTTTCAATTTATGGGTTGAATTATAATTATAATTGAAAGTTTAACTTTCAATTTAAATTTCAATTCTCCTACATCTGTTTTAACTGCAGTTAATTTACTCCATATAAACTGCAATTAATTGCAGGGTTAATTAATTACATTAAGAAGTACATCCCGTCCCCTCCGTGATGGGGTTTGCTCTCTGGTTATGGGATGTAATATTTGTACAAAGACCTATATGAATTTTATTTACTTATTCCTAAAAACTGAATAACATAACATTAAATCATAATATTAAAACTTTATCATTTTGATTTATACAAAAATGCCAGGCTGATATATTTTAACGTGAATTGAAGTGAATGTTCACTTTGCAACATTTGTGAAAATTGAAAACCCGATTGATTTACGAATGTTGTCCATTTAAAACGTAACAATAGTAGCCTATAATAAGCGATAGACATCGCCTTATTCGTTTTGTGGCAGTAAACGTTTGAACTGCAATACCAGCCATGTCTCTGACCCTGCAAACCTCTGTCTTCAACTCGTAATCTACAATTTTACAGAAACTAAATAGTTGAATAAGTTAACTTATTTAAGGCGAATCTCTGACGGAAATGCAGGCGTATTGTAAGGCGAATATGAATTTAGTTTGAGTGTATGAGATTTAAGATAAAATTTGTTCGGCTTTTTTAATGTTAAAGAGTACCTACTTCATTATTTTTGAACATTTAAACAGTTTTTGTAAAAAGGTTTCCTTTATATAATTTTTTGGCAAATGATATGTTTTGGATGAGACAATGCTATAGGACCTGCAGTTTCATGGGCAAAGTCAAATATTGTTACCATCCTCGTCTCTTTAAATTGAAGGATGAGAGCAGCATAACTGCAATGGAGTATAAAATGTTCTTCTGGGGTGTAAAGCGCATGTTTTCATGACCATAAACCATAGCACCTTCCATAAAACATCACTAAACCGGTTCTAAATGTCTAAAAGGTAAAAGTAGTGAATGGAACTATTAAAATATATCTATGACGTAATAATGAGATTTTCTTGTCGGTATACTACATCTCGTGAATTTACTGGTTTTTTATTATCTTGGATGTTTACTTCTTTGTTTTGAATCCTCACCACTCCCCCGTCTTATACATTTATCTCTTCGTTCCCTCCACTTCCACCCCCATGTCCAGCTCCGGTCCCCGTCGTACTTGGGGCCTTCGGTGTTTAGGATGAATTATGCAAGGGCAATCAAGTGGCAAACGACCCATTGTTTGTTGATATCGACGCCGACCATAAAACTATCATTGTGCCCGCACTCTTCACGGCCGGCCGTCCTAGCAAATCTGTATGATTTTCGTGGAAATCTTAATTTTAAATTATACCTTGGTGCAAGGTCTCTGTGAATCTTTCCTCGTGGCTCCGGTCTGGAGTTGTGAGGACAGTAAAAACGGTTATTATTTTGTACGGCTCAACGTCTGTGGCATTTCCTTAGGATTTAAAGGAGAACCGTCCAAATCTTTTTAATATTATAATTCATTCATTTTCAATTGACAAAAGGCAAAACAGGGATCTCTGTGACACGCGTTATTAGGATTTTGCTCAGGATCGAAACCGGTCATTTTTCGTTTTTATACTGACATTTATGTTGACTTTTTGTGACTTGAATATGAACTTGCAAACGTTAATTTTGAGTTTTATGTTTTTTCCTCCTTTACATAAGTTTCTGTGCTAGAATGTGGTCAGCCTAAGTAACAGGACAATCGAGCAGATTAGAAACCTACTCTTAGTGAACATAATTGATGGTAAAAATGATTATTTAATAACAAATCATAATCAACGCTAAAGATACTTCCACGAATGTTTTCTGCTTCTCTTGTACATTACACGCCACAACTGTTCAATGGACATGTATTACTTGGCTCCTTGATTGACTGTTTGAGCCCGCTTTGTGAGTATTATTGAAAGGGTGGTTGACCAAGAGTTTAGAGTGGTTGACTGCTGCAAGTAATTTAATGCGGCAGTGAAAGTAAAACACGTAAAGTAAAACTTAAATGTTCATATGATTAATGAGCTTCAAGTCAGGCTCTTCGTAGATTTGTTTAGATCAATAAAAATATGATTTGGATTGTTATATTTACAACGATAGTTCAGACGGCAATTTGCGTGAATTGTTACACCCTCCACATAATTTGCATTAAAATCAACAAATCTAAACCAAAGACAAAAAGTATAGAGTAAAAGTTACCAAATATTGCAGATGCCATACCATATAGATTAGTATAAAGCTCTTGGATCGACTCCAGTAATAACAGAGACGAGTGGTTGGGCCCAACCCGGCCAGTGCCCAGACAGTCGGTCAGAAGCGGACAAAGAGAGGAACTTCCCGTGGCCTTGACGGCTGCCAGCTGTACGTCAGTTGCCCTCTCTCACTATTGTTTACTTGTTTGTTTTATACTGGAATTAAGATCAACAAGCCCAGATAGTTAGGAATTTATTGGAAGTAAGGGAATAAAGCTTGCGTCAGTGCGGTTTGTTAGCTATCAACACTCTGAAGATTGAGATTTTCTTGCAAGTCTCGCAGAATTTTCAATGTTTTGTATCCAAGCAACTTGCACTTCCACATGTTGCGTCCTATTTGTTTCAATTGGAAGATGATTAATTGTATTGAAATACAACAGTTCTTAAAAGAGTAGTTTGTTGGGGCGTTGTTAGAAAAATAGGCTACAGCAAGAGTGTCTGGGCGTTTTAGTCTCCAAAGTTGGCGGCTTTAATAATCAAGATAATTTGGCCAAAAACTTAAATTGTTGCTTTTTTATTGGCGATCACAATATGAAATTGCAAGATACGATTTTCTCGGGTCGATTTCTGCTGAGTTCATGCTAAAACAAGGCTGTTATCTTCATTATGAAATATGAACTCTGTAACAGTTTAAACTCCAACCATAAGCATCACATACAGACTTCCAACCATTTTGTCAAACTTTGCAGATCTCTTTTTGAAGAATGCTTGAATACGCCGAGAAACCCCTGCTTAATTACCGACAAAGATCTGGCAATCCCCGTGTTGGAGTGACTCAGGCCCATTAGCGCGCCGGAGAACGCCCCGCCGCGCTGCGCTAGTTCCCGGTAATTCTACCCATTATTATTGACTACAACCGCACGTTTCGGTAATTACTTCTTGAAAATTGCTCGCCGAGCGGCCAAAGTAACCGTAATAGCGACTTTTAATACATCATCAGCGCCAAAGTATCGACACTCACGACGCGGCCCGGATTGCTCAAGTTCATTTTTGGATATTGCATTATTGAGATGGGGCTATATCCTTATGTCGCGATGCCGTGTTGGGCTGTACTTTCAAGCGCTTATTGCCGCAATGAGACTAGAACCTCTTCTTTGGAAATATTCCTTGATCCAATCATTGCTCTTGAAAACGTCTTTGATCACGTAAGCATTCCTTTTAACGGGTTGGTTATCACCAATTGTATTCACTATTTTTTATGTTCAAGCGCAGAACACTAAAAAACAATAGTTCAGTTATATATTTATTCTGTGTTTTAAGATCTATCCTACATCAATAAAATTTATACTCACTAAGAATACGTTACCGCAATTGCACTTATCAAATCTACTAAGTTTCTGTGGCTAATCAACTGTCATTTAGAGACCGAATTTGGGCGAAATACACAAAAAAAAACTTAAAGGGCGCCACAGTGAAATAATGAGTTAGTGGCTAACAGAAACTTATTCTTCCCGTTACTCCGTTCCCATTCAACTCTATAGTTTGGTTTCCAGTAAGGTTTAAAACTATAGCAACTCCCGTATCCCGTAAAACTTGACTGATTCGTCGGTATATATTTCCGCCCTCAGAATCAGAGTAGTTTGTATTAACACGGTTCTTCCCGTTGAAGCTGAAAGAAAGATTATAGCAACTTACCTCTAGATCCCTCGGAAACCTGGTAGAGATAATTTACCCACTCACCGCCTCCTATGGCTTGTAGGGTCTGTATTCATTGCTTGTAGACCAGCAGTAGCGCCCTCTACGGTCTATAGACCTGTAGTAACTCCCCCTATGCTGTAAACCAGCGCTAATTCCCCCTAATGGTCTGTAGACCAGCAGCGGTAACTCCCGCTATGGTCTGTATACCAGCAGCGGTAACTCCCACAATGGTCTGAATACCAACAGCGGTAACTCCCACAATGGTCTGAAGACCAGCAGCGGTAACTCCCACTATGGTCTGTAGACCAGCAGCGGTAATTCCCCCTATGGTCTGTAGACCAGAAGCGGTAACTCCCACAATGGTCTGAAGACCAGCAGCGGTAACTCCCACAATGGTCTGAATACCAACAGCGGTAACTCCCACAATGGTCTGAAGACCAGCAGCGGTAACTCCCACTATGGTCTGTAGACCAGCAGCGGTGACTCCCACTATGGTCTGTAGACCAGCAGCGATAACTCCCACTATGGTCTGTAGACCAGCAGCGGTGACTCCCACTATGGTCTGTAGACCAGCAGCGGTGACTCCCACTATGGTCTGTAGACCAGCAGCGGGAACTCCCAGAATGGTCTGAAGACCAGCAGCGGTAACTCCAACTATGGTCTGTAGACCAGCAGCGATAACTCCCACTATGGTCTGTAGACCAGCAGCGGGAACTCCCAGAATGGTCTGAAGACCAGCAGCGGTAACTCCCATTATGGTCTGTAGACCAGCAGCGGTAACTCCAACTATGGTCTGTAGACCAGCAGCGGTGACTCTCACTATGGTCTGTAGACCAGCAGCGGTGACTCCCACTATGGTCTGTAGACCAGCAGCGGTGACTCTCACTATGGTCTGTAGACCAGAGCGGTGACTCCCACTATGGTCTGTAGACCAGCAGCGGTGACTCCCACTATGGTCTGTAGACCAGCAGCGGTTACTCCCACTATGGTCTGTAGACCAGCAGCGGTGACTCCCACTATGGTCTGTAGACCAGCAGCGGTGACTCCCACTATGGTCTGTAGACCAGCAGCGGTGACTCCCACTATGGTATGTAGACCAGAGCGGTAACTCCCACTATGGTCTGTAGACCAGCAGCGGTGACTCCCACTATGGTCTGTAGACCAGCAGCGGTGACTCCCACTATGGTCTGCAGCCAGCAGCGGTAACTCACTGCTCCTCACGGTTTGCAGCCAGCAGCGGTAACTTAGCACCCCCACGGTCTGCAGTCAGCAGCGGTAACTCACCGCCCCCCACGTTTGCAGCCAGCAGCGGTAACTCACTGCCCCCTACGGTCTGCAGTCAGCAGCGGTAACTCACTGCCCCCTACGGTCTGCAGCCAGCAGCGGTAACTCACTGCCCCCTACGGTCTGCAGTCAGCAGCGGTAACTCACTGCCCCCTACGGTCTGCAGCCAGCAGCGGTAACTCACTGCCCCCTACGGTCTGCAGCCAGCAGCGGTAACTCACTGCCCCCTACGGTCTGCAGCCAGCAACGGTAACTCACTGCCCCCTACAGTCTGAGCCGGCAGCGGTAACTCACCGCTCACCGCCCCGGTGCGCCCGGTGGGTGGGATGGTCGTGACCGGGCCTTGTGTTCAGTCCACGCTAAATCGTATTTTAATTTAGGACCGCTCAAGAAGCTATTAGTCAAGAGGTTCTCGATGCGGTCAGTTTCGACTCTGGAATTTAAACTATAGAGTTGGACCATCGGATATTAAATGCTTCCACGGGTAACGTTCTGATGGAGTAATTGGGCCTTTGGAAGCAGGCGTGGTTGGTGCGGCTATGCGTAGGCATGCGCTCGTGCATCGCTGATGGTGGAGGAGTGGGTGATGCGATTGCAGCTAGCATAATGCAGACTGGGACTATGGCGTGTCCTGCATGTAATCCGACTACCTACTTGTAGGTTACGAATTGAGGATATCATAACCGATAGATTGTGGACGCGTCGTTCCTTAGTGAGGATTAACATCCGCACTATTGAATACTACGTTCATAGGACCGTCCTCATAATTAGACCAGTTCGTAAATTGTAAACTGGGCAAAATAGTGGTTGCGATCCCACGTTGAAATGCCATTGACTGTTAAAAGTCCTGACTAAGGATCATGTCGGCCTTAGTCAGTAACCAGACTACAAGATCGCGCCACAATCATCCTTCATTCATCTGTCATTCATACTTGGCTTAAAATACCTACCCGGGAAGTCGCTATTTCAATCAATGTAATGTAATAACGTCTGCCTTACTTATTTGCACCTGGTCGGAAAATTACTACAATAGCGAAATTAAAAGTTCTGGCAATTAAGGTAGTTAATTTAGTTTATCTTAAAGAATTTAGGTTTAGTTTCCTTAAAGAATTTAGGTTTAGTTTATCTTAAAGAAGTTTCTGCATGTAATATCAGATAGTTAATTTCATATGACCAAAAAGTTAGCATGCAGCGAACGGGACGTCGAAAACATCTAACTTCTTAAATCATCGACCGATAAATTATTTTATTAACATAATGTATGTTTTTTGGAAATTCAATTTTCTGAGACAGTTGGACCGTTAGGCCGGCAAAAAGAAAACTAGGAAAAGTAAAATCATCGCGGAACTGGTCAACAAACAGAGACAGAGCGGTGGAAAACTGAAAAACTGGGGCAAGCAATATCGTCTGGCAACATTGCTGACTGGGGCTGTCGATGCGGCGATAGTCTCTTATCTCTGCGGTCGGGGTTGTTTGTACTGAGTGGACCGCCCCTGAATTATGTAACGCGACTGTTTGAGAGGAGAACGCTTTCATTAATCGTGTTATGTGTGTTGTGGCTGGCTAATTAATACATTAGCTTAAACTTCTCAGTTAGTTAATGCTTATTTTAACAAAACGATTCCACATAAGAATAAATCAGTGTCGCCAAATAGTAGGCCTACAAGGGTTTGCACCGAAGAAAAATATTTGAATTAGATGTAATTTAAGCCTTAGTCAACGATTACAAACCTTAAAGTTTATTGATATTGTTGAACATGTTTTTGTTATTCCTAGGACGGTTGTTTATACTTCATCACTATCAACCCATCGTTGTTACAATATAGTTATATTGGAAAATATAATTTTCATAATCTAATGACCTCTTTATTTATTTTTTTTAACGCATACAAAAATTTGATAGATAAAACTTGATTCATCGGAAAAAAGTCTTAGGTTGATGAATTTGAAATAAAAATTGTAAGCTGACATTTTATAATTGAGACAAACTGTGGCCACGAAGCGTCGCAGGTTCGAGACCCGAGCTTGTCGCATACTTTTATCAGTACTGTTCATCCTTGTACTGTACCGGCTTACTCCTTGTCTTTGCTTGATATCGTCCACGCACAGATCAATAGTCTATCTGGGCGGGGCAAGGGCAAGGTGAAAAGAGGCCGCTACCTTCTTTTGAAAAAAAAGAAAGAAAGAAAAAGAAAAAGAATGATAATTTCGTTAACTCTGATTTAAACATACACATTTTCCCCAAGGTGCTGCAAAATAATCACATGGTATATTTTTCATAGTGCCGAACATTTTAGGCCCTCTGACGAAAAAGAGCTGTTTTCGGCCTCCATGTGACGTATGTTAAACAGGTAATTTCGACGTAGTGTGGTGAAAAGATAATTTACTTGCCAAGTTACAAATATTAGCTTTCCGGTGGACGATGACAATGGGGTGAGCCGATTCTCACCATTGACGCGCCAGACTAATATTTATCAAGTTGTGTTCCCTCGGCCGCCGCGAACCCCGGGACAATGGCTGGTCTCAGTCGGGTACCCTGAGAAACTCCGCCATCCGGAACCCCATTACCGCTTCCTCCGGTTCCTAACCTCAGCGATCCGTTCCCATCCGCGTCCGTCACTGGATACTCTCTAGTCAAGTGAAATTACTATACTACAACTGTAAATCCTACAGCGAACTTTTTTATGTACGGCAGCAAACGGACTTACGAATCCGTACGGCGTACGAAACTGTGTTTATCGAGTAGCTCCTGATGTTTTATGTTTATGTTCACAAAATCTGTATCTATGTTTTTACCCATGTACTGTACTAAATCAAATCACAGAACTCACCCTTTAATGGGGTTTCACATTTTAGCGTGTGTTTAAATAAAAGTGTAAAAATATAAGTTAAATATGGCATGAAAATATTAAATATCAAGAATATAAGTAGTAGGTATTAAAAGACGAAGAATCTATAAATTTAATCATTTATAAGGAGCCTTATCAAAATAACTTCTCTTTTAAGGTTCGTAAACTCATTCGGAGTAAAGTAAGCCATCAGAGAGTTTATTGAATGGTTTCTTCTACTTGCGTTACGGCACTTGGCGAGTGGAGGAGCGTAACTAATGAATATAGTGGGTAATTGTATCGAAAGCTCCTGTTCTCTCAAGCTTCAAAATTAATTCTTTCATCGCATTAAGTTTTCAAGTGATATTATAAACCCTTCTGTGTAGTTGAAATTGTTAAGAGTTATGAACTCAATAAGGAAGACAACTTAATGGTTGGAAATTTATTTCAAGTTAAAGTGTATTTATAAATCAGCCCTTCTTTCAACGATTTTTTTTAGGTAGAAAACGAAAAAATAGTGGTGTTAGTTAAATATTATTTAACTGTTGTCATTTTATATGGAAATAAAGATAAACAAATTGACATTAGATGATTCGGTATGGAAAAAGGTAGCTTTTGTGTAGAGTCTTGCAATAGCCTTCTCTAGTAGACTAGAGAAGGCCATGGTCTTGCCAGTCTATAGAAACAGATTGTGTGTGTAATACTTTAAAGTTATGTGAGTATAAGTTAGACATAAAACTATCGGATTTTTAGACATAATTGCTTAACATAAACAATTATTGCGTTGGACTAATTAATTATTAAATTGCAAATAATTACCTTTGGGTTTTGTAAGAAGTATGCAGTAAATAACACCCATGTGAACCACAAGAATGCAATACGTACAACTTACTAACTTCTGCTGCGTTATATCATTTAGAGGATCCATAGAAGTGTTTCTGGCATAATTTATTCTCTTGACATATTCCTTTTTTCTCCGTCACGTTTTTTAGTTGTAATAGATTTTATTGGGTTGTTAAGTATACACGCGTATACTATTTAATCTGGAAAGTAAAAGACCGCTCTTGAAGGAACTAATGAATTTTAGTTTATTTGAGGTAGTTTGAATTCTATAAATTATGGTAACATTACAAAACCCAGTTCTTCGGTCTCGGTGTACAGTAAAGGAGATAGAAAGTGAAACTTACTTTACGCCAAAAGAATGCTTTGATTGTAATGGAACCGGAATCATTAGAGTTCTAGAGATTTTTCTACCAAATAAGGAAAGATAGACAAATAGCGTCGGCCTATTTGAAGTGAGTTTGCCAAAGATGAATGGTTCAAGATGCAGCAACAGTTTTGTGGTCGCAAAAGGAGGACTAAAGTTTACTAGTATTGTGTTTAGGTTGTATTTATTATTGCACTTACTGTAATTAATTATTTTTTCCAGCTCAGATTAAAATTATTAATTAAAATGGAATCAATTATTAATTTCATGTGTCCAGCTCAGATGCTGGGCTCTCGATGTATAAACATAAAACTATGGTTTACGTTGCTGTTAGTAGTATCCGATGTATTATTTTTAATTATACAAAGAAAACGTTTTTGAAGAATATTTTAGAAAATTGACAGTATGATTATCTAACACTAAACTATTAAAGTTTAATCAATTTAAAGTTTAATCAATTTAAATTTTATGGTTTAGTGACTAAAAATTATTTATTTTTATTTACTTATTTATTTATTTATTTTGAATATTTACATGACAGCTACAGGTTACTTAACCTAAAACAGCTATCTTAACTAATATAACATAAAACAAATAAACAGAATAACAGTACAGATCATAACGAAAACAATCACAACATATAAATTAATTTTCTTTTTAAGCCTAGACACCTTGTATATAATTACTTACTGAATTGCAGTAAAATGCAGCCTACGGTGTCAGTTCAATTTTTTTCCCCGTGGAACCGGTTTCAAGTCAATGACGACTCATCTTCAGCCACTAAAACTTGGTATTTCACACTTCTGTGGTCGTCAAAATTTCAAACACAAAGCACATTTTACACTGAACAGTCAGAAACAACACATACATTAAAATTAACATAAAAAACATCGATACTAAAGGTGTGCACACGTTTTTAGTATCGATGTTTTTTATGTTAATTTTAATGTATGTGTTGTTTCTGACTGTTCAGTGTAAAATGTGCTTTATGTTTGAAATTTTGACGACCACAGAAGTGTGAAATACCAAGTTTTAGTGGCTGAAGATGAGTCGTCATTGACTTGAAACCGGTTCCACGGGAAAAAAAAATTGAACTGACACCGTAGGCTGCATTTTACTGCAATTCAGTAAGTAAATATAAATTAAATTAATGGCAGTCTCTTTACTTAGAAAAGAAAAAAAAACAACAATACTACTAAATAATAAAAAAATAAGAAAACTCAGCTCCTTTGAACTTGGTATTCAAAAACCATAAAATACATAATTTTATATTTAACTAAATTAAATAAGGAGTTTGTGCTCTAGCTCAATTTATAAAAATTAAAAGTCATTATCATTAAGTCGATTGAGGCATTTACTTCTAAAAACATTGTAACTGTCAAAAAATAAATCGAAATAATTTGGATTAGAGTTAATAAATCTTTAAACTGTGTATAAGCTGAAATTAAAATGACCAACAGTGTTGCATCTAGGCAAAGAAAACAAATTGCATTGTCTTAAATTATGATATGTTAAACAAACCTTTTACCTAATATATTTATATGCAACATATCACATAAAAATTAACATTAAACTTTTACTCATTATGTTTTAATTGATTACCAACATTTAGTTTTCACCAACGAAAATTATAATACATCAGAATATAGCAAGGTAAAACAAATTTACAGCAAACGCGATTAAAGTCTTGCTTGAATTAATAAAACAATTCTTCAGTTTTTTCCTTTACCATTTTTGTCTATTTTTGTAATATTATATTTTAAAAGATATATGATTAGTATATGCTATTTACAAATTCACTTGCTTAGCTTAGCAAAATATCCAAATATTAGACAAATCGGACAATAAAGACCAAAAGTAACATTTTTGGCCAAGTTTTAAAATAAATATCCTGACGTTCTTATTCTTAACTTTCATTAAATAAGCAAACACCATTTTATTATTAATCTTAACAATACCAGGAAAACTCATAAAATTAGTTTTATTTTTACATTCAACTTGAAAATTTTCAACCGATTATCATGGAGGGATGCTAAATACGCTTAGTTTACTGTCTAAGTCTAAGCAGTAGAGAGATTTTATTTGCTTACTGTGATTGCGAGTTAACTCCTTGGTTGAGTTGTAATTTGAAAAAAAGATTAAAGAGTTTAAGTCCTAGCAGCAAACTACCAAACACAATGTTTTTGTGCTCAGCTATATTTTCCATGTAAAATACGAGTCCAATCGCTACCCACGTCACGCAGCCAACTGTCAGCGTTATCGTCGCTCTTCATTGGTTTATCTCTTCACTTACATGAATATAACTTCCGGAATAAGTTATGGGGCTTATAAAGATCTAAAAATTTCAAATTGTTTAACGTTAAAAAAGCGCTTAATTTGCAATGATAAAATTAAAGTGGTTAGTGTCTGTTAAATAATGACATCTTAATCTAGTCACCTATAAACTTCTGGGGATAAAATGAAAGCAATATTACTTGCATTGATGTTGCGGACTTATTGTTGGTATTGAGCTGTGTTTAAAATAGATATCGTTGGTTATAAAACCACTCATTCACGAATGAAAAACTAGAAAACTAGCTTTTTATTTTAGCTAGTATTCAATTACTTGAAAGCGTTTGGTAACCAAACACGTTTTCGTCATACTACGTGAGAAATAGCTGTTCTAACACATGGGTTGTAAGTGTTATTTTCCTAGAGTAAAGAAGATATTTTGATAATATTGTTCAACCTAGGGAGGAATAGATTATTAATTTGATGACACCTTTTGGTTAAGGACATCGCACTTATGCCTCAAAAATCTTGATTGATTTATTCGATTGTACACAATTGATAAACAACTACTGCATGACCAATTAATTAATCTACAGCTCTAATGCTCCATTGAATTCTCCGAAATTTTATGTATCAACTATTCCTAACCGTCCCATCGGTGGCTGATTTTCAGGCCTGATAACATCGCGGCTGATGGATGGATATATAATAATAAAAGTTCTATAAAATTGTTCTTTTTATATGTTTTTGCTGTATGGCGAAAAATTTATATCATTACTCATATGTAAAGTGGCTTTTCGATAGTTAAATTTTAGCTCGTATCAAAAAGCGTCACTTAAGGACCTACAAATGAAATATATTATTACTGGTTGGATTAATTCGTATGAAAACAATTAATTTGCATTATTAGTTAAAATGTAAATTCCTTCGTTATTTTAAAATATCATAGTTCTACCTTTTCAGAATTACTACTTGTCTTTATCTATGAGCAATTTCTTTTCATACTGCAATAGTTTTTATTTTAATTTACTTATTGTTTTAAGAGGGTGGCGGCCTTTTAATCGAGTTGAGTACATAATGTTCGTAATTATTACAATTAATCGTATTTAGTTACGTGATCATTCTATATAGGCCTACTTCACACTGTTGGACATTATTAATTGTCTGAGGACATTATCTCTGTTGGAAATTACAACGTAATCTGAGGTTGTATCACATACAGATGTGTTTTCTTATGTGACTAAAATTTGAACCCTCTGTAGCGTTGTAAGAAGTAACTAACTGGCTCGTGTGTTTTATTGTGGCTGGAGCGATCGTGTGTTCAGCCCATACGCCACACGCTCACATCACGACTGTGGGAGGAGGCGCGGCTAGACCATCAGTCTGTGTCCGTCATTAATTGTGAACCGATGGAAAATGACCTGACTAATGACGCGAGCGCTTCCTCTAATGCCTCGGACTAATGGCGGGGTCAAAAGTCAGACCTACGTTTTAATTTTGAACCGATTCGTGCATGCGCCCGACGCGCGCTGGAATCCAACAAAAGGGGTTCGAGCGAATCACATAATTAATAATGGTTCATTTTCAGAAAATATTTATACTCCATTATTCTGTTGCAGTGAGTGTCGTATTGACATTTTAATATTAAATTATTGGTTAGTTTCCGAATGTATTAAATGTAGAGTAGTTTCGCGAAAGTTCGTAAAGGCATCAAAGTAGGATGAAACAAACTTGATGAATGTTTCCACCAAACGGATCGATGATTATTCAAGGACATAAATAATTACATGAACAATAATTTATAGTAAAACTAACTGTAACGTTCAATAGTTTTATTACCAAATTTCCGAGATTTGATGGATCTACAGAAATGAGGATTTGTAATTCCAATCCTTTTTGGATATGCTCATTCATGAATTGCTAAATTATATGGAGATAATTTATTCAAGCACGGACTTTATCCCGTAGATTTAGTAAAAAATCAACAAACATTTTAAAAAGGCTTCACAATTTGACAAGGCTAAATTATATGCTTCAAAAATAATTTCAGTCCGTACTCAGTCCGTCTTATGTTTCTCTAAAAGATTATTTTTGTACAGTTTAAAATGTACTTGTAGAAATAGTTCTATTGAAATATTGAATAAATTCGAATATTTAACTCTGATTTGGCTTAAGAATAAGTATCGCTGAGCCTGAGAGGCTGATTTCCAGTGGTCGCTGAAATATACGAGCTTGTTTACTCTGCCGACAGAGCGCTCACGTTCCAATATTGTGGACTCTCATTACGCATAATCTTGCAATATTTTTAGGCCAAACGTCATGTATGTGGGTACCAGGTTTTCAATTCAGTGCAACGAACTATTACGTTTTGTTATTTATTCTATGCTATTTACTTGTACATTAAGGACAAATGTGAATGCAGTAAATATAAATATGTACATTTAAATTATAACGTATATTTAAAGAAAATGCCAATATACAGAGAAGTGAAAAGTAGGTATACAGTTTGAAAGGCAAACAGTTTGAACACAAAAGGAAGTAAGTGTATTGGTCAAGTACAACACTTTGAAGAGTTCACTTCTGTTTTTTAACGAACGTAAAATAGATTGTAAAAGTTTGTTTTTTGTATAAATAAACCTACTTTTTCTATAAAATATTTCATTTCTGTATACCTACTTTTGCACCCCTCTGTATACATAAAAAAATTCATCATGCGTCTGACTGCAACCTGCTTTGTAGCATAATTGAAATCACATTGTCAGTTTAAAAAAAATTGAAAAACGGTTTGAAATTTTATTTATGGTAAAAATTATAAGAGAGACTCCAAATTCAATTCGGGTGTAAATTGATATTGAGTTAATCGACCCATTTACTTTTGTCTGGGTTTGTATTAAAACACATATTCAGAGCGCATTCACGTCACGCTGTCAAGTTATACTGGTCAACAAATGGAAATGAAAGCCTTGACAGCATTCTGTCAACAGCAAACTTAACAGATGCCAATCAGCATGTGACATACAGGAAATCTCATCTGCTTTTCCCGTTTTAAACCTTGGTGAAAATTTATCGACTACTATTGAGGAAACCAAATGGCGATGATTTTATGCATTCAATATGATAACAAATAACTGTACATAATAATGACAAAAATCGCAAGGCATTATTCAAGTTTGTCGCACAGTAACACGCCACCGCAGATATCCTGACATGTGCTGAAGATTACCGTAAGCCCAACTGTTCCGGCGAATGTGTGGGTTTTTTATCCCCCAGTTGTAAATCGTCTTGTCCATTTCACGGTTGTCAGTGCGTTAGCGGACGGATCCCTTCACTGTATTCAATATCAGTCTGAACGATATATAACGGTCACTTCCAAAAACCCATTACCTTTCTAGATCACTATGAATTATCTTGGCACGATGGGCCCAATCGTCGAGTGGTTTTTAATTAGTAAGCTGTTAATGTTTTGTGGTGTAGTTTAATGTCTGCTGAATTTTTACTATTTATTCATACTACTTAAATATCAAACACTCTACATACTTTTCAACAACTATTTAAGACAGCTTTTAAAAGGTGTTAAGAATTTAAGAAACAAATTCAGGCAACTAAAATTGCGTAACTCTACGCCTTAATTCGGGTTGATTTGAACGCTTTAAAAGAACTTTTTTTGAGAAAAGACTTGTTGGATTTTTACTTCAAAAATATTTATATTTTACTAATAGTTTAATAAATTGTACGATTAAAATATTAAGAATCGTATTATAAAAATTTTCATTTTACCGATCATTAATTATTGTAGGTATTGAAAATATTATTGCTAAATATTACCCCAGAACAATGGTCACCCATATAACTCCTACAATGTGTAAAAAATATTAAAAAACATCGAAAAGCGTTGAACAAACAAAAGATTCTCACGCACTATAAACTATGAATCCGATAGAAATGTGAGCCGTTGTCGTACATAAACTAAATGAAACTCGGGGACCTCAGGGAGCAGTATTCCCTTTTTCGGATCACAATAAGAGGAGCGCCTCGACTTGTGACCCTCGGGGGGGCATGTCACCCCCGCCCCCTACATGCGTGTCATATCCCCAAACGCGCTGCCGTCACAAAACACGCTGTTACAAACGCCGGCTTTCAACACTTCCATTTGGTTTTACGAGTGAAAGTAAGTAGTAAATTATATTTAAATACAGTATAATGTTATGGTATTTTTTATGAATGTCCAAGTGTGTTTCATAAATTAAAATACACGTATTGTATGAGCCATGCACCTCACAATAAAGCTTTAATGTTCGTGTTTTAAATGAAATTCCTGTACATCGAAATAAAAACGCTCGCTATTCACAAGGAATAACAGAATCACTGTGGCAGACTCAGGTAAATGTATATCTTTTGATTATGGCAAATATTTTGGTTTCACTCAAAATGAAACGTGACGTATAGTCTGTTCTCGCCCTTATGTCCCGAAAGAGAGGTAAACAAAAATACAGTCTAAAACTACACCTCGTTCAAAGCCCAGTGATATCAATTACACATCAAAAAGAGTTTTTCGAAATATTATTGGGGAATGAAAATCCTTTCAACTTTCAAAATGACAGCCTTTCCCCAAAAAAGATTACTTTGAAAAATATTTTTGATCAGGATAGCAGGTGTTCTATACTTGAAATGTATTCCCAATATTACATGTAGTTTTCTGTAATTTATAAATGTTAAATATTTTTATGAAAGAATGAAGAACTCCTTGTCATTTGGAATAATAAAAATAATCTACAAACTCATACTTGCCGTGTAATGTTGCTCAATAAACTGCGAGGTTGGTTACGACGTGATCCATGAGCAGTCAACTCACATTTCTGACTCGAAATTCATACTTGCCCTGTAATGTTGCTCAATAAACTGTGGGGTTGGTTACGACGTGATCCATGAGAAGTCAACTCACATTTCTGACTCGAAACTCATACTTGCCCTGTAATGTTGCTCAATAAACTGTGGGGTTGGTTACGACGTGATCCATGAGCAGTCAACTCACATTTCTGACTCGAAACTCATACTTGCCGTGTAATGTTGCTCAATAAACTGTGGGGTTGGTTACGACGTGATCCATGAGCAGTCAACTCACATTTCTGACTCGAAACTCATACTTGCCGTGTAATGTTGCTCAATAAACTGCGAGGTTGGTTACGACGTGATCCATGAGCAGTCAACTCACATTTCTGACTCGAAACTCATACTTGCCCTGTAATGTTGCTCAATAAACTGTGGGGTTGGTTACGACGTGATCCATGAGCAGTCAACTCACATTTCTGACTCGAAACTCATACTTGCCCTGTAATGTTGCTCAATAAACTGTGGGGTTGGTTACGACGTGATCCATGAGCAGTTAACTCACATTTCTGACTCGAAACTCATACTTGCCCTGTAATGTTCAACTCACATTTCTGTCTCTAAACTCATACTTGCCGTGTAATGTTGCCCAATAAACTGCGAGGTTGGTTACGACGTGATCCATGAGCAGTCAACTCACATTTCTGACTCGAAACTCATACTTGCCCTGTAATGTTGCTCAATAAACTGTGGGGTTGGTTACGACGTGATCCATGAGCAGTCAACTCACATTTCTGACTCGAAACTCATACTTGCCGTGTAATGTTGCTCAATAAACTGTGGGGTTGGTTACGACGTGATCCATGAGCAGTCAACTCACATTTCTGACTCGAAACTCATACTTGCCGTGTAATGTTGCTCAATAAACTGCGAGGTTGGTTACGACGTGATCCATGAGCAGTCAACTCACATTTCTGACTCGAAACTCATACTTGCCCTGTAATGTTGCTCAATAAACTGTGGGGTTGGTTACGACGTGATCCATGAGCAGTCAACTCACATTTCTGACTCGAAACTCATACTTGCCCTGTAATGTTGCTCAATAAACTGTGGGGTTGGTTACGACGTGATCCATGAGCAGTTAACTCACATTTCTGACTCGAAACTCATACTTGCCCTGTAATGTTCAACTCACATTTCTGTCTCTAAACTCATACTTGCCGTGTAATGTTGCCCAATAAACTGCGAGGTTGGTTACGACGTGATCCATGAGCAGTCAACTCACATTTCTGACTCGAAACTCATACTTGCCCTGTAATGTTGCTCAATAAACTGCGGGGTTGGTTACGACGTGATCCATGAGCAGTCAACTCACATTTCTGACTCGAAACTCATACTTGCCGTGTAATGTTGCTCAATAAACTGTGGGGTTGGTTACGACGTGATCTATGAGCAGTCAACTCACATTTCTGACTCGAAACTCATACTTGCCGTGTAATATTGCTCAATAAACTGTGGGGTTGGTTACGACGTAATCCATGAGCAGTCAACTCACATTTCTGACTCGAAACTCATACTTGCCGTGTAATGTTGCTCAATAAACTGTGGGGTTGATTATGACGTGAACCATGAGCAGTCAACTCACATTTCTGTCTCTAAACTCATACTTGCCGTGTAATGTTGCCCAATAAACTGCGAGGTTGGTTAGAAATGCACCTAGATTCACTGTTTTGCGTTAACAGAATGTAATTAAAGTCAGTCCCCGGAGGAGAGTGCGAGTGTGAGATGAGATTCGCCGTGTATTGTGCCCCACGACCCCACCCCCCACACTGTCTCTCCCCTGGGGATGATCCGGCCGGAATCTCTCCCCATCTCTTAGCCCTCGTGTCATCATATCTCTTGGGTATTTTGTCACTGTTTTGCAACATGTGGACGGACCTTTTCACGCCACGATTACAATTGTCTTGTTCCATTTCAGATTTTGTTTTACGTTACATAGTATTTTAATGCAGACAATTGTTTTGATCCATTTCAGAATTTTGTTTTACGTTACATAGTATTTTAATGCAGCCTTGATATTTGAGTCGCTCAGGTGGTATTGTTAATGTTTGATGCTTAGTTAAGGATGTAATTTCTTTTTACGATTTGAATTTCAATAATTTATTGCGGAAATATAATGGATTTCGCTTAATAATACGTCAAATATAATTTCATCATATTGACACAGATTTCTGTTGACTCGAAAGTTACCCATTGCAGATACCAGTCGAAAAAAAAAACTTTCCGGTTTAGGCCGGAAAGATTTCCGGACTGCGATTACAGGAAGCAGAAGTAAACGATCAGATTATTTGTAGCAAACCGACGTTTAATGCATGTTTATAGGTTACTTTTTAGATTAATGGAGTGGCAGCAATATCAAATGTTTGTTTGTTTATTACGCTGGGTTTGGAGAATTGAGATACGTATTTTGTTAATGCAAAGTTAAGGAAACTTATATTAGGCTGAACTATCAATATGAACCATAACACAATAGCACAAATAACCACAAAAGTATAGTCATGATTGTAGCAAGTGTGATAGTCCTGGCAGCGTTGTCATATCAGTAACTGAAAATGGCGACATAAGAGCTTCACTGCCCTTCGTGACAACCGCCCAAGGCATGTTATTGTCGGGAAGCAGTTCCAAGTACATTTAGACTGATGAAACTTTTTCAATTAAATAAGACATGAGAGCAGGAATTAAATTTACGTGTAGTATATCTTAGTACCTACTACTATGATTACTGTATAGTCTTTTCCAGAATACACATGATTAGTGATTACATGAAGGTTGTTTGAATTTAGTTTAGCTTTCATTTTGTTCTTGCGCATTGAAACACCGTAAAACTAATTTAACTGAATCCAGAAACATATATTTCATAAAAATCGTAGTACACCAGGTGAGAATTGACAGCACACCAGGTTTATGATTTTATGTGATTGTTTAAAAATAATCCTTTCTCAATATATTTTTACAATTCGTATACTCCTGAAAAGGTATTTAGATTTCTTTATAACAATACTAATACAATATTTTAATCTGTCAAAGCCTTATGTAGACTGGTTTTTAAAATATTCTTTTCAAAATTCGCCAGGAATTCTGTAGCGCGGAAGAACATACGACTGGTATCGTATAACATGTGATGGCGCGGCGCCGGCGTTGGCCCCGGCCCGGGATGCGGCAGTGACGCGGTAATCATGCATAAGCGGTGCGGTTAGTGCGGTTTAGTGCGGTCAGTGCGGGCGACTCGCAGCGGTTCACTGCCACTGCGGGCGCTGTCGGTCGACTCATGATCCTTGAGAAACATAACAGCCCGTCGAAGGTTTGATACCATTCATGGTGACATTACATTTACATTGATAGACATCTAATCAACCCTTTTAAAAATATTTATATTTATAATATAATCAGGCAAGCATGATTGTTGTGATCCTTTTTTTCAGCTTATGTGCAAAGTAGGAAAAATCTAAGCATAGCCTACCGTTAAAAATTACTTTCCTCTAGATGTACATAATCGCATTATACAGGGTATTTTTTAACGCAACCCAAAACTTTATTTTATCAGTAAAGGATTATTCCCCCAAGATCCCCGAATTTGACCCTACTATATTATTTTCTTCTAGAAAAAAAGTAAGGCCTACGAAAACAATTAACAGGATATGCAGCATCTCAAAACAAACATAACAAATTTAATACAGAGGTACTTTGCAAAACGTGCTGTGTTCAGCAATTAATTTTGTAATTAATTGCTGAGCATAATTTTGTATAAATGTCAATAGCGGACTGCTTAAACACAATATAAGCTAAATGTGATCAAACTTAAGTAATAGGTGTATAAAATTTAGAGATTAACAAAACAATAAGTTTACTCAATTCATATTTATACTTGCATTATTCAATCTTAAAAATGGGTTGCGTTTAAAAAAAATCCTGTAGTTGACTATAGTTTTGGGAATTATAAAAAATCGATTGTAAAAAAATTAACTTAGGCTCAATAAGTTGCCTTGTTGGTTACGGAATCACAATAAAATTTAAACGTATTATGCAGTTACATATTTATATTGACCAATGAGTAATGTAAAAACGAAACTCAAACATGTTCTTGTCACATTTCGACTAGTAGGCGAACTCTAGTATATATAAATGGTCATAAAAGTTGTGCAATTCTATTACATTGAATTGAAGGAAACTGTACTTACACTACTATTCTCTATTGTCGCTTTTACAACTACATAGTATTTCAACTATTTAATATGAATTAAATTTGTTATGGATCAATTGAAATTATATTATTGACTTAATTAATAACAACCTGTTTTCGCCTTTGATGCTCAGATGAACAATAATTGATGACGATCACCTATAAAGATTTTAATTTGAAAATAAAGCCCGTAAAGAAACTAATTTTATAAAATTTATTTGAACAAATCAATAAGATGTTTTATAACTGAAAGGTTGTTAGTAAACAATAAATTAAAATATGAGCAATAATTCAATCAAATTATACTTTTCAAACTAAACATTAATTAATCCCACACTTGTACAAACAGTTATCGGACAATAACATTGATCAGTGTGGGCTACAATTATTACAAGGCCCGGGGTCACAACTGGCCATAACGCTCGGACGTTTGGCTGAGCCGAGCGGCGCGGCGGGGTAATAACTGTAACACGGGGACATTGCGCCCAGCGTCCTCTACCGTCGATATCACGCACTGCCTGGGATGTCTGGGTAACTCGCGGTCTTCAGGGGATTTTTAAAGACGAAATGCATATTAATATCAAAAATATTATAGTACTTTAACTATATATCTTACTCCCTAAAAACTAAATTATATCTAGTTAATTATTCACATGTTTATACTTCTCATTTGGTTGCAATAGTTTGCGTCGCATCGCTTTTAGTTTAACTTGGCAACTCCTACGAAGAGAATTAAATATTATGTCTATAAGCCTAATTCATTCACTAACTATACTGTTCACATAGCGTGTTTGAATAAGGTAAAAAAACCTTTAGTTTTATGGTTTTTGATGCTATATCTACACTCGCCATTCGTTCTTGCAACACCCCCAATGTAGGGTCGTAGGTATCTCAGCACCTTATTAATTAACTTAACCTATTGTTGAAGTATGTCGATGTATGGGCTCATGTTTGAGCAAACGTTTTCCATAACTTCGCATTGTGAATACGTAATGTCTTTTATCGAAGGATTTACCAAATTAAGGTATATTAGTCATCTTAATCATCCTTTAAAAAACGTATTATTCATTATTTATTTTTTAATCCGAATGGTGCTATAGTAGAAGTGCAGTGATTCTGTTTATATGGCTGTATATACTTAAACTTGTTTTATAACTTCCTGTCGTTACTGATGATGATGTGGTGGTGTCGCAGGGGCGGTGATGTGTATGTGGCCGGGATAGTGTCGCCATGTTCTGTCTGTGCAAGAAGGCCCGGACTTACCACTGCAAAGTCGTGTTGCTCGACGAACAAGAACTCATCCAAGAAATACAGGTTAGTTTGTAGTTTTCAAGTAATCGATTTTAGTGTTTATTTTGGTACTTTGTAATTGAGAAATTGATAAACTGTTTTCCAACACATTTGATTGCGGCGATTGAGTAGTGTAGATTACCTAGACTACTCAATAGTCACTCAGTGCTTGGAAGTAAATACTCTTAGAAAAATAATGAGTTTAAATATTGTTGCTGGCATTTATGTAATTTTTTATCGAGGAATTTATTTATTTACTCAAACAGCTTTATTTGACATAAAGTCCAAATATAATTAAACATATGAAAGGAATTTTCTGATTATGACAAAGGATACTTCCAACATTTAATAGTAACAAGAACAAAAATGTCCAAGTTGACGAGGGATTGCTAATTCCTCAAAGTTAATTGTGTCTAACCAATGCAAACTCAGAATGAGACGATTAATTGGATAATAGAGATGGGTAAACTTAAATAATAACAATAAATACATAAAAGTATTAATAATTTTTTTTCTATCACAAAACGTTAATAAAGTTCATATTGTGTTCGTTAGGTTTCAGAATATAGCAGCAGAATTATAATTTTGCAGTTCCGTTTCTAACTGCAGCTGTGATGGTACCTTTAAACTAAAATAAATTGGTTATCATATTAAAAACGGGATAGCAGCGGTCTTGAAGTTTTGTATTTCAAACAATTATATATTTTTAATTTGCATTGTTTTTATCAGCCGGTTGCATATACATTTCTGATCATAAGTGCACGGCAAATTTACTGTGCAGTTATCGGCAAAGAGCAACTTTTCCGCTAACAATTGCACTTAAAATTGACGTCTCTGTGTAGTATGATGTTACGAATATTGAATATAGTCAGTTTATGAATTCATAAAGATAATTTGATTTTTTGATAAGGTTCATTCAATACATCAATTAGTTACAATTGTATTCTTAAGTAATGTGCAGCCACTAAAACTTATCTTATATTCCAACGTCGCCGTTCAATTTGACAAATCATTGAATCTACTTTTAAAAATAATTTAATTTTTAAGCACAGTATTGTCAATAACATGTCTACAATATTGTACAAGAGTGTACAAAGCTAATGCAATATAAAGCTGAATGCATATTCTAGTGAAAAGTGAAATAAGGACTAATATACAACATCATTTTTACCGGTACAAAAACAATCTCTTTAAAGTCGTTGCACTTTGCAGTGCAGTAGTAAGTAGCCCGCTCTTGTCCAATCTCATGTCTCGTTGTCGAACGTCTGCAGTTTCGCGGTCCACTGAGCTCCACTGATGGTGGTTCAGTTGTTCTCGAGTGAAACAAAGAATCATCTCTTTTGTAACTCCCCATCAGAGGAAAAATATACGTTTTCTTTATAGGACAACAGTGTATAAACCACACATGATAAATTATAACTGCGCTCTTAAAGAAAACATCTATGAAATAGTTATGCTAAATTCAACTTCTAGATTTTATAATATAATATTTTTCTTTTTAAATAATTTTAATTTATCTTTCTTGAAAATGCAATCTATTGGCCTAATATATATTAATACATCCCATGATAAAAGGAAAAATATCCAGTAATAATTCAAATTTATTTTTTTTTTAATTCAAACTTTCTTACGTCTTATACAAAATTTAATTTGATTTAAATTGGAATTCCCATCAAATTAAACTTTTTAGAACTTTTCTTCTGGTTTCGTGTTGATCCGAATTAATGTTCCTTATTCGTAGGATTGTGCAAAAAGAGGTTATTTATGTTGAGTTTTTACTGACACCATTAACTTTTAGTGGTTTCTATACTTACAGCAACAAACGAGAAAGTTCATATGGACCCATGGCCGATCCTTGACCGTTTGGCTGTTATAGTAAATTTTATGTTTTTTACATTACTTATTTGTCTCACTATTTAACTAGATTATTTTTTTGGTTTTTTTAGTGAGTAGATTTTTTTGGTAAAGTTAAAATCAGTTAAAATTCGCGCTGTATAGGAAGTGGGCGAGACAGATTTTCGAAACAACAATTCAAACCGGCCATTCCATGATCGTCTGCTCGGTTTTGAACGTGAATTATTTTAATTTAGGAGTGCCCTTAGACATTTCTTCAAACGTTTTTGCTCTTATAACAACCAATTTTTTTAATATTCTATATTATTGGAAGAATTTCTAGGATTTGGCACAGAGCATATCGGCCTATAGAAATTTATTTTCTTTCGCATATTTGGTACCAAATTAAAGCTATTACTCTCTAGAAGTGCCTTTTGCGGGTTTGGAAAATATCTCATGAAACGTCTTCGCACAGGAGGATTTTGAAATTTCAGTGAAATTACTACTATCTACTATGAAAGCTGTAAAGTGTATAAAATAAATATTGACACGTTTAAAACAGATGAAATGAATGTTTTCTTCATATTGAATTTTAAAAGTTTTTAAAGCAGAGTAATATATTTGCCTGATGGGCAGTTCCACTGGAAATTTTAGTCCAGTGCCACCCATTTGTCTAAAAAATGAAAACAATAATACACATTATTCATTGTTTGGCGTTTTACACTGCGAAACCCCATAATGATCAACATGAAACCAAAGCCTGTTTTATTATGATTTTTAAGTCACGAAGTGACGCGGGCTGCTGTTTTTTCATGGAAGTATAAAACATTAAGCATTAAAAAACCCTACTATGTCCTGTCCGTTGAACAAAGAACTCATTCCCTCTGCAGCCAGCATACAAAGTTCATAATCAGACACGGCAATATCAGGAATCCCATAGTAATTACCGCAACCACGCGAGCCCAGCCGCATTGGGGCCGGTAGCTGCGGCTCATCGGTAGTCCGCTCGGCCAGGGTATGTCTGATGGTATCTGCAGTCATCACCATTCGCCTCAGTCCCTGTATTGTTCCCATCATTACCATGGCACGTGACTTCTCCGCTGCCAAATTCGGGCTGTTGACCCCCCGACTGTAAACCTCGGCATTCGGGGTCCCCGATTGTTGTTTGCTGTTTGATCCAACGGGACGATCGGCAGGCGATTCACGTGTCCGGGTTAGGATTGTGATGGCAAATCGGTTTAGTTAGAATCTATGTTTGATGTCCAGGAAGGCATTAGGACAGTAGGAAGGGTAAGTTTGTATACTTTGGGGAGTAATTCGTGACAATGAGAAAAAGATTGCATAGATTTATATCTAGAACGTGTTGTAATTATTTGTCCTTGGGCTTGGAATGAATAACACTAGAAGAGTATTTAAAATACTTGGTGCACGTTAATATGATAAAAATTCCTGTCTAGCAATATACCAAATTAGAGGAGGTGTTACTACATTAAATGATCACCAAGATTATGTGTTTCTTCATCTACTTATAAATGTACGCAATGAATAAAGCCCTCCATGGGTGATTTGTGTATTCATAATGATAAATCTGTTTTAGAGCTATATGAATTATTAAAGAAAATTGCAAATTATTGTTGCTCCTCCGATAAGAAATTTAAATTTCGAAATATCCAGCACAGTACTCCTGGGATACACAAACAGTAATATTAGTATAAAAGGTCGTACAATTTGATGGAAAAAGTTATAATATTATTAGTATAATATTATTTGTTGTGATTTCGCACAGATTGGGCCCCAAGTGATATTTATTGCCAATTAGAAATATCAGTCGTAATGAATGCTTAAAAGGTGGTTCAAGCGAAAATAAGAACTTTTTTCAATCAGGATATCCTAAGAATACTTGTCCGCCGTGATTTCATATACAAAACATTTCTCTTGGACACCAGTCACCCTAAAGGACAGTGACTGTCAATAACAATCATGAGAAATAAAATTACCAATAAAAATTTGTTTTGTTTGAAAACAACAGTATTTTATTCATTGATCTGTACTAAAAAAACCCTATCGATGAGATGTTTTAGTGTCTGCAATAAGCTTTATGATCTGCTATTACTAGATTTATGATTCAACTAAATAACTCTCGATTTCTTCAGAGTGCATAGAACGATAAATGTTTTGCTGTTATCGATATCGGTTGAATCTTATACTAACATGATATGTTTTATCTGTGACTTTGAATATTCAAAGGTTTTAAATTCAATATTGATCAAGTTAGAGCATTTATGTTTTATCGATTGTAAATAACCTTAACAACCCGAAACATGCAAGTAATAATAATTATTGTTTGCAATTGCAGTATTGTTGTTTGCACCATACAAAAAATATCATCCACCACACTGAGAAAAATTTTGTCCTGAAATACGTGGAAAATACACGTAAATAAGGGTGTGCGGGTTACCCACTGCAATCTGGACCCGGCTCAATGCTCCGGCAGTGAGGCCGCCACACGGAAAATCAGGACTTAGTTTGTCTACATAGTTATGACGTCACTGGCTATGACGTCATTACTGTCGGTTGTAAGTCCTGCCGATCAGAGTTGCCTCTCGTAATTGCAGAGGCTTTTCTCAGAATATCCTGCGATTCATTTTGCCTTTACCACAGTTTATCACAGAATGTACATTCCTATTCTCGTAAAATACAACCGATTTCTATGCACTGACTTGCCTAGTCTCTGCATTTACCGGTATTTTTTATTTAAAATCAGTAAAAGATGTCTGGGTTCTTCTAGCGGTCACCCATCCAAGTTCTAACCACGCCCGATGTTTCTTGACTCGTATGTTCAGGTGAAGACTGCTATATCCACTGCGTTACGGCTGCCTGTTGACGAGTGTAGTTGTTGAATAGCATCTGAAGAATTGATAAGTGTAGTTTTACGCCTAATGGTACTTCTCTACAGTGACAATTTATTGCGTGGTAGAGTCTAGAGTACCCGGTATCGTACGTGTTTCCCGGTATCGGAATTTTTATAAAAAGTAATGTTTGTTCGTTGTGTGCATCTGTCCGTTTGTGTTACGTGGGTATGTGCCATCATGGTTTTTAATACTTCTTGACGACTTCCACTGGAATGAAATTTGATTTCCATCGCCTGAGGAAGATCTCTCTGAGATTGAAACTGTCGTAGCCCATAATATGAGACTGCAAAGGATCACTTTGACAGTACAAGGTATTTACACCATTAATAGTTACAATTTATTACCCTGACATATTTATTTGATACATTTAAAAGTGGCAGCAAATCAATGTAAGGTTAAAATCGACCTGCATTCTATTTCTTACAATTCATCTTATTTAAGACTTTGCTAAAAAATACCTGAGTTATTAAAATCTTAAACAGTGCAATTACTTTTTTTGGTAATCTTTTCGTGTAAACTATGGGCAGATAAAATTAATCTTAGGTCTAAAACTGATCAATGTGTCCTTGCAACTATTTAAAAATAAAACAATATTTAACAAAAGTAACTGCTGACAAATAAAACGATTTGATTTTCTTCAATAATCTAAGCTTTTTCTCTGAAAAATTGGAAATTTGATATTCTTTTTTGTCGTTTCACTACCATTTACTTTATATGTATTTACTATCAATGGTACTACAGTAAGTAAATCTACAAAAAAACATTAATAAAATATGTATTATTGAAACCAAATGTTATTATTCAAACTTATATCATATTAGTAAATTTTCAATCCCAAATATAAAACTAACAACACAACGGACCTAAAATCGATCCAGATTTGGTAAAAAAATTTATTCGATTCAAATAAAATATTTGATGAGAGTGCGAACTAAAACAAGGTAAAGACTAACTGCTTTTACCAAATCACGTGGAAATAATTTGAAGTTCTCATCCATACACCTACCGTAAATGCAGTGGGCTGCATGCAGAAAGTAATCATGGATAAACTTATGACGTGTTTTGTGACGTATACAAACCATCCATGACGTCACTCTAATGTTTTTTCCTTAAAATCACGGTAAATTCCCTGATTATTTGCAAATATGGCAGTTCGAGCGTAATTGCAGAGAAATAGTTCTTAAAGAAGGACTGCGAGTCCTGCGTCTGTACTAATGCCCAAAACTCTGCCGAGTCATTGAGCTGGGTCCAGACACAACACTCCTGTACGTGAGCCAAGTCCTTATTTACGTATTGCGAGTACAGATTCTAGATTTGGGGCAAAAACTCTGATTTTCCGCTAGGATATTTTTCTCAGTGCATTTGCCCCAATAGAAGTATTTAAATCCTTTCACTAAAAAACTTCACTTTTGTCCTTGATGATGAAAGGTTTTATTGTTTTTAAAAGAAGTAAAAAAATCGGCAGTTCAAATACCGTTTTAACTCAACCGAGACGTTGCAGATCTGAGTGTTCCACGTTCACGGTCACGGTGTGTTGTGACGTGAGCGAGTTAACCCGTGGCACAATTGTATCAACACAATTGTATCAGGTGGGCGACGTGCGAGCGTGACCTGACGGTGTGACAGAGCCATCACGGTTGGCCATCGCGAGCAGCATTTGCATTAGGCGCGGAAATATTGCATTGCAAGTATCATAATTGCATTACTTTTTTAATGTAATTATGTTCTCAACCAAATTTCAACTCGATATCGCTATACCTCCGATAAAATAATGCTTGAACGAACATTTCGTGAAATAATTACAAACTTAAATAGACCAACTTCCATTTGGACGCTTAGACACATTTTGGTCCAGATAAAATTATTTTTTCTCCCAACATTTCTTGGCGCTTATAGAGAGTTGATTTACTTGTTACCAATCTGGGACGGAGATTTTCACAGTTCGGCGTTGAGATCGGTAATCATCTCGGCCTCCAGTATCGTAATGATTTCACCTTGCACGAAAGAGCACTTGTATTTACAGTACGAGGTCACTTCAAAAGTGTTGAGAGAGGGCAATTTAAACAGTGTCGGATCCTTGAAAGCGTCTTTATTTAGAGTTCGGGCTCGGCTGTAATTTGCAAATAATCTCTGATGCCTTTTGGCAGCTTGAAAACTCCTTCCGGTCTAACTATCTTATATATTACCGTAAAAAGAGTCGAACAACGCCACGCGAAGATCTTTAGTGGTCAACTTGTGACGAATGACGTGACAAGTTGTCGTGAATCACGTAAACTTGTCCAACTTATTTGAGTTAAATCAATGTATAACTGAAATGTTTTATACTCAGACATTTAGCTGTAAAACTTAAAACATATACTTGACGATGGCTACTTGGCACATTAGTTTTCTAATACTATAAACGATTTTTGCTAAACCTTTTCTATCACTTTCCGCTTTCTTATCACGACGACCTAGAGTTGGGATCGGATTTAGAAAATCATTTTGACAATGAACCAGTAGTTTTAGTTGAAATAAATAGCGTGTCTTAACGATTATGTCATGTAGACCTTAATGTGTTGAAACCAGTAAATCATTCACATATAGTTTTAACGTTCATTTTTAAATGAAAGAACATTTAAAGCTATAGTCTACGCCCCACTGAGAAAGTAGGTTTTAAAGTTTCATTCTTAAAACCCTTTGCTGTAGGCGTATGTGTGGCCTAAATACGGACAAAGCGACAGTCGCATTGTGGGTGGGGGCCGTGCATTGTGAGCGACAATAGTCTGCCTTTAGGCGGCTGCTTTTGTAATTAACACTTTCCCTCACAGAGCGCGCCGTCGTCAATTGCCATTAGGTCTGTTATACAACCGTACTATAATTATTATTGTAAGTACATTGAAAAGTAGCAATTAAGCCGAAAAAAATGTAATTGGTAAGAAAGGTAAGTAAACTAATTATTTTAATTTAAATCACTATATTACGCTCTTCACATAATTAGAGCATATAAACTATCACAGGTAAACCTTGACATGTATTTTGCCCTAGATCATAAACATAAATTCAGTGTGTTTGACATATTAGTTTTGAACTTAAATTTTTAAACAGCAGTTTAAGTGGTTGGTGTTTTGATCCGTAAATAGGATGAATACATAGCAAAATTCGGAGTGGTTTTAATGGTACTATGAAGGTATAACTGAGCTCAGCGTGCTCTTGAGTTTTATAGAGATAAGTTTCATAAGCTGTAAAAGTTCGAATCAGACTGCGCCACTGATTGCAATTGATTTAATGATCAAAGTCGTTCAATAGAAGGTTTGCACTTACAATAATTGTTGTTTCGGGGGTTCAAAAGAGTTGTATTACCTTCAAATATTTGAATGGCAATGCGAGGAATCCAAGATTACCTCGAAGTAATAAGGATTTGTTGGCCTTTGCTAAATTTGTATCTAAATCTTTCATTATTTATTTTAGGAAAAGAATGCATGATAATTTAAATATTTGTATGTTAGTGGCCGATTTAATGTTTTTTTGGTGGTTTTTGAACACCAAAAGAGTGGAAAGGCATATTTCACAACCATTTTTAATTTATTCAAAAAAGCCAATATGAAACTTACGCATTTGACTTATGCATTTTTTTGGTTTAGCCCAATAATTACAATAGAAGGAGAATCCCCTTAAAGTTTTGGCTAAAAAATTTAGGTTTTTAACAACTGCTACAGCATTAGTTGAGTATTTCAATTAAGTCCTATAACGTTTTTGTTCATTTGTGCTTATTTACTTTGAGCTAGTCTGAATAATCAGTCAGTTATATCGAACCAAACCTCTGCAGTTATGTACCAAACACCCTGTAATAATTTAAACCTAGCAAAGTATGTAGACCGGCCGGGAACTTGTTCAATAAACAACCGCATTGACTAGAGTAAGAGAAATAATCAAAAATATGTCCTGTTAAGGAAGTTTAATTTTAAATACACAATATAAATTAATTATGGTAGATAGTTGATCAAAAGGTTATAAAAGCTACTACAGAGAATGTTACTTCAACGCAAACGGTGTAACAGAAATATATCACTACTCTTTTAACGAATTTCCCCTATAGGGAAGTAGCTATTACCGTAGGCGGCACGGTGAGACTTAAGCCCGGGACCATGTTATTTTTTCATTTTGAGGTCCCTAGACCCCAAAAACACCGTTCATTCATTTTCATATATATATATATATATATATATATATATATATATATACCTGTCCGTAGGCGCGATAACTTTTGTAAAAAAGGTCCGATCTTGATGAAATTTGGAACAAACGTGCAACGCGTCATTCATGACTTCGAGTTCGAAAACCAGCAAGATTGATTTACTCTAAGAAGGTTTTTTTCACAAAATAAAATTTATTTTCAAGATTTGACACCTTTTTACTGATTATTTTTAAACTTAATTGTCAAAATTGAATTCAGCTTAAAAAAAAAACAATTTAGCATTTTGAATATTATTCTTCGTCAGTCCGTTGCTTAGATATTGGATAATATTGAATGTGCTAAACACAGTACGTTGTCTAATATTTTGTTTTTAATTTTTCCCTCCAAAAAGAATAGTCACCCTAATTTGAGATTGTTTAAAAAAAAATACAATTTTGAACATATGATTAAATTTGCAGGTGTTGAATATTTTATATGTGTTTATTTTGAATAGAGTTCATTGATCAAGATTTTGCAGAAAATATACCGGGTGTCTCACCTAAAGTGAACCAATAGCTAACTTTTTTAATATAAATCTGACAAAGAACTTCTTATGGGGCACTTCCCTTAATTTTTAAAGCTGCTTTTTTTAGTCACCTCGAAATTTAAAAATATGACCGCCATTTTCCAATATGGCGGACAACTTTGATTTTTCTTATGGAACACCCTATATTTTAGGGCATTTTTGGATTTTTCGCTTAATTTTAGGAACTTTTTATCCTTTATAAGTTTTTTCTAAACCCAATGGTTAAAGAGGTATGAACAGATAAAGTTAGATTTTTTCCCATTTAAAATGCATTGGGACATTTTTGGTAGTCTGTATATCGAAAACGGTTGGGTTTAATTAAAGATACAAAAAGAATAAAAGTGCCTAAAATGTTAGTTTAGTTGAGGTTTCATCATAAAATAATTTTTAGTCGAAATTCAATCGTGGACATGTGTTATTTCGAATATGATTTTACTCCTTAAGGAATACAAGGGATGGCACAGGTAAATGGACACAATGCATTTTAAATGGGGAAAAATCAAACTTTAACTGCTCATATCTCCTGAACCATTGAATTTTTAAAAAAATTAGAAAGAATAAAAAGTTCCTATAATGAAGCGTAAAATCCAAAAACGACCTAAAATATAAAAAAAATCATAAGAAAAATCAAAGTTGTCCGCCATATTGGAAAATGGCGGCCATATTTTTAAATTTCGAAGTGACTTAAAAAAGCAGCGTTAAAAATTAAGGGAAGTGCCCCATAAGAAGTTCTTTGTCAGATTTATAATAAAAAAGTTAGCTATTGGTTCGCTTTAGGTGAGACACCCAGTATACTATATCAAAAAATACAAATTATTTTTAAATTTAATAAAGAAAGTAAGAGCATTTGGAGGGGGGATGTCTTTGTCTAAACTGCCTGAAAATGTAGCATAATATATGATATGTTTACAATTATGAGAATTGATAATATGTTTTATTGAAATTGGCTGGAGATGTAGGTCTGTTGCAACAGGGATGTTTTAATTACTATAAAACTGACCATATGATTGAATTTAATTTTTTCATGAGATTAAATTATTTGTTTGTTTTGAGAGTTTTGAGTTCATTGGTTATATGTTTGTTTACATTTATATTCTATAGCTAACAAGAGTACAGTTACTAAAAATTAAAAGACTAAGAATTATATAAAATACAAAAGTGTATGTGTTACTAATGAAAACCAATATGGTCTCTTTGTTAATTTTCCTCATGTTTAAGCTCATGAATGATTAAATATGCATTGTTAGTATATCATTTACTTAACGTATTCAAATGATACTTTCCTTCAAACAAGTTGAATGCTCACACATACAAAATAAATCCTATGGAAATTCGCTGAGTTCGCAGGTCTGCTGCGACGGGGGTATTTTAAGTTTGAATTTTTTAATTGCTGAAAAAGCATTTATCAGAATAAGTTACAATTTGACATTTTAAGTGATTTAAATGTTTAAAATGAACAAGTAAACAAACGAGGATTCTGATGAGAGTGATAAGTTGATTTAAAGTTTGTTAAAGTCACACTTTTGTTTAAGCTCAAGTTTGGGAGAAATGACAAACTCACTTTAACTGAATCCTGCCTCTGGAACAGTCTCTTTTCAACTTTACGCACACCATTTACTAAGTTTAATTTTTCAAGCACATTCAAGCCACAGGAGGCTTAACTAAGGGCATTAATGGCGTAAACCTCCTCAGTAAATTTTGTTTTGGATTTGTAAAACTAAGTTTGAGAAAGATGGATTTGGGATTTAAATAGAGATTAGCTATCTCTTACTCTTTGTTATCTTTGCAGGAATCACTTAATCACTTTAATAAGACAGGTACCTCATGGAGGACGCTATCCTGAATATGAGTGAAGGATGAGTGTGATGATCGTGATGATAGTGGCGCGATCTTGTAGCCTTGTTACTGACTAAGGTTGGCATGTTCCTTAGATAGGATTGTTAATTAATAGCCTAACAACCAATGGCATATAATCGAACCATATAACATTTTCATGTTGTGAAATTCTGTTAGAAATGGAATGTGATTTTTTGTATTAGTTTTCACGGCTGGATTTAAGTAGCAATCACATTATCAGCTCTAAATCCTGTATGTAATGATTGATAATCTTTAAAAGATACTCTCTTTATTAAATACGCTCGGGAAGTTTCTTGTCATAAAAACTCCTCGATCCGCTTTTTAATAAAGAATAGTTGATTGGGTAGAGAATAGTTGTTGCAGTTGGGCTCTTTGTTGTTGTTGTTGGGTAGAGCTCAAAGTTTTGCGGGAATCAAAATTTATGAAGGTATGAAATAAGAACTCTTAAACAACCAAGTTGAAAATTTGTTCGAAGATTTATCAATGAAAATAAATTTAAAAGATCAGCTAATTATTATAAACCAGAGAACATCTAAAACAGTGATAAACGAAAACGTTAAAGCTTGTTAATTCTGTGCTCAAGATAAATTTGTCGTGCATTGACAAGTTACTACTAAAAAAAAGTAACTGTTCGATTAAGACTCCGACACACTAGAATTCATTATGCTGTGTATTAATTTGATCCTGGATACGAACGAATATACAGAGTAAGAGAGTGAGATTCGTTTAGGATTCTGTGATTGAGTGCGACTGACTGCTTATTTTGCCAAGGAGCAGGTCTTTATACCAGCTAAATAAAAAGTGTTGGGTGGATCCAAATTTAAACTCCTACAAATAATTAACTAATGGCCGCGTCTCACAGGCGAGTTAGAGTCGACCGTAAACTCGACCAATGTAAACCGGTCTTGACAAATGGGCGAGTCGAGTGGTGGGCGAGTTGGCAATTCTGAAGCGTAGGAATCAGCTGATCCTAGCAACTGGGCCGAGCTGACTCGGCCGAGTTAACTCGACCAATGTGACGCGGCCGTTGTTTAGAATGGAACTGGCTATATTCAGGTTTTCATAGGAGAATGAACGTTTCAATAATTATCTTCAGGTAAATACTCAGGATTCACTCAATAGCTTGATCACGTTAAAGTAAGTAGTTTGGTGAATAAATATTTGGTCTTAGGCCAAGCTTTCAGAATGAGGGATCCATTCAACGCTGTTAGGCTCTGTGAGAAAATCTGCTGTTTTTCCATCGCTGGTGCTCCAGCTTTGCACGGGAAATAATAAGTGGGGAAATCTATGGTTAGCCTTTGGAACTATTTCAAACCATGTACATACGTTTTCTTAGATCACAGGTTTTTGTATAGTCCTATTCTTAACATCGAATATAGTTCTCTATCTTTTGTAAACTATAGATTACTTTAGTCGTGATCCCTCCACGCCGAGGTGCAGTACACTCAGCACGGGGCCGGTCTCCCGCACGTGTGTGACGTCACACTCGTGCCGCCGCCGCCGCCGCCGCCGCCGCCGCCGCGCCGCCGACCACTTTCTCTTGTCAACACGCTCGTTACGTACTCTCATTCATAAATCTGACCTTGCGTGTCGTAACAATTATTTTATTTTTGGAAAGTGGTCCTTTTGTTTTCAGAATTACTTTTCATTAATCTGAGACAAAATCTGAACATGAAGTTGTCGCTGCATTCATAACAAAATATCTTTTTATTAGGATAGGGATTTCTTTTCATTAAAATTGTCCGAAAACTTTAATTTAATCGTTTTATTCGGCCTTTGAAGCCAAATGCAAAATTTTGGAAACCAGATGAACAATAACATGGATTGATTTGGAAAACAAAAGGTTAGGCTTGTACTATGTTGTATTTTAAAAGCGCTTCATTTCCATAGTTCGTTTAGTATTGAGCTAGTTTCACGCAGCAAACTGATGACATACACGCCATACAACAATAATTATAATTGGCCATCTCTTGATTCATATTAATAAAGAACCCAGTTTTTAGAATACGAAATTATTCATTACTTGTTAGACCGATAATATTCTTGAAAATAAGTACTGAAACTAAATTAATATCGGTCAAAATTTATATAAGTCAACAATTAATTGAACCTATTTCTTTTCGGGGATTTACTTTCTTTATTTAGCTTTGTTTAAGTTATCTGGGTGCTCAGTACAATCTGAGGAATGTTTTATCTAAAGCAGTATTTTAGCATGTAAGGAATCGGACGAGCAAGTTTTCGCAGTATTGTGCAAATAGTTGTGTGTTTACAAGAACAAATCCAAAAAGAACTACCTATCTTTGCTATAAAGACTACTTTTTTATTCAAATATTGCATTATTAGGCGGTTCTGCAAAGAAATTATCTTAAGAACTTTTCGATTTGTACAAAACTACTAAAACTCTCTTGTCTAATTCATATGTGGAAAATTCATGCTCTCTGAAGAAAAATTCCTCATCAGTATTACCAAGACCAAGACAACGCAAACCTAATTTAAGATGAGAAAGAAAAACAACGATAAAAATATGGATACAATCAATAGTTGACCTGATTGATCTACAAACTAACTGAAACTACTGTAATTTAGTTGCACAAGGTATAATACGATAAATAGGCATACATAAATCTAAACATGCAGATAAACAAAGCATTCAACAAATTATCTTAAAAAGCAAAGTTTATTGTTGCCAGTGTTTTTCTCATCCCACGAATATCGATCAGTTTTATTATCCTTTTATTCCACAAATATACATTAGTTTAGTTACTCCGGATTGTATAGTAACTCTAAAACTTATGATTAAATTGAAATTACCGTGTTATTTGTATTGTTATGAGTAGTTGTATTAACCTAATTTGTGGTAGTCGCATTCTCAGAAAACCACAATGTATCAGCTGGAGTCTCATACTTTACTTAATGAACGGAAAAGAAACCTCCACAGACTTTGGGAGGAGCCTCAAGTTCCAACAACGAGACAATGGAGTTTAAATGTCACATTCGATTGTATTCGTTGTCAGCGTAGATCTTTGGGAAGAAAGTGTTTGCAAACTCATCGGTTGGAAAGGTCGACCCGGCTGTGGGCCAGCTGTCACAGCGACTGTCGCAAGCCTCTGTGCGCCGAATCGCTTGACATTGTTTCCAAAAGTGGCGTCTCGGGTCCCGGAACCGTTTGTCCCCTTGGCTCAATATGGCGGGAAACATTATTGTGTTGCGAAACCCATGGGAAAGTTGGGATTTAAGTTACGAACCGATCGTCACTTGGATTTTTGGATACACCCATAGCACTTTTAAAATACCTCTTTTTACTCAATAGCAAGAACTGTAAATGCAATAGAGAAACATTTTTTTTGCGTTAAAGGAGGAAGTGGCCTTCCTAAAACCTATAATTACTTTTGAAAATTTATTTTTCGATCGTAAATAAAAACTAACTACAGGTAATTTGGCCAAAGCGTGCTTCTATCTGGCTTGTTACCCTATTGATAATTAATGTAATTATAAATACAAACTGTAACATTTTAGTAAATTTCCCATGGAAATTAGCGATGTTCGAAACAATAACTGTTTTAGGATCTAATGAAATATTTGTGCCCCAATGTTTGTGTCAAAACTTATTTTTATGAAGATTAAACAATATGACAAATTACTTAGTACCCTAATTATTGAAGATTTTTTTAAATTACTGTATTGAAAATGTGTTGTTTAATTTTTTTTACGCACGATGAATTGAAAATTTAATTGATAAATGGACGTAGGTTGGTAATAATTTTACAAATTATTTCCTTGAGAATATGAAAGGGATTAAGCAAAATAAGAACAGTGAGTATCGTATTCTTAAAATAAACCGTCAAAGATCAGGGCGAGCAGCGAAGCATGTTGAAGGAGCGGCTCGAGCGATATCCTTCATCCTTCACGTCCAAAGACCGCTTATCAGCCGGCTCTTATCACCTGGCGCGAGGCATGCCGTGAAATTCAAACAGTCTCCCGCCACCGACTCGCCAAATTTATGCAATCTTGTGTAAGCGAAAATAACAAATTTACCCCGCCCACAAGACACTTTGTCGTCGGTCTTGTTAGCGTTCAGTCCCTCTTGTTATTTTTACATAAATCTGTACCCGTTTTCTTAGTTTTTGTGACTACCAAATGAACTCAAATTCTGCTGTATATACTTGAGTCAATGATTTATTGTAGGGTGTTTTTTACCACTTTATTATGAAGTGTTTTCAATGCTAAATAAAAAAAACAGTCAAAACCGTGTAGCTGAAATTTTTTAGCCAACGTTATTTTGTATCGATTTTGATTTTAGCGGTCGTTTGCCATCACTTATCAGTAAAATCAAGTTTCACGACGTTCCAGGATTTAGAATCAGACCCCGTCTTTAAGTGAAATAGGAACCTAAATAATTATCAGATTAATAACGCACAGCCAGGAGGACATGCTAATTAATTGGTGAAATTCGTGATAATATTTTTGTGTTTTATTGTGTTTTCAGTATTTTTGTTTCTACTGATTTTACAGTTTTCTTTTACAGATCCCGAAATGAAATGGAACTGGTTTTTGACATTCATTTATGGGAAATGTCCGCAAAAATCAAAATTATAACATAAACTCACCATGGCAAATGTCCGAAAAAATAAAAATGAAAACATATACGTACCATCACCAACAATGAATTTCAAACAAAGAAACGTTGTTTTATTCATGTAATTGGTTAATTTTTATAACAAAGGGATGCAGGGTAAGGAATTATCAATGAACAACGAACAAGTGGTGAACCTATCAAATTGAGTACGAGAATAACAATTAATTGAATACAAGAATGCAATCTTGAGTTTGTATGGTTAATATATTTATATCACTTTAATTTTAGCCATTTAACGGTGGCAAACCATAAACCGCATATCAAGGTTTAGAGTTGCAATTTATTAAAGTTATTAATCAACATAACACCAATTAAGGCTCATTTTTGAAAATACAGTCGGTCAAATGACCAAAAAAAGTTTTAGTACCACATAATTGATAACGGTTTTAGTGGTAAAAAATACCACATAGTTTTTTTACGGGTTTAGTATCACATAATTGATTCTGTAATTTTTAGTTAACTCGATAGTGAAATAACATATAAACCTAAAACGTGAAATCTTATTACAACGATAGTAAATGTGTTTTTACGATTTTAAAATAAATTTACAATAAAAATCGCGCCAACGTCACACATTTCTAATTTATTCCCGCGTAACGTCGCGTCGCGGCAACGACACCGAGTTCCACTACGAAACGTCCCAGATGCGTTGTAAAAATGTTCATAAACAGCACTTTCCGACCTAAATAAAAGGGAATTCGAGGGACGCCGTAAACTGTTCCTTCCCTCTGCCAGGTTTATTGGCGCCGTATTTCTGCCTGTTGTGTTTGGACCGATCCGTCACGGAGCGCCTCAGGGCTCTGTTCTGCGTCCGACACTTCTTCTTTTATCCTCAATCTGACTGACAGGTACATCCCGCTTTCCTGGTAGTAAACGGTTGATTAGCTGCAGTCGAATGGCGGCAGAAACTGACCTGGGGTGGTTTTTATTACGTAAAACATGGGCAGTAATTTTTGTCACAGTTAATTGATATGAACTGCTACAATCAGTACGATGTTTAGTGCGTTATAAAATCCTGTGGGTAGTAAAATACCTTGATATATGTTGTTAAGGCTCTAATTCAATGCAAACGAATTTAGGGACAGTTTAATTAACTTCTGATTAAAGTATTTACGCTGCCTTGAAAACAAAAAACACACAGACTTATACGTAGAACATTTGTAGTGCGTTTACTACACCTGTACGATTATAAGAATTCAAACGTTCAACGTTTGAAATTATATCACGTTCAAAAATTCTCCAAAGCAATCTCTTACGTTGATTATAAAACACTGGAAAGTTAGCGTTCTTGCAACTCCAATTAGTTTAATATTGAATTGCTGATTCCAGATGTGCCTTAAAGATATTTTATACCAATAGTAGAATGAAAAACATGTCTTTCTTCAAATATTACGTACGACATTATAGCTGCATTTTTACTTGGATGAACGTGGGGACAAGATGGACAAATAAATAGAATTACTCTTGGAGCTATTTAATGCAAACACTGAGAGTTCCTTAATTACGACGATCTATTATGTCGTCTTAAGTAGTGGGTAAGATGATGAAAAAGCAAAATGTTCTTGTGGGGATCGTTTCAAAACAGGCCCCATGCATCCATCTGCAGTGTATAAAACCTCATAGCGGGGAATTAGCGTAATTCGTCCGCAGTGGTTAACGACGACACAGCAGTTTGACGAGATTACGTCCGCATTATGGGGTAACGGGATCGGCCGCTGCAGCCGCGAACTAGTTTACCATCTGCGATTGGAGCCACTCTACATCAAAGTAGAGGTTACAAGTCATCAAACATATAGCTGAAATATTTAGTTTGTTTTTAGAAAGCGCTAAGATTGATAAAATTATAAATTATTTTAAATAACTTCTTGATAAGTGTTGTTCTGTATGCTGGATATAAATAAAAGACGTCGTACAACACTTATAATATGTTTACACTTATACTTCACACATATGCAAGACGTTAAGTATACAATATAGATTTAAAATGGCGATCGATTTTAATTGGTCACACCAATCAACATCAGGCCCAATAAGAGACTATTTAATGTTTATTTTCCGTCGTGTATGTGAGTGTAGTATAATTGTAAATACTGTAAGTTTTGCAAGACGTCTTTTATTTATATCTAGTATTAAATTATTTTGTCTTTTGAAATATTCCCTATCACGAGTCTTCACTTGTCCGTTTTATAAACATCCCTAAAAATCTCAAACATAATTTAGTTTTTAATGTAGACATTTTGGATTTTTAGCTATATGTTTATTAGATATGTAAATCCAAACATTATATTGTTGGGTAGTCGTTTGTCCATCTAAGTCTCATTAATGGAAGGAAGGAAGTTCCCTTGCCTTATCATAGTGCTGTGCAAAATAATAATGTCACTACTCAAATATAAATAAATAAGCAGTTTATTTCTCAATAAAGCCCAAATACATATATACAGATATATACATGCTGTTTCATAATGTCGTACACAGTTTAAATTTTAAACTGCAGTTAAAGTCTTTGGTGTTTCAAGGCATAAATAGCACTTATACAAAGCAAAATTCATAGGGGTTTTAGTGGCGTATAAGGGAATACACCTTAGCTTGATGTGCCCTTGATCGTTTAGGCTATGTTTCGTAAGCTGATAAAATTTAAATCAGTCTTTGCCATCATGTCTTTGCTATCAGTCGTTCAAATTCCATTGCCATTAATCGTGTTCAATTGTTCACAATTGATTTCAATGGTCATTGTCTTTCAATAAGAGTTTTTCACTCAATTAATGTTTTCGGGGTGCAGAAGCGCTAATTTTCCTTCAAATATTTGAATGGCATGGCAAGAAATCTAAGATTTTCTGGAAGCAATAAGGGTTTTTTTTTGCAGCTGCTAACTTCATCGTTCAATCTTGCAATCGTAATTTCAGGGACAAATAATCAAGATCGCCTCCATATTTTTTGGAGGCTAATTTTTTATTTCATGTATTTCCGCAGTTTTTGAGTTTCAAAAGAGTGATCTGATATATTTTTCAACCAGTATTATTTTGCTAAAAAACAAAACAAAGAAAAACCAATATGAAACCTATGCATTTGGCAACGTAATTTTTTTTTCTAAAAATGAAGGTTCGAAATAACTGCCACAACAACGACAAAAAATCCTTTGAAATGTTTATTCTTATGTGCCTAGTTATGTTTAGCTAGTCTAAATACTCAGTGAGCTACATCTAATCCAAACTGTGTACTTATGTTTCAAAACAGCCCGTAATAACTTAGACCGTGCCAAGTAAACTGAGCTCTCGGACTGGCCGGGCATTGTACAGTGAACAAGATATAAAAAATACACACAATTTGAAATCGATTTGTAGTTTTTAAACAACAGTTTATTTATAAACTTTGCAAATGCGTACAGTAAAATCACAGCCCAATACGGATTTAGTCCATATTTGAATAATATAATATTATTAGCATTAAATCGTGGCCTCACTAGATTTAAGGATAACACTTTTTTAAACATTAAAAACTGTGGAATGGCTGTGGTATTTGTGTGTAATTTTCACAAAATACTTCTTACTTTTAAACACATATCTGTATCTGTTTTTAAGTGTTCAATTATACCTATAAGTGCATCAGATGGTTGTAGCCTACTCAGTGATAAGTGAAAACTTGCGTAATATCTTTAAGATTTTTAAATTCCATTGCACTGTGCACTTGGCTCAACCCTCTTCGCAGTGCGTATTATAAGTAATTTAGCATGACAGTGATGAAAAACTGATTACTGTAAGTCTACTTCCCGTAGTCTGCAGGATATCGAAAACCTTTTGCAAAATAGCTCGAAATATGTGAGATATATACCAACAATAATTATGAGAAAATATAAGGATAATATAATTCAATACTATTGTTTAGAGTCACATTGAAGATTAGGCCCGTTAAACGTTTGTATCCTTTCGTGAGTGGGTAAGGGCTATTTTATCCTCCTTTCCAGCGGTGGGGGGGAGGGGGGGGCGTTTCGACCTTAAATTTTGAATTTTCAAAACAATATTGTACTGTATTAACAAAATGCTTAATGCCTAAAATACAGTCTCTTTTAGGGCACTAGATCAAACCTATGCAAGGATTCGAAAGTGAGTGGTATTTGAAAAATATTCCGTGATATATTTGTATGTATACGTATAGTAAATTGAATTTCCATTTTTTTGATTCAAAACAATATTTTTTTAGCCCATTAATGTGCAGTTTTTCCATATCCTGTTGCAGCTTTGAAAACTTAAAATTATCTCCTATTTGATTTTTATAATCTACCTGATTTCAGCTTTAAGCAAAAATATGTTTAAGTTCCTTCTTCGTACGCATAGAGTCTATAGGGAATATTTGTGTCAAGTTTCATGGACCAAATCCTTTTAGCTTGTGAGAAACTGAACAATCAATCGTTGTTGGCTTTATATAATATCTTACGTAAATACAAATTTTTAAAGCAGCGTTTGAATGTCTACCACAGCACCGCTCGTCACGTCGCGGCGGCGGCGATGTCTGCTGGTGACTCGTGCGTGACAAAGCCCGCTTATGACGCCGTCACGCATTAGTGACGTGACGTGACGTCAAGCTCTGTCGTGACACGGCTCCACTCATGGGCGGGGTTTACTATTTTTCCATTTTCAAAGGAATTTTTAGTGCTTTAGCGAATTTTCTTAAAGGAATAAGCTATTACGGTAGTACTCATGGTGTAAGACCTAAGTCCGAGACCATGTTAACTTTTCATTTTGGGGTCCCCAGAAGCAAAAAATACCATTCGTTCGAATTTATATATATATATATATATATATATATATATATATATATATATATATCTGTTAACACGATAGCGGCCGTAAATATGGTCCGATTTTAATGAAATTTGGTACAAACGTGTAAAGTGGTAATCACTCGGACGAGTTCGTGAACCAGCCCAATCGGACCACCGAAAGGGGGGGTAAAGGGGGATAAACCCCCCAAAAATGGGTTTTTTGAGTTTTTCACATAGAAAAATAAAATTTGTCAAATTTTTGTTGGCACCATTGAATTCAGCTCAAAAAAACAAACAATTTAGTATTTTGAATTACTGCTCTATGTCCATTGGTTACCGAGATATTGAAAGTGGTAAACACAGTACGTTGTCTCAATGTTAACCTTATGGGAAATAAGTAAAATTCTATATTTCGCTTATTTCTCAACATATCTTGATGAAACTTGGTAAATGGCTTCTTCTAGTTCAGATCTACTAAATATTGAATTAAAACCAACCAGTTTAAGCATACCTGTAGCAGCAAACCTGCATACTCATTCCCCATGTTATTCTTATGGAGCTTACAAAAACATGTCAAATCTCGCTATGTTGGATTAAAATATGTTGTTTTGCATTTGTAATTCGCTGAGTATGCAGGTCTGCCGCAACGGGGGTATTTTTTTGTCGGTGGAAAATGTGAGGTAACGTAGGCATGATTTTCTTCGCGAAATACGAGGTAAGAAGGTCCCGAATGAAGGAGTCGATAATGAACTCTTATTTCGATTTTAACGATTTTGCAAAGTTGAAAAAATTTATTTATGTAACATTCTATGTCAAGTGAAATCACATCACAAACCAAATGAACGTGGTATTTTCTAAATTTTTTATTAAGAAAATAAAAAATTGTAACTGTCAAACATAAAAACAACTATGTAGTCTGTTAAGATGGTAGTACCTGGTGGACCGAGCATTGCTCGGTGTTATTTCATGTTTACCAGTTCATCCAGTTACTACATAATGTTTTAATGTCATAAAATTGATAAAACGAAACCCTTTTTATTGCTCCATGGACTTTTCATCTCACTTGCTGTATTTTCCCTTGATGGCTGTAGATTCCAAACTGCTGTTATGATTGCTTCATTTGTTTACACTTTCCTTGTTTATTTTCGTTGCTATCACGGCAACCATAAGGCCAATGTTAAAATTTTACAACTTTAAAATTCGATTTATTACGTTATTAGATTTTCTCTGGCAAGCAATCTGCATAAAAGACGTTTTTGAGTCATAAATTACTTATTTACAGACTTTGAAGGAAATCCTCGGAGCGGTTTTTGAGATCGTTGTGCAAACATACATACATACATACAACCAAACAAGATAACATTGCTCATATATGAGTATAGGATAAGTAAGAAGACTTTCATGTCCTTTTTGTTTTCTTTGATTAATTTTTTCTTACACTGCTTATTATTCATTTACTAGTCGTGGCGACTTACAAAGACAAAGGCCAGACCAAGATTTACTTCCTATGGCCCAAGGAAGTTTATCTCTAACACGAAGCTTATGTTTACCAACAAAGGTATTAGAAGGTCGGAGACATTGGAAATTGTAATTTCACGGAGAAACAAGTTGCTTCTTCAGTCGCCGCCTGTGATCACCTCTATAATATAATCAGCTTCCCGATGGCGAGCTTATTTTTGTTTAGTTTAGTCACAATTTTTATTAATCCAGTTCTTATACTTACTTAGTAATTCGAGCCCTAAGGTATACTTTTGACATTATGATTTATTAATATTCATGACACATCTCACAAATATCATTTAACAATGAGAAAATATAAATAATAGTATTTTATACGTGCCTCCAAAACAGTTAAAGAATAAGGCCTCCCTTTCCCTCTTCCACTCGGAGGCCTCACACCAATACGCCTTTATTAAAAGTGTGTTATCTTTTCCCAGGGAGGTGGCATCAATAGGAGCACGTCTTCAACACAAAGATAGCCCAATTAGACGTAATCACCAGGGTCGGGTCACACGCTACAGAGCGCTAGGTGAACGTTCTGTTGATGAATGAACTGTACAAGAAACCGCGAGGTGCCATTCACCCACAGCTGCGAGTGTGTGTGTGTGTGTGTGTGTGTGTGTGTGTGTGTGTGTGTGTGTGTGTGTGTGTGTAGGACTTGTTTTATCGTGTACGTTTGTTGCCAAGCCGAGACCGCAATGCTTGCGCTTTTATGACTGACACCGGCAATCCGTCTTGTAGATGCCAAGATCAAATTAATTTGATAAAAAATAATTTTGGATTATTTTGCAGGATGGTAAAATACGACTAACTAAACATGCGTTATTGATTGGCAAATAAATTGTTCCTCAGGTATGTGAGTTTTGTGCATTAACATTTTTAATCTGTGCTTGTAAGTATTGACCGATCATACTTTATAAATAGGATACTTTATAAATTTAATTTAATAAAACAAATTTATGTAACATCGCGTGGACAATTAGTGGGTCTTATTCTAGAAACATTGCAGTCAGTAAAAAGACGATTACTTTTGATGACTTCAAACATTTCCCACGCATGAATAATAAAGAAACGCCAATTTCATATAACTGATTGTATATAGTCGCTTGGTTAGATAAAAAGAATGATGTATTTTTTCCTCATAATGAGTTTGAAACTAAACATTATGTTAGCATTAAAAAACAATGGAGTTTGACAATGGTTTAAATACATTTTTTCTCATTTTACTCAGCAAATTAATTAACTCCAACTTCCACTTGACTGTACAGATACAACCAATCTCCCGTATTTGTTCCACTTCCATCTCTCTTGTCTTATCAAGATGTTTGTTCGGGCAGATTAATGCTTGTTTCATCCCTTAATTGTCGGGGTTGTTTCCCCCGATGGCTTCTATCTCGACAACAACAATCTGGTCCTAGGGGAGGATTGTCGGTAGGAGGGATGGGCGGGGACTGATATCTCAGGAGTGTTTTTTATCCGTATGTTCGCCTCAGTTAAATGACTGAGGTTTAGGTGTAAATTTAATTTAATTTAATTTTTAATCGAAAAATGAAAATAGTAATTCACATTAGCTTTCATATAATCCTAGTCCATGCAACGAAAAGGTATAGAGGGAATTTTTGGAACACAATTTTTGACTTTGTAGCTTTGTTTGGACTAGTTAGGAGGTGAACATATCAAAAGTCCCCGTCCGTAGCCCTTAAGGTCCCCGTACGTTTGTGGGGGGGGGGGGGTGAAAGGGTGGTCTGAAGGTACAATTTTTTGTTTTTTTCCTAAATATCTTATAAACTTCAACTTTTAGTATTAAACCTATTAAATTTGAACCTATTAAATTTGAAAATGAAAGAAAATTAAGTTTCCTGTAAGAATAGTATATAATATGTCTCCTTTGGTTCAACCATTTACAAGGTACTGTAAGCACTAGTTTTATTAATATATAAAAAAATGTAATAATTCCTCGAAAAATGACGTTTTTTGTGAGCTCGCCAACACCTTTATTCTAGACCAATTTTTATGATTGAGGTGTCAAATTACTGGAAATTTTGTCAATATTTCCTTAATGCTATTAATTTTCCTTTAGGTGAAAAAAGCGTGGCCCCATTAGGCATGTATGTTACCCACAAATTTTCATATATATCTTATGGAAGGGATATTTTTTAAATATTAATAAAATTAGTGCTCACCTTGAAAATGGTCAGACCAAAGTAGGACAATGGTTAGACCAAATTGTATTATATATTTTCTTACAGGAAACTTAATTTTCCTTAATTTTCAGTTTTAATAGGGGAATCTAAAAGTTGATAGTTTTCAAGATATTTAGGCAAAACCAAAAAATTGTACCCTCAGACCCCCCTCCCTATCCCCGCTCAAGTGCTACGGACGGGGGTATGTTAACTTTTGATATGTTCACCTCCTAACTAGTCCAAACAAAGCTGCAAAGTCACAAATTGTGGTCCATGCAATTCCCTCCATACCTTCTTTTGAGCATTCATTGCCTGGACTATCCTGAAATACTGAAAATATTGACGCAAGCTTACTACATTATGATCGGTAACGGTAAAAATTATGATGGAAACAAGACCAGCGCATGGGGTGGGTGGACTGATGGTCTCAAGTGTCCCAACACGCTTGCCCCGCCACCCGGCTTAAAAACTCACGTTAAAAACCTTAAACTAATGAGAACACACAAATACTATGCAAAGAGGAATGCAGACCTTAATTTTAAAATAATGAAATGAAAAAGGACTGAAGCAGGGCACACGCTGGATTCGGCTCGGTTCGGCTGGGAACGGCTTGGCCCTTTCCAGATTCGGACTTGACCCGCGTACTGCACATGGCTCACTTCAGCCCAATATGTCCTCATTCAGTTTGTTTTTCAGTCTGGTGGATGTGTAGGTCTCACTACGCCAGGAAAAGGAATATATTATGTTTGAATATCATGAAATTTACTCATAAATTTCAATTTATTATATACTTGGGTTTACTTATAATTTTAAGTTTACTTGTATATTATGGAACATTAATTAATTCTAAATAAGTTGTCAACTTTTATCATATCACGTTAGGCCTTAGGTTGATTGAACAAATTGAGGAGGTTATTAATTACCGTCATCTCTCCGGCGGCGGCGAGCCCGCTCTCCCGGCCGGCCTGTTCACCATCGGGTTGCGATTTATTTCACTTTGCCCATTTATGAGATATCGACTTTGTTCGTTACGGCGCGGGCCGAGTTCGGCGGAATCGCAGCATTTACGACCCATAAACCCACGACGCCATGTTGGGCCGGTCGGGGGTCGCCGCTCGCCGCGACCATCATTAAACTGCATCAACAATGGTCCGATCAATAATGGTTTTACTGGCTTTTCAAAACGGCTTTTAACTGTGTTATAATGAACTCGAAAGAATTTTAAATGTTAGGGATTTAAAAAGGAAGGGTTTAGAAAGGACTACGGGACCAGTATTTTGAAAGTATACGTATACGTGCATACATACGTGTCGTATTTTTGGTATTACCCCCCCCCCTTTACATAAACCTTCGGTGATTAGGATGTTTATTAATTTTGAAAATCATTTCTTATCACTCTGCATGAAAATCAGCCGTTTTTTGTTCTGTAGATGACACACAGTGGCAAAATGCAATTTTTAGGGAGAAAAATGCGTCTGTTGCGTTTGATTTATTCCATGATAGGTTTTGCGAGTTATTAGTCAAAAGCAAACAGTCAATACAAAAGAATTGCCTTAAAATCAAAAAAATAAAACCATGGATAGATAATGATACGTGTAAAAGAATTAAGAAGCGCAATACTTTGTTAAAAACTATAAAAAAGAATCCGGGAAACACAGAATTATTGGTATATTTTAAATCATTCAGAAATAAATTGAGATCTGATATCAAAACTCTAAAAAATAATTACTATTGCAAGCTGTTTGATAAACATAAGGGAAATGCAAAAGAAACGTGGAATATATTAAAGGATATAACTGGGCAAATTCCTAAGCGCAATGTTCTTATATCATTGAAAGTAGAAGATGATAATATAAATGATCCGTTATTAGTAGCTGAAGAATTTAATAAATATTTTCTAAGTGTTTCTGAAAAATTAGTTGGAGATTTAAAAAGACCTGACCATTTTGATTCAATGCCGTACAAAGATAATTTTTCGAACGGTTCGCTATCAAAATCAATGTTTCTAGGTTCTATTGAGGAAAAAGATATACAAAAGGCTGTCAATTTGCTGAAAAATGGAACATCCCCCGGTATTGATGGAATAACCTCGTGTTTAATAAAAAAGCATTTAAAAGAGATTATTACGGTACTGTTATATATAATAAATCTGAGTTTTGAAACAGGTGCTTTCCCAGAAAGACTTAAGAGGGCTGTGGTCATACCAATTTTTAAGAAGGGGAATAGGGACTCATGTAGTAATTATAGACCAATATCATTGCTATCAACCTTTGCAAAAATAATAGAAAGAGTAATGAAACAACAATTGGTTGAATATTTGGAAAAAAATAAGATTTTTAGTGAAAAACAATTTGGCTTTAGACAAGGAATGAATACTGAAGCAGCGCTGCTAGAATTTATGGACAGTTTGTCTAATGGTATCAATGACAATAAAAAAGTTAGTGGGCTGTTTTTAGATATTACCAAAGCATTTGACACGGTCGATCACAAAATATTGTTAGATAAATTATATAAGTGTGGGATAAGGGGAGTTGTACATGATTGGTTTTGTAGCTATTTGGAAAGGAGAATGCAGTGTGTAAAAGTCAATGGGGTGACAAGTAGAATGGGTGAAATTAATTTTGGTGTACCTCAAGGATCGGTATTGGGGGCGACATTATTTTTAATATACATAAATGACCTTTGCAGTGCCAATCTAAATGGTGCGGTCACTTCTTTTGCCGATGATACTGCTCTGATATATGTTGGAAATTCTTGGAACGAGGTCGCAGAAAAAATCAATGCCGATTTGCTTTCAATTCAGTGGTGGTTTTGCAAAAATAATATGGTATTGAGCGCAGAAAAAACTAAGTTTATTGATTTTTCACTGAAAGGGAATGCAGGAAAGGGAACATGTTTCCCTTTCACTGAAAGGGAAACATGAAAATAAAATAACTCTAAAATGTATAAAGTGTTTGACTAATGGTGGGGATTGTAGTAAGTTTTGTGTTGAAGTAGGGAGGGTGTCAAGCATAAAATATTTGGGGGTAACACTAGATGAAATGTTAAATTGGAAAGCTCACATATCTAACCTTAAACAAAAAATAAATAACACACTCAGATTATTTTATTTCGTTCGAGGTATGTGTAAAGAGAATTTTATGAGATCACTTTACCTCTCGTTGGTACATAGCAGATTGGAATATGGAATAGTAAGTTGGGGAGGTACATATGTAACAAATTTAAAGGCAATATATACCATTCAAAAGCACTTCATTAGACTGGTAACAAAAAGTAATAAGTTTGAAAGATCATTTCCAATTTTTTGTTCCTTGAAAGTACTTCCGTTAAGATACTTATATGTATACAAGGTTCTCAAGATTTTTTATGTAAAAAGTAGAAATTGTAGGGAAAATAAGGAATTCAAAGTTAAATTAAGAAATTTCAGAAATGTTTTTGTACCAAAGCCATCTAATACGTATTTTACCAAGTCCTACAGTTTTCTTGCACCAAGACTATACAATAAATTACCTGTTTACATTAAAGAATGTAATAATATAAATATTTTTCTAAAAATGCTGAGGATGTGGTTATTTACTGTACAGGACATTGAAGAACTGCTATTTCACATTGATGTCTGATACATGACTGTTGCTGGAACTTAATAGTATTTACAAGGATTTTGTTTGTTTTATTTTACTGTTTTTTATTGTGTGTCATTTTAGTAGTTTTTTTTGTTTGTTTCTATACTTTTAATAATATGGTTCTTCCTGTAGGGAAGAAATGTATGATTTTAAAAAGGCTCTCAGATTGTATATGATGAATATTTACTTTTTTTATCTTACTGTTGTTACAATTTAGATAGTTTGGAAGAGTTGTAATTTAATTTTATGATTTATTTAGTTAATTGTGATTATGACTTAGTATACTTTTATGTTAATGATAAGCAATTTTTGTTGTTGTTAAACAGCTGCCATTTAGATTTTATTAGTTGTTAAGTGCCAATAAAGCCTCCGAACAGGCTAAACGCCTTGGAGGAATAATTATTTCTCTGTTACATCTAGAAAGGTCAGACTTGGCATCTTAAAATGAATTTAACTGTAATTGTGATATTTGTACCTTTTGTATTTGTATCTATGAGCAAAAATGTAATGAACTGTAATTGGAGAAATAAATTCTTTCTTTCTTTCTTTCTTTCAAAATCGCCTTAAAAAACACCTTACTACAAAAAAGTCAGCTGTGATTCTTTTTGTTGCGCTAATCTCAAACGTTGGCATTGCTTAATTAATTCATTTATATAAGCTGGATTCGCTATTTGCAAGGCTGGATTCGCTGCAGGCGCCTTTTGTATACAACAAAATTGTTAACATTGTAAATTGCGTTGCAACATCATCACAAATCAACTTAAGTTATGAATTTCGATGATGAAAAGCTTATTTCTGCAGTATAACAAAAAAACTTTCACACATGGAGCAAAAGTGTCTTTTTGGAAGTGTCCTTTAATAGTAGTTTATGCAACGATTGTATAATGAATGTCTTTAAGCCACGAGTGAGATGTAAGTTAGAACACGAGCGAAGCGAGTGTTCTAAATATCTCACGAGTGGCTTAAAGGCATAATACAATCGTTGCATACACTATTTTATCTACGACCAACAATATACGACGAAATTTCCCCCGAAGTTAAACAAAACTCATGACTTTTAATAATGATGGAATAGGTCAACTAAAATTTGAGGTTAGGCAAATAAGCAGACTGAACCATGAATCGTTGTGGAACAATCAGCTGATGGGATAAGTAAACTCAAACATGAATCGTAATGCAACAATCAGCTGATGTGCGAATTGCGTAATTGTTATTATGACACTACTTCCGTCAAATGCCGAGCTCTCATTGGTCTAGAACCAGTACTCTAAAGTGACTTCAGTACTCTAAAGTCGTCATTAGAGTACTGCTTGGTTTTTGGTGTTTTAATGTATATCATTATAATGTTTATTGTAATACCATAATTGATGCTTATTGCAATGGTCGTAGATAAAGATAATTTAAATTCAAATAAGGTTAAAAAGTGTCATTAATATAGAAACATATTCTTGTTTGCTATTTATCACAAATAAGGTATCATTTGAGTTTTATTAGGTTCCAGACTAGTAAATGCTGTAGGCAAAGGTTTGACCAACCTGTGATCGGCGTCGACCAGACAGAGAATCAATTGGCCTCGATAACTGGCTTGATGTTAACAATCTGTTATCATCCCCTCGGTCATTAAGCAGTCAGGGGCTTGAGGCTGCCGAGTTTTTTGAGACTAAAATCACCCTTTTATGATCGTTAATGTCAACACCTAATTAATACATGGCCTTTGATATTAAAAGTTTCCCCTTGAATCACCTGGGAAGCTTAATAAAGGTTTAGTACCAAAGACGACTTCACTACTTTTTACGTGTGAATTGGGATACACCTACATTATGAATATGATATATTATAGTGTTTGAATTTAATAAGCTGTATTTTAAATGCCTAAGTTTGTTAGTGAATATTACATTTTTACATTGTTGTTGTTGTTGTTGTTGTTGTTGTTGTTCTTTATGTGTTTATTTCTAGTTCGAGTAAAATTTATCGTATTTAAGTCCCTTATTCTCATAACTGACGAATAAATTAATCAGAACACAATTTTCTTTACACATGAGTATATTCTCGTATATAATACTGTAATACAATTCAACTCACTGCCCTATAGTCAGATTCCAGTGTCATATATTCTCATACTTTCATAAAAGAAATTTCTGTTACTGTAGTATTTTATCTCTAGTGATGAAAGTGACGCAACTCAAGGCCCGTGGTGATGAACTATTTTGTCTTACTGTACAATCAGGCTATTACACTTCACAAGATCAGCTAGTCATTGACTCTTCCCCTCCTTAGGGCGGAAAATAACTGCCTCCCCCCATCAATGTATGTCTTGAAAACAGCTGCTAAATTTTCGTCTTAGTGCTGCGTTATATAACAATACACTCCCAACAGAGTGTCTGGTTTCAAAATTCCAGCAATGCCACAATACCTGTGATGCTACAGTACCAGATACTGTTTTTGGTACGTGGCCGGTGCCGTATATTGTGTTATAAGGTGAGGTCGCTACCAGCAGCGGCAGCTGTGCTACAGTGCTAGTGGTGCTACAGTACGCAGTGTTACAGTGCCGGTGGTATGCATGCAGTGGTCGGTGGCCAGTGCCATATATTACGCTGCAAGGTGCGGTCGCTACCAGCAGTGCTACAATACGCTGTGTGCTACAGTACGCAGTGCTACAGTGCCAGTGACAGTGGTCGGTGGCCGGTGCCATATATTACGCTGCAAGGTGCGGTCGCTACCAGCAGTGCCACAGTACGCTGTGTGCTACAGTACGCAGTGCTACAGTGCCAGTGACAGTGGTCGGTGGCCGGTGCAATATTACGCTGCAAGGTGCGGTCGCTACCAGCAGCTACAGTACGCTGTGTGCTACAGTAAGTACGCAGTGCTACAGTGCCAGTGACAGTGGTCGGTGGACGGTGCCATATTACGCTGCAAGGTGCTGTCGCTACCAGCAGCTACAGTACGCTGTGTGCTACAGTAAGTACGCAGTGCTACAGTGCCAGTGACAGTGGTCGGTGGCCGGTGCCATATTACGCTGCAAGGTGCGGTCGCTACCAGCAGCTACAGTACGCTGTGTGCTACAGTAAGTACGCAGTGCTACAGTGCCAGTGACAGTGGTCGGTGGCCGGTGCCATATATTACGCTGCAAGGTGCGGTCGCTACCAGCAGCTACAGTACGCTGTGTGCTACAGTAAGTACGCAGTGCTACAGTGCCAGTGACAGTGGTCGGTGGCTGGTGCCATATATTACGCTGCAAGGTGCGGTCGCTACCAGCAGCTACAGTACGCTGTGTGCTACAGTACGCAGTGCTACAGTGCCAGTGACAGTGGTCGGTGGCCGGTGCCATATTACGCTGCAAGGTGCGGTCGCTACCAGCAGCTACAGTACGCTGTGTGCTACAGTAAGTACGCAGTGCTACAGTGCCAGTGACAGTGGTCGGTGGCCGGTGCCATATTACGCTGCAAGGTGCGGTCGCTACCAGCAGCTACAGTACGCTGTGTGCTACAGTACGCAGTGCTACAGTGCCAGTGACAATGGAGGTGCGGTCGCTACCAGCAGTGCTACAGTACGCTGTGTGCTACAGTACGCAGTGCTACAGTGCCGTGACAGTGGTCGGTGGCCGGTGCCATATTTTACGCTGCAAGGTGCGGTCGCTACCAGCAGTGCTACAGTACGCTGTGTGCCTCAGTACGCAGTGCTATAGTGCCGTGACAGTGGTCGGTGGCCGGTGCCATATATTACGCTGCAAGGTGCGGTCGCTACCAGCAGTGCTACAGTACGCTTAGTGCTACAGTACGCAGTGCTACAGTGCCATGACAGTGGTCGGTGGCCGGTGCCATATATTTCCCTGCAAGGTGCGGTCGCTACCAGCAGCTACAGTACGCTGTGTGCTACAGTAAGTACGCAGTGCTACAGTGCCAGTGACAGTGGTCGGTGGCCGGTGCCATATATTATGCTGCAAGGTGCGGTCGCTACCAGCAGCTACAGTACGCAGTGCTACAGTGCCAGTGACAGTGGTCGGTGGCCGGTGCCATATATTACGCTGCAAGGTGCGGTCGCTACCAGCAGTGCTACAGTACGCTGTGTGCTACAGTACGCAGTGCTACAGTGCCGTGACAGTGGTCGGTGGCCGGTGCCATATTTTACGCTGCAAGGTGCGGTCGCTACCAGCAGTGCTACAGTACGCTGTGTGCTACAGTACGCAGTGCTACAGTGCCGTGACAGTGGTCGGTGGCCGGTGCCATATATTACGCTGCAAGGTGCGGTCGCTACCAGCAGTGCTACAGTACGCTTAGTGCTACAGTACGCAGTGCTACAGTGCCATGACAGTGGTCGGTGGCCGGTGCCATATATTTCCCTGCAAGGTGCGGTCGCTACCAGCAGTGCTACAGTACGCTGTGTGCTACAGTACGCAGTGCTACAGTGCAGTGACAGTGGTTGGTGGCCGGTGCCATATTTTACGCTGCAAGGTGCGGTCGCTACCAGCAGTGCTACAGTACGCTGTGTGCTACAGTACGCAGTGCTACAGTGCCGTGACAGTGGTCGGTGGCCGGTGCCATATATTACGCTGCAAGGTGCGGTCGCTACCAGCAGTGCTACAATACGCTGTGTGCTACAGTACGCAGTGCTACAGTGCAGTGACAGTGGTCGGTGGCCGGTGCCATATTTTACTCTGCAAGGTGCGGTCGCTACCAGCAGTGCTACAGTACGCTGTGTGCTACAGTACGCAGTGCTACAGTGCCGTGACAGTGGTCGGTGGCCGGTGCCATATATTACGCTGCAAGGTGCGGTCGCTACCAGCAGTGCTACAGTACGCTTAGTGCTACAGTACGCAGTGCTACAGTGCCATGACAGTGGTCGGTGGCCGGTGCCATATATTTCCCTGCAAGGTGCGGTCGCTACCAGCAGTGCTACAGTACGCTGTGTGCTACAGTACGCAGTGCTACAGTACGCAGTGCTACAGTGCCAGTGACAGTGGTCGGTGGCCGGTGCCATTGTGGTATTTACTAACAAGTAAAGTGTAGCTTTTATTCACAAGACTTTACTTGCAGGTATGAATACTTGCAAGTATTTACTTGCAAGTAAATACTTCCCGTACTCGTTTTTATTCACTCCGCCCATTACGCTGCAAGGTGCGGTCGCTACCAGCAGTGCTACAGTACGCTGTGTGCTACAGTACGCTGTGCTACAGTGCCGTGACAGTGGTCAGTGGTCGGTGCCATGTATTTACGCTGCAAGGTGTGGTCGCTACCAGCAGTGCTACAGCACGCTGGGTGCTATAGTACGCTGGGTGCTTCAGTACGCAGTGCTACAGTGCCGTGACAGTGGTCGGTGGCCGGTGCCATATTACGCTACAAGGTGCGGTCGCTACCAGCAGAGCTACAGTATGCTGTGTGCTACAGTACGCTGTTTGCTACAGTACGCAGCGCTACAGTGCCGTGACAGTGGTCGGTGGCCGGTGCCATATATTACGCTACAAGGTGCGGTCGCTACCAGCAGAGCTACAGTATGCTGTGTGCTACAGTACGCTGTTTGCTACAGTACGCAGCGCTACAGTGCCGTGACAGTGGTCGGTGGCCGGTGCCATATATTACGCTGCAAGGTGCGGTCGCTACCAGCAGAGCTACAGTATGCTGTGTGCTACAGTACGCTGTTTGCTACAGTACGCAGCGCTACAGTGCCGTGACAGTGGTCGGTGGCCGGTACCATATATTACGCTGCAAGGTGCGGTCGCTACCAGCAGTGCTACAGTACGCTTTGTGCTATAGTACGCTGTGTGCTACAATACGCTGTGTTACAGTGCCGTGACAGTGGTCGGTAGCCGGTGCCATATATTACGCTGCAAGGTGCGGCCGCTACCAGCAGTGCTACAGTACGCTGTGTGCTATAGTACACAGTGCTACAGTGCCAGTGACAGTGGTCGGTGGCCGGTGCCATATATTACGCTGCAAGGTGCGGTCGCTACCAGCAGTGCCACAGTACGCTGTGTGCTATAGTACGCTGTGTTACAGTGCCGTGACAGTGGTCGGTGGCCAATGCCATATATTACGCTGCAAGGTGCGGCCGCTACCAGCAGTGCTACAGTACGCTGTGTGCTATAGTACGCAGTGCTACAGTGCCAGTGACAGTGGTTGGTGGCCGGTGCCATATATTACGCTGCAAGGTGCGGTCGCTACCAGCATTGCTACAGTACACTGTGTGCTACAGTACGCTCTGTGTGCTACAGTATGCAGTGCTACAGTGCCGTGACAGTGGTCGGTGGCTGGTGCCATATATTACGCTGCAAGGTGCGGTCGCTACCAGCAGTGCCACAGTACGCCGTGTGCTACAGTACGCAGGTGTACAGTGCCGTGACAGTGGTCGGTGGCCGGTGCCATATATTTCGCTGCAAGGTGCGGTCGCTACCAGCATTGCTACAGTACACTGTGTGCTACAGTACGCTCTGTGTGCTACAGTATGCAGTGCTACAGTGCCGTGACAGTGGTCGGTGGCCGGTGCCATATATTACGCTGCAAGGTGTGGTCGCTACCAGCAGTGCCACAGTACGCTGTGTGCTACAGTACGCAGTGCTACAGTGCCGTGACAGTGGTCGGTGGCTGGTGCCATATATTACGCTGCAAGGTGCGGTCGCTACCAGCAGTGCTACAGTACGCTGTGTGCTACAGTACGCTGTGTGCTACAGTACGCAGTGCTTCAGTGCCGTGACAGTGGTCGGTGGCCGGTGCCATATATTACGCTGCAAGGTGCGGTCGCTACCAGTAGTGCTACAGTACGCTTAGTGCTACAGTACGCAGTGCTACAGTGCCATGACAGTGGTCGGTGGCCGGTGCCATATATTTCCCTGCAAGGTGCGGTCGCTACCAGCAGTGCTACAGTACGCTGTGTGCTACAGTACGCAGTGCTACAGTGCCAGTGACAGTGGTCGGTGGCCGGTGCCATTGTGGTATTTACTAACAAGTAAAGTGTAGCTTTTATTCACAAGGCTTTACTTGCAGGTATGAATACATGCAAGTATTTACTTGCAAGTAAATACTTCCTGTACTCGTTTTTATTCACTCCGCCCATTACGCTGCAAGGTGCGGTCGCTACCAGCAGTGCTACAGTACGCTGTGTGCTACAGTACGCTGTGCTACAGTGCCGTGACAGTGGTCGGTGGTCGGTGCCATGTATTTACGCTGCAAGGTGTGGTCGCTACCAGCAGTGCTACAGCACGCTGGGTGCTATAGTACGCTGGGTGCTTCAGTACGCAGTGCTACAGTGCCGTGACAGTGGTCGGTGGTCGGTGCCATATATTACGCTGCAAGGTGCGATCGCTACCAGCAGTGCTACAGTACGCTGTGTGCTACAGTAGGCTGTGTGCTACAGTACGCAGTGCTACAGTGCCGTGACAGTGGTCGGTGGCCGGTGCCATATATTACGCTGCAAGGTGCGGTCGCTACCAGCAGAGCTACAGTACGCTGTGTGCTACAGTACGCAGCGCTACAGTGCCGTGACAGTGGTCGGTGGCCGGTGCCATATATTACGCTGCAAGGTGCGGTCGCTACCAGCAGTGCTACAGTAAGCTGTGTGCTACAGTACGCAGTGCTACAGTGCCGTGACAGTGGTCGGTGGCCGGTGCCATATATCACGCTGCAAGGTGCGGTCACTACCAGCAGTGCTACAGTACGCTGTGTACTACAGTACGCTGTGTGCTACAGTACGCAGCGCTACAGTGCCGTGACAGTGGTCGGTGGCCGGTGCCATATATCACGCTGCAAGGTGCGGTCGCTACCAGCAGAGCTACAGTACGCTGTGTACTACAGTACGCTGTGTGCTACAGTACGCAGCGCTACAGTGCTACAGTGCAGCGTAATATATGGAACCGGCCACCGGGCCGGTTCCATATATTACGCTGCAAGGTGCAGTCGCTACCAGCAGTGCTACAGTACGCTGTGTGCTACAGTACGCAGTGCTACAGTGCCGTGACAGTGGTCGGTGGCCGGTGCCATATATTACGCTGCAAGGTGTGGTCGCTACCAGCAGTGCTACAGTACGCTGTGTGCTACAGTACGCAGTGCTACAGTGCCGTGACAGTGGTCGGTGGCCGGTGCCATATATTACGCTGCAAGGTGCGGTCGCTACCAGCAGTGCTACAGTACGCTTTGTGCTACAGTAAGCTGTGTGCTACAGTACACTGTGTGCTACAGTACGCAGTGCTACAGTGCCGTGACAGTGGTCGGTGGCCGGTGCTATATATCACGCTGCAAGGTGCGGTCGCTACCAGCAGTGCTACAGTACGCTGTGTGCTACAGTACGCAGTGCTACAGTGCCGTGACAGTGGTCGGTGGCCGGTGCTATATATCACGCTGCAAGGTGCGGTCGCTACCAGCAGAGCTACAGTACGCTGTGTGCTACAGTACGCAGTGCTACAGTGCCGTGACAGTGGTCGGTGGCCGGTGCCATATATTACGCTGCAAGGTGCGGTCGCTACCAACAGTGCTACGGTACGCTGTGTGCTACAGTACGCAGTGCTCCAGTGCCGTGACAGTGGTCGGTGGCCGGTGCCATATATTACGCTGCAAGGTGCGGTCGCTACCACCAGAGCTACAGTACGCTGTGTGCTACAGTAAGCTGTGTGCTACAGTACGCAGCGCTACAGTGCCGTGACAGTGGTCGGTGGCCGGTGCCATATATCACGCTGCAAGGTGCGGTCGCTACCAGCCGAGCTACAGTACGCTGTGTGCTACAGTACGCAGCGCTACAGTGCCGTGACAGTGGTCGGTGGCCGGTGCCATATATTACGCTGCAAGGTGCCGTCGCTACCAGCAGTGCTACAGTACGCTGTGTGCTATAGTACGCAGTGCTACAGTGCCGTGACAGTGGTCGGTGGCCGGTGCCATATACCACGCTGCAAGGTGCGGTCGCTACCAGCAGAGCTACAGTACGCTGTGTGCTACAGTACGCTGTGTGGTACAGTACGCAGCGCTACAGTGCCGTGACAGTGGTCGGTGGCCGGTGCCATATATCACCCTGCAAGGTGCGGTCGTTACCAGCAGAGCTACAGTACGCTGTGTGCTACAGTACGCAGTGCTACAGTGCCGTGACAGTGGTCGGTGGCCGGTGCCATATATCACGCTGCAAGGTGCGGTCGTTACCAGCAGAGCTACAGTACGCTGTGTGCTACTGTACGCTGTGTGGTACAGTACGCAGCGCTACAGTGCCGTGACAGTGGTCGGTGGCCGGTGACATATATCACGCTGCAAGGTGCGGTCGTTACCAGCAGAGCTACAGTACGCTGTGTGCTACAGTACGCAGTGCTACAGTGCCGTGACAGTGGTCGGTGGCCGGTGCCATATATCACGCTGCAAGGTGCGGTCGTTACCAGCAGAGCTACAGTACGCTGTGTGCTACAGTACGCAGCGCTACAGTGTCGTGACAGTGGTCGGTGGCCGGTGCCATATATCACGCTGCAAGGTGCGGTCGTTACCAGCAGAGCTACAGTACGCTGTGTGCTACAGTACGCAGTGCTACAGTGCCGTGACAGTGGTCGGTGGCCGGTGCCATATATCACGCTGCAAGGTGCGGTCGTTACCAGCAGAGCTACAGTACGCTGTGTGCTACAGTACGCTGTGTGGTACAGTACGCAGCGCTACAGTGCCGTGACAGTGGTCGGTGGCCGGTGCCATATATCACGCTGCAAGGTGCGGTCGCTACCAGCAGAGCTACAGTACGCTGTGTGCTACAGTACGCAGCGCTACAGTGCCGTGACAGTGGTCGGTGGCCGGTGCCATATATTACGCTGCAAGGTGCGGTCGCCCACCGCTCGGCCCCCTCTCAATCTCGGGACCGGAACTCCGTATTTTAATTATCAACATTCAAACAGGTCCAGAAAGAATAATTAATGTAATACAGCCACCTGGTGAAGCATACTCGTAATATTTGTTACTATGATAATTCTTGATGTCATTTCACTGTAAACCATCTATTTACGGTGTAAGAAAATACTTAAAGTAATATGACTGATAAAGCGCTACTTGTCTGATAAAATGTAAATTTTTATGCTGTATTGTATATTATGTATTTTATAAGTATGATATGGAGAAATGCCGTTCTGTTACTAAAAAATTAATAATTCTTATATTTTCTTACCTCTTTTAAACCAAGCAAAATAGCGCAATCGTATACAAACTTTCGGTTTATAATGATGTTAAATTATAGCAAACCACTGGTCTTTTTCTATTTTTTTCGTTTCTTCAGATGAAATACATTATTGTCAAGTGGAAAATTTTAAGTAAATCATTTATCAACCCCTCTCAAAATTGGTTTATCAAAACCAATACTGCGATTTATTGATTTACTTAGGCGTGAGCTTGATGTTATGATGTTTTTCTAATGGATGGATACGATGGCCATCAGTTGGTATCCTCCGATGTTTCTCAGCAGAATTTACAAAATTAAAAAATGGCCGATGTAGCTTATACATGAATTACTTCATCATAGATAAGAAGCATGAGGCTGCACCTGATCGGCACCGGCCCCCGGCGCTTGGGCAGTATTCGGACTGGCAGAGGCCGCTCCAAGGCCGGGAATCGCCAAGGAAAACATCTTTATTGAATTGTATACAATCAGATCGGCGACTGCGGCAGAGGGCAGTACGTCAGGCTCGGGGCCGTGGACGAACAAAGCGGCGAGACTGCTGGGTTGAATCGGTCGTTTTGGAAAATCTACATACAAAACTTAGGGGGATACGAGGCAAAAATATAGGGTGGTATGCAACGTTGTTTATATGGCATCTGTTGTGATGGATCCAGTAAAAAACGCAGTTGTGCAGTTGAATCGCCCAGTGAGTTATGAGTGCAACTATTTGTATGTGTAAAATCATTAATTGAAATATGTTTTTTAGTTGTTCCAACACCTCCATCTAGTTGAAAATAAAAAATGAACTTTAAGGCAGAAGGCTCTATAAAACAAGAATTTCGAGTTGCTTGCAGCAAAAGATATCTTTGTAAACAGTTTTGTATTTTAAAGGTACTAAGAAATCTAAATACCGCAACACCATCACCATCATATATTATATTTATCTTAGTTTGGATTTGATTCGGCATTGGGTTTGATTTGACGATGATTTCTTATCAAATAAGTGTCATGTAGAGATAATCATCTCAAAATATGATTTAATGTGTGAATAATGAATTTTTTATGAATGAAAAGAGACAATTTTTGACGCTTGCATAAATTAACCAAGGCTGTTTTGAGAAATCTCTTAGTTGTAAACAAAAACAGGACTAGCGTTTTTTTAAGATTGTGTTTTTTTGCTTTTTAGTTTTATGTCGAATTATAGAATAATTACCCCAAGGCTTTGTGGATAGAGTAGTTGATTTAATAATTAGTTTCATAGGTTAAACGAGTTAACACTTACTTACTTTTAATAAGAAAGTGATCAGGAGAGTGAACGTCATAATCCATAAAGAATGAAATATTTGTAAAAGGACCAGTTTGTCCACACAAATCTGGCCATAATGACATAATTTTATTACTTAACAAGTGATCAAACATGGTTCTAAAAGACAAGCGATAAACTTTAAATACCTGTGTTTTTAGAATAATCCTTTGTTTACCGCCTTTGATAACGAGGCTAATCCTTGGGTAACAAGTGTCGGCGCCGTTATGAAAACTTCTTATCCTATATTTATTCACAGCGATGTAACGCTTGTGCATGGTATGTTAAAAAAATAAATCTAAAAAATTATCTTTTAAAAACAACACGTTTTATCGGAAAGTTTGATAAAGATTTTACCTAATTCAAAATTTACTTGGCAATGAAATTCGCTAGGAAAAAAAATTCTACCCTTTCTACCCTACTGTAGAAAGGGTACATCAGAACATAGTTATTATAGACGCCTTTGAAATTAATTGTAAGACTATGTTTAAAAACCTGATAGGATCGAAATGATTTTTTGACATAACCTAAACAATGTTTATTAACTTTTATCTTTAAATTTTGAACTTTCCTCATATTTTCAGTGCTAGAAAAAATATTCCCATAAATGTATTGTCGTATAAACTTTTCACTCATAAGTTGTGTAAATAATAAAAAACTGTAATGATAATAAAATTTATTGTAAGTATAAATTATTTCCGTTGACAATATTTACTTTATCACCCTATACATCGAAAAGAAAACATAACATGATTCATAAATGAATGTAATAATATTTCTCACCAAACTATAATTTATAAATATCTCATTTATACATTATTAAATACCTTATTATAAAGTTATTGTAAAAAAAACAGGAAATTAAAAGGCGAATGTCTGTGGTGCAATGTTAGGAAGGGCCCGGTTTTATCCTTTTGTTATGGTGGGACAGAGCTGCGAATATTGAATTAACAACGAAATAAGTGTAACAAATATATAATTTCATACGTTATATCCACTGGACCAAAGTGAAACTTTGAATGGACTTTTTTTATAGTCTATTCTAATTTTTCGATGTTTGGTTTTAGTGTCTTTAATAGACTGTATCTATTACTAGTGTAATACTACTATCTCCAACTATATCGTATAGTACATACCATGTTGTTACTACTGTGGGAAACACAAAGCAACGATGTAATGTGAACGAAGCACGAAAAAAGTAGCGAAATGTAAATTCAAACTGTCTCAATTACTTAGTAATATAACCTAACAAATAAACTGATTAGAATAAAAAAATCGTTAAATTTTTACTATATAGAACCTCGATAAGAAGACATTCGATAACACAAAAAAACTTGATAAAAAGTGCACGTTTCAAGTCTCCTTAAAACTGTAATGACACTAAATGTATTGTTAACACGAACCTCAATAAGAAGACTCCCTTGATAACGAGACTCATTCCAGAATCCCCTTCAGAGTCTTCGTATCAAGTTTCTATTGTACAGTTCAGTATTATTCTACAGTACAATCTACAAAAAGAGAGTGCTTACAATTGCACGCAAGGCTATCACTTTTGCTTCTATATGACTCATGATAAAAATCAGAATACCTTTAGGGGTTTGGAAATTTTGTTGCCCATTTTACATTTTTTTAACCACTGTTTTATAACTTTCTTTTTTGTATCCAAGCAAATTGTATTGAAACAAATTTCAACATAGATTGAAGCAATTACGACCACTAACATACCCTCTGTACAACACCTAACTCAAATACCAACAGGAAATTGTCGCAAGTACGAAAAAGCTAAGCAAATCCGTACAGCTACAAATCTACACTGAAACAAAGGCTTTACGAAGAGCCAAAATAGCGAGTGAATAACCGGATGAGTGCGGGAGTCAAGAGGCATTCTAGGGATATGCAAAGCACAGCGGGACAGACAATGAATAATAACACGGTATTAACATACAGAACTACCGCGCAGACTAGCTACCATACCTGCTGCCTGGAACCTGAACTGGCAACAACACATCGACAGGTTTCAACAATGTCGAGAGTCAGACTCTTTCATGAAGTCAATTACCCTGTATTAAAGACTATCAAAAATGATTTCTTGAATGTTGACACTGTACATGATTGAAATAACCCCCGTTCTAAATTCTCAACGAAATTTCTCAACACAAGTCATAAAGGATCCTCGTCAAAAGTAACTACATGGTTCGTTAGGAAAGTGATGATTTTAACAAGAAATAATTTGGGAAAGTATTTTTACACATCATACAGAATTCAACGTTCAAAAACAGATTTTCTTAATTTACAGTACTCATTTGGATTGTAACTCTGGCATAGACAGTCAATGAAGACAAACAAAAATCTCTCCAAATATCTAAAGCGCTAAGTCGAGCGGTCAATACAAAAAGTTCTCTATAAATTAAATTAAATGTTGTATCCATTGTTTCAGTTATCAGTCAGTTTAATCAATGCTATTAGAAATGCTGAATCTTCCATTTCATACCATTACCTTTGACTCGGCCGGTATTTAATTACCTACTGGAATTGAAGTTGTATTTACCAGGTGAACAACGCAAAGCTTGTTCTCGACTGGGGTCGCTGTCCCGACGCCGAGCATGAGAGAGATCCATGATAAGAGTTATTAAGACTAACGGAAAACTTCCTTTACATCCTTCTATGTAGATGGCCTCAATTAAATGGCATATAACAGTGCGAATAGAAACTGCCAAACCGGTCAACTTCCTGCCGACCGGAATCGCCAGTTTTGTGGAGCCTGGAGACGAGAGATGTAACTAGGATAATCGACCCTCCGCACAGCTTGGGAATTCAGTCATCTGAATAAAAATACATCCTACTACATTCATCGCGTGCATTTATTAGATAAAACAGCATGCGATGAGAATAACATGCAAAACATGAATTCAGGTCTGAAATTTAAGAAAATAATGCATATTATCTAAATACTTTGTCATAGGTTTTAATTCATATTATCTACTGTGTTGTCAACATTTTAATCATTATTGGGACCCAACATTAGAGTTTTAGTCAAAATATTGTAGTTATAGATTTTTCAAGAGATAGCGATTGTACTTGCATTGACAAACTCTTTGTAGCGCTCTCTTGTCGGTCCTTGGAACTCTTGACTGTCAAGAGTTCTAAAGTATTGTGTTCTAATTTGTCTCAGTACCTTGAATTAGAAGAAGCGCAGATTTTTTCTAACCTGGTAGACCAATTATTATGTTTCATATCCATACCGTTGTTCCGAAACCATTACATTATTTAAACATTAAATCACTTATTTTATTGTATTTCTTAACTATTGATGTTATAGTTCCTCACATTAGTCTTGGCGGCCACTGCATTTTTTCTGCAAAAATATCCTAGTTCACACCTTTCATTAAATATTTCTTGCTCGCGATTTTCTCCTTTTATTGAATTTTTAACAGAATTTAGAATATTTGAGACATCCCGGTGAGGTCCGCAGCCGGGGGCGATCACCCGCACCCACGGTCCAGACTGCGCCATCGCCACGGGCAAGGCCGACCGTAAACACTCACCCCCACACTGATCCAATCAAGTTTCCATTTCCACTGTTCGGCTCATGCCTTTTACAGCTGATAGATTTGTTATGTGGTCATTCACCGTAGTTTTATCGATGAATAAAGTCGTTCAAGTGGTTTACTGCCGTATATATTACGGTTTTTAGTTCTTTAACGACTTATTTAATGAGTTGTTTTTCGCGTTCAAGGTCATGCTTGTGGTTGTTTTTTAGTGGGACTGATTGTGAAAAGATACTGCAATTTTTAAGGAGGGTTAAAAGTAGAGCGTATGTTGTGCATCAAACTAATTATTTTAAGTTTAAGGATTGATAAGTTGAAATCTTATGACGTATTAGGAAAAATAGCTGAAGGCATGAAAAATCATGTTATTTTTATATGTTTATCTTAACGATTATCAGTTGGTAAAAAACTGATTTATGATTATCCTTCATGGTTGTTATTTTGAGAAGAAAAAAATGTTTCTACTAAGTAGAAATTCCGCAATATTAAAGTAATCTTTAACCGCGACATATCTTTAACCGTGATTAAAAAATTAAGGTGGAGTCTGTTTTACCGAAGTTACGCTTTAGAGAATGAGCTATCACCTTAGTCTCATTGTTTGACCAAAGCCCGAGACTTACAAGATCCCTGTAGTACTTTTCGTCTGCAGGTTCCCAGATGCCAAAAACGGAATTTATTTTTTTAAATGTATGTGTTGATTTTAAATTCTCTTAAACTACAGACCTTATAAACTGTAAGAGATAAAAAGAAAGTTAAATTAGCAAAGTAGCGCAGTAATTAAGGTAAGTTAAGTTGCGAAGTAAAAATATTCCATATTCCACTGAACTCGTTCATGGTATTTTTGGTCCAAAATATAATATCCGTCCAAAATATTATGTCCGCGAAAAGGACAAATACCACCCCATATCAGGTATTTTCTCAGAGACAAGAAAATCATTCAGAGCAAATAAACGTAGCATTTAACGTAGAATCTTAATATTTATATATGAATGAGGTTATCATTTTATGTTTTTTATCTAATAGAACGTAGTAAGAGCACATTTGTAAATCCCATCATACCTGTCATTAAAAAATCCAGAGAAAAGTTATAAATAACCGATTGAACAAAAAAAATCAATCCTGATGATCGAAGGAAAGTTATGGGAATGGCAGTGTGACCATGCTGCAGTTAAAACATTATTGGCCTACTTCTCAAAGCTGTACAAGCACCAAAAAAGTTAAAAAATGTGCTTTAAATTTTTATTTCAATAATATAAGCAGTCGTTTAAGTTTCTGGGAAACGTTGCAAATAGATTTTTATATTGAAAACGTTTATTGAGTTTTATATTGAAAACACTTCGGAATAGTACCTTGGAAATAAATTTATAATGTCGTTTATATTAACTACAGCATTCTCTAATTCAAATTCGTAATGTCTATTAATACGACTAAAGATTTTCCCCAGGATTTTATTTTTTTATACTTGTAAATAGAGAAATTCTAAACCAAAAATAAGGAACACCATTTTTACCCAATTCGTATCCATCAAAATATAACTCGCGATACAGAAGAAACTGTACAGAATAAGTTTAAAAATGTATGAAAATTGTTCCAAAATCTTAAAAATTTGCTAATGGAATAAATGTTCTTCCAAATCTGCATATCTGGTGTTTTACCTTTCTACAGATTTATGGTAAGGATTTTTCTGCCGCGCGGTCGATCTGTCAATTGTTGTATTTCGATAATCAGGGTGGAGATCATGGATCATGCTAGGCTAACACAAATATGGACTCCCATTCCCTATTCCTTTTTATTGGCAATTTTCTTTTCTAAGTTGAGGTGATACTGCGAAGTGATGAGTTACAAAGATTGGATTAGTCAACTGATGACCAACTAGTGGTTCCAGACAGAGAGGATGTCGATCTCTGTCATCTGAACATGTCTACTTTGGTTCGTTAAAAGTCAGATAGGAATCTTGACCAGTGACTATTGCAACTGATTGCATCTTGACGTGACTGTAAAGTACGTCACTACATTATGAAGAGTTTGCATTTTTAAAAGATCCTTTTTAAAATGACTCTAGAGATACAGTATTATTAGCCATACAACTTCAATGGATTAGTTGTTTATAACCGCCAACTTTATATTACCACAATTTTAACTTTTCCTCAAGACAAATTGATGTATCAACAAGTCTCTTATCTCAACTGTTAAACACAACATCTGTGAGAGTAAGGATAATTAGCAACTAAGTAGAGAGTCCAGTAGTTTATAGTCACAGTAGCGCATATATCCCCGTGAAAGTCACCGCTAAGATATGGTCGCAGAGATTTATACATGCCGGATGTAAGAGACAAATAGAGACATAACTATAAGTGTAAGGATTAATAGTTTCCAGGTATACATCGTTCAGCATGGCGTTTATAATGGTTTTCCTATTCTTGGTTTATGTAATCCTATTTCTTTTCAGATTGTGCATGATTTCGAGTAATTACATTTACGTCAATAGTTAATTAGTACAGCTATGTTAATTTATTGGCATTACTAGTCTGCTAACCCATCTAATCACGTCAAAGATCATTTCACTGGTTTTTCTTGATAAACAATTACACAGAACCAAACAACTTTTCACAAAGCAAACTTGTACATAATTTATCTCAGTTTATTTTGGCGGTTTAATACCCTTACATTGTTAAGTGGTTACTTCATGCTTATTTGTCAACAACTACTAATTCTGGTTATGCAGTTGACCTTCTGGTCAATATTGAGGAAATATTGAGGAATTATTGAATATCCAGTCATCTCCGAATGCGATGAATGAATATTCTCACAGACTAACGAGCAGCTTGGGACAGCCTCAAGTGACGATGTGAAACATTCCCACCTCGGTTGGCCCAGATGTAAACGATCGCGCACGTGTATCACATCACACCCTGTAATTTCCGCCTTGTCTGACCCTCCATAAACATCGAAGCCTTGTTTTAGAGGCCGCCTCGATTACCTCTGCTGCAATAAAGTCGATTTTTATGACACATGACGTTTGGACATTTGGGGCGAGTAGGTAATAAACACGAAAGGCGGGTCCGGCCGAAACGTTTTGATTGTAGGCGTCGGTTAATGAAATCTTTGGGATTAATTGGTTTTGCTTAATCATCAGTTTTCTCCGACAGACAATTGATAAATTTGCACAGTGGACAGTTGACAGTTGAGTTAACGTTGATCGGCCGAGACACACGTAAGAGAATAAGTTGGAATTGGCGATCGCACAGTAGTAAGGTGCTTGCTTCGTAACCGGAGATTGTCCATATGATTGAACCACGGAAAGTTTTTAAAGGTTCTTAAATAGGCCTCGTTGCCTTTTGTTTTTCGACTAGGCCTATGAATTTATGGGTTTAGGGTTCAAGCCCTATGTCGCATCATGACTTGACTAGGGTTAAAAGTATTCCCTCAAAAGAGTTTAAAAATGCCTTTGGCTTTGATGAATAAAAGCCACTCGACGGGACAAAAGTTCAACATTTCTTTATAATTAAATTCAATGATTTGAGTCCTATATAAACATTTAACTAAATAAAATCCTGCCTAAATACAAGTTTTACAATTAGCGAGTGATATAAACAATTTTATGAAGTTATTTTTTAATCACAAGTCCGTCCTTCTACGAAATTAATAGCTAGTGTGTCTCTAATTGGAGCCTGGGTGAATTAAAGGAGTTCTTTAAATTACACCTGAATGAAATTTAAACTTGATTATTTCCTGCATCGTTAAAACATTTCATTATACAGTCCCCCGTGCTTATTATCATTATCGGCCGCGACTTACAAACTAGCGAGGTTTCATCCAATCAAATTACTGGAAGAGGATTTCCTTGAAACGTTCCCCTCTCGTAGATAGATTTGCATATTCGAGATTTTCACTTTTTCTCAGCCGTGACCGCGACAATTTTCGTTTATCACTTAAACTGAGATAGTCAAGACTCGCTTATTGTAGGTTAAGAGTAATTTTCATGAACTATATTTTACATTAAATTAATTTTATTTCCAAAATACTTATTTACACCGCCATTATAATTATTGTTTATCAAGTAGTGTTATCTTTATCAGGTTCACAAGTTGCTACCATCTAACTACAACATTTGAATGTCAGGATCCTTTTTGTAATTCATCATAAATTGAATAAAATAAGAATGTCTTACATTTTATCTGTTCTAAATAGTAGAGCAGTTGTAATATAAAAGTAGATATTTGATTTACCTATGCTAAGTGTATTTCCGGTATATTAGAAAAATCGACCTATATTCATCCAAATTCATTCTGATAAATAAACATCTTCATTATAAAATGATTGTTTGCATTACAATTTGTTATCCCCATGTGTAATGCGCTCGTGTGGAACCCTCTGTATCGTTTAATTTGCGTCTATTATTTCTGCATATTTAAACTCAACATCAATTACAATAAAAAAAACTAAAATGACCTTTTGAAATGGATTTTTATAATGATTTATCATTTCTGTAATGGTTGCATGTTCGCTAAAACTTATTTTGTTTCAGGTACCGTACTGAATTTGAGTGTTGGGATGGATACGTAAGTATAACCTTAGTCAAGTAAACTGAAAGGGAACTATTTTCAATTCAATAAAGAAAAATAACCTTTAACTGTTGTTTTATAACATTTTAGCCTTATATGTTAGTATCGGCAGTGATTGCTTTTTCTCGCAAAAACTGTAAACAATCACAAACAAAGAAATTTAGGAAATATTCGAGACCCTGTAAAGCTTATTCTTCAATAATTTTAAAATACGATCTTTCGAATTTGCAAAACTAATCTGGTTAAATGCAACCTGCAACCTGCATTCCTTTGGCAGTGGCTACATCTTCATCTTTATCTTCATCTTTGGTAATTTGTGCGTTGGTGCTTGATTTCCGACTTCAGTCCAGAAGTATTTTAATGCTCCCACATTCTCGGAGCGTTTATAATGAGACTAGAAAGTTAAAATCAAGGTCTGTTGTAAATTCAGCAAACAATAGAGTGTACTTTGCTCAGAGGACGGTAGTGCAGTCATCAAGGACATCGCTGCTTGTATTGTTGGAATAAGGCAAAAGCAACAATTACAGAGACTGGGCACTGTGATCTGAATACATTGTCCCCTTACAAAGCTGTGTTTGAAGTAAACTTCCCTATCAACAATCCCAAACATTTTACAGAAAGAGTAATAAGATATCTTGAAGTAACGCTTATTTTTAAAAGCAATAGACAATATTCTTCCAGTTTTATTTTTCATTAGGTGAGAAAGTGACATGTGACCAATTTTTCATATCCGGATGCTTTCAGACTATTTAAGAAGACATGGCTTTCAATCAACATCAGTTGTGTGAAAAACAAGTTAACAAAGTACAACATTGTTTTTATCCTCATGAGTTTGTACTGCAATGATCAAAGGCATACAATCCTACACTGAATTTAGTATTTTTTGCGATCCCTTTAGATACGATTACTTGGATACGATTACTTTTTTAGATACGATTTTTAAGTAATATCTAAAACAGACTCCAGAAAATGTATGAAAAGAGATTATCATCGCTTGGATTCGTTTTAAGAAATGCCATTTTATCGTGGTTTATGGAAGAAAACAAAAACCTGTTTATGAACCTGATATCATTGGTGTAATAAAAGGAACGGTATGACATAAACTTTATAAGGCTTCTCTCCTAGAATACGGGCTTCTGCTGATACACAAGCTACTCAGTTGTTAAACGCATAATTTCGAATCTTTATTTATATATCATATCAATAAATTATTATCAATAGAAGTAAACACTAATATTCAGGATTAATGTAGAGGTAACCTGACCACTTATTAACAATTGTTTTCCTTATTTATTCAAGGCCAAACTTAATCATACCATACACAAACATTTTCATTAAAAATATTGGATATGACGAAAGTAAATTTTAAAAATCTAGAATGAATATCAATACACCTTGAATAAATAATCGCAGACAAAGAATATTTAGGAAATGAGTCATTCGAGACACTGTAAAACTTATTCTTCACTTTATCTTATATATTTATCTATGATACATTAGTCTAATCATACTGATTATATTAACATTCCTTTGTAAATTCTGATCAAAAACTCGAATTTTCTGGATACTCAACATTTTCGTACTAACTGTCATTTGCTAATCGGTGATTTAAGATTGTTTTAACTGTATTTCTAATGTAAGAATTCTTTTCTGTGTTTCAAATTATGTCGATATACTAAAAAAGGGGTTTGAAGAGATTAATAGAAATTTCAAATTATTAGGTACAGCTAGCAGAAAAATGACCAGTCAAATGTGAGACATAGGCTTGATGATAGCAATCGACAGTCGCACATACCGGTGATTCAATCGAGTTTCTCCTCTGACTTATACGACTACCACACCTTTTAAGGCAATCAATTCGAGAACGGATTGTACGTTGTTTGGTTATTAGAAGTTTAAACTGATTTCATGGCTAGTTATTGCATTCTGATTGCGTTACGTTAAACATTGATGGCGTTATATATTACGGAAATGTAATAAGAATCTTCGAGTGATAAGATAACCGAAATCCAAAATTTCAAGGAGGAAGTATAAAGGAGTTATTTTCGATTCACTCACTTTGTGACGGTATTTTTTTACTTCCATACTTCTTTATTTTTTTCAAGTTGATTGTAATTTATAATAATAGTGTCGGTGAAACAGATAAACCCGAAAAGATGAGGACCTTTCGCCCTTTTTGAATATAAGTTTAAGATTATGACCTTAAGAACCTTATAGTTATTCTTTTAAATTTGATCTCCTAGGTATAATAAAGTTGCCTTCATGATTTATTGCTAGTTCATTTAAGGGGGTACGGCACTGAAAAGGGTGAAATTTTAAACAAAGTTAAAAATTTGATGTACCAATTTTTTAATGTAGAATAGTGTAATAACAATTGAAAAATATAAATTTATTTTTATTTGTTTTTGTTAGGCCAGAAAATGTTTTTCTGACGAATTGTACGATGTTTTTTAAAGATTGATATTCCACAAAAACTATTGATTTGATTTTCTTATACTTAACCATTTTTAAGGTCAAGACCTAAACTTCATATTTAGGTAGAATTATGGAATTATCTCTTATAGTTTTCCTTTGAATTAAAATTACTTTTCAAAACTTAGAAAAATTACACCATTTAAAATATTTGTATTTTTTTGTAAAATTGAACTTATCATTATAAATCTAACTAAATATTAAGGTAAACATCTATTGACCACACTGTAAAAGTTTGAGCAATGCACCTTTATAAGTTCCCAAGATATACTTATTTATGTATTGAAAAACACGAAAAATAAACTTTCGGAAAACTGCCATTGAATGGAACTTGAACAGTGCATCCGACTGTTATTTAATTTGTGTATATTTATTTTTTTACGTCATTTAGCATAAAAAAGGACGTAAAGAACAAAATAGGACAAAAAATTAATTCCCATAATTTATCGATTTTTTACCCATTTTCAGTACCGTATCCCCTTAACTGCTTTTAGCGAATTTCCCCTATAGGGAAGAAGCTATTACCGTAGGTCTCATGGTAAGACCTAAGCCCAAGACCATGATAACTTTTCGTTTTGGGGCCACCAGAAGCAAAAAACACAATTCGTTCGAATTTTTATATATATATATATATATATATATATATATGTGTCTGTCAGCACGATAGCGGCCGTAAATATGGTCCGATCTTAATGAAATTTGGTACAGACATGTAAAGTGGTAATCCCTCGGACGAGTTCGTAAACCAGCCCGATCGGACCACTGGGAGGGGGGGTTAAGGGGGATAAACCCCCCGAAAAATGGGTTTTATGAGTTTTTTACATAGAAAAATAAAATTTATCGAATTTTTATTGGCACAATTGAATTCAGCTCAAAAAAACAAACAATTCAGTATTTTGAATCACCCCTCTATGTCTATTGGTTACCGAGATATTGAAAGTGGTAAACACAGTACGTTGTCCCAATGTTAACCTTATGGGAAATAAGTAAATTTCCATATCTCGGTTATTTCTCAACAAATCTTAATAAAACTTTGTAAATAGCTTCTTCTAGTTCAGATCTACTAATTATTAAATTAAAACCACTCAGTTTTAATATACCTGTAGCAGCAAACCTGCATACTCATTCCCCATGTTATTCTTATGGAGCTTACCAAAACATGTCAAATCTCGCTATGTTGGATTGAAATATGTTGTTTTGCATTTGAAATTCGCTGAGTATGCAGGTCTGCTGCAACGGGGGTATTACATTAATTACGTTCTTCAGTGAATTTAATAAAAGATTTAGTCGCATACGAAACTTACTTCTCACCTTAGCTGCCACACTATTAGTTTGAGGTTTCATTTGCGCCATTGGCCTGTATATTGATCGGCGTCCACGATGTTTGTTGATGTTTATAAGAACTACTAGTAGTTAACATGCGCTGCTTAACATCTTTTAAGTCTCCGTATATTTTTTGTTTGGATTGTCTGCTAAAAAACAATATTCATTTTGATGAGTTACTTAAAATTTATATTCTCATGTTAAATCATAAAGAAAAAAGCAATACTAAAAATACAGTAGTATACTCAATAAGGGCGTCAAGACCCTTCCCTCCAGACTGATATTGATCAATTTTGTTTCCTACATAACGTCACATCGAGCTTTCTCCAAAACCTAAATTATGAGAATAGGGATGGTGTTTTCACAACAAATAAACTCTAACGGATTTAATGAGTATAGTTTGTTTATCTGTAATGTAATGAAAAATATATCACAAGCACCGTCACAACTTTTGAAATTATTTGTTATGGTGTCCGCATAACCTTAACTTCTCCAGCAATCCTCATTCTGGAAAGAGGAAAATATCTGATCACTTTTGATTTCACACAAAACCAAAATCTCCCCGCTTTATTGCTATGCCATACCACAATGTAGACCTGAAAGCCATATTACAATTGGCAATAGCGCGCGGAGTAACAATACAGAATAGTACTAACTAAGCTTTTTTTTATGAAAAGTTAATCTAAAAAGATAAGCACAAAGTAATTTGAAACGAAATAAGTACTAATAGTGTTTTTTCACCCATTGATCTTGAAACTAATTGGCTTTTGGTGTAAATTTCTTTTGGTGTAAATAAATTAAAAATTCATAATGAATTTTTAAAAGGAATAATACAACTACAACGCGAGAGCTTTTGGATTCTATAATAATTTCGAGCCATTGTTTGTCTTACAATGTGGAAAATTTAAGGAGGACAAAATAGGGCGGGTGAGTTTGTTTGGTTATATCAATAAACTATTTTATGATCACAAGCTAAAGTAAACCAAATCAACAAAGTTTTGACAGCTCAACAAAAAAATTGATTTAGCTATTTCAGCAGAGGTTTAGCAGACGATTTTATGAGCCTACAGTTTTGCCACCCGCATACATGAAATCCCGCAATGTGGTGCACCATAATAGCACATAGAGCGTAGTTGAATTCTGTATCTCCCTAGTGCTAAAGATATTTTGTCGTTTGTACCTTATACAGGTAAAATACCCTAGTTCGAGCCTGTGTGCTTGGTTGAAACTGTTGTTTTTAATACTTCCTCAAACATTCTTACATTGACAATACATGCCATGAAATACATTTTTACAAAAGTAAAAAGAAAACAGTTTGAGGAGAACGTGATAAGATACAGAGTGTGAGAGCGGCGTGTCGCGGCCGCCCACCGCAGATACCAGCTACATGTGTCAGATGGGCGATAGCGACAGTCACTTCCTCCTCCCGACACTGACATTATTATTAGGCTGCCTAAATGGGCCATCGCCTATCTGATCTTAATTTGTTCGATCGCTTCTGGAATGGCAACAAGATTTATTCCTCCTCTTGTGGGGCCCCGGAAAGTTCACGTGGATTCATTTTTATTACGAATCTTTTGACAACGGTTTTTGTTATATTGCATGTCAAAAAGTGCGAGTTGAAAGAGAGGTTTTAAGTAAATTCGATTAGGACGCTAGGCTATTTTATTATGAGTCAGTTTCACTTTAAAATTCAGTTCATAACTCAAGTAGGAGTGTGGTTTAGATTTACTGAACTTGATAAGATATCAGGAATTTAAGATAACTAGTACAACTCAACTCTATGTTAATGAGTAAGGATGTGCCAGATTTATACAAATTCAAATTCAAATGCTTTATTTCTCATAATATTTGTATACAAAATATGCGACAAATTTGGTGAATTGTCATTCTTAATACTAAAAACAACAAAATCCTTTTCTAATATAAGATACATTTGGGCAATCGTTTTAATGACAACTTGAGTGATATTATGTTGTTTAAAAACAACATAGGAAAGCTCAAAATTTATTTAGCTAGTTCTTAAAGAATTTAGATAAAGAACAAAATGCCTGTGTCACAAGCCAAGCTTTAAGAGCCCGTTTGAAAGCTGACAATGAGTTGATCGCTCTTATGTTTCCTGGCAAATTGTTGAAAAAGCGAATCCCTGCATAAGCCGGGCTTTTCTCAAATGATGCTCTTCTATGGGGAGGAAAGCTCAGCATCGATCCCTGTCTTGTATTGAATCTATGAAAATCACCAACTTTACTTAATGATGACATATTTTTGAAAGTCAAAATTAAACCATCCTGAATATAAAGTGAAAAGACTGTTAGAATATTGTTCTGTTGGAAGATCTGCTTACAAGGATGCCGAGGACAAAGACCAAATATAACTCTCAAAATCTTTTTTTGGCATTTAAGCAATTTTTCTAACAAATGGGAATTTCCCCAAATAGCGATGCCATAACGCAGTAAACTCTCACAGTAACCACGGTACACATCAATAAGCACCTCCTTGCTGCAGGTTGGTTGAAGAATCCTAATGGCATACAGAGCAGAATTTGTGCGACGTAAGACTTTTGATATTTGAGTCTGCCATGAGAGGTTTGGTCAAATGTAATTCCTAAAAACTTGATAGTGTCAGAAGACTGAAGAGAAGGTATTTCCAGATCTGGGAAATCTCTTCTATTGAGTTTGAAATGTACAGTGCTGGTTTTGGTCATGTTGAGTAATAGTCCATTGTCCTCAAACCAGATCTTAAACTTAGATAAAATATCTGTCGCCCTATTTTCCAAATTCCTGAAGATCATTTCCAGTTACCAAAACAGACACGTCGTCAGCAAACATATTGAGATGACTATGATTGACCTCAGAAACATGAAGATCGTTTATGTACAAAATGAATAATAATGGAGAGATTACACAGCCTTGGGGTACTCCAAGCTCTATGGTCTTGTAAGAAGAAGAAAAATAACCAGAGGAATTGTTAATCAAAACTCTTTGCTGCCTACCAGACAAAAATGATTGAAACCAGTCAAGTGCAACTCCTCTCACCCCATAACGGAACAGTTTGTTTAGGAGAACCGTGGCTTATACAATCAAACGCTGGAGGAGTTGTCACTAAACTGTTCTGAATTATAAGAATTCAAAAACTTTTCAAAACATCAACTTGATTTAATTTTATATACTGTCATGGCTATTATAATTATTTTGTTTATATCTTAGTGTAATAATAAAATTGTTTTATGGAAAATTAATCAAGCTGTGTAGGTAATAATAAATATTTCGATCTAGTGTCAGTAAATATACAAAACCTTCGAATAAATTTGTTTCTCAAAGAATATTTAAGCGAATACGTTGCAGCGCTTACAAAATGCTATACTAGCACTTGCAACCATGCTAAAAGTACAACTAAGCAAATTTAGGCTTATTTTTTGGTGGTTGAATACCTTAACTGTTCACGTAGACTGTTTGACTGTTGTTTGTTCGGAATCCATTGTTGGTGATGGTGATTTTACATATTTATTTTTATTTTTGCTGACATTTGCCATTACTGATTACTAAAAACAAGTTTCACGACGTTCTGGGATCTGGAATCTGGAAAGTAAAAATTCTGGACAGAGTTGTTAGTCATTACCCTATGTGCAGACACTTTATTTTCCCTGTCTTTCAACTCTTTGTTTAAGATTTGTAGCCATACTAGCCTTATTCCAAGTGAAGATTGACTGATTGGTTGGTTTACTAGTTTTTTGTATGGAGCTACAATTAGTTTTCTACTAATTGAAAAACAGGGCAGGGGGGTTTCTACTAATTGGTAGGGTTTGATTGACAGCTATGTCCATACAAATTGTCATTACTACATTCGTTAGAGGAGCTTTCTCTCAAATAAAAGTGTTGAAGATTTAAATTTCTTTATAATTTGACAACAACAAAATTCTTTCTTAGAATTGAGAATGCTGCTGCGATCTTAGAGGCTGTCAAATATGTAATTCTTATTGGATTTTATAATGGAAATTAGGACAAGCTACACGGCAGTTTGCATCACCGGTAAATATTTTTTTGCATAGCTAACTTGTAAAGCTCGTGCTTTTGCGTAGTTCCAAACTATTATTAATTTTAGCCACTTGATTACTTATCAGTGTAGTATCAAAATTATTTCCTCAGCAATAGTATATTCTTTTTAATTGTCGTCGAAAGTCCCTCATCACCTCGTGGTCCACATACCCGGCCCACAGTCCGCTCTCCCCAGCATCGAAACTTCCGCCCTCTCACGTCATCGTTCACACTCTGTAATTTCAGTCCTGTCCAGTTGTGACCTCCATAAACCCCGTTGCAGGATCGAGCCTTGTTTTTGTGAAGCCGCTCCACTTGTGTTCGGCGCGGGCTGTAAAGAAGGTTTTTATTACGGCGTTTTAGTGTGCGTTTTGACTCCGCGATAAACAAAACCGTTGACAGTAAAGTTATTAACATTGATTATCAGGCGTATCCGACTCGTAAACTATACGGGAAAACTCGTAAATTTAATTGTAATGCTTTTGACGTGTTGCGTTGCAATTTACTCTTTGAACGTTTGCTTTGTGTTTGTTCTTTTTGTTTTTCTCATCAAAGGTAATAAATTAATCATATTTTCATCCTGTTTTGGTGATTGGTTGAACTGGAGCTATCTACATTTTTGAGTCATTTGGAGTCATCAGTTTTTGTAAGTAGAGCCGCGAATTAGCTAAAGGTGAGCTTTAGATTTGGTTTGGAATTTTCTGATCTTGAAAGCTGAACACTAATGCTTTTGGGAACGCGAATAGATAATGGAAACTGGTCTGATAGCGCTGCATCTGGTCTGCGCTGGTCTGATTTGGTTGCTGCATTGAGTTACGTTGAATCAACATTACATTCAATTTATACTAGTTTTTGTAGTAGTAAAATATGCGGTAGAAAGTTGTTCTATAATAAAAAGTTATGGTTAAAACCCACTATCCCATTAGGTCATTACTTGTTAATGAATCGAAAGAAATGTAAACTTTTTAATACCTCATACCTCAGACCACCTTCTTCATCAGCGACCACAGAGTGGGTAGATGGCATCAATGAACAAAACTTAAATATACTAACATACTATATATATTTACAACTAAGATGGGGGCAGGATTGACCTACATCTTTGCTTTACATGCCTAAAAAAATCCTCTATGAAATAAAGAGGGTTTAACTCCAACCAAGCCTCAACTCTTCTCTTAAATTTGGGTCCCGGAAGGCTCCTAAATAATATATACTAAGTAAATGTTATAATTAACTGGCTTGGGAAGAACAGGTATTTATAACAATGATTTTTATTAATATTATCTCTTCGACTTTAATTGAGTATATACTGAATATATCTGGTCAGTGGGTTTTAACAGATAACATATAGAAGTCATGAAACATGTAATAGGTCTAGACTCAGAAATCATCTGTAATTCAGATTATAATTAGCGGTAATTATATCAGAGTTTGGAATGTTTACTTTCAAAATTTCAGCAAATGTACTTATGTATTTCTTATAGTCAGTTGACGAAAATAGTTGTATACATTGTGATCAGTTTTTGGATAAAAAAAAGTATTTTTGAACTGAAATATTGCAAGTAAAGACAATATATTTTTTTCTTTTCAGTCGGAAATATTTTGAACAGCCAAGATTGAAATTACTTGCAAGATTAAATAACTTGCAAGATTGAAATTACTCTCACGACAGTTTTTACAACATTATTAGTTCAAAGCGTTGCTAATATCACATAGGTAACGTTTATTATCTATTTGATAATTATCTCTTTTGGTCAGTGGATTAAACTAGTACTATGTGGGTAGCAAAATACTATAAAATTTATAATTACATGAAATAAAATCATTACCGTAACCACTCAGCAGATTTGTGTATGTTTTCTTTAGCCTCGTGATTTCTAAAGCTAATGACTTTCAAAACTTTGATATAGGTTCTTTTTACACATGTCACTACGTCCCTAAAAGAACTCTTTCAAAGTTACCAAATTAATAATTTTTGAAATCTATCATTTGTATTAAACTAATGTGTTTTCTCCCAAGATTACAAACATCAGGTGTTATCAGGCCTCCGTTTGAGAAAGGATTCGTTCCTCTCGGATTACAAGGGCTGCGATATGAAGCCTTATCCCCTCCATCTCCTGGTCTTTCGGCGCGTCTCTTTCATCCCTTCAAACGCTGTTTACCTTCCTTCGTAAGCATATAAACGTTGATTTTTATCTTTTTAGTGGTGAGACTCTATTTTTGAAATTGCCAAAAAAGCTTTAAAAATTCTTTTTAGGTCTAGTAATTTAAACGCCAATTTTTTGTTATCATACATGAAAACAACGGTGATGCATAAGCCTACAATCCCTAACTCATCACTAGTTAGTTAACGGTGACTGCCTGTCCCTGTAGAGCGTTGGGACGAGGGGCAGGCGGCGCGGCAACAAACGCAACGGTCGTTATAATAAAGCTTTAAAGCTTACAGAAAACCTGAAAATGTTTAACGGGCAATGTTCTAATAAGCAAAAGGATGTATGAGTGATCCTCATTGCCACATAGATTGATATAACAAAAGTAGCAAGTACTGATAAAAAAGTAGCAAGTTTAAGTATATGGTTGAAGAAAACGATAATTATAGTTGATCATGAGTAAATGATAGTAGTAAAAACATAGGCTCATAGGTAACTTTGATGAATGAACATTTTCTCTTAACAAAATTACTGTTGTTCAAAGTTTTCACATTTATCAACAAAATGGGCAAACTTAAAATCATTAATCTTTACGAACTCACAATTATCCCTTCACTCCTCGTTGACTGTTGATGTAGAGTTTCAAACATCAACAACGTTAGTAAATATTGTTTTAGTTCATGATTGTCGATGGAAAAGTAGCTGTATTGGGGTTTGAAAAGATCACAATATTGTATGTATTTAGTGTTATCATATTTGTGAATAGTATTAGGCTAGTTAAATTCATTTCTTCTTCTATCCAAACCCGTGTGATTATGGTATTTCCCCAAATAATTTATATTACTAGCTGATAACTCCGACTTCGCCCGGGAGATTATTTTCCTCTTGGTATAGTCTTGTTGTTTCTTAGGACTGAATTCAATTGTTACCATAGTAGCTATTTAAAATGGTAACCATTGTAACCATTCAAAGCACCCAAAAATTCCTCGACATGGATCCCTTTCGGACGATCCTGTGCCTAAGTCCTTAACGATATCAAAACAAAACCAACATAGTGAATAACATGAGATTCCAAGCATTAATTTGACACCAAGATCAAGTTCCTTCAACATTTAGTTTTGGCTGTAGCTCGAAATATAGCACCCACATCTCTCTTTATAAATATACATTTATTTATTTATTATAATAATAAAGGTTTTTTCTTCGACTTGGAATTTTGATCATCCATAAAATAAATTCCTTATTATTAAATGGCAGCATAAACCATAATATATATTCCTTAAAAAAAACCATAAATAAAAGCAAGTTGCCTCAAAGAGTGAAATATCACCAGTATTATTTAAAATGCAAATCGCATTGGGGGAGAAACGATTTAGAGGAAATTCTCCTCCAGTAATTTGATCAATCAAAACCGTTTCAATCTTCGGCTTCCAAATAATAGATACTGACAAATAAAAACAACGGAGAGTCTAAATTTCTATGTAAAGAATCCAGCATAAATATTTTAGCATTATTCGGAAAATATTTCTGCCGAGTTTTTGGCCATTTTGTAAGTTTCAAAAAATGTCAGATCACTGATAAAATAGTCAACAAATGTAAATATTGCTTTTTAATTGTGTTATTTATGATTTTAGAAACAAGAAAATATATATTGAACATATCGTTTCAGTGATCAACATAGTGAAATAAAGCCTAGTATTTAATCCAAGAAAATATTTTGTCTTGCTGAAATTAATGCCTTTCGCATGAGGTAAAGCTTTTTATTGAACAAATAATGAAGGCTAAAACGAAGTTGTTACAATTTCTTTACCAGTAAAAGTTAGCCTTTCATTTCGTTCCCGCTTTAAAGCAATCAGAAGTGAATTGTTTAGACTAAAATACCTGGATCCCATGAAATTTTAAAGAAAACTACTTATAGCTTAAGGAGCTAAGATTTTCGATTTTACACGTGATAGAAAGGAATTGATTTTTACATGGTTTCTGTAATTGCTGTTACTGTAGTCAATAGAAATACAGTCATATGTTTGATTTTCAATTAAATTACTTCATTTTTATGTAAGATAAAACTAGATGAGCGAATTCTTATACGTTACAGAGGGATAACTCATAAATAGCAAACGCTCGGTTTGTTGTTGCCAGATTGCCCATGAATTACTGAGCCGATTTAGCCTAATTAAGGTTTACGAGAGCAGAGTTGTTTAAGTCTTTAGCTTCCATCCATTTGAGCAAGTCTCTGAATAAGCTCATAAACAATATCTACCTTTAAAAGCTTCTGATCGTAATACCGAAGGTTTGCACTACGGTCTGCCCACTCTTGTATGGCAAAACGACTCTATTTGTCTCCCAGATATGTATAAATCTCTGCGACCATATCTTAGTGGTGACTTTCACTGAGATATATGCACTACTGTGGCCATAAAATACACTCCACTTAGTTTCACATTACTCTTTTAGATGGCCTGCTTGTAAAGTAGATTGAGTATGAAATTTCCCTTTACAAAACCGACTAACAAACTTGTTTAGGTGACATTAATTATTTAATTTTTTAGGTTAATTGAAATAAATAAATAACAATAGTAAAAATGAAACAGTTTAAGATAAACAATATATTTGATTTCACAATCCCCTTTTCGGATTTATGTAAATAAGTAGATATAGTCCTAATATTACCGAAGGATACAACAAATGGACGGATGAATGAATAAAAAAAATCTGATGCATTCCATTATGTAAATTTGGAATATTATTTATATTGACACGAATAATATTTTATAAATGGTGATACTGAAGCTTGAGGATAATAACTTTCATTAGTTCCTAGGTATAAAAATCTTATAATCCCACATATTATCTATGGAAACGCTACCAACGGTATAAATCCTCCTCTGCAGGTGAAATTCGCTGAAGGACTCCCTCAAAAACAAATCTATAATTTTCCAATGCAATCATAGACTATAGAACAAATCGAAAATATGGGGGAAAAATCGAAATACGCTCGATCTGCTCCACCTCGGCGTCGACCTCGCCCCCGGCTGCGGCCAGCACGCCCCCCGCTGGAATCTCCCGGCAGCGGACCCGTAATCGTGGGAGTCCGAGTTTCACCCGTGAGAACGCATTGTCTGCTGACGCGGGCTTCCCTGCGGCTGTGAAAATGAGTAATTTACTCTTGGGAGAACAATAAACATGTGGTGTAGTACAAAGTAATAAGCCGGGATGATAGTTTTAATGGTTTTAGTTCTGGTTTAGAACTGAATCGATTCGATTTTGTTTCAGAAATTAGTTGAACAAACGATGGTTTTTCCAAAAAGTAAATAACGCATTCTCACTAGATCCAGCCCTGTTGCCCCACCTCCTCGACTGAGTGTGCAGTCTAAAGGTCCACTCCCGGTCTCAATTTGAGCCAAGTCTCTTTGCCAACCGATCACGCACTTTATTCTGAGTTTCAAAATGTTGGTGTCCATTGAAAAAATCCCGCCAAGTGACTTAACCTAATAATGTTGCTTCTTTTAGTCCCTTACCACTCGCAAACACTTTCCAGCCTGAGAATTCCTTTAGTATAAATTCAAATTGGAGTAGATTTTTTAGCTCGCAAACTCAATTTAATAAATCAGCTCATTTGCATTCGACGGGATTTTATATGGACACGCTATTTTGAAGTTTGAAATGAGTGATCGGTTGGCAACAATACTTGGCTCAAATTGAGACTGCGAGAGAAGGCAGTCGCTGCGTTGGGGCAACAAGGCTAGATGAAATGAAATGAAAAAGTCTTTATTTGAGAGGCAAAGTTAGGACTTGCAGGTCCTCTCTACCACTCAACCTCTGGATGTGGGGCCAAAAGCATTATTTACTCTCCGGACGACCCTTGTACATTGAATTTCATCATTTTATTTTACAGTTACTGTAATTGTTTCACATAATTACTTTTACACGAAAAAATCACCATATGGTTTCTATTTAGTTTAGACGATTTGCTTAAACACATAGGTTCATCTCAGCAACAGACTTAAAAATAGTGGTTTTAATTTGAAACGATTATTCGTGTATTTTACCTTCGGCATTTTCTTCCTTTACAGCAAATAGTATATTTCGCAACAAGGGCCGAAAATGAGGTTTTGCAGGCTCGAGATCGTGTTTCAAATTCGAGACGAAGTCGAGAATTTGAAACGATCAAGAGCTGCAAAACCCTTTCGGCCGAGGTGCGAACGCTATTTTTCACCACACTACACAATGAAATATACCCTAAATAATTTAAAAAAACTGATTATTATTTGACTCACTTGAAAACAAAACACAGCTGTGACAATCATATGATCGCAACTATCCTGTCTTGAATGCCGTATAATTTTGTGATGTTCTGACGTTGTTTCAAGCAAATAAACTATCAGCTGACTTTCGGCCCTAGGGCCCCTAACGTTTTCGGTCCTGTGGCGGCAAACAGTGTGTTTCGGTCCGCGTTTGACGTTTGTAAAACAGGTGATTTCGTCGTAGTGTGGTGAAAAAAGTTTTCATTTCCATTTTGCCATTAGCATCATATTACGTTCCGGTTTTCAAAAAACAATTTTGTCCATGATAACACTTTTCTTACGCAGCTCCCAAAGCTCATTAAAGTAAATTTATTAAGCCTTGCTGTGAAGCCTTCAAAGCGATAGGGCTTTTAAGTTTTTAGTTGTTATTTTTGACAATGAAAACCATTCAGGCCGACCAAGAACGTTTTATTTTTGTATACGGTTATGGTTCGTAAGTAAGATTAAAGTAATTTTTAATTAATCCTTTTTAGAACGAACGCTTTCTTTCGAAACTTAAGTGTCAAAAAGTAGGAATAGTGCTGCAATAAAATAACCACACAAGTCCTTGGATAACATTCCAAGTACTCCTCACTCTGGTAACCTCTAATCAAAAGATAGTGAAATAATAAATTATTCCTTGTATCCATTCCCATCCTCCCCTAATCAATTTCAAAGAAACGCTCAAAACAGTCCGGCTATAGTTTAATTTCAGGGATATCATCGTCATTCTTTCAGAGACCTCTATTTGACCTCGTTTCCTGTCCGACTGCCAGTCTGTCTGGCTCCCCCTGTCTTACCCAGAACCTCCTTTAACCTGACCTAACTCCTCCCCCGCCCGGAATTCGCCCGCAAGCAACCCATTATTCGAAGGGCTAAGGTGTACAAAATCATAGGTTTGGTTTTTTTGTTTTGGTAGTATTTTACAATAGCTATCTTTAGAAATGGGGTTGAGTAATTTCATTTTACTCACTTTGATCAAAGTGTATTTTTTAACTGTATTAGTAACGTTCAAAACCTATACAGTAGATTTTTTTAGTACTTAATCCTTCCTTATTCTCACGTCACTTGCCATCTGAAGTACTCCCATCGAGCAACACCGACGTTCTTATCCTCGCTTATTCGAAGCTCGCACATTTCCATTTCGGCTAAATTAAATTTTCCAATATTCTTATATCATTTACAGGTCTGAAGCGAAAATGCAATACTTCTTTATGAACTGACGGCATTCATTGCCTTTTATTAATAAACTCTAGTAACTTTTCACATTTTATCTCCGTGAGAAATTCTTTCCCGATATCTCCGACAACGCTGCCTTTGATCTGAGTATGAAAGCTCAAGTCAAGTAGGATTAATTCCGCCCTGGATGGAAGCTTGTAAATATGAAGTCTTATCGTTCACCTTATCGTCCGGATCCTGAAACGATCCTTTTATTTTATCACTTTTTTGTGGAGGTTCTTCATTTTCTTAAAAATGCAATAGTGGAGTTGTTATGACTCGAAACGAAGGTCTCCTATTTGATTGTGTTGATGCGAAATCATTATTTTGAATCTTCACTAAAGTACAGAAAAACAGAACACTTTTTTGGTAAAAGTGTTGCTAATTTTAATTTCGCAAATTTACAATATCGTTGAATTCAGATAAAAAAATTGGTAACATTTTACATAGATCCATTACCATTTAAATATGTCCACTGTTTTTTTAAATGTCGCAAACAAAAAACTGTAAAAATGTTCCATGATTGATAACCTTTTTTACAAATTAAGTGCTTGGCTTAAGTTGCCACCGGCTAATATAATGTCTGTGTTAAATTTACATATCTTATTAAATATATTAATATTTTGATATTAATATAGTTTTTAATCAATTTTTACTTTGGGGATGATTGTAAATGTAATTACTTGTCAAAAATAATGTTTCAACGTACAAAAATTGCAAAGTTGTTAGCCTGAAGTTCGCGTTCAGATCAACAGAATGAGAGAACTTGAGTTCATTAATCTTCGCAAGATCAAGATTCATGGTGGAGAGTTGCTTATCTTGACTGTGAAATTCAGTAATTCCAAGTCAAAACGGAGTTGATCATTTAGGTTATATTATCCGGTCAAAGTTTTGTCAACCGCGTTGCTAAAGTTGTGGCTTCAGCTTTAATTAATTTAATAATTATTTACATTTTGTATATCAAGTATGTTATAACTTTTGAAAGGTTTTCTTTAATTTACCATGTAAAATTCACAGAAAATATTGGCGATTTTCTATTACAGAACTGTTAAATATAGGTTTCATTTAAATTTAGGTTGAAAATCATCTTGATGTCTTGCTCGTTCATCGAGTTGTACACACTTCGAGTATCTTTTAAGTCATAAAATGAACAAAATTTGTTACATTTTAATAAGTGAAACTAAGTCAACCTTTTGTCTTCAAGTTAAGTATTTCCATCATATGCTAAATTTTGTCTACAGAATAGCAATTTAGCCTCAAACTATTTTAACAGTATACAAATACATCAGAATGATAAAAAGTACTCGTAAAGTACCATATTAGTAAAAACAGAAATACTATATAACTAAAAATGTAAATTGTCAAACACTTTTAACCTATCAAATATACCGCTGAAACAGTTTAACCTACATTATTAGATCTGTAGTTTACAACAAATCTTGTATAAAAAAAATAATGTAAAACCGCAAAGCAAAAACTCACCCTGCATTCTCATTAATGCCAAATTATTTGAGAGCGGAATCCTGCGATTCATGTAAATTGAGGCTCCTGCCTCATCTGTTGGTGATCGAAGATGTAAATTGTAGCATGAAATAATACGCGGGGTATAAAGTGAAACAGGCGCCGACTACAGGTAGGGAGATGATTAGAGACTGCACTCTGTCATTAGGCAAACTATTTCTCTGCAGTTTGCGGCTCCAATCGTTTCCGTTCTTGTACATCTATTATACGCGTTATTGGCTAGATTATTGGTTCGATCCAGATTCCCAATCTGCAATTGAGTTGGTGCAGAGTTCAAACAGAAACTGATCAAGTTTTCGTCAGTGGTATGTTTGGAGTAGGGTGGCAGGAGGGTATTCGTACAAGAAAGTTAGGGAAAAATCGATGATTTAATAAAAAAACAACATAACATCATGTTTTTATTTCAGCATTACTATTGCCTGATGAAACTAACCATGAATGACCGAATGGTCCCCCTGAAAATACCAGCACATTTAATTAACTCTGGTATTAAAATAGTTTTTCAAATCTAAACCTGATTAAGTGATCCCATAATTATAGCTTTTTTAAGTGTGGTGTGCCCTGAATTTTAAATAATTTTTTAGCTCCTATAAAAACTATATAAAAGTCCCTAATACTTTAACTAAACATCTGACTGATATATGTTCAAACAAAACTTTGTAAGAACGATCTCACGTTTTAAAAATTTGTTCGTTGCTAAATTTTGCAATGAAGGCTTTATAAATTTCGAAGGAAATGCCCGGAGTAATTTAATAAAAACATATTAGATTGGATTTTATTTTATTTCATGATTTTTAGTTTGATTCTATAAAAAAGTTTTATCAATACTATAAGTATATATATTTTTTTATTTCATTACTTATAATTAAGTATATTATTAATATATTAAGTATACAAGATATTTAGCTTTTTGTATGTTTTGAGTATAATATCAATCAGTATTTTTAATATTCTTTTTGCATAGGAAACGAAAAATAATTAGATAGCACTTTGTTACCATTGATTTTGCTAAGAGAAATAAGAAATATCTAATATTCATTATACAATGTTTGAGCTTGAAATTGATTAGTTTGTTAAAATTTTAAATTAAAACATTCTTAATGAATATCTGAGGAACATAATACAATAATTAATATCAAAATTGTAATTATACAATACTGTACATTCCAAGAATAAGTGGATTTTTTCATAAGCAATATTGATCTTAAATGAAGCCATATGAAGTAATACCTAAACTTGTAAAATCCTTTGTGAGTCAAGATTATAATATCAGAGGAAGATTATAGAGCTTGTTTTCTACTGTTAATAAACTGTTTTACTGCTTTTAATATCAGAACCGTGTGTCTTAGCAGCTTGTCATAAAACATCATGTTCTTAGGCTTCAATAATGAAACTACTACTACACATATGCATTATACGCGCCTTTCAAAAAATGTTTTTTCAAGTTTTATTTCATTAAAAGAACCTTATTATGTATTATTAAACATACAAATTTTATTAATGGGTTTGTGTAGTTCCGTCATTAACTATTGGATGTGTTAGTTATAATATTGTGTATTAATATATGTTAAATATTAAAATAAATGAAACTATTTTAGTAAGTTATTTATACAACCCATTAAGTATAAGTGCTTTAAATTTAGTATTGAATTGGTTCACTAATTCGAAGCTGAATTCCATTCAAATTCTTAATTATGTCTTACAACGTTTGCCTAAACTGTTCTGTTCTGTAAGACTCTATTCTGCTCTACAATTTATACTTTGTCGAGATAGTTCATGTTTTAAATTTTACCTTAAGTACTTTCGTGAAATAAGAACAATTTCAAAGGAGTCCACAGTTTGTCTGAAGCCTATCTGTTATGACGTTTTTCGTGCTTAAAATTTCTTCTACATTGGATATCATAAACATTTTAACGTAACACGTAATACTAATATGGGCGTTGTAGAAATATAATGATAGTTTATTTGTCCTGTAAGTGAAGAAATAGTAAATAAAAATGAGAAAAGTATTTACAGTAATAAATTATTTAGTCAAAAGGTAAGTAAAGAGATTAAATCAGACTCGAGAATCTCTTGAAATATCTACTTGTCATAATCTCATCCGGCGCTCCACAATGGCCAAGGATTCTTTTCAGTTTTATGTAAACCCTCTCAATGTTAACTGGTAATCTTTTCCAAGTGCTTAATCTAATTTAATTATGAAATGAGTTCAAGTTTAATTCCAACCAAACCTTTGTACCTGATGCTCGATTTTAATTTTTATAATATCTTTCTCTTTTTGACACACACCTTAGGAATACCTTTTTTAGAATCGTCGTCCTATATTTATTTTAATATTAATCTCTCTCATTAATATTTTTCCCAGTAAAAATGCTCTTTATGACATAGTTCACCTCATTTTGCTCCGGTTCTCTGATTCATAGTAGCAGTTAACGTCCCATATTTCTTCAAAAAATGCTCAGAAATGTTTACATCGATTTTGAAAGCAAAGAAAACTATAGATACCAAACATACATTGTGGAAAAGTACTTTTCGAAAACAGAACCTGTAATATATAAATAAATAAATAATAATAATAATCGATCAAATAAATTTTCGTTTGAAATCGTTCTAATCATATAATTTGAATAAATACCGAAGATTATTTGAGTGTAAAATATGTACATTTCGGCCAAATATCACAAAATCAGTTAACAAATAAGTTAAAATTTCCCATTCTTTAAATTCATGAATATATTTTAGACCAACTTAATTTTCATATTTTCTTATAGTGGTTAAACCTTCAAAATACTGAGAAATGTATTTAAATGTGCTATTCCTGTGTTTTAATATTTTTAAATTTGCTTCTAAAGTTCGTGTTCAGTAATTAATAAGAATCAATAAATTAAGAATAAATAATGAATAATAATAATTATTAAAAATAATTATTCAATAATTAAAAGAATAATTAATACGTTTCAAGAAAATATACGACAGTGGCGACAGTCAAGAAAATTATTGACTGTCGCCCGATGATGACTTCATAACAAAAGGCGGAACTAGCTACGCCTGCAACTTTTGAATTAACTTTCAAAATGGAAAAATATATTATTTTAAGGAAATCCAACAGCGTTTGTTAAATTGACCTCTCACCAGCTCAAAGATGAGTTCTAGAGGTTACAGTAAACCCTCAGTAGCTGTTAAGTCGGTAGAGGGCGGTGTGATCCAATCTAAACATTAGCATACAAATGAACGACGTCTCCGATACACACTTACCGCCTCCTGCCAGATAATGTCGCCCCTGCCTGCTGAACTCTCTCCAAACAACTATCTGGATTCAATCCCACGAATACGTATGCATTGGATGGCTTGTTTGAATAAAACTCATTTATACATTCTCCCTAAATGACATGATATCCAATTATGTCATCCCAATCGTAAAATGTAGTCCGTAGGATGGCGTTTGATAATACTTAACACTAAACAAAAAGAGAAATAAATATGTACCAAGTTGAATTTGAATTTTCAAAAAGTACTTATTCTTGTTCCACTCGCTCGATTGCGATGAAGGCGTCAAGACCGGGACTCGAGATGCCTTTAACGATTTTTAAGTTTCAATTAATTGACCATTAAATAAATAAATTTTATTATAGAATTTTTATTATCTTCGTGTCCCAAATCCTTGAAAGCAGACGCCTTGATTTTTTACTTGGTGGTAGTCAATCCTGCTTATCAACAAATCCTTAAAAACACAAATCCATAAAAAATCAAACTGATTCGGCAACAGTTTAATAGGTATTAGCATCGACTAGGTCCCTGTTTAAGAGGAGGCTAAAGGCAATTCGGTGTCGCCCTTGCGGTCGAGATACGTACTAAAATCACTCAGCAATGGTAATCGGAAAAAGTAGTGTGACCAGTAGTATCCAGTTATTCTAAAATTATGGTCTTAACTAGAATATAAAGTACGGTTTTCCACTCTTATGTCCAAAATATAGCTTCAGAGACTGATATATTATCGTCGCTCATTAAATAAGTGTTCAAACAGTAATGAATGTAGTAAATATTCCTCCGCGGGGTCGGCGATTAGCGCGTGTAAACGTTCACGCGGTCGCATTTTCCGGCGATGTATTTTAATTTAGAGAAATTAATTTTATTGCACCTCGAAGACAAATAAATTCAACACTAGGTTCGTGAAGTACATTTTTCATTTTCCTTTTACATTCTGAGTTATTTCAGCTCAAAATATCAACTAGCTAAAACCCAATATTTGAACTCTATTGCAAATTACTCTTGTATTTGTTAATATATCGGGAAAATAAAAAATGTATATTAAAAGGATTTTTTTTCTTTTCATTTTGATACGTGGCTTATTGTCGTACGTTGAAAAATAACGTCAGGATATGGTTTTGCGCTATGTTGAAACCCGCGAAAATCATGACAACACCGTTGTGTTTGGGAACGCTTTTCGTCCATAATTTTCTATCAAAAATAAAAACGACATATATCAAATTGAAGAGAAGAACAAATTCTACAAAAAAATACCACTTTAATTACTTTTTATACGATCACGAATAATCAGCCTCTGAATTTGCATAGTCCAATTTACCTAATTAATAATCACTTAAAAATCATCGGCTGAACTTAAGGTGTAATCATTCATTTACCTTTCTTATAATCGTGGAACCAAATGGTAATATTTTGTAGGGTTTTTTCTCCTCTTTAATTTGATATATGATGTTTTCATTTTCGATCGAAAACTTTAGTCGGAATGCGTCCCCGCTCACAAGGGTGTTTTCATGGTTTTCGCGGGTTACAACCATCGATGTAAATACAACATCGTACAATACCATATCCTGACGTTATTTTTCAACGTACGACAATAAGCTACGTATCAAAATAAAAAAAATAAATTCATTTCAATATGCATTTTTTTATTTTTCCGATATTTCAACAAATTCAAGAGTAATTTGCGTTAGAGTTCAAATAGTGCGTTTTAGCTAGTTGATTTTTTGAGCTAAACTAACTCAGAATATAGAAAGAAAATTAAAAATGTACTTCACGAACCTAGTGTGAATATATTTGTCTTCAAGGTGCAATAAAATCATTTTCTCTAAATTAAAATATGTCACCGGAAAATGCGACCGCGTGAACGTTTCCACGCGCTAATCGCCGAACTTGCGGAGGAATATTTACTAAATTCATTACTGTTTGAACACTTATATAAATGAGCGACGACATTATATCAGCCTCTGTAGCTATATTTTGGACTTAAAAAGTAGAAAAGATTACTTTATATGCTAGTTAATACCACAATTTTAGAATAACTGGATATTTACTACATCACACTACTTTTTCCGATTATTATCGCGGAGCAATTTTAGTACGTATCTCGACCGCGAGGGCGACACCGACTTGCCTTTAGCCTCCTCTTAATGATGATTTCCACTTAAGTTGGTTTTCACTTGGGTCTATGATGTATCAGCCTTTGCTGTTCGCATAACATTCGATACTTATAAATCCTTTACAGCATTTTTGTTATCAAGAAATATGTTATTACATAAATAAATATAACCTGCACAAGTAAAATGAGCCGATTCCTCGCAAAATGTAGTAGCACTATCGGAGTAACATCTGGTGTATAGTCTTGTGTGGGCATCTTTGTTTTTGCAGGAGCGCCAAATACAAAGGATAGATTTATTGGATAAAGAAGTGTCAGGTAATTATGCTGTCACTCAGCCGAGAGTCCTCTGCCAACACAAATCGTCTGTTTGATCGCTTAATCATTAAAGAACGCTTAGCTTAATTAAAACATACCGGAAGTGCCAGAGCCTTACAACTGATAAAAATCTTAATTAATTGTCTTTCAAAACTGATTATTGTTATATCTTGCAACACGTACGTATTTGTAAAAGAAAAATATTTGAGTCATGTTATAGGTCAATGAATATATTTGACTTTCTGCTGTAAAACGCATGCTATTTTCTGAGAACCATTGGCTAAGAAACCGACTGTATTTGTATTTGTATTTTTTTTAAGAATTCTGTGCCTGTTTATCAAGATTTTTGTAAGTTAAAGATTGTGAAGATAGTAAATGTTCTCAGAATATAACATATTCTCATTCTTGACATGAGATATAAATAACGTTGTATAGGGGTCTGTTGATGGATGATGAGAATTAGGGGAAAGCAAAAACATCCGTCTTACTCCATAACCCCCAAAACTGTTCACTCTAGACTTACATTTATTGCATTTTTGTCATCAATTGGCGAATTCCTTAAGGCAATTCGGTATATTCTCTTCTACGGCGATTGTAATCTTTACGTGTTATTTTATATGAACTGGTATTTTCTATTCGTACAATAGGAGAATAAATGCAAACAGACATGGCCGATGGTCATTGATCTTATATTAATTTTATTTAATCCAACATGTTTGCAGTATTTACTATGAACAACAATAGATGCCTTTACCTTAATTTCTTGCGTAAACTAAAAGCTTCATGTTGACCAAATAAAATAATACCTTTTTCATGGTTGGTCTCAAAGAGGACGCAGTTACTTGAAGGATTGCACGTTCATTGTTACACAGAGATATTATTATGATTATTTTCTCGGTTTATATCTGCGATAGTAAAGTAAGCTATTACTAGCTATATAATTGCAATACGGTGATTCTGTGCTAGAAGGCACAGAAAACCGTGCCATGCTGTGATTCCAGTCGCAGGAAGGCCAAGGATACAGCGCTACTGCTTGACCGTGACGGCCACATTCCTCTCCTGGAGCCTACCGTAGAGCGATTCTCCCACCCTCGCCTCGCCCAAGCAATACGGCGATTCGGTGCTAGAGTGTACGGGCCCCAGTCGTAGGAAGGCCAAGGATACAGCGCTCCTGCTTGACCGTGACGGCCACATTCCTCTCCGGGAGCCTACCGTAGAGCGATCCTCCCACCCTCGCCTCGCCCAAGCAATACGGCGATTCGGTGCTAGAGTGTACGGGCCCCAGTCGTAGGAAGGCCAAGGATACAGCGCTCCTGCTTGACCGTGACGGCCACATTCCTCTCCTGGAGCCTACCGTAGAGCGATCCTCCCACCCTCGCCTCGCCCACAGCAATACGGCGATTCTGTGGTAGAGTGTACGGGCCCCAGTCGTAGGAAGGCCAAGGATACAGCGCTCCTGCTTGACCGTGACGGCCACATTCCTCTCCTGGAGCCTACCGTAGAGCGATCCTCCCACCCTCGCCTCGCCCACAGCAATACGGCGATTCTGTGGTAGAGTGTACGGGCCCCAGTCGTAGGAAGGCCAAGGATACAGCGCTCCTGCTTGACCGTGACGGCCACATTCCTCTCCTGGAGCCTACCGTAGAGCGATCCTCCCACCCTCGCCTCGCCCACAGCAATACGGCGATTCTGTGGTAGAGTGTACGGGCCCCAGTCGTAGGAAGGCCAAGGATACAGCGCTCCTGCTTGACCGTGACGGCCACATTCCTCTCCGGGAGCCTACCGTAGAGCGATCCTCCCACCCTCGCCTCGCCCACAGCAATACGGCGATTCTGTGGTAGAGTGTACGGGCCCCAGTCGTAGGAAGGCCAAGGATACAGCGCTCCTGCTTGACCGTGACGGCCACATTCCTCTCCTGGAGCCTACCGTAGAGCGATCCTCCCACCCTCGCCTCGCCCACAGCAATACGGCGATTCTGTGGTAGAGTGTACGGGCCCCAGTCGCAGGAAGGCCAGGATACAGCGCTCCTGCTTGACCGTGACGGCCACATTCCTCTCCGGGAGCCTACCGTTGAGCGATCCTCCCACCCTCGCCTCGCCCAAACAGTACGGTGATTCTGAGGTAGAGTGCACGGGCCGCGGTCGCAGGAAGGCCAAGGATACAGCGCTCCTGCTTGACCGTGACGGCCACATTCCTCTCCTGGAGCCTACCGTAGAGATCCTCCCTTCCACAGACTAATTGCCTGCTCCAGTCCAGCGCTGCACTGTCCAGCTGTCGGCCTCTATATAGAGCCGAGCTTTTCGGATTAATCACCGAACCTTCTTAGGCTAATTATCCCGCTACCTTACAAGGCTTGGGTAAGCTTTGTCATTGAGCAATAAGAGGATACTTTTTGGCTTTCCTGATAGAAAGTGCAGCAGTCGCTTGAATTTTATGAGGAGAAACAAATTACTGAAAAAATTATTTTGATTCATCTCCAAACTAATTTGAGATATAAAACAATATGTATTAGTGATAATTGTGTTAGATAAATAAATTGGCATGATCCACTTTAAAATATTCATTAATTTTTCATAAAGATATTTTCAAAACACTATTATTTTTATTAGCATTTGTTAATGGCAAAGGAGTAAAGAAAAAATGCAGTAGTTTGTACCAACGTAATTTAATCAGTCTGCCGTTCCACAGTTTGTTCAAACTCGAAGAAATGTTACGGTCACGTGTAATCCGTTCTGCATCATTTTCCTTACAAGAATTATATACCCTTCCTGCGCTTTCTTCTACTTGTGTAGAAGAAAGCGTGTAAAAAAAATTGGGTAAAGAAAGCGTGTAAAAAAATTGTGTAAAAGAAAAATTGGGATCAAATTAAGCTATTCCAATTTTTGCTGAGTAATTTTTAACCAAGACGATGTGTGACTGTTAACTATTTTATTTGTTAATAACCATTTTGCACTTTGAAAATAATCGTGATTGTCGTTATGCTTTATTAGATTAAGATTTTGTAGATTGTTATCAGTTTGTCGTCGTTGCAGGACACGAGCCTGGGCCAGGAGGTGCTAGACATGGTGTTCAGGCACCTCAACCTGCTGGAGACCGCCTACTTCGGTCTGGTACCTGGACGTTGTTGTGGCAGGTTGTTATCAGCTTGTTGTGGTTGCAGGACACGAGCCTGGGCCAGGAGGTGCTAGACACGGTGTTCAGGCACCTCAACCTGCTGGAGACCGCCTACTTCGGCCTGCGGTACTGAACGTTGTTGTGGCAGGTTGTTATCAGCTTGTTGTCGTTGCAGGACACGAGCCTGGGCCAGAAGGTGCTAGACACGGTGTTCAGGCACCTCAACCTACTGGAGACCGCCTACTTCGGTCTGGTACCTGGACGTTGTTGTGGCAGGTTGTTATCAGCTTGTTGTCGTTGCAGGACACGAGCCTGGGCCAGGAGGTGCTAGACACGGTGTTCAGGCACCTCAACCTGCTGGAGACCGCCTACTTCGGCCTGCGGTACCTGGACGCCGCCAACCAAACTGTGAGTACACTGCGGCTGCTTTAATTATGTAGCCTATCTTACCTCTGAAGCCATTTATTCTGATTTACCTCCAATAATAACAAAACTTAATACTTTTTGTCTACCAAGTGTTGATATAGTTTCTTCGATGATAAGTGTTGACGTATAACTAGGTCAGCGTCAAAGAGGCAATTTCGCATTTCATAACCAGCTAAAAGATTTTCTGCAGTTGACCTTTTGGTTTTGCTACATTAGCCTCTGCCAACGAGAAAAACAGCATTGGTCTAACGAGGTCATCAACAGGCCAGGAGCCAAAGAGCTGCGAGTCTTTACCGAGTTGATAATATAAAGCGTAACTGAGTGAAAACCATGTGTTCGGGGCATTAACGTGTTTGTTTCTTCGGCACAATGGCAGTAAAGAAGTAATTAAAGCTTAACGATACGCACAGAGCCATCTAGCGTTCACTGCTGGAACTTTTCAAATTGCCGACTCGGAAGTTTCCCTCCAAATTGGTGCGTTGGTGCGCTCTCCTCTAGACTTCAGTTTGAGTGTTGATTATCCTTTTTGTTTCGTTAATAATGGATTATATCGCTCGGAGTCAGATGTTGGGTAAGTTTAATCGTACCTAACACTCTATGCAGTTTCTTTTTATGAATTACCCTGAAGCGACAATTTTATTGTTTTATAATGATTTTATTGCTTGAATGTTTACTGCCAACGTCCCTATTGTGATTTATGCGTTGATATTTTATCGTTTGATCTTTGTTTTCCTAATCGCATATTTATCAAAGACTTAAGGGACTTTTAGTTATTGTTATAGGATTAAGTCGATGATATTCAAGTACTTTCGTAATAAGGAAAAATTGTTAGGATTACATGATTTCACTTAATACCTATCTTAATATGATAAATGAATTAACCGTATCAATGTTTAGCATTTTAATTAATATTAAAAATAAATCAACTCAGTTTCTGTGACCTCAAGGAATTGGTTAAATTACTAATTTGTTTAAATTTGTAAACTTGACCACCCTATCGGCAAACCAAGGGACAAAGCCCCAAAATCCAATTTGCCAGATACGCACCATTCTCTGTATAAAACCACTACCCTTATCTCGATAAGATCTGGCCATGCAATTAAACATTGAACAACACTATTTCTAAGCCTTAAACGAATCATTTTGTTACAACTAATCAGCATTTTTCGTTTGAATTTGTTAGTACTGATTATGAGTTTATGTATAGGATGATATTCATTGTGCTTTTGAGTATCACTGCTACACACGACAACACTATTTCTAAGCCTTAAACGAATCATTTTGTTACAACTAATCAGCATTTTTCGTTTGAATTTGTTAGTACTGATTATGAGTTTATGTATAGGATGATATTCATTGTGCTTTTGAGTATCACTGCTATTAACTCAACGATCGCAACAAATTGTTTTTTCGACATATTATTTCTTGACTGAGATGAAGGTGTAAGTAGAGCTTCCATCTTTTTATATCAAATAGGAAAATACACTATTGCCCATATGCATCCGCGAGTCGTTTTGGTGCCAATCATTGGTTGGTGATATTTTACTCCATGATTTTTTAAAATTGATCTTAGTTTCCTCTGCACTTTCCATAATGATTGGTTAAACAATTTATTCCACACGTTTTCTTGTTTCTTGTGAACACTCCTATTATGTTTTAGATCTCTCTATTTATCTAGATGACGAATTTGTTTTCCCGATTCATTGATGTCAAATGTTGACGTTTGTCTCATTACCCGAGAGCAGCACGGTAGCTGCCCAGTAGCGTCGTTGTGTCGTAGCCTCAGTCGTGGTCGTATATTCCGTCTACCAATTAGCCTCGCCTCGGGCCTCTGCTGATCACCGTCTCACCGTTTCAATTATACGGCCTATCCACCGCCTACATCTCAACTGATAGATTATCACATGTAAATCAGCGCCGAATTCGAATTTCGGTTTAATCGGACAAGACGAATCAATTGGTTCCAAACATTCGTGATGTAATAGATTTGGAGGTGGAGTCTCATATCCCGAGTAGTGAGTCATTTTATGAGAACATTGTTGGTTGCACAACGGGAAATCCTGATAGTATCTTTGGTCTCTAGGTACAATCTTCGATGAACACTGCACAGTAACACTCACTCTAACATGTCAGGGAAAGAGGGGTTTAGTTGGGGACACTAAGTATGGTTGGGGTAGCGGATTTGTACCCCCCGGATTTGTACCCCCCCACAAAAAATGCTACGTCCATTTTGACGTCACAGGAGGCGGGGCCTAAATCGCTCGAGAAACAGCCCGCGACTGGAAATGTACCCCCCATTACATTATTAAATCATCAACACGTAATTGGTTTGAAATTAAATTATTTTCCTTAAGACTGACCCCGGAATTGTACCCCCCGGATTTGTACCCTCCGGATTTGTACCCCCCGGATTTGTACCCCCCGTGGCCAAATCTTAAAGTCCTACCCCGGATTTGTACCCCCCGGATTTGTACCCCCCGTGGTCAGATTCTTAAGTCTAACCCCGGATTTGTACCCCCCGGATTTGTGCCCCCCGTGGCCAAATCCTCAAGACCTACTCCGGATTTGTACCCCGTGCTCAAATCCATTTTTTTTACCGACCATGGACATAAACCGGGTCAATATTCATTGATGTTGTTGACTTTTTTAATTAGCTGTCGTAAATCAACTGCTGTTCGTAAAATTATTACCTAATATTATTCTACGAATATGTCTTATTCTACGAAAATCGTACGTTGCATGGGTGACGTATGGTTTTTATTCAAGTATTTTTGCAATGAATTAAACATTTACCGAAAGCCAAGTAAAAAACGTCGCTTTTTGGTTTCGTTTTTAGAATATTGTAAATACAATTAACATTTTTAACAGATGGAATTGGAAAAGAAGTTCAACCTCAGGTGTTTAACGATCAATCTGGAATGTAATTGAACTCTACGTAGAAGGGTGGAAGTACATTACAGTTTTCTTGCCGTATGAGGGTTTCCCGGGAGGCAGGAGGTCAACAAACATTTTCAAATGCCCTCGGCATGCCTCGGCATTCCTAAGTGGACCTGATGGAATGTACCGCTCCTCCCTCTGTAAGTGCAATTTATGGGTTTTGGACGTTTTTACTGGAAACAGTTTACTTCCTTTGATTGACACATGTTCTTCGTAATAGTTAATGACTTTCAACGCACATAACAGTTTTCGCGCCGTGTAGGGGTTTCCCGGGAGGCAGGTGTTCAACAAATATTTTCAAATGCCCTCAGAATTCCTAAGTGGACCTGATGGAATGTACCGTTCCTCCCTCTGTATGTGCAAGTAATGGGTTTTGGACGTTTTCAATGGAAAGAGTCTGCTTTATTTGATTGACACGTGTTCTTCGGATTAGTAAATAACTTAACCACAATTTGTTCCTGGGTACAATGGAGTTGGAAATCCTTTGCTTGCGGAAAAGTGTTTCATGCTTTTAAGTGATCTATAATAGTTCAAATTTAGACGCAAAGTTCTCATGAGACTTATGAGCTAATTTTCAGGAAGAAATAAGTCGGGAAATATATTGATAGTTATGTTTCTGAATCAATAATAAAATTTAAGGATATTGCTTTCATTCTTTACTTAATAAGCCGTTAAGAGCCTGCTGTACTACCCGCCATATTAGGTTTAAGTCCCTTAAGAAAAGTGTTATTTCTCTTGAACTATGCTTGGCTTTGAACTGAAATTACTCTTTTACCTGAGATTGTATGATTATTACTCTTGGTTATGGTTTTCTTATTAATATTTAATAGAGAACTGCGAAGACAAAATTTTGAAATCTGTTCAATTAATAGATAAAATGTACATGTGACTCAAAAACGTGTTATCTACAGATTACTTAGCAGAGAAAATCTAATAACGTAATAAAATGTAGTAAAACGTAATAAAATTTTGAAGTTGTAAAGTTTAACATTGGCCTTACGAGTTGCCATGATGGCAACGAACTAAACAAGGAGAATTTAAACAAATAAAGTCATCATAACAGCTATTTGCAAATTACAGTCATCTAGGAAAAATTCAGCGTGAGAGATGAAAATTACTTGGAGTAATAACAATTGCATTTATTATTCATGAATATTTTCGAATTGTTTTTATTTATAGTAATTGGATTAAATTGTAAACATAAAATAATACCGAGCAAGGCTTAGTTCACCATGTATTAATTAAATAGGGGCATTAGTGGATTTATTTTGTAAATATTTAATTTATTTGTAAATAATATGTGCTGTGACTGATACTTATATATAAATAACTAGCTGATCAACACGGTGTTACCCGTTGAAAAACAGAAAAACTTCCTTGGATTTAATTTTAAGGTTGCCATGACAAAAAACATGAGCTTCCCTATACGTTAACATTTCAACTTTGATGTATCATAGGGCGTAGCCCTGAGGGAATTTTTAAAAATCCGTTCTTAGTGGGTGCTTATGCCCTGAGAGGAATGTTCATGCAAGGTTTCAAGGTTCTAGGTCGAGTAGTTTGGGCTGTGTGATGATAGGTCAGTGGTATTTGACAAATATACTGTAGATTACAGAAATAAAGCTGATTTTGATTTTATGATATTCATATTGAATGCATTCGTTAATCATTTAAATCAGTAGTCAAGACGCCAACCTCCGGTATACATATTATTTTAGAATATGTTCTAACGGACAACACTGCATTGATCTCTGATCAGTTTTGATCAAATACTCCAAGTACAGAATACCCAAAAATAAATATGTTAACGTCCAAAACCCATCAATTGTACTTACAGAGGGAGGAACGGTACATTCCATCAGGTCCACTTAGGAATGCCGAGGCATGCCGAGGGCATTTGAAAATGTTCTTTGACCTCCTGCCTCCCGGGAAACCCTCATACGGCAAGAAAACTGTAATGTATATCCGCCCTTCTACGTAGAGTTCAATTACATTCCAGATTGATCGTTAAACACCTGAGGTTGAACTTCTTTTTCAATTCATCTGTTAAAAACTTTAGTTTTATTTACAATACTCTAAAAACGAAACCAAAAAGCGACGTTTTTTACTTGGCTTGCGTTAAATGTTTAATTAATTGCAAAAATACTTGAATAAAAGTCATACGTCACCCATGCAACGTAAGATTTTCGTAGAATAAGACATTTTCGTAGAATAATATTAGGTAATAATTTAACGGACAGCCGTTGACTTACGAGAACTAATTAAAAAAGTCAACAACATCAATGAATATTGACCCGGTATATTTCCATGGACGTCAAAATGGATTTGAGCAGGGGGGTACAAATCCGGGGGGTACAAATCCGGGGTCAGACTTAAGAATCTGACCACGGGGGGTACAAATCCGGGGGGTACAAATCCGGGGTCAGACTTAAGAATCTGACCATGGGGGGTACAAATCCGGGGGGTACAAATCCGGGGTAGGACTTTAAGATTTGGCTACGGGGGGTACAAATCCGGGGGGTACAAATCCGGGGGGTACAAATCCGGGGTTGGACTTAAGAAGCCATGTTTAATTGGATTTATATAAATTATGCAACTGTTCAGCCAACCGTGAGATGTCAGTTGATCAAAATACATAATAATTTATCCGTCCTAAAAGTTCGCGGCCGGATTTGTACCCCCCGTCCTGTGACGTCAAAATGACGTAGGCGTTTTTTGTGGGGGGTACAAATCCGGGGGGTACAATTCCGGCGACCCGAGAACCTGAAATCAGTTCCTGTAAATTAGGCTTATATCAACTGTAATTTTATAATCTTTCATAAAGAGTCGGTTTTTTTCTGAAAATGGTGGTAAGTTCAGTTTATTTCATTTCATACGTACACGTTTAAATCGCTATACCTTGATTGATACATTCAAAACCTAAGTTATGTGAATGTGCATGGCCTGGATAAAACCACGATGAATGGTTATGCTATGTACATCTCTATATCTCATTCCTGACAAGAATTAAATTGAAACGTGCAGCTCGTGAAATGTCAATGTATGGAAAACAATACACAAAATCTCTTTGTATATATTTTGCATTTGAAAACGAAATGTGCAGAACTGTATGAACGTCAGGTCCGGAATAGGCTATTATCATTATGCTAATAGGCGTTATTAATCTAATGAAAGCTGGAAACTTTTGCCCCTACCCAATAAACTTACATATTTATTCGATTGAAATAATAAATAATCGATCGGTATTCGATTAAAATTCACAACTGATTGATTCGGTATCATTGTTCACACTGATTCTGTGTTTTAATAAAAACTAGAGATCGCCAGTGGTCGAAAATTCGACCAATTTTCAAAGTGACAAAGGGATCGCTAATTTTGTAAGTGATCCCCGCATATATTAATGTGTTTCTAAATACATTTCATATAGTACATTTTTTCCATGCAAACACATAATATAACCAAACTGGGGGCCGATTCTCAATCCTTGACTAATTATTTACTTCACTTCTGGCTTATGGCATTGTTTTTAGTAATTAGTATTTTATTAAGATAATGACAATTTTATTAAGATTACATGTTTATTTTTTTAAGAATGATTATTGAATCAGAGGAAAGTAAAACTTCAGTCATCAAGTCAGTTTATCCTGAATACCCCTTACCACAGTTCTCTCCCTCCCTCCATTAATTCTTTCCCTCCCTCTCTACTTCCCTTCCTTCCGACCTTCTTTCCACTTTTCCCTCCTTTTCTCCTTCATTCTCTTCTTACCATATCTCCTCCCTTCTTTCCTACCATTTGGAACTTTTTCCCTCCTTCCCTCTCTTCCTATTATTATCACTAAAATGTTATTTATATTTTACCCATTATCCACCAATAAAAACAAAATTTGAATATAATGTGTCCATTTGTACTCCGGTTGCCAGGCCCGGTGACAGGATTTTCGGGCCCATGTGCAATTGAGAAACCCGCCATTTTTACTTATCTCGCCTTTACTTTAGTAATTAGTATTGTATAGGCTAATATTAAGATTCCATGTTTATTTCTTTAACACTGAGCTGGTTATTGAATCAGAGGACGGTAAAAATTCAGTCATCAAATCAGTTTATCCCATACACCCCTCACTACAGTTCTCTCCCTCACTCCCTTCATTAATTCCTTCCCTCACTCTCTATGTACTTCCTTCCTTTCGACTTTCTTTCTACTTTTCACCCCTTTTCTCCTTCATCCTCTTCTTACCATCCCTCATCCCTCCTTTCTTACCTTTTAGGTCTGAAATAATAACACCTAACATTTACGTGCCTAATTATTATTTGAGACCTAAAGCTCCCCTTCAAAACTTTTTCTCTCCTTCCTTACCCTTAGGACATTTTCCCCTCCTTCCCTCTCTCCCTATCATTATCACTAAAATATTACACATATTTTACCCATTCTCTACCAATTAAACACACAATTTGAATGTAATGTCCATCTGTTCTGCAGTTGCACGATAGTACATCGGATGGTAGAGACTCAATTTAATGTTCCTTTTTCTTCCCTTTTTATTAGGTAATTTTTATCTCTTAATCTTATTGAAGTGAGCAAACTTAATTTGAAACACATTCAATCTTTTCTGAATAGCCCTGGATTTCAATCAAATACTATATTTTTACTCCATGCCCCAATAAAACATGCGGCTTGAAATTGTTTAAAAATAATAATTTGTTTGGATTTTTTACTGGACAAATACTAACTCGTGTCATTAATGAATTCCTTACATTTGTTTATTGCTTGATAAAAACTTATTATTGTTTGGATTTAAAAAACAGCGTAAATTTTTGCCCACTTTTCGCCCTCACATAATATTTCTACATCTAATCTTTACTCTACGAAAAATAGCATGTGATAACAGCTACATATGATGACAAAAGCACAGTTCTGTTTTGTTTTTCTATCACCAAAACAGCAACTCATAAGACCAATGTTAATTTTTTTTGAAATTTTAAATTCAATTTTCTACTTGTCTAAAAGACTAATATAAATTTCAATGGGATTCTGCACATCTACGGGAAAATACAATTCTATCGGTGTGCTTAGATTTTTGCTACGATGCACACTGGCTGAGAAAAAAGGAGCACAAAAACCTTATGGAAAAAATGCTTGCCTATTAATATAAAGATAGGTTAAAATAACCTAAAGGACGATGAATGACGCCTTTACGCCTCCGTCACCTGACATCAGGACGAAGGTCCTGATGTCAGGTGATGGATTGGAAGGAAACTGAAAGGGAGAGGGTGCCTTTGAAGGATGAAGGAGGAAGGATGAAAATATTATTATTGGAGGACTAAGCAACGATTTCAGTGGTCCTACATCAAAATTTTAATATCAATATTTGTATAAATTACCATATTTCCATATTACCATAATTTATTTATAGTATTCTTCTTACGATTTTGATATTACCATACTTTATTACCGTTGTTAGTAAAAAATAATTACTTTGGGTTTTTTAACCTGGTGTTTAAAAATTCACTAACGCTGCATAAGGTTGAGAGAAATCGGTTCCATGTTGTGCCAGTTCGATCTTTAAAACTAAGGGAAGATTTTCTTGATTTCACATTTTCTACTTATTTTGCTTCTTGTCTGTGACTCTTGACTTTATCTATGAAACTGGCTAGTATCAGTCAGTTACCAGAAAACACAAGGCCACAACCACCATCTCCCTAACGGTAACTAATTTTCGACAAAAATTAAGTTTCCGTTCAGTTTGCGTCAGAGTGGAGTGTTTCACTGGGAATGTTTTGCATTCTTTATTTATTCAAATATTACTTACCATCACCTTAGTTATTTCTTACTCATTTTTCTCCTTACGTGGGAGAACTAGACGATTTCGTTCCTTCACAGAAGAGGTGATTATATTCCGCCTATAATTAGCCGGTAGTCCGTTGGACCCGGCACGCGTGGGAAATAGGCGTGGATTCCCGCGAGCGGTCACTGTCGGCGGAGTCGTGAACGTTGAAACTTATTAATTTTAATGTATTTTATTTTGCAACGTTCGCTGTGCCCAATATTTTAATTATTTATTGTTCCAAATCGAATACAGTAATTCAGTATTCATCACTTATTGGGCTGCCTAGAGGAAACCTTAGAAATAATGGAATACTAAATCCCTGGAAACTTTTAAGAGAAGTTACTATTTTTTTGTGTATCATTTTAATATTTTCTTTGTTTGAAGATATCGTTTGTTGATGCCTCCTAAAAACACATGCCCTCAGATATCTTTATTGATGTGGATCTTAAGACTCCTATCCAATTTATTTGGATGTTAAAACTCCAATTTACTTTCCTTGGAAGTCAAAAAAACTGAAAGCCTCAACTTTACTCTCCTAATATCCAATAAATTCTCTAATAGCAGTGGGCAATTCGAGAAAAAGAACCAAGGAAAATAATTATCGGAGGATGAAATAATCGACTTGTAAATTAACAAAATCCAGCACTTAACTTCAAGCTCGAAACTGTCTTGGCAAAATGATACCTTTAAATTCCTAATTTAGAGTAACTGTTGTCAGATTTCGAATAGCCTACATCGTATTTCATAAAATTAAATCCCTACTTACACGCTAGTTGTGTTAGTGACAGGCAAGGCAACGTAATATCAGGCTATATGTGCTTTGTTGTGGCTTCATGTATTTATCATATATGCTACGACAACCTTATACAAAGCCCACCTCATTCCAAAAGTAGGCTTAGCTACAAAAATAAAAGCAGGGAATGGTAATTTTATATTTAATGAACGTAAAATAAAAATATGCACTGTATTGTTGTTATTTTCGGGGATGATTGTAATTACCCGAAAAATGGAGCGTAAGGTAAGTACCTTTGATCGGTGGCGTATGCGTTTTAATTATGTCAACCCTCAAAAGTGGGGCAAAAATAATTTACGGATTGTATGAAGATGTATCACTTGCTTTGTATAATATCCCCAAACTTAACAGACCGTTTTTAAGACGTCCGTGGCTACTCAGAGTGCTTTTTTCAAAGTACCTGGATTAGTCTAAGGTCCTGGGAAGAAAATTGATAAAACTTGATTCGGCCTGTAGCACCCCCTTTCCCGCCACCCTTCGGCAATCCCCCAGCGCCTTGCAATCCATCATCTGTATATCAAAACGTCAACATCCTTTTTCCCCTCATATTAACGTCAACTTTAGCAAATACATGTCAACACCAATATACACAAGATCCGTGTTAGAGGCATTGTTGTTGATTTAGCTTGAGGAAAAAAAAAATCATACATTGAGCTAACAAGAGTATTAATAGTACTCTTGTAATTTATAATTTTGGGTTTTTTCAACGAGATATAAGGTTTATATCTTTGAATGTTGTCCGGGAAACATACTTCTCTTTTAATGTATGGTAGTAATATCTAGGAAAGCCAGAATGGTTACAAGCCAGACTGTTCATTAACCTTCAATTCTAGTCTTAATTATCTGTAACAGTTATAAAAAGTCCACAAACACACAAGCAAAGAGACGGTCCGAGAGAGCAGTTGGCAGTCCAAGTTTCCAGTCATTAACGCTTGACGACGCTCAGTGCGTATCGCTTAGTTTTAATAGCAGTTTTACTGCCTCTTCGAATACAAACAAACCAGTTTAAGTAAATTGAGTGTTAATGCAAACACTGTGTGGGAAATATATTCGTTAACATGAGAATGTCTGATTTTTTTAACCAACCGCTTACCACATACATATAAGTTTTTCTTAGAGTTACATCGCAGTTATTTGCTAGTGATATGCATTTTGGACTACAACTCAGAGTAGACTACTCTTCTTGTGATACTCTCAGTTGGCGTAATAGAAATTTAAACTGTCTATGTACCTATTTCAAAAGTCGCAATATGCACAGTTATCCGAATAGTTTCCCTCATTCAAAGTCATGAGTACTAGATAGATATCAATCAGAAAACCAAAAGATTTCCTCTTAATGTTTATAACTAAGCGCTCGTTACTTTTACCGATCATTAAAAAATAACTCAACAAAAGTGATAATATGTTTACGGTTGTCTGTTGTGTTTTTTACTTATTTCCTGTACTTATTTTTTACAGGATAGTTTTTGTACTTATTTTTTACTTATTGTGTTTTTTCACATCTCAATTTTCTAAGGTGTGATTTTGTTTATCATGCCACATAAATACAATGTCATCAGTCAGCAAAGAAACTTGTCGTTACTTCTAAAACGAGACGCAAAAAGGGCAAAGAGATGCGAAGACAAGGCAGTTTACTCGTTGTATTCTCGCTGCTTGAAAAGGCAGGCCAGTATGAGCTGGTGGCGTTATGGCCGTATCACGTAGTAATGATGATAATGATAATACGTATAATAAAAACATTAATAATAAAAAAACTTTGAAATAATATAATGCAATCATTAACAACAATCATGTCGTTGTTAATTTGCGATATACCTTGCACCCGCATACATAAGTAGAAGATATTCTGTTGTTCTAACAGTAATTATAAGGATAATTAAAGCAGTATCCACGTTAGCTGATAAAACACACGAAGTCATAAATACTCATTAGTGTAGTGGAAACATGTTACTCATTTTTCAATACAAAAAAAATATGAGAGTTTAAGTAATGGAATCTAATTATTACTTCTTTTTGAACCAGGAATATTGCTTATGATGTGGAAATATCATATAAGGCTTAGCAGGATTGCTCTTTTTGAGTATAAATAAACAGCTTTTATAGTACATCATTTTAAAAGTAATTAATTAGTCTGTTATGTTCATGATTAGTCGTTTAAAAACATTTTATTTGAGCCAAAACCTATGTATGATAAAAATAAAACTATTCCCTCCATATGACGAAGTTTTATCGTGTTTCCTTCCTTTGCTGCACCCCAGTTCAACGGCATCGTGGGAAGGTGTAGGTCTCTCAGCGTTACACTCTGGCTTAGCTGGACATCGTGCCAAGAACATGCTATAGCGATAAACTTACGGCGAGTGACAGGCATTGTAAACTATCGGATACTCGCGTATCGAACAACCGACTACTTGTCGATTACAGGAGTTTCTCCTCTATTATGGGAGCGGTTTAGTGAAGAAATATGTAAAAGAGGAACAGTATTAGTGGCAAAGGTGTTCATATCACTTTCAGTCCGTGGATATATTAAAATCATAAATAAATGGTTTTATCATAAAATCTAGTTGTTGTGTTGGAAATGTTTTGATAACACAAAAAAAATCGTAAAACTCAATCATAAACTGACCTAAAATAAAAAAGTTTTAGAGAAAATCTGTCAACTCAATCGTACCAATATCAGGAGACTGATATAGAAATTGGGAGTAACACAAGTCGGCGGGAAGGAGGAGGAGGAAATATATGCATACTTTGTTGCGGTTGCGGCATTGGCATCAAGCCATAACTGGTGTTTGATTAATTGTTAATCATTGATTTTATTACAGCCAGATATAATAATCAGTAAGAATCATTAAGTGAGAACACATTAATAGAGTATTTTTTTAATTTGGAAGTGTCAAGTGAGAATATTGCTGGATGTAATTAAAATACTTGCTTCTGTTTTTGACACAGCCCACGATGGGGAACTAATTTATTCTCAATAAGTCATGGGATTAATCAGCAACCACAACGTAAACATAGACAGAGCACAGGCGAGCGCGCGGAGAAGCCAAAGACTGAGCTGAAACTCTAACAAGATGGCGAAACAAACCATAAATACGGTAGGAAATTAAAGATATGAATTTCGCAATTACTATGGTACAATTTATAAATGAAATGGTTTAGAGGTAGTTTGCACATCGTAACCATTATTAACCTTCAAGCTAGTCTTGACATTCCTCAAAGGCGCTCCCACAGAAAAGCCTACAACTGTGACGTTACTATACTATCTGTAAACTGACTCTATACCACTTCTAGTAATTGTGAGATTCATACTTTTAATTTTGAGGTGTTTTTTGGCGGAGGTGATGGTGATAGGTGTAAACAGCTAGGGAATGGAAGAATTGGGAATGAAATTTTAATGAAACTAAGATGAAGTCCTCTTTATCTACTGATACGAAATGAGTAATATCCTAAATGAATAATAATTCATAAGAGTTTTTCTATATTAATGTTTAATATATAAAGCTGTTAACACGGCGTGAGTACGTGAGCTTGTAGCGGTCTGATTGGATCACCCGGCCGTGTTTTGGGCGTCGTAAACATCCATGTTGTGGTTATGGGGGTTGGGGGGGGGGGGTGAGTGGCAGGGATGGGGGGGGCCGAGGTGAACCGGGGTAAGCTGCGGCGCCTCTACAGAGAGGGTTGACAGTTAATTATTTAATGTGCTGCTATATTTCAGCGGCGGTAGATACACTGCACTGACCTGCATAATTTATATTCAATTCTCCAGTTTAATTAGACTGGACGGTAGTATAAAATTGCTGTTACGAGGCGTAATTACAGATATTTTGAAGTCTCTTTTACAGCTCTCTAAATAATATAATTATTATGTATGTAAAAGGCAGTCTTATAATGTCGGGACGTATTTTAATTCCATGATTTTCGAAAAGGAAATATCAATCTGATGTGCCGTTTTGATGCGTTTGAAACTCTAAATTAGAGCGTCGATAGTAAATTTTAGTTGTCAACAATTTATTGTTATAGAGTTATACGACAAATTCACTTTTAAAGTTCATTTAAAGTCTAACAGTATACTTCTATACATCCTTTTAAGAATACTCAACGTAGTTTCTTGCTAGATATTTTTATTTTCCCTATTGACTCGTGCTTTAAGCAACTTTTTTAGTAGATGATCGTTAATGTTTTGTATTGAAAACAATGAATTACTTATTAAAATATCGGTTGGATGTAGAATATGCCATTGCATTAAGTTATTAAAAAATAAATGTGATTCTTTTTATTAATTCACTGGTTATGTCAGTCCACTGTGTCTGATATAATTAATTACTTTAGGTAATACCCCATTCACCTCATAACCGGTTCATAAATCGTTTGGCAAAGAAGATAGCATTTTTATAAAGTTGTTTATTTACACGGTTTCTTATTCAAACTCAAATCATGTTTAAAGTTTGTGTAGAAACTCATTGAAATATTGTAAGCCATTTTAGATAAATAAAAAACTTGATTCATATCACATATTAATTACTCTTCGGTTTTAGTTTTCCGTCTATGCTGCCTTAGTGAATGTTACAACCAAAAATCGAAGAGTGAATAATTCACGATCATCTCTTTTTAAATTGACTGGGAAGTAAGTCTCGGCGCGGCGTGGCTAGTGGACAAGGCATTGTAAGAATTGACGTAGGTTTGCCCAAGGGATGGTAGGGACAAGCAGGGTTTTACAGGCGTCCGTGTTACGAACTTAACCCCTTCCTGTATCCTGACTGCAAAATTCAAAACGAAAATGTTCATCACCAACCGAGCAATTTCGAATCCAAATCTTTATCCTAAATATTCTTAACTGGTTCGTGTTTGTGGCGAATTACATTGCAAGGGGAGAAGCTATCAAAAATTAGTAAAGTATAGTAAAGATTTGGAAAGAAAACTGATAAAAATTCCATTAAAACTTTATCTTAACTTTTTGATAAAGAAAATATATTGAATATTTGTTTGTGATGTGTCTGATGATGCCAGCATAGCTGGTGAAAGGCCTCACAAAATAAAAATTACTTAAAATATTGGTGTGTTTTTAATGTAAAATTATATATTATCCAATTTTATCAGTTCATCAAGAAGAAATATATTGAAGTTTTCTCGTGGCAAAGCGATATTAACATAACAGTTAGCCCATATTTAGAAACTACCAAATACCATGTATTAAACAATTTCAAACTAACTCTTTTTTTGTTAAAGAGCTTTAATGAAAAGAAAAAATTAATAATATGAATTTGTTAAATATTGTTGTCAAGAAAAGGGTGAATATCGTCAAATTTAGATGTTAACTTAGAGATATGCTTGACAAAAGTGAGAAACATTAAATTTAAAATCGTTTATTGCCTGTTGTATTTAACCCAATATAATGCCAAACATTTCCTTATAACCTTCAAACTCAAACTGTTATTATTTAATGTAATGTCTAAGGAAGATAAAAAAAATGAATTGGTTCAAATAAACTTTGATAATAGTGAAAATATTACCAAAGTACTAATATTGTTATACAATAACGTTTCCTTTTTAAATTCTCGAGCCTGCCCAAACAGAGAGGCCTGGAGCAGCGCTGTTTAAAACAGACGAAGGTGATTTAATTAATATCCAACATTTGTCACTAAACACTTAAAATTAAAGTTTTTTGAAGTGATAATCTATTTTCTTCATTATCTAATGATTCTTTTAATTATGCTTTGGCGTTCGTAAAGTCACATTTATTGCTAATATAAACAGCCTCAGGATGTAATTTATTAGACTCCTCGCGTGCGCCAAGACCACAACACTGATATTGCCTCCCTCACCTGCTAGTGTTGATTATAATTTTCATTATTGTTATATGGCTAGAATGACTAAAATAGGTAATAATAAACTAAGTACTAGGACAAAATTCACAATAAAAATATGTCCTACCGATGTTAAATCACTGTTTGAATAACATAAACTTTTAACAGTTTGAATTTCTCCTTTGTTCTATAACTAAAAAAAATGTATAATGTAAGTTACTTACAAGCGTTTTAAAGATATTTACGAAATTCATTTCGTAATAAGATAACATTTTAATAGTATAATACGTTGTAAACCCAGTAAGTACTATTTTACTGGGCGATAATGATATTTTTTACCTTCTTGCGAATACGGTAAAAGTTACCGGCCGAGTTCCATACGATATTTTAGATTGCACTTCTAAGAAAAATAATATATTTGATAATCAAAACAATTTAATTTTTGGTATATATTAAAACTTTCAATTCTCCAAACCTAACCTATGATAAAAAAATTTCACGTTTTTCAAAAAAAACTTTTTGTAACCAGCTGTTTGCATGCGTTCCGAATCAGAAGGGCACGGTAAATAGTCAAAGGTGCATGGTAAATTTACGTGCAGCCATCAGCAAGTAATAACTTTCATGTTATCAATACGCACAGGAAACACGTTTATGTGTAACATGATGTAAAAAAGGTTGTTCAAACTGAACATGATATCTATGGAATGATTTTTTAAATTGTATTTGTGTTTTTATTTACCCACAGGCCACAACTCGGACAGGTTCCGATGATGAAAGAGGAATTTGGAAAAGTTCCTTGGGATCAGGAAATTATGTAGCGGGTAAACGTTCTGGTCAGTTCGTTCACCTAACCGACTCTCGATGGTATTCCTTCATTGTATTATTATAACAAAAAGAGAAATCTTGGCTGTAATATAATGTCTTATCGCCTCTTTGGCCGCCACGTGGTTGTACTGTACCTCCTCGTCCCCGCACGGCAACCTCGGACCCCCTCATTACCTCGGACCTCGGCCTCGCGAGGCCCCCAGTAGCCTCACGAGGCACGAGACGCCTCGGGACACGCGACTCTCCCTCATTATTGTTATTTTGACGAACATTTTGAGGGAATCCGGATTTCGTGGATTCCCAAGTGGCTACCGTTTAATTTTCAGGGTTATCATGTCCTTGTCCGTTTGGTTGAAGAGGTTTCTTTTTGTTTTCTTCAAGTGTATCTATCCTTATGTTGGGCTGTAAATATGTATATTTAAAGTTTATGGACTCGGACGCCGTTGGAACGTTTGCCATAAAAATATACGTCAAATTACACGGGGAATATTTTTAAGCCGTCCTTTTTTCAAAACCCACTCGGACTCTTCTAAAGAGGCCAAAAAAGGTTCCCATGTTAACCTAACGCAAAAAAGTTAGTTACATAATAGCTAATGAAGTTTTTACTTCAACATAATGTTATCTTTGGCAAATAGTCGAAGGTAGTAGCCTACAACGCCTGCCGGGTTGAGCTAGGATTTGATCAAGGCTAATTTTCGTCTATACAACTTGGTTTTTGATAATGCATTTATGATACCGTGTTTGTTATATGATTTGTTTTGACATTAGCGTATTTTGAGCACACTTAATAAAAAATTAATTTAATATTTGAAATATATTATTAAGAAGGGAAGAAGGCAACAAGTTTTGAAGAAATAACAATTGCACAAACAGAGTGGTTTTATGAATAGTCACCGGAATTCTAACTTGGTTAATAAAATGTATCATTATTCGTCATAATAAGTACCTTTTTACTTGTTTGTCTTAGCATGAACTACTGAATTTGAATAGGCTTTTTATTAGCCTATTTCGTAATAATCCTGAATAAGTTTTAAACTTAAAAGTACCATTCTATTTTTAAGTTAATGAAAAAATCCAAGGTCCTAAATTTTAGTTAAGACTAGTCATGTGCATCGATCTTATTAATTGTACTCAGTGATAATGTCTGTTAAAGGTAGAGACATTATTTTTCCATAGAGTTTATAAAATATGATCTGTTAATAAACCTACACTGTATTAAGTTATTTAGCTTCAAAGTTACCATAACTAATGCCAATGTTAAGAAATATTTGTTCGAAAATCTGTCACCGTTGTGAAAGCTGTGTTTTACGCCGCTAATAAACTAAATCAGCCGACCGGCACGTCTGCCTACTACGAAATTCCCCAATTTCAATATGTGGTTCCAACAGTTTCAAACGCCCGATTCATCCACGGAACATTTCCTCAGTGTGCCTGATTTAAAATAAGTTATTCGCTTTTTAAATGTTATAACAATATAGGTATCTCAAAGAGAAGTTTATTTCCAATATACAGAATATCGTTAAAATGCAGACGTTTTCAGATAACTTCTTCTACAAAAATAACCAAATACAGAAAAAAGTTAATGTTTGTACAATATACAACATAGATTTATAAAATCAGTTCAGCATCAAACTAGTTAGTGCATAGTTCAGTTTTTCAAACTTGAAATGAAGTTTAGTCATCATTATTAACCTGTGCTTCAATAATCGTATCATTGCACATATTGCACAAATTAAGTAACAACACTCTCAAAACTATTTTAAAATATTATATTTTTAATTATTTCTTTAAGGTGAGTTAAAGCGATAAAATATACCACTTAACATTTCCCTGGTAGTTAATTTTATGCTATAAGATATAACTTTACAAACATAAGAAAGGTAACCCTAATCAAAGTCTCTGCTGTGGTTTGAGCCACTGATTGCGCCTGTCACTGCCAGCGAAGAGGTTAGGAGGGGCAGAGAAGGGGAGAAGAGGTTAAACGGGGTGCCTCTCAGCCATCTCCTCCTTCGCCCCTTAGCCTAAAGCAAACCATTTGCTCTAAAATACAAACCCTCGCTTGCCCCCGCAAGACAAACAGTTTTCCTCGTTCAGGTTGAATTATGGCTTTCTCTTGATTCTATTATGACGGTCTAAATGTTCTTTAATTGTTTCACACATAAGTTTTATTTGTTACGAGAGGTACCAACTAAATCATAACAGTGTAAAGAAGACCATCTGTAAATTTCGGGTTTAAAGTGTCAGATTAATTTATATTTTCAAAAAAGATTGGTTTCAAATAACATTTAGTAAAACAAAATATTGATGTATAAAGTAATCAGTCTTTGTTATGTTCAGTGGATGAAACGCAACAAAATTCTACGGTCAGTCAGTGTAAAATTACATTTTAACAAAAAAAACCCAAGTATACTAAGAAAATAATTTGTGATTGGTCCATGGTTGTACTGATGGATTTAGTAAATGTCTACAAAGTTTACAACTACATTCTGTCAAGTTCTGATATCGATCCTATAATAAAACTAAGACAAGAGATTTACTGCCAGTGATAAAAAGTTGCCGTCGTAAACAGCGCACAGATTTTAGCTTACAGTCTTCGATTGGCCTCTCCTCTCGTTGGAAGGATTACAGAATGTAACACAAAGTCAAGAAGACATGTTCCTTTTTCATACAAATGAATATTTTATTTTTATAATTCAGGTTGTAATATGTTAGATGTTTCCAATGGAACACCTACAGTATCCGCATACAATCTAATACAATGAATTGTTTATATAAATTCTAGTAAAGAACACTATACGCTAATAAAAACGATTTATTCTCGTGTGGTCATAAGATGAAGATCTTCCAGGGACTACCCACAGTCCAAACTTTCTACTAATTGTAATGTAATAATGAGTATCTATCACGCCTAAAATAAAAAATTGTATTATTTTTTATGTCTCAAAAGCGGATTTTAATTTGATTCCTGTTAATTTTTCTAAGTGATGACACTTTTCAAACATTCCTTTTGATATTTTATGCTTGCGAAGTTGACGATGCTGGTGGAAGGTGACTGTGCGCAATAGCGCAAGTAATGGCTGGAGCCTGTAGCATGACGCGGCGCCGGCGGTGAGGGCTGAACGGTCGCTGTAGCACCGACCACTTAGTTGCGTTAACCATCCCCCCTGCCATCACTGATCAGTAAAAGAAACTTGTTTTTTTACTAATCAGTAATGACAAATGTCCGCAAAAATCAAAATCAAAATATAAATTCACCATCACCAACAATTAATTTCAAACAAAGAACTTATAATCGTCAAATTCACTTGTGATGGTTAAAAGTAACTACAATCTTGCTCCTATTGTTAGAGCAATTCTTTACATTCATTTCATTCTAAGTGAAACGCCACGCCCTTTTCATGGTGCACATTTTTCCGAGATTTAACAGTCTTGTTTAATTTAGGGATATTTCATTAATTTTAAGGATGAAATCAATTGATTTTGATAATTGATATTAATTAGAGATAATAATATTTCGGTTAATGCATGTTTTTCCTTTCCATTCATATATCCAATCTACAGGGATGATTAGTTGTACAATTAATTAGTAAATAGTGTGATGAAGAAACACAGTAAAAACATGCATACAGTAGATTGGTTATTGAACCATAAATAATGTAAACGTATGAAATCAATCATCTACAATATACCTTACCCTATCTTAGTTTGTCCAAGTTTTGAATATGATGCTATTTAAATAATAATAAAAATGTTACAAGCGATTATACTAGGATTTTTGTTAGAAATCGTTCTAATAAAACTTTGCTTACAGATTGGTGACTGGAAAATTTTTTGTTAGGAGCCACCTAGTTTTCAGTAGTTTAATTAATGTTATTGTAAAGTGAATTTTATTTTTTTGTTTCGTTATAATAATAACAATTTTAAATTAAATTATTGAGAGTAAAACATTAACTTCAATTTGGTCACTATGATCAGTTTTTGTCTAATAAAACATCCTTCCTGAAAACTAATGTTTCCTGAGCAATCTCCGGCCGAATGTTTTCACAAGCTAGATTAGTCTTTTCACTCAGCAACAACAGAATAAACTCCCATTGTGTGCGGTAGAGACTGGCAGTGCCTCGAGAGAATGGGACGCTTTCATACTTCTCGGATGTCAATATCGAGAGTTTTCTTCCATTCAAGACATATTCAATGTTAAAACTATAATTCTGAATCACTTGTTCGACAATTGTTACTAAACTAGTTCATAAAATTTAAAAATGTTTACGATGTTTTGTTTGTACAATGTTTGAACTGTAACATCTAAACATTTTTAATAATTATAAGTATACTGAAAAATGTAAATTTAAATGACCTAGCATATCTAAAATTCTCAAACTGTCTTTACTTTTCACTCTACCTTAGATTTAAAACAGAATATCAAACTTATAAGTTAAATAGTTATAGTAATTATTCAACTAATAAGTTAATTAGTTGATCCTTTAGTTGAATCCTATACTGCAAGTGACTAATGATATTTAAATAACCAAAGTCATTAAAATATTTATTTGCATCTTTTATATTGTTTTCAAATATAAAATAATGTATTGCACAACTTTTGCTGTCATTTGTTATTGATGAGCCGGTATATAACTGAAAGTGTTTGGTCTGTTATTCATAAAATATGATATATAAAACTTGCCAAAATGTCTACAATTTTTATTCATAGCGAAACTGTGGGTAACTTATAGTATTTCATGAATAAAATTTAGAATACAATTTTGAAAGAAAAATAAATACCTCCGTTGCAGCAGACCTGCATACTCAGCGAATTTCAGATGCAAAAATACTTCCACCCAATGTAGGGAGATATGACATGATTCCGTAACCCCCATAAGAATAACATGGCGATTGAATGTGCAGGTTTGCTGCTACAGGCATGTTGAAACTGGGTGGTTTTATTTCAATATTTAGTAGATCTTATCTAAAAGAAGCCATTTACCAAGTTTTATCAAGATATGCTTAGAAATAATGAGATATGGAATTTTTTTATTGCCCCTATAATAATAACATGGGGAATGAGTAACTTATGCAGGTTTGCTGCCACAAAAATGGAAATTTCGGTGATTTTAGACTAAAATACATTAAATGTCATCGAGATGAAGCCACAAACAAATTTTTATTAATATATGTTGAAAAATAAGGGAGGTATAGAATTTTACTTATTTCCCTTAAGGTTAACATTGGGACAACGTACTGTGTTTACACTTTCAATATCTCGGTAACCAATAGACATAGAGAAATGATAGAAAAATACTAAATTGTTTGTTTTTTCGAGCTAAATTCAATGGTGCTAACCAACATTTGATTAATTTTATTTTTCGTGTAAAAAACCCAAAAAACCCATTTTTGGGGGGCTTATCCCCCTTTACCCCCCCCCCCTTCCAGTGGTCTGATCGGACTGGTTTTCAAGCTCATCCGAATAATTACCTACTACTTTACACATCTGTGCCAAATTTCATTCCGATCGGACCATTTTTGTGAGCGCTATCGTGCACAAACACACACACAGACATATATATCTAGAAATTTGAATGAATGGTGTTTTTTGCTTCGGGGGGCCCCAAATTGAAAAGTTATCATGGTCTTGGGCTTAAGTCTTTCCATGAGACCTAAGGTAATAGCTTTTTCCCTATAGGGGAAATTCGCTAAAATGTATTAATTGGAAATATTAACAATGACCTTTTGTTTCTAAATAATAATTAATGGAAATTATTATTAAGATTATTATTAAGATGCGGCTCATCTTAATAGAAAAAATTTCTGAGTACCACTTATGTAAAACATTAGGACAGGTTTTTCTGGTAAGTGAAAGTTCACAATAACTTGTTAACACCTAGTTTTTGTTGTGTTTATCTTCTTAAACATTTAATGTATGATATTTGCCCTTTATGAATCGCAGACAAATTTAATAAATATAATTAAAATGATAAAGGGACAATCCCCACCCGACACTGCTCAAACGTAGGTGAGAGATTCCGCAGCCAAGAGCCTCCGGTCTGTATTATGACACCGGCTTCTTCTATCGTAGGAGTATTGAATTGAAGAATCCACATTTGTTTTCAGGGTGTTTCGCCGAGAGTTTGAAAATTTATTACATTTTTATTAGTGTGTTTCCTAAACGAGTGCGGCAAGAACGTGTTGGTAGCACTCATTTGTGTAATATGGGTCGTATAACCAAATTATGCGGGAGCAAAGTTTAACTTCTTGGTACAACTCCATAAAGAAAAGTTTTAAAATTAATTTGTAATTTTTAAGACATCGTATGGTATTCACAGGCCTCAAAATTAACATAGTTTTACAAGCTAAACATTTCGATTGAAGCAAAATAAAAACAATACATTTTCAAATTGTTATGTCCGGTTTTAGATAGTAATGAATCATTAAATATCCCAAAATATAGGAACAATATATCAAGCGGGTCCCCTCTAGAGGCCAAAGTGGTTTTTGGCATGTTTTTAGCACGTTGGACCTGAGTAGTTCTCATAGTTGACATAAAAAATCATAAATTCACTGTTGTCTCAACATTACCAACAAGTTGAGGGAAAAGTTGTAAAAATAATTTTTGTTAGAACACCCTTAATCATGAATTATTTTATACCCATTATAAGTCGAAATATTTTTATTTGGTTTGGTTGAGGTTCTCAATCCAAGTTGATTAATTGCAAGTTCAGCTAAAAGTCTACAAAATAATAAATTGACAAACCATTTGTTACATATTCTGGAACAGACTTATCCCATTCATAATAAACGCTTTGAAGTTTACAAGTATATATTTTGTTTAGAACCTGTTTATAATGCATACTTTATGTAGAATGTTTCTAATGTTAAGCTTTTAGCCAATTTTAATGATACTTTTTATACTTATGCGACTTAGTGAGTCACTTCAGGCTCGGGTCGGCTTACGTACCAAGCAGAGCGACGAAGGGTTTCAAATTGGCGGGAAAACTTACCCCATTACAAAGTTACTAAAAGCCAATTTGAGGAGTTGTGAGCTGTTAATCTACCTTAACTGTTCGCGTTTGAGTTAATTGGAGAAAATTGCTTCTTTGTTTTATATTTGTACCGCGGATCTAAATGTGACATTTTATTTTGAGTCATCAAATCGATTATTTTCTTTGTTTAATTTCTAACAAATATAATATGGTAGTACGTGTTATTTGCTTCAAATTTTATATAGGTGTATCAGGTGCGTCCCCGTCATATCTAAAGTTGAAAAAATGCACACCGTATTGACACTCCTAATAACGCACATGAATAGAAAGGCTTAAAACATTATAATGTTATTTGAACTGCATGCTAGTCACATAATTTTAAATTCGAATCAACTAAATTAAATTAGGAAAGGTTTTTCATCTTTTCTAACGAACTATAAAATAATAATTTTTAGCCCATCATAATCCCTCGAAAATAGTACTGCTAGCGAACAAATTGCCTATGAAACAACAACCCTTGACCCAGACTAATATATAATCCAAACTCAACATACGATTCAATTATTTTTCATCCGTTTGTTCTCTAACCGTTTCAGGAACCAAATCAAGTCGAGTGTAATCGATAAAGTTTAACATTGAATCGAATACAGTTCCGTTCAGAACTGAACAGAAATTATATTTCTCTAAGCACCGATCATTGCTGCTGTCGCAAAACGGGCTCTCCTTTCTCGTAATGCATCAATTTCATACTCGAACGCCTAATAAAGTCTAAAGCGTTTGTCCTGTCTGTTGGTGTTTGTTGTGGAGGGAACGTCAATTACAGGTGACGTCGAGGCGGAGGGCAAACTGAGGGCGAGGGTTAAGGGATTAATAATGTCATTGTTGGGACAGTAATGGATTGGCGGCGACAGTAAGAAGTTTGGACCCTTGAGGCCGCCCCACTGCTTGCCGACCGGCCACTTATACTTGACACGGCTAAACAATGTCAACTCCCCTGCCCCGCAGTGCGACTGTGGCAAGTTGTGGCTTGATGAAACATAATCACAAGTATTGTAATTTATTTAGATTTTTTTAGATTTATATTTTGTTTAATTTAGTTTTTGACGTGAACTCTCAACTTTTGTCTCTTCAATACAGTCGCTACAAATTGAAATTAATGAATTATATCTTGGGTGCATGTAGACATTCAAAGCTGGTTTAAATATTACTTGTTTTAAGCAGCAGTTTAGACGATGCAGCAGATTTTTGTTGGAGGCCAGATAACGAAATAACCAAAACGTTTAGTTGACTGTAGGAGTGTAGGAGATTGGCAATAAGTTTAAACGGATTGTCGGCTTGGCTGTAAATTAAATAGATCAACATAGAGGTCTTAATTATTTTTCCAGTCGTTGTATATAAGTGAGAGACTGTGTTTAGTGAATTGGATCCTTTTATTGACACTTTAACGGTCCAAGCCACAAAACTGGCTTAAGGAAAAGTACAAGCTTCCATGCTTAAAGATTGTTTTTGGTGATTTTCCTCCCTTAATTCTCAGTCCTTTTATATTATGAACTAGTCAAAAAGCAAAAAAAGATCCTCTAATTTTCAAACTGAAGTACTACCTAAAGCGTTTCTATTAGCTTGTTTAAACATACCAAATGGTGTAAACATTTCTTACCTATTTTTCATCGTTTTTAGTTTTACAATAACTAAAATCAGCAATTGCTCCCAGGGATCTCTGTAATTAAATTAAATTTAAACTTTATTTGTCGTGTGAAAACTGATGAAAGATATTTGTTTGATATTTTTTGTGAACCGTGTCTAATTTAATTTTCTACCCTTAAGAAACAGTGGAATGCCGGTAAGAAATAGAGGGAAGCATTGCACAAACGTAACAATCGTTACGTTGACAATTAGAGTCAGTTTAGCGCCGGCTGGAGAACTTGAGTTCTCGCTTCAAGTTGCCGGCGCCGGCGGCTTCGGCCTTTGAACACACGACCCGCCACTTAGAGCCCTTGAGACGGGTTAATATCACTTTATGTTAAAACTTGTTCTAGTTAAAATAGAAACTTGTTTGTGTTATTTATACATTTTTTTAGAACCCAAAATAAAAACCTAATTTTAGGTATGCTTTGAGGGTTGAGTTTTTAGAAATAACCAAGTAAAATATATACTGTATTATCTAAGACGATATTTGTTGATTTGGAGTTCGTCCTTTAAAAATTATTCATAAAAATGCTCCTTGAAGCAGCATAGCGACAAATTTAAAATGCAAATCTAATATTGTCATTCAACCCAATATCCAAATTGATTAAATATTTGTTCACCATAAAAACTATCGTAGTTGAAGTTTATAATTTCCTTTATTTTTTTAATACGTCCTCCTACGTTTTGCCAGCTATCTCAGGGTTCGTGTTAAGTCCTATATGTTGGTCAGGGGAGCGGTGGGGAGCCTCCGCCCTTGCTATAAACAGCCGTAAAATCTAAGCAGCCCCTCTAAGAGATTGTTCGGGCCTCTGTTCCATCCCTCGGTGTCTTTTTCCTTCCCCTAAACTCCATTGTGTCTTAATATTTCCCTAGATTCTATTTAATTAACAAATGGTTTACCTCTAACAAGTACAGAGCTCTGGAAAGTAGACTGGTTTGAGGATTATTTTCATCATGGTGTTATCAAACTTTTTCCGGGTTTTAAATATATCTGTAATATGTATGTAATATTTAGTTTCACAGTTCAATAACCTTTTATGTGAAATGGATTTCACACACACTTAAAAATTATTTTTTACCATTAAGGCCTACTACTACCATAAATGGCCTTAATATTTAATGAAAATAATGTAATTTGAGCTTCTCATGTGATTCAAGCTGTATTTGTACGGTTCATATATTTTATACCTTAACCTTCGTTTCAAGCTACTTAATAGGATGCTAGAACAGTCTTTAGGGTTTGTCCCCACAGTCAGAATTCAAAAACCCAAAAGATATTTTTGTGAAAACTCTCCCCTCGACTTATATTTTAAGTGATTTGCTTCTCTTGCATACACCTTGCCTCATAAAACTTAAGCCCACCCCTTCCTCACCCGCTATTTAGAAAATTGTCCCCAGAGCTTATTTCAGGTTCCTCTCTCCTTTGTTACCAACCTTCAATATTTTTGTACTTTTAACTAAGTTATGCTTTTATTTTTAACAAAGCAATTGTGTAGGTATTATAAGAATAACATATTAATAACTATGATACTTGGCAATGTATTTATTGGATTCTTAAATACGGTTAACATTTTTCCACAACTTGAAATATGTGGTTTGAAGAATAGTACTTGCTTTGTAGAAATTGTAATTCAACAAAATTACCATACAAATGTCAACCTAATTAATTAATTGATTTTTATTTTCAGTTTTGATAGTTTTATTTTTTTATTGTTTTATTGTATAAGATTCTGACTAATTATGAGCGATTTGCGGGATTATTCGTAATGTTAATTACCCCTGTAATGGTTATTTATGGAACAAGTGCCACTTTACCGCAATCTACAGAAATGTTTACTCCAATGTAAGCTGCAGGAGAGTGCGGAATAGTTTCTCGAGTGCAGTAAAGTCGCTATGCACTGGAGTTAACATATTACATTTTTCATACAGTCTGTAAAAATACTCGAAAACCCTCTTTAAATGCCGGTAGTGAGGTTGTAGGCAAGAAATAATATAAAACGTTTGGTAACAACAATCGGTAATGTTTTTATATTCAGTATTGTAAACTTAATTAATGCGCATTCAACATTACCTTGCTAATACATGCATACTGTTTTTGACTATTTTGTGTTCTTAAGATGGAACACTGAAGTACGTAAAAGAAATTGGCAGTGCACAAACTAAAAATTATCACGCAAAGTAAAATGCTTAAGGGAATTGCCTGTTTTGCGATCTGATGTCGAGTTGGCGAAAATAGCCACTTGCTCGGACAGCAGGAAAATTTTATTTTTAAAACTTCGCGAGGCAGCACTTGCAAAAAAATGTAAATCTGTTTCTGAATGCCATATCAAAATGACGTGTAAGTAAAGACGTCCGAATATTATGGTTAAAATCCCTAACTTAAAACCCCAGAGGTGTAATCTCCTGTGTAAGCCGGCGCGGCGGTGTGGAGCCTGCCCGACGCCGCTCCAGGCTGTACGCAACAAGATTAGGCCTACGCTAATTCCTCAAATTTTAAGCTCTCTTTTTTAAGCTCAAAACTTTACACCACTAATCCACTTACTGACTCACTTTCATTTGTTAATCCCTTTCCCCGTTTTGAGTATTTTAAAGTGCTTTTGAGCGACAACAGCTTTTCTTTCTACCAATATAGGTACGATTTTTTATTGTCCCCTCTAACTGGAAGATATATTCAAAACTGACGGGCTTCCTCCTACTCCAACTGAACCCAAACAAATAAAATTTGACGTATTGCTTTTTGGCACCCTTAATAATTTAACCTGGTGCATATTTAAAGAATACCTTGAATACATTAATGAAAACGCTGTGTAGCCTTGACTGGAAACCGACTGTCCCTTTGTGAAGACCACCACCTTGGCCATTGGTGGCTCAGCTAAATTAAATTGTTATATATTTTCTTGGTTTTACTGTAAGTTATTAAATTCAAATTTACATCCCTCAGTTGACTAAGCGAACATTTAGCTGCTGTGCAACCTAACCACTATTTTGTTTTGGAACGTTTTCTTCAACTGTACATGTATAATAGTTACGTTGTAACGACTAATAACTGAGAGAAGTGCTTCGGAGGTGGAACGAGTCGCAGAATGAAGCGACTGAAGATGTTGGCTATTATCGTCATTGTAAGGGGCAATAACAGTTGACCATCAGTGCGAGGGTGAGAGTCCCTCTGTAAGTGGCGATGGAAGGGGGTGTTTATCCACTCCTGTGTCAGTCCAAACAATAAAGCCTGCCACTGCATCGCCGCGCCGCGTCGGTCGCCCCTTCAACCTCCAATCGGCAATATGGGTACAGAAGCCACTTTGCTCAATAAATTGTTGGTTGTGAGTGTGAATGTTACGTGTTGGCGATTGAAAAAAATTAGGAATTTGAATATATTGCTTCTCTATTTGGCTTAGTGAGTTTTTTGAGACATTGTGCGAGTTATAGTTATAATGATTAGAAAATTATGATTTGGTGTTTAAACATTGTAAAAAATATAGTTTTATAGAAAATACAAACATTTAATTATTAAGAATTATGTTGAGGCGTACGGACATGTATTTCGTCATTGTCAGTTATCATTCATTTAATAATGTTCGTTTTCTGAGACTTCAAAATATGTTTTATATTGATTTTCCAAAGTAAAAGAATATGACGATGAGTTTTACGAACGGTAAGGCCTTTAAAGGAAGGACGAGAACTTTCTCTTTTGTAGATTACCTAAAATCCCCAAAACAGTCATAAAATCTCCCTAATAATAAAATATAGGTACCTATTACTTTACTGCTAGAAAAGACTTTAAATTAAAATTTGTAACAATTTAATTTATTAACATGATACATATACACTGTTAATGTAATGCAACCCCTAATAAGACGCGTATGTTTTGTGTGTGTTTAAAAATCGCTACAACAATGACAGAACTCACAGAACAGATACAAATTTTTCCCGCTTTCCAGCATCTTCAGCGGGAGGAGCCCCATCTTGAACATAATCTTTTTGTACGCTACATAAACTTGTCCCAGACTCCAAGTCCACCTAGAGATATATTTCTTGATTTCACTATCATGAAAAACGCAAAAAAACGTACTCTAACGTGGTCTTATTTTTCCTCACGACCCTTTATTTAGTTCTTACTTATAGGTAACAAATAATACAAATACTAATGAAGGTAAAAAATATACCTCAAAGCAATTATTATGTTTAATACACAGCATTTTTAATATGTTTATGATGGATATTTATAAATAACTTTTAAGTTTGTTTATGTCTTTTTCTGAGGCTAAGAATAAAAATTAAAAAATAAATAAAAATTATACATAGGCTTTAACTTATAAAACAGAATAAAATATAAATCGCGAACAATCAGAAGTGAAAGATTAGCAAGGGATTTTTTTTACTTCCTCTTGAAGTGTTTTATTTTTATGTATTTTATTTTAAAAATTTTGGTACAACTCATTATATTTTGATTATAATTTTAAAAACAGTAACCGGAAAAACACTCGTCGAACAGTTTTAAACAACGTTCATTAATGTTAATATTAAGATCAAAAAGGTCAATTCATAAATTGTTGGAATTGTTTTTTTCTTTTTTATAAACAGCCGGGCAGGTAGATTGTTTTAAAAAGCCGCCGAGAGCGGCCCAGGTTTGTTTCCAAAACACAACGACGCGGCTCCACACATAAACCTCGCTTCATAAAACTTAAGCCTACCCTTTCCTCGCCCGCTATTTAAGAAATTGTCTCCAGGGCTTATTTCGGGAATTCTTTCCCTCCCTCTTAGCCGAGTCCCAATAATCTTGACGCTTTGTGTGGGATTTTAATAATTTAATAATTTATGAAAGAATATTTTTGTTGTACCCTAGTATTTTAATATGATTCAAGTGTTTAATTGTTTTAAATATTTGTATGATTTTAAATGCGGTGACTTGCCTGATACTTATGAACGTAATTCCATCGCACTTTTCAAGTATGTAATTTAAATGGATTTTACAAACTCACATTTTACTTCAAAAAGTTATTGAAAAGGAAGGTATAAGCCCCCAATTAATAGTTTACTATTAATTTTGCAATAAATTCTGAGTGAACAACTTTGTTGTGCGTGATCTTCCACTATTTTTACACGTAAAGAGAGGCCTATTATGTAACAGCAGTGAAGATAAATATAATACAAAAAATGTATAGTTATTTGAGATTCGTTCATAATCTTCAAGTAAAATTGGGTATTTTGCGCAGCTTTAAGCCCAAACGTCGCTTTGAGTGTAAGGTTGGATTTAACGTTAATTCTTTGGGTTTTTGTTACTTTTTTCTCTTGAATTTGCCTTTGTAATATTTACTAAAACACCTTCGAGTAACATTCATTTCTAGCCGTAAATATTTTAGTTTTGAGATAAGGTGACGATCGAGAATTTGTCAATAAACAAAATTAAACGAAAAAATGAGCAAACAAAAAATAATTTTTACAAACTAAATGGATGGCTTTTTACTCATAATTATTTAGATATTATATATATATATTTATTTATTTATAGTGCTAATGTAATAATTCAAAATCAATTTTTAAAACACTAATCTTTCTTATTGATGTTCTGTTACAGCATTGGCTGGACACTACGAAAAAAGTGTCAAAACAACTTAAGGGTGAGTAAAAATGACTTATTTTACTTAAATTATACAAACTTAGGCGATTGCCTCTTTATCAATAATATAAATAATGGAATTAATAATTCAATCTTAAAATTTATATAAACATGAGAATTATTTTCTCTAACTATAGGTTAAATTTTTATTCTTGACGTAGTCTTTTGAACTTGTTGAATGTTCCTGAAAAATATCATGTCATCAAAACTGTTTGAACAAAGTACAAACTTAGTGTCAGGAGGTAAAAGAACCGTCTTTATCAATGTAAGCAACGCAATTTTTGAATCCCTTATCGGAAAACGGATTATGACATCAAGTTTCTCCGTACCAAGTAAGGGTTTCGCCCGTAGCGCCACTTTTATCGCAGATCCCTTTAGATATTTCGTCGGCGCTCGATACAGAGCCTATTGTATGTTTTATGTTTATCTCTTATGTATTCCGATGGTCCATAAAAGAGGCTTCGAACGCGCGGGCTGTCCGGGGTTTCAACTCCCTCTCGTCGATGGTTTACGTCGGAAAATCCCCTAAACACTTGGGGCTTTTATCAAGAGCAGAGTTTTCATTTTTACTTTTTAGTCCTTTGGCTCACGGAATTTCCGTAGAATCGAAATGATTTGTTTATTTAAAATAAAGGCTTTAATAGTGAATTTCGATCTAGATCAGTTAGGTAGATAATGAAAGCCATTTATTCTGCAGTCGCATTCATATACATATATACAGTTACAGGGACTTTTTGACAATAATAACAAGCAGTATTTTTAATATATAAAAAAAGAGAAACCTTTAGAATAGACCTAATTTTTCTTGAACAGAATTATTTTATTAAAATAACAAAGATTATTTAATTTAATTTAAGCATGTGACAAAATAAAAATAAACATAACTATGCAGACTGATGGAAAATAAATGTGATATCCAACATTTTCTGCTAAGAATTGTAAGCTTGTATTAGGATAGGGGTAATACATCATGAAAACATACAGTATTTTGATATTGCTCTTGTCTTTTAGAAACAGATTTAGAATTACATCTTTAAAAGAAGTTACATTTATTTTAGCAAGCCACTTTGGAATGGGTTTTGCCTTTTATTGTCGAATTTGATAAATAAATTATTAATACTTATTTTTATAGCCCTTGTAATCCTACGGTAGATTAAACGAAAAATGTCCTTTATTATCATTTGCGTGAGAACAATTTAATATAGCAGTAGTTGACACTGCATTAACTGCAAAATTTTAACTTTTGCTAAGTTCGTTATAATATAGTACACGTTCAATTTTTTATTTATTTTTCCTATTGTTGTGAATGGGTTTTACGAGGGTGAAACGCGTCATAATAATTCTTGTTTTCAGTAAACGCAAACAAACATTGTTTCCCTGATATTATTTCGCTCGGGTTTATCTTTGCCTGCTCAGAGCCAGCGCCAGGCCCCTGCAGAGCTCGCTCGCTGCAGACATCCGCCGATTACCGCGGAGATCGGTCGGTAATCACCCAGCTCGCTTCCTGCTCCACGCGTTAATTGCTGCATTTCTTTGCAAATCAGACACCACAGGAAGTCGCCAAATCGAGTTAGGTCGTGTTACCCGCTTAATTTGGTCTAAAAATAAGGATAGACGCTTCTCTTTTTGCGTAATCGCATCGCCTCGAATTGGTATATCATAATTGCTTAGAAAATAAGCTCTCTGTCGTACTATACTAAAATATACAAAAATAAACGGAGGTATTCAAAAACTGACTCATACTTTTTCTCTTTTTTCATTATCAAATTTTATAGTTTTAAGATTTATAATTAATTGTTGATCTGAATTTCTACAAACTTTAGGTGGTGTCATTTAATTAGATGACCAAAAGTTTGTTAACTTAATTTTAAGCTAAGGTGTAAAAGTAGTTTGTGAGAATTTAGGTTTAAAAAAAATGAAGGTAGACACCTCAGTGCTAGAGGGGTGACTGACTACCTTTAAAAATAAATAGATTTTTAAAGATATTGATATTTAGCAGATACATACAAAATTTGATCAACTTGACGGTTTTTGAATATTTCCTATGAGAATAATAACGTAACCTGTTTAGCGCAAAACAGGAAATTGCATCATGATATTGAATTAATTATGATTTATTTCGTCAACATCGTTAAGAGTTGGTTTTTGAATGATTTGGAATTTTGAGCTATCCATACCCTGAAAAATCTAAAAATATACAGGGTTTTTGATATTTACACAGTTTTAATTCGATATAGCTCACTGATGGCAATTTGGACTAGCTAAACATAACTGGGGCCTACAGAAAGTAATTTAACAGGATTTTATTGAAACAGTCTATCAGTGTTGTGACAATTATTGAAAACTTCAATTTTTAGCTGAGATAGCATACATGCTCTTTCTATTGGAATACGTCAAAGTCGATAACTGCGGCCGAATTCATAAGTTTCATATTGGCTTTATCAGTAATATAAAAATGGTTATAAAATGTGTCAGTTCACTCTCCTTAGCTCAAAACCTACGGATCATTGAATCTGTCACTAGCGTAGAAATATTAACAGGATCATGATCTTTTGTCCCTTAAATGAACAATGCAAGATGAAGCGAAGAATTTAACAGCGGCCAAAGAAATCCTTATTAATTCCGGAGAATCTTGAACTCCTCGATTTGCCATTCCAATAGTTGAAGAGAAATAGATATTTTCAACCCCTGAAACTACAGTTGTGTGCAAAAACGTATACCGAACGACTTATCCGAATTTTAACAGCTTATAGAACTTATATAAAAAAACTCAAGTGCATATTGAACGAATATGTAATCCCTCACACCATTAAAAACCCTATGAGTTTTTTCTGTTTATGCTGTTTACGGTTTAAAACCCTAACGACTTAAACTGCAATTTAAAATTTAAATTGTGTACTTACATAGCAAACACCCAGTATAAGAGAAACGTCTGAAAATCTCAAAATCGAAGCGTTGGAGTTGTCTCTAGTTTTTTTCATCCGCACGCATCTACACATAAAAGAGTATAAACAATATATAAAAAGAATATTTCCAATAACAACTCAAAATTGTAAATGTTGAAGAAAACAATAATCGCCTCATACACTATGTATAGCGGGAAAGAACGCAAAAAAGAGAATGCTACGAATAGCACTTCTAACTGATTTTTTTTAACTCCTGGAAAAACACCAAAAAGAAGGTAAATATTTCTTCGCCCTGTCACATTCAATTTTCAACTCAGATGAACAGCATTGAACACTTTATTCGCTACCTTTTTCTTTTGGTCCAGGAGGAGTAACAGTAAATTCATGAATGTAAATTTATACAGGTTTAAGGAATGTGTTAATGGCTTACGATCACCTGAACGATAATGCCTTTTTAACTTGTGATCACGGTTGCCGACAAGCGGTCACTACCGCTGTGCACTACAAATCACTTGTTATGACTCCCCCTCCCCACGGTTTGGTGCTCCAAGCAGCAAACATTTACAGTACGTCCGGGTGGAGAGCGGCCTCTCCAGTTGACTTGTGACTTCCTCCTTGATGTTAAAGCGACGCACGTCTGTGTTATGTTACACTCCTCGAAGATTTTTAGATTGATTTTAAATGTGATTGCAGTTTTAATTTTGATCCATTCAAATTTTAAATATTTTTTGATCCATTCAACTCTAATGGATTATAGTCTGACGATTTTTTTAAATTGTAAAAGTAACACGGTATTTGATTTTTAGTTAGTGCTGCAGATATAAATTAGAGCTGTTCCTTTTAATGTTTTCAAATTAAATTTATTCTTCAATCAGATTAAGAACAGTGTGCTTATAAACCCATAAGAAAAAAAGATAGAATGAATAATCTGGTCTGCGTCATGCCCTAGCTAGCACACTGTGCATTTCATCCAGACGAGCCGTTTTGGTTTTTAAGTAATTAAAACTGCCATATTTTGAGGAAATTAAATTTTAATGATGCCTATATTCTGCATTTTAAATAACAATTCGAGTTTCTTTTATTGAGTCTTGGTTTATTATAAAAAAGTCCAATGAAAAAAATTAAGGTGCAGATTTATTAAAACTTGTTAAAAATATTTTGTCGTATAGTTTTTTTTCATAAATTTACGGCCATGATTGGAGACATAAAATGAGAACTTATGTCTGCAGACATCAACTCCCTTCAGAGATAAGTTTTAAACAATGTCATAATTTATGACATTGTTATAAATATACAATAGTGATTTTTGAAGGTTACTTAAAATCACAAGTAAAATCACAAGTCATAATGATTGCTGTCGAGGATTCAGCATATTTATGAACAAACAAATCCAGGACCTTGACATTGACTAACCCATAACAATTGACTTCATCTTAATAGAAAAGTTTTAACCGTTTTTTTTTTAAAATTTACAAATGTGGTCGAAAAGTAAATTTGAAATTAAATAATGTAATTGCCATCATATTATTTTTCAAAAAATATTTTTCAGAAGTCGCCACGTGGTTTAATGACGTAGCTTGGACACGTATCGATGCTCTAGGATCTGAAAATCAAGATCCTTTGATTGCTCTGCAAATCAAGGTAGAGCAAATGGTAAGCATAATTGCACCGGACAAAAATGGTTTTCACTCCCCTTTAATTTGAGGGTGAGCCAAAGTTTATTTTTGTTCTCTTAGAGAATAGCTGTAGAACAAACGAGAGCTAATTAAAAGAGCGAGGAAGCGAAATAAGAAAAGATGTCGTCCAAACCAAGAAATCTGCTGTGGTCTCTTCTTAAGTGTAAAATGATGATAAAAGCCCCCTCTACCCCCCGCTCCCCCAACAAACAGCCCTTAATTACACCGTCTCTGCCCACTAGTCCTCTTTTTGTTTCAAAGCCCGACGTCCAAATTAACAGCCTTCACGACTCCTTCGCTCAATCTGTCCATACAATGCCAAAGACGTTTTCCTTCTCGCTATTTTCAGTTTTAATTTAATCTCGTTTATTGAATGAAGTACGTTTCAATTGGGATACCTTGCTTTGCAGCCTGAAGTGCCACTTAAAAGAGGCATATTTTATTCATTAGAGTTTGAAGAGTATTCCTCTTAAAATAATGTTCTTTTAGGAGAATTTTAACATCAATTGGCGAATGTAACCGAATATTTCATCGAATAAATACTGTTTATAGGCATTGCTCAAATTAAAGAAATGAAAGTTTCAACCACATTTCCATTTGTAAATACTTTATTTCATTTTCCAGATAATTATTTGTTTTGACATTCTTTACTACCCAAAAAGAACTGCCATGGTTAACCAAATATGAGACACTTGTAATCAACCAATGAAGAAGTTTCTATTGCCTTAATGATTAGTGAGTATTGATTGTAAAAAGTTGGGGTTAAATGTAGTGAACTATCTTTATTCGTCATAATGAAGGTCCGTAAAGATGAAGATATCTATGATGCATGAAAAAGAGTTATAAACTGGACATTTAATTAAAGTTTTCTTGTCACGTAATAATCATACTCATTTTGAAAATAAACAAGAGTAGATTTTCACCATATTTGTTTACGACATTTCGATTTTTATATCAGTGTATGTTATGATCCAGTATCGGATCCGTTATGATCCATCATATCGGATCATAACATTAATGTTTTTATTGATTTAAAAACTCTTTCATGGCAAAATACTGCCTACTAGTAGAATATGTTTTGTAAAAGGAAAAATGCTGTGCAATTATTGAAATTATATTTATTAAATTTAAAAGGAAAATAGGCTCATTAACTACACCATGTTCCAACCAAACAGAGTTCGCGAGTAAACTAGTTTGCAAGCAAAATGCGGTTTGCAATTAAAATTTAATGATCTCCTCATCAGACCTACCACATTACACGTGTGGGGCCGGTATGCCCCGCGTCGTGTCGTCACTAGATTGTAAAATGAATTTAAAGGAAGTAATTTGGTTTCATTAAGACAAATGAAGTTTATATACTTACTACGAAACTAAATAACCTATTATTAACTTTTCTGGAACTAAGGTGAAAGTATTTTGTATTAGTTAAACCCCGTCATAGGAAATAGTTTTACGGACATTAAATCTGCTAATTAAATTTAAATTGAACAAATTTACGTCACGCTGTCTTCATCCATTTTCAACCTTCTCCCCCGTTTCTAATTACAATCGATCACGCCGCTTATTGGTAAACCTATCCCTCGCATATCACGCCTAATACCTCTCCATAACACTACAACGTAAAAAACCACTAGAGCGCCTTCACATGTGAGGTAGTCACGCAGAACATCTAGGTTCAATATAATTGATTTCTAATTATGATTTAATTTCGTGTGTTGAAAACTTTTGTATATTGCAGTCATTGATTTATAGTCCAATGACAAATGGAAACTTTGTCATGAGTGGTATGGAAAAGGTCTGCCAAGTTTGACTTAAGGACTTGACACCATCACCAGCGAATACAAAAACATTGATTTTCATATCACTACAATTAAAAAATAACCAATTGCAATAACGGTCTGCTGTCGAAAGTGAGAAGTTCCTGCATAATGTAGTAGTAAGAGAAGTGATTAAATTTTAATGACGCAGTACTCTAGGTCTTTCATATCTTTGAAATAAGTTAAATATAACCACAGACTTGACTATTGGTTCTATTAACTCGCTGTAGAAAATATGTATTCATTATTTATTTGTAGGAAGTTATCCATGTTTTAGGGAAATAGATAATATATTGCATTGCGGTATACATTGCATAAATATGGAAATGACACAAGGGAAATTCAAGTATTTTAAATATTGGCTGTTATCTTAGAACAATTTGCATGTCAGCAGCCAAGAAGTCGACGTGCGCCTTATCTTCGTGCTATAAAAGTGAACTTACCCCGGAGTGTAGGGGAGTTCAGCCTTGGTGGGGAAGGAGGCGGAGGGGTGTTTCTGCCAGTCTGACTTAGGATCCCAGAATAGACGTCTACCCTTTGAAGTTGTGATATGATCATTAGACCATAAACCTCTTTCAGAAATGTAAAGTATTTTTATTGGCTGCACACTCTATTTTAATCCAAAAATAACGGAAATACTTCCAAAAAGTGTTTGGTTAAAATAATGTACTTCTCTGGACCTAAATTGAAATCATAAAAATATAATGCATTCAAACATAATATCATCTTTTCATGCGGTACAGACTTATAATACGTGCAATACAACGTGTGCTACACTATATCATGATTACCCTCGGATCCAATGAATAAGTTGTTTTACTTAAATCTACAATTTTTTAAATTATATATTTATATCATATTAGTATTATTCCAAAAGTATTTTGGTTTTCAGATATCAAAGTGAACAATCTAAAAATGCATGCAATGGAGACTATTATTATTTTCTTCTACACAACCTCCATTAACGCAAAAAAAAACTTTCAAAAGGTCATAATTCGACTAAGAGATCCACCCTTTCTAATGAAGCAAAAAGCGCTGCTCCTTAAGAGCCTGCCTGCTGTATCTTGAAGGGTTCTAATGAAATGGTGTTTCTTTCATTAAATCAGATTCAATTAAATGCAAAAATACAAGGTGGGCTTAGCTCTGATGCAGTAGACAAGAGCTGTTAATGTAGAGGTCTGGCTTTAACAAAAAGAGAATAAATGGAAAAGGCGGAGTAAACACAAGTTGTCGTCCAAAGGAGAATTTTAACGGAATATCACATTCAAAATGCAACAATAGCATATTTTTAATATATATAATCATTTTCTTTTTAATTTAATTAATAAACATATTTGTGAAAACCTATTTATACAGTATGTAAATAAGTGTCTCCTATATAACAAGTTTTTCCTTACGTCTAGTTTGAGCAAGCCATTAACGTCATATGATTATTGTAAACTACATTCAGGTTTTAAACTCACTCTAAGTTGAACCATTGACTTTCGATAACGTAAGTTATCCAAAGTCAGTGGTATAGCAGTAGGCCCTATATTGATTTATTATTGAGTTAATAGATTTAATGATTATTTTTATTATTGTTTATTGACTAATCCCATTGAAATAACTTAAAGGTTAAACTCACGTTCTACATAAAAGCAGTGAAACACCATTTAGCTATTGGTAAGCGATTCAATCAGTTTTATATTTTGATTAGGATTTTTGCGGACATTTGCCATCACTGATTAGTAAAAAACAAGTTTCACGACGTTTCAAGATCTGGAATCTGATCCCGTCTTCAGGTGGAAGAAAACCTAGAACATAACAAGATTAGTAACACATAGCCCAGAAAACCTGGACAAAAACACAGCTAAAACAGAGAACTGTAAAAGCAGTCACGAAAACAATAAGCTGAAAAGAAAAACAATACACAAAATAACACAGGAATCACAAGTATCAAGAATCACCACACAGGAGAGAGCACGTCCACACCCAATCAGTGCTGAGCTGATTGGGTGTTGCTCAGCTCTGATTGGGTGTGGACGTGCTCTCTCCTGTCTGGTGATTCTTGATACTTGTGATTCCTGTGTTATTTTGTGTATTGTTTTTCTTTTCAGCTTATTGTTTTCGTGACTGCTTTTACAGTTCTCTGTTTTAGCTGTGTTTTTGTCCAGGTTTTCCGGGCTATGTGTTACTAATCTTGTTACGTTCTAGGTTTTCTTCCACCTGAAGACGGGATCAGATTCCAGATCCCGAAACGTCGTGAAACTTGTTTTTTACTAATCAGTGATGGCAAATGTCCGCAAAAATCCTAATCAAAATATAAAATCACCATCACCAACAATGAATTTCAAACAAACAATCAGTTTTACTTTTATTTTTATTTTTGAGAGGTGACAGACTAGGATTTGTAACCTTCGGATCACGCTAGTGGCTAGGCTGTTAATCCTAGTGATGTAACATGATATAACCTAAGTAGACGGGCAAAGCATACAGAGGCAAAGAGACTCCAACTTTAAAAAAACCTTCAGTAGGCTTATAAAACAGTCGTCTTCCAATTTATAGTTTGAACCAATTTATGAAAGCTTTGTTCCCCTTTCTCACCTCATATTCTTCCCTCTCCTTTACAAAACCGCTTGTAATTAAAACTTTTCAGGCAGTTTGCCCATCTTGTTTATTTTCTTCCAACGAATGTTTTGGAACTTTTTTTAAATACGGGAGCCAGACGTCGCCTTGCTTTTCTCAAACATGCGTACATTTAAGTTGATGTGCAAGGTATAAATCTTCAAACTAATTTAGTACAAACATATGCCGTTTCCAGACTTGTTTAACCTTGATTAATTATAATACTTATTTGTTTTACATTCTATAAAACAATTAATTTCTATTCTTAACTAAGAATAATATTTCCTCGTAGTTTTTTGCAAGTTAAAAATAGGACCTCTTTAATGTACATTTAATTGTTATTTTTATCGGATACTCTATTGGTGAAAACATGAAAAGTTATATATTGACGGTTAAAAATCAGTTATTCACTTTAGAACGTGTTATTATGAATACATTTTTAAGTGCTCTTCAAAAACTAAAACGTATAAGAGTTTTTGGGTTAATTTTTAATTTTTATATTATATTATATTTGGCCAACTTTGAAATGCGACTCAAGACGTTTAAAGTTTCATGTTGAGATATAGTTTTTTTAAGTGTTTGAAAATGTTATGGTACATTACCTTAACCTTAAAATGATATCCAGTATGACAAATTCATCGAAGTAAATAAACAACTTGTTGTTTATTTACTTCGATGGACAAATTGTCCTGTATGAGTCAGATCGTCCCCAAATTGTATATATTTTGTTAATGTGAGTTACTACGCTTGAACAGATCTAAACGTTTACTGTATAGATGCAAAACACATAGGATGATGTGTATTTTGGTAATAATATGATTTATCAACAGAATTAGAACGAAATCCAAGTAAAGGACAATTACTCAAGATGGTTATCGCTTTTCTAACGATTATTGTTATTCCGCTTAATTCACCCTCCCAATTATCCCATCGACAATTGTTATTGCTTCCGTATTTCATTAAGAAGCCAGATAACTTTGTTACGTTTCCCTCGAAATCTGAACGTCTTGTTGGGCTAAATTAGAGATTTGTTTTGATTACTAATTTCCTTGCCGATGTCTCCCCGCGGGGGTGGGGGTACCCTTCCCTGGATGCTAATTTTGTGTTGTTTCTCCCTTTTCCAGTTGGTTAATTAATGGTCCGTTTCGGTTTCGTTTATTAGACACTAAACTTAACTGATGACCCATTAGGAAAGTTCTTCCTCTGTGTTTATTCTGAGTTGTATCTCTTCACGGACCGAAATTTATAATCGATAAATAGTTAAAATACATTTTCCTTCTATTACGAGTTTTCAGTAGGATATAGAGTTCATCAGTATTTTAGAAAATTATTTCGTGTGCAAAGGTTTCTAGTATTTAATAAAGATAATTTCAATGTGAAACCACAGTTAAAAGATATAATAATTGTTTAATGGTGTCTCAACAATGTTATGAAAGTCGATCTTAGATGCTAATTGTACTATATTTAAAATTTAAGGAGTCTATGAGCTCGTAATATATTTTTCATCACTCCGTACCGAAAGTAGCTACTTTCGATGTCAGCTGGTAGCAACGAAAACGATCGTTTCCCAAGCTCTAATTTAGAGCAAGGGAAAACGATCAGCTGATTTTCCCTTGCTCTAAATTTGTTTTCCCTTGCTCTCAATTAGTTTTCCATTTGCCCGCTACGCGCTCTGACGTCGCTTTGCCGTTTATTCTTACAATTTAAATCAGCTGTTCTTATTGTTCAACAATGTAAACTGAAAACAGGAATAGGTATAAATGAGTTTTGCTGTGTTGTTATTATAGCGCATGTTTAAAATCTCTCAACCAATACCAACTGCACAATAAACATAACCTTGAACTTCTAATTTTTACGTTGTTATGTAGGCTTATTATAGTAAATTTGTTATTATAAAAAAATGTTAATTGAGAAATATAATAGTTTGCATTTTACTGAGGTTTCTTCTTCAGCATTGTGTGTATTTTTGCGTCGTGATGAAAAGTACCGTTCATAACTTGTACCGAAAGTGATTTTCCGGCACTTGCTCCAATTATTCCCGTACGAGGCTTCGCCTCGTACGTGAAACACACTTTCACATGCTCGGCTTCGCCTCACACGTGAAATTCGATATTCCTGTGTTCGGCTCCGCCTCACACATGAAACTTGGGCGCGCACCGGAAAGTGCCACTTTCGGTACTAGTAATGAAATATACTATTCTTTGAGCCCAAATACTCGCTTCTCATGCCTACAATTCTATGTCTGTTTGTAATTTATTAACCAAATACATTTGGATTTGCCAGAAGGGATTTGAGTTGGCCAAAACAATTGACTAAATTGACAAGAAAAGCATCTAAATTAGAAGATGAAGCGCCATTTTGTTTTTTTTTTAGTCCCAAACATCGAATCAATCGCAATTTAATTCTGATGCCATTTTATGTAACTGGTTTTGTTCGCTAACAACAATGAACTGTTTCGAACTGATTGCGGACGTAGCATTGACAAAGTGAATTCTAATTGAATTACTGCCTATTTTAAATGTTCGAGCTAACTAATTAAAAGCTGTTTGCAAAAAGCTCTTTACCAGTTGCATTTTTTAGTTTCAGTTTACAATGTTATCCAATTCATTGAAAATTTTTGTTTTGATAAAGAAAAGCTAATACAAAAGTTGAGTCTATAAAGCATTTATTAATTAAGAATTCTGCTTATTCTAGCATTATGTTGTGGTCTTTGAATATTCAACATTTTTCCATTATTTTTACATCTGTAGGCCAAATTGCCAAAAGTACCACCTATAGTACGTCAATTACCTATCATGTCTCATTGCTAGTTGATAAGTAACTAGCTCCAACGTAACGTAGTCGGATCATCATGCTTCAATGATGACAGGACTGTTCCCGCTGGAGACCGTCATCTTGTCAATCCGAATCTTAAGTCCCGAGTGATTCCGCAAGTTCACTAATTGTTTTCTCTGGGGTTAATCCCTCACCCGAGCTAAACCTCAGCAGCGGGTCGTCGGGTCGCCGCGGAGCAAACATGTTTACGCCCTGGTGAGGTTTACATAGTGTGTTCAATTAAATGTATAATGATATATTGTTATACCTTTGAAGTAAGAAAATAGTATAAAACGCTCTCAATAACAAACATTTTAATCTCAAAACAAACTTAACCTTAACACCTATAAAATATTAGCACTTTTGGATAATATTTCAAATGAGGGTTACAACATAGTGATTTAAGTAAATATTTATTTTTACGCAGTAAAATCAAATTTCGCTCGGGGACAGTTATATCCTCAATATGTACATCTATGTCCAGCGGGTAGCGAAAAATCCCATCTCGTTTTTGGAATCCATTTGCCCACAACCGGAATCCCAGAACAGCAGGAAAAGTGTTAGTTTATTAAACTGTCGAGTAAGAATACATTCACTGTCCCTCTTAAATGCGGGGAGCCGATGGTGACGGCCGTTATTTAGTCGGATGACGTGATCGTGTAAGTGTAAAGGGTAAGTAGTGAGTTATGTTTCAACGAGTGTGTTATCATACCCCCTCTTTACTTATGGAACGAACGACAGCAATCCGGTGATTCATATCCCACCAAAATGTTGAATGAAGCAACATGGTTACTGTCTATTTGATTCTCAACAACACAGAAAGTCCAAAACCAAGCAATATACATATAAAAACTGTTTTATTTTAATTGTTTTCTCCGTACAAGATTTAACAGCACATTGAAATACTTTAAATTCAATGTTTCAGTTAACTTGATCAATAATCTACTATATATTTGTCAAATACCACTCAGTGGAAACATCGTACAGCCCAAACTACTTGACCTAGAACCTTGAAACTTTGCATGGATGTTCCTCTTAGGGCGTAGGCATCCGCTAAGAACGGATTTTACAAAATTCGTAGTATAAAGGGGTTTTTGGCGAGGCCGAAGTTTTCAAATTTTCCCATTTAAAAGTATGTTGGACGATTTTTGTTTACATTTTTAACGTTCATAAAACAATCAGCTGGTAGTTTGCTTCGGAAATGTCAAGGCGACACTAAATTATTTTTTTAGTGTCGCCTTGGAAATGTATACGTTGATACAGATGATAATAAATTTGATTTCTTTGATCATGGCTTCATTGATTTTTGTTGATTTGTTTCAAGGACATAATTATGTACTATATAAAGGTTACATTTAGTTTAGATCAAATCCACCATTAATTAGTTAAGTGGCACCATCTATATTTCGGTAGCGGGAGCTATCGTTTTTCCTGGAGGCGTTCGTAATAATTTTTTTTTACATCTATGCCTGTCCCATGATTTGGTGTTTCGTATAATTCGACGTACGCAGTTTTAAACGTAAAGAGCATACTGCCTTTTGTGGCTGAGTCTTGAGACTAAATCCCGGTAAGATGAAAGAGAAAAGAAAACTGATTTTTCAGTCACATTCAGAATGTGCTGAAATGATATGATTCTTTGATCTATTTATGTAAAAATTTATAATTTATACAAATCCCTGATTGCAAGTTATATTTATACTATCTTTTCTACTATATTTTTGTCAAATACCACTGACCTACATTGTACAGCCAAAACTACTTAACCTAGAACCTTGAAATTTTGCAAGTACGTTCCTTACAGAGTATTGGCATTCACCAAGAACGATTTTTTTTTAATTAGAGGTTTTTAGAGGTTTTTTGTGGAGCTGAAGCTTTGAAAATGCCCCATGTTAATGTAATGGATGATCTTTTGTTTAAATTTCAAATTTTATTAAATCAAGCATATTAGCTTCACAAACGGATACGTTGTTACAGCTGATTTATAATTTGATTTCTTTTATCATGGTTTAATGGTTGTTTTGATGATTTTGTTAGGTTATTCGTACTATATAAAAGTTAAATTTGGTTTAGTTTCGTACCTTATACGTTCAATCATAAGCTCATTACGTGGTACCATCTTTTTAAGCAGCGGGAGCTATAGTTATTTCCTTAGGCCGGCCTTTATGTTTTTAATTACAATCATGCCAGTTACAATAATTTGGCAATATTCCTTTTTCATCTAATTCGACGGTGTCCCGGCTTTTCACGGAAAAATAAATGCTGCAATCAGTGGTTGATCTTAAATTATTACTACCCGCCCATATTTTAAGTTAAAAAATAAGTGAATCGAGTTTGAAATACTGCCCACGGATAGCACCATAACTGTTTCGAACATTCAGCCCTTTACTGTACTTAATTGATGCCCTACTAGGCAATCCAGGGATTTAATGGTAAATCTACAAAGAAGTACCTTAAAATCGACACATTTGGTGTTAAAATCGGTCCGGCCGTATTCGAGTTATAACGGTGAAAAGAAAACCTTCACTATCTACTCTGGTATCTACATTTTATCCTACATTCAGCCATAAAACAAACATATCTCTACATGACATATTCCTTGATATAAATAGTTTCTATTCAGTCCTCTAGATTCTTCATATCAAGGTTAGACGATAATTTTTATCGTGAGCGAAGCCACGGGTTCTGCTAGTAATAATAATAAGAAGAAGAATTCCAAACAATTATCTATATTTAGTCTCAGTGAAGCAGTTATTCACAGCTATTTTTTTTAGTTCAAGTACCTCTTTAAGAAAAGAATAAACCCTTTGTGTAGGTCTCACAGCGCTCGATTTATTGGTCTACAGCTTAAGTGGGAGCGAGACGATGCTTATCTCCTTCTCCATAAACTCTTATAATTCCCAAGATGATGCGATTTAAGAGTATTGTTGTAACTGCGGTAAGGCTATTTTGATTTTAATTTCATTAGATTTGTTGAAGCGTATATAAAATATATTTAAGGCACACTACTATGAAAACGCATGTTTTCTTTACTTGCGTTAAGGGCTAAAATATTTTTTTATCGCGCAAGGAAAAAAAATAGTCTACAGGTATCGAGGTAATCGTATACCATAACACAAACTTTATAAGGAATCATCTAAATTGTTTTAAATAGCAAGAACAAAATGGAAGCCACTTAAGGAGAAAACTTGTTTAGTTAAACAAGTTTTACTATCTTTGTTTTGTGAGTTAATTAGCTTGATTTATTGTGCAATATATCGAATAATGTATATCATATTACACGTGCAAAAATTGGCCTTTCCATCTTCGCTCATTTTCCGACCTTGATGAGGCAAAGACACTGCGAAGGATCTCATAAGTCTAATAGATGGAGCATGCGCACGAGGCGCGACGCGACGAGAGGCAAATTTATGCGTGGGTACGGGAAACAAAATACGTAAAACATAACATAATTGTGTCAAGTTAAAGGTGTGATTCTCACAATTACTATGTTAACAGTTATAAATTGTTTACATGCAGTTTCCACATCGTAAACATTGATAAGTGTTCCACATAGTTCTAGGTTAAGTGCTATTTTAGGTAGACTAGTTTTATATGTATTTGGTTTTTTAGCAACTAACAGAACTGGATTTTATCTGACAAAATATATATAAAAAATATTGCAGCCGACTAATTTTTGTAATAATTTTTAGAATCAATGAAAAACATTCGACTTTGTTTTAATATAAAAAGTAGACATAAACTTATATTCGAAATATAATTGATACCATTATCGTTCATAACTAATTGACATCTCAGATGATTTTTTCAACCACATGCCTCCATTCGAAGTGATTTACTTTGATTTACTAGTTATTTGCAAAGGAAGCATTGGGTTTATAAACCATTATCAGCAACATTTCGCGTTTATTTTCTACGGCAAGATGGCCGAATTGTTGTGATATTAGTTAGATAGGCATGTTCCATCTATTATATTGGTCTTATAAGATCGATGGACATTTCAGGTCCTATGTATATGGTCATGGAAAATACTTCATACGTCGCTTTGGGTGTTAAATACCCAAGGTCTAATCTTTAATTCTCATTTCTACTTAACTATTTATTAGTTATCTTAATTTTAATGTAAATTGCAGTTGACAATAATGCAATAAAAATTAATTAATGTTTTCTTGCGTTAGGTTTTGCAAATTGTTGTAACTTTACTACTTTTGATGCGTTTTTAATAGTTTTTAAACCTCATATATTTGGCCAATTGAATAAAAATTTAAAACGGGTGCGCACTCTTTCTAGAATGAGCGCTTTTTATGTTTGCTTTTCTCATGTATCTAAGTTGATTGATATTACACTTAAGGGTTCATTATCCTTATATATTTAAACATTTACTATTTTCAAGAGGTTTACAATGAAATGGGCTTGGCAATGTTTTGTAAGTAAAGGCAGTCGCAGCTAAAATGATTAAAATAAAACAATCACAACTAAAGCTTAATAACATTTTAGATAATTTGCAGCCACCTAGTAATTCATTAATAATTCACTGCCTCTGCCTCTAGATCAGAAAATTATATTTTCCAAACTGAGATATATGCGTTACCACTACCAAGGATCGAATAATACGAAATAAAATACAAGAGCATATGTTACAATAGTAATGGGACTCGATGTCATGCAATGTATTGGAAACGATTTTATTGTTTACTACCTCGTGCACATGTCTCGCTTCTGATTCTCGTGGGAACAAGGGCATATGGTGAAAATCATCAGAGTGCTATAAGTAGTCAACTAAATAAAAATGTATTAAAATTGCAAATTACCTTGTCAGTATCCTTTAATCACGTTCACGGTGCGTGCATACATTTACGCTTTACGCTCAATATTATATCACGCATGAAATGTAAGTTCATGATTCATCTTATTAGAGGGCCAAGGAATTTAATATGTGGCTGTCGCCTCGTTGTTTTCTTTTCAAGGCAATATAAAAACAGAAAGAAATGTTGGTCTTCCTAAGCCACATAGGACTTGTCAGCGAGGACCAGAGAAGAGGCAAAACTAAATCAGTAACATAGATCACAATTGTTTGTTAATATTAATGAATAAACTACTAACATTTATTTGTGATTTGTTCATTCTTTGACCTTCGTCTGGAGGTAAAGAATTTTACAAATTCATTGTAGAAATTTCGTTTCATCTTAGATAATACAAAGGAAACAAGATAATATACAAAGGAAACAATTGCTGATAAAATCTATATCGAAAAAGAGTGACTAATATGAAAGAAAAAAGCTTCAAATTACATTTACACCATCAAACTTAGCAATAAAAAATTTTAATTTAATACAAATTATAATGATCTATTAAGAATATAATATCAATCCTTTGTAAAAAAAAACAAAATGAATCAAGGTACAATGTACCTTGTTGTATCAACCAGTACAGATCAGTTGTCATTACTTGTAAACTTGCTGGAACATGCCTGAAGACATTTTGCCCTCAGGTACTATTAAATAAGGATATTGACAATGATGTGTGATTATAAATTCAATATCAAGCTGTAGTAGAATTCTTCTAAAAATATGATCTAGATTCGAAGTTAAATTCCTTAAAATATTTTAAGGAATAACTTCCTTTTTTATTTTAATCGTTTTTTGAGCTTTGTTTGTGTTCTTCGCGTCCAGTTTGAAAATGCAACTAATAATTCATTTCAAATTGAATATAAAAAGAATATTATTAATATTATCAAACTCTGCTTATAACTGCCTACCTTTAAGTTAGAGAACGAAGACCAAATCCAAAAAATAAGGATCAGTTTAATAAGACCGAATTTCGTGGGATGGGATCAGCTTCGGAGGAAACAATTAGCAAGTCAGAGATTTATTCCACGAGATACGGCTGAGACTCGTATGAGGCACGGGGAAATGAAATCGTCATCACCATTCTCATTATATGATGAATATTCTCATTATTCATCCAAAATATGAAGTACTCTCCAAAATATCTTCAATTTATTTCTAACTGCATCTAAAATCACACTTAAACGAAAAAGGTTATATAGCTTAAGTTAAACAGCCTCTTATTTATAAATGCCAGTAATAGACAATTACTCTTTAATTATTATTACGTCAATTGACTCAAATTTTAATTCTACGTTATTAACAACTATAAAACATTTTACCAAAGAAAATTTACTGACGTAAACAAGTCATTGTAGGACATAATTGGACGAGAAGTAAATACTACAAGTAAAATTAACAAATATGAAACTTGTCTTGCTCAGCATTTTTGTTTCATTTAGGGGTTTTGACATAAATACAGCTATCTCCTTCATGAAGGCAGAGACAATATTTAAGACTGTTTAGCTACAGTTATAACTTACACTGATTTTCACAAGAAATCTAAAAATAAAAGAAATTATACAGTATCCAATTGAGAATTTTAAAGAAATTATACAGTATCCAATTGAGAATTTTAACTCATAACAATCAGAAGCAAATGTGGACTTGAGATTGGTTTAGTGATCGATATTTACCTTCGGTAACCAAACGCGGTGTTTAAGATGATGATACAGCTACAGCTCTGCCGAGGGTTCTACCTCCCTGGGTCGGGGCGACCCTGCCCGCCCCCTCCTGATTATAACCTGGTCTCTGTTATTTTTAGCAATAAATCTACCTTTCCTCTTAAACAATTCTCCTGGGGTCCCTTTTTAAACACCGCATTGCTCCTTGGATAGCCGCCCAACCGAGCAGGTATACATAAAAACAATTTTATCTACGACCATTGCAATAAGCACCAATTATGGTATTACAATAAACATTATAATGATATACATTAAAACACCAAAAACCAAGCAGTACTCTAATGACGACTTTAGAGTACTGGAGTCACTTTAGAGTACTGGTTCTAGACCAATGAGAGCTCGGCATTTGACGGAAGTAGTGTCATAATAACAATTACGCAATTCGCACATCAGCTGATTGTTGCATTACGATTCATGTTTGAGTTGACTTATCCCATCAGCTGATTGTTCCACAACGATTCATGGTTCAGTCTGTTTATTTGCCTAACCTCAAATTTTAGTTGACCTATTCCATTAGCAAAAGTCATGAGTTTTGTTTAACTTCGGGGTAAATATGTCGTATATTGTTGGTCGTAGATAAAATAGTGTATGCAACGATTGTATTATGCCTTTAAGCCACTCGTGAGATATTTAGAACACTCGCTTCGCTCGTGTTCTAACTTACATCTCACTCGTGGCTTAAAGGCACTCATTATACAATCGTTGCATAAACTACTATAATAATCCATGTCTTAACTTTTTCCCCTGCTGTTGCTGAATTACTTAGAATAGATTCCCAAATTTTCAATAATAATTATTCGATAACACAGTATAAAAATAATTTTGTAAGTGGTAATTTTAACACTGTTTAGTCTCATTTGCTATTTTTCTCTTCATCAATTTTTTTTTAATTTTTAGTTGTTATTAATTTCTATTCACTGGTGGCGTAGTTGTATTTGATTTATTCTAGTTGTCATTATTTATATGATTTGCTTTTTCTAGATGTTGGGACATGTTCTTTAAAGATTGGTCTCTTCAGGCATCTTTAATTACGTCTACATCACACAACGATGGTTCACAAAACATAATAGTTTTTCAATTGCGGTTTGAAATACTACTTTAAATATACTACTTTAACATTGTGTATTTGAAATACTACTTTAACATTGTAGGTCACTTTTACCCACAATTTTAATGCTGAGATTGTATCTTCAGTTATTGCTTTGCAACAAAAAAAACACTGATTTTTGTAAACACTAAATTGATGATTTTTAAATATAAAATGCTAGAATTAAAAAAAAACAATACCCTTTACACACATGAATGATCTTTGACAGTGTTTTGTCCTTATTTAAGTAAAACTCACTCGTAACAGAAACTGTGTAACTAGAAGGGCAATAAGGCAATTCGCGATATTATGTTACGTTGTTGTTTCTCTACCAAGAAGTTACTTTGGCGCAATTTCAACTTTAGAAATATTTTATTAATAGAAGATTGTACAACCCATAGACATTTAAAATCCTTTTCCGTTTCTGTTTATACGAGCTAATCAAAAGAATACATGTAACAACACAACAACACTTGCTATTGTAAGTGAAAGAGTTTTTATTGAATTTTATATGTTTTGCCATACGGTAAATACATATCCCTCTTTTTGTAAATATTACCCTTCCGATATAAATGAGTTTCTTTTCTATTTTCGTGATGACACACCCTCAGAATCACTTCACTTTACCAAAAAGGGTCGAAATTACTTGGTTATACAACCAAGTGATCGGTATGAACTACCAATGGTTTCGTACTTTCATGGGTACATTTTCAAGTTCATTAACATCCAAGTGCTAACACATTCTTCCTCAAGTAACGTCAGACATACAAGTAACACAAACACTTTAAACGGTAAGACGGACACACGAATAAAGTAACACTCTTTTCTATTACTTTTGGTAGTGAATAGTAAAACCATGATTAGCAACTAAATACTAAGTACCTGCTATTAAAAAATGCTTAGTTTAATACTGAATAGTAAAATGTATATACTCACAGTTTTCTTACCAATTCAAACCCGATCAGTATATTTTGACATAAAGTAGCCTATAGATTATTCAGTGTGATAATAAATACACATTTTTTATTATTTCCATGTCGTGTCTGAATATCATGACTTATTTAAAGACCTTCGCTTGTTTCTCTGCATGTCCTTTCCTCAATAACAATGTTAGCTTATTTCGGCAATTTGTGAAGATTGACGAATGAAAGCTGATCTACCCTTGGAGTGCCAAAGGTCCATTGGTGTAACAAATCAGCAGTATACCAATCTGAAATGACTTTCAACACTTATTTAAACGCCAGACCGATTGTAATAATTCAGCTGTAAGAGCAGGAATGCGCAGCAGCGTAGTGTTCCGGTCCATCTTGACACTAATTGCCAGAGCGAGTCAATGGACCGCTTCGTTCCGCCAGGCTCCCGAGGCCTGTGTTTACTTAAGAAAAGGCTGTAATTTTAGAAATAGGTAATTTGTTTGACTAATTTTACGGTTATGTTGTTACAAATGTTTCTCTCTTGTGTGCGATTTCAAAAAATAACCAACTACCTCTGTTCTGTTGCTTCTAAGAAAACGACCTGAAAATGTTTTGTTCATTTTAAGATGAAGTTGTCACTGTGATTTTGTTTTTGTTTAATGCTGTACAGTTATTAATTGAATGATATCAGGTTTACGTTTTCATCTCATTCTCAATCTTGATGGTTCATTTGGCTTTTTTCCTTTTACAAATCACACAAGAACATCGGTAATTCCGATTCTACCTCCAACAGTACTTCCCCTTGGTACACTGTTGTTGTGAGAGAGGAAGGGGAAGGGGGATTCACGAATGCGTGTCGTACACATAAGGAAGGAAAGCCGTGATGTCCCCAGTGATTGTGGCAGAGCATGCAGCCCGGAGAGAGCGCTCTCTTCTTATCATCTTTGATAACATCTTCAACCGAGTGGTGAACGGTCACTTGTCACATTGTGGCCATTGTTATATTGAACATTTTCTGAACAGGGTCAAGCTAATATTTTAAATTTAGTGTGCTTAAACCGTATTTTTTCTAAAAACCCCTTAATGGACTTAAACTGGAGTTTTCATTTACTCGGTAATGTGCCTTGAACCCTTGTAACAAATACGATTCGTGAAAACCTCCACGACAGTTAAAAGGGACGGTACATGGGTACATTACAGCAAACACAATCACTGAGAGTAAACAGTGGAGGTTACATACTTATTTAAACTCGTGTAAATTAATATCATAATACACTGAACCCCAAAATACCTGTTCAGTTTCATCCGAAAAATTGCCATCCCAATATGTTGTGTTTTTCAATTGTTAAAAGTACAACATATAACCTAACTTAGATTATATATTACTTCCGTTAAGGGTTAATCCGATTATCCGATACGAAAAAATAATTTTTCCCTACGCAGCTATCTCAAGACGTTTTTTACTCCTTATAATCAGTGAGTAAAACAATATTTTGTTTCCCAGCGGGAGTAAAATGATTACTTTGTCTCCCGGCGGGAGACAGAGTAAACCCATAAGAATAACATAGAAATCAATAATTCACAAATCTAGCGCCTTCAAATTCTACGCAGAAATGCAAATATGTTGAGGTTCATCAGATTGCAGGTGCTAACAGCTGATTTAGTGGCAGGAGTAATCACATAAGAATGACACTGACAACAATCAGCTGTAAGGACGTCAATGAATTAAGCGTATAAGAATGTTGCAACAATCACCTGATCGCTGGTGCATGAATTATTGCAGCTACCAGGGCCGGACTGGGTCCTCCAAAAGACGCGTACCCCAAGTTCTCAGAGGGCGCAAACCCACTAAGATAGAGGGGAGAGGGGGTAGTAAAGACAATACAAAATTAGACTTGAAAACGATTGAACAATATACTAAAAAACTATTATACATGTTTCTTAAATAGAAACATAAAAAACAGTGGACATGCGCCGCTTAGTAGCTTTTGTTAATTTCAATTTATGTTTATATAATAATCTTCAAATCTCAGTCCTTTTCTTGATATCTTTACCCTTCGAGAAAACTTTATTAAGAAATCAAGGTTGAGCAATTTTCCCTCAAATTTCACCGATACCTTATTTCATTCAGATATAGAGTTGATGTTCAGACTTATAGTTTTCTCAAAAGTTTTTAGGTAAATGAGGTCATATTTGAGTGATTTTAAACAGAAAAAAGGGATATATTAATCTTTAGCATAGTGTACTCTCATCAGTTACTTGCCAGTGGCAATAAAAATGCACGTGATGTTTTAAGACTGTTCTCGTCTTTCGCATGTAGGCCTACTCCCGTTTATCTGCAGTTCGTAAATATACAAAATTTTCTTACACAACTGACCGCGTCTTAGCAAAGATTTCCCCGTTGCTTTCCCACAGGATAGGCACGATTTATTTTTTTAAACGGCTTCTATGCTTAATACAGCGAGGTAGCCTACTCCCGTTATAGTGAAACCGCGCAATCAGAAACGCGCTCGGTTGTTTTTACGGCCGTTAACAAACAAACTATTAAATTTGCGCGCGTCTATTTCTTCTTTCTTTTTAGTCGAAAGGTGTGAACTTGATTTAAAGAGGATATCAAATTTAATTTTTACATATTATAGAGTCAAAGAGGGGATACGGGTGGAAGGATCGTGGGCATTTTGCCCACGCCACTGAGGTAGACCTAGTGCATCATTAATTTTTCCGAATTTTATTCGCGACCCCAGGATGAGGACCTGGCAGCTACTCGTATGCAGACACTAATAGCAGATTGAATCAAAATGGATATTGCTTGTTAATTACTAAGTTAATGAAAGAGGTGTTTAAAGATTGGATACTTATTATTACAGGTGGGGGACAAATGCTATGTGCATTTCGAGAGTAAAGCACATTGCCTCCCTTGTGAGACAATGTTGTACTTTACCTACTCAACATACAAATAACTATAGTGACACTATCCATTAATTCAATAACGCGAGGACTTCAAAATAACCTAATAACATTTGTTTCTGTTCCAGGGAAGGAAACATTTACGCTTTATTTTGGAGTGAAATTTTACGCGGCTGACCCTTGCAAACTGCTGGAAGAAATCACTAGGTGAGTGTTGCAATGATAACTTTTTTCTTTAGTTTTTATCTTGTATGTTTTTTACGAGGTGGTTTCTAAGCCAAATCAATGTACCGCACTTTACATTAACTACAGTGGACGTGACAAGGTTTTAAATCTTCACAAATATACAGGGTGTCCGGAAATTATGGTAAAATATTTTAGTAGGTATATGGTTGTAGAGGTGAAAAAAAGAAAAAAAAAGTTTGTATAAATATAGGTCCTAAAGTGCTTCGTTTTCCGTCTTGTCTGTTTGTTTTTACATATTTAATTATATCTCATGAACCTCTTAACGTCTTAACGTATAAACTTCATACTTTGAACATAAATGACCTCTATTAAAAACTATGTAAGAAGTATCCCACTTCAAAATAGCGACGGTTTTAAGTTTTTATAGCCGCAGATATTCAGTTTTCAAATATCATAAAAACCGTATATTTTAGAAAACATTTACAACAGACAAAAAAGTTGTAAAATTTAGCCCAGTTGAGGCCGGTTAAGTTTACGATAGTCGGACTGCTAATAACGGAGGAATCGTAATTTTTCCGAATAAAAACATATAAATTTCAGACATTAGGTACTAAGGAACCAGATTTTTATCATGAAAATTTAAGATATCTCCGTTATTAGTGATTCCGATCGTTGTAATCTTAATACTAGTGTTAATTGGATTACATTTCGCAATTTTTTGTCACCTGTAAAATTTTTCTAAAACTTTCAGTTTTAAGTTATTTAACTTTAAAACTGAAAACCGCCGCCATTTTGGAATGGTACAAAGTAGAAATTTGATCTTAATATTGGTAATTCATATACCAGGTTTGAAGTTCATACGTTAATATCCTGAGATATATAATTAAATATGTAAAATACACAGACACACAGAAAGAAAACGAAGCACTTTAGGACCTATGTTTATATGAACATTTTTTTCTTATTTTTACCCCTACGACAATATACTAAAATATTTTGGCATATAATTTTCGGACACCCTATATTTCACCATGAATTGTCTTGTCTTTTATGTTTGTGTTTATGAATTCAAGGTTGTCTTGAACTTAATTTTAATTTTAGTTTCACTTAAGCTTTCTTTAAAATATATTTCAATCAAAATTATTGTAACATAAACATTGCTTCCGACTATAAACTGTTGTAATGGCAATAAAATGAATTTGAACCATCGTTATGTCCTTAATGCACCGCAATATATACCACTTCGTCCTTAGCTTGAGGCGTTTATGCGTTGGCATTAAACCCTGTACTAGTAGATCATGTCGTAAAAAAAGACCGCCGCTTTGGGGTTAAGTCATCAAGCTACTGAAATGCATTCAAAACAAATTAATATATTTTTCTTCGAAAAAATTGAATAAAACCTTCCGCAACTCATTTGATTATTCAACCACAACTTATTTGAACTAAAGTTAAAGACATTTTCTAGAACGGCTTTTAAAGTCACCCAAATAAATTGAGCTCGACAAGACTTTGAATAATTCACAAACATAAAAGAGTAGTTGAATTATAAATACGTAATATGAAGCACCAGAGTTAGAAGCTCTAAGCAACACGCATTCTTCGCGTTGCTTCCCTTCTCGCAGAATCCTTTAACGATCCTGACAAGGATGCCGAGTCTTGATTCATCTGCTTCCTTTGGCTTTGTATATTCCAAGAATAACTACAATAAAACCGTTAACATTGCTCTTTATAGTGAAACTTAAAATATTTTGAGGATGCCTTTGACAGCAAAATTTAGTTTTTTTGATTTATTTATTTATTTATTTTTAATAAAGGTAACATCATAGTAATCTTTCATTTTTCAGTGAAATTCTCGAGGTTTTTAATTTAGAGATTGTCGTAACCATGGGATACAGTGTACAATTTTAAACATAAACACGAGAAAACCCTTATACATAATTAAACAACCAACATTAAAGGCTAACATTCATTTATTTTTTTTATGTCAACCAGAAAAATCTACTTTATTCGTGTTTTATAATTTAAAATAAAAACCCTTTGATTTTGGTTTTGTTTAATAGTTTGATATTTTTAAGGTCGAATTTCATTGTTTGCTAAAGCGAACACACCTGAATGATGCCTCTCATGGGGTCTGCCATTTGCCTAAAAGGGAGAAGGCTTTATCTCCTGGCAGAATGTTTTCCTTCGCTTCATGAACTCCTTCCTAAATTTTTAAATTGCTACCATGATCTTGTATAATCAGTTTGAGAATGTATTTCAATTTTTTTCGACAAATACAAAATCGGAAAATTACAAAAGTTCGTTGTGACTAAAACGTTCCCTATCTCATGAGCATACTTTATTGAATTTATCGAAGGCATTTTAGTATTTTTCACATCGAGAGTAGAAAGTGAGCCATTGCATATTAGAGACTACATGTTGGAAGTGCGAGATTTTTCGAGCACTTCGTTATGGTCGAGATAAGCAAATAACTTTCACTAGTGTTTTGAACTATGCTTTTCGCTACAAAACTGATGAAAAAATTAATTTTTTTGTTTTATTCGAACAAAAATAATAAAATATAGTAAATCTAACTTTTGCATGTATTCAGTTCCACGTTCACCTTTTGGTATAGGCTGGCGAGATTTATCGAGCACTTCATTATGGTCGAGATAAGAAAATTACTTTCACTCGTGTTTTGAACGATGCTTTTCGCTACAAAGCTGATGAAAAACAATAATTTTTTTGTTTAGTTCGAAAAAGTATAACTTTTGCATACATTCAGTTCCACGTTCACCTTTTATTTAGAACAGGCTTATAAGAGTTTGTCATTCTATTACCTTTGCTAAGTTTATTTGTTTACTATAGCTGTAGTATGTGATAGTGAAATCATCAGCTGATTATAATATAATTTGGCTAGTACAACTTATATTGCGATTTGAAATACATTGCTTATGGAAATTCCACACTGAAAGGTGAACGTGGTACTGAGTATTGTAAACATTGTTTCAGCGTAGTAAACAATGTAATGATGAGTTTTCGCAGGTGATAAACACAATGTAAACAGGTGATTTCAGTGCAGTAAAATATGAGAATGAATGAGTAAAACAACTATCGTAGTTATTTGTGTGTTGAGTGAGTAAAGAACAACGTCTCACAAAGTAGACATTGTGCTTCGAAATATACACAGCACTTTTCCCTCCCCTACAATAATAAATATCCTTATCATAAAAATGTATTTTATTAATTAGTATTTAATAGAAATATCCATTTTGTTTCGTTCTGCTAATAGCGCCCGCATCCTATTAGTTGCAACCATGCATGCACCAGCGATCAGCTAGCTGATTGTTACAACGTTCTTACACGCTTGATTCTTAGACGTTCTCACCAACGACCTTTCTACGGCGTCGTTGGTTCTCACAGCTGATCGTTGTTAATGTTAATCTTTTTTGATTATTCTGTCACTAAATCAGCTGATAGCACCTGCATTCGTTGAGCTGCAACATATTTTCATGTTTGCGTGGAAATTTGAAGGCGCTCTAATTCTTTAATTATTTATTCTTTAATTATTTATTTCAATTTATTATTTCTTTAATTATTTTAATTCTTTATTTATTTATTTTATAATTTTACTCACCCATTACAAGGAGCAAAAAGTGTCTAAACATAGCAGGTGGGGGAAAATTCTTTTAAAGGCAGCAGTTCTTGTAAACTACTAACACTGGCTTTGTTATTTATCCACGCGGATTTTAAAAATGTAAAACTTTTAATCTCTTTTATTATTAAAAGTGACAAGCTATGCTTTGCCAAAACCACCTTTTTGCAACAGTCTCACGAAACTTTGTTTAGCAACCATAAACCGCATTTTCTAAGTTGTAAACAGAAATACTGCGCCTTGTAAGCCCAGTTCCACAACTCCCGACGGTCCCCTGGTAGTAAAAAACTTTGTTGGACAAAATGCAACTTTTAATTTAACTTTATCTTTAGGCATATTGGAAATAATTGTCACCTACTTTTATACCGAGTATGATTTAGGTTAAAAGCTCATTATGCGTCGCTTAAAGTAATAAGTAAGACTATATTACAGGGTGTTTTTTTTAAATCAACTCATTTTTAAGATTGAAAAATGCACATAATATTATTATGAAATGAGTATTGTTTTGCCAATCTTTACATTTAATAGAACCTATGGTTTTAGTATGATTATATTTAGCTTACATTATGTGTTAAAAAAAATCCGCCATTGATATTTAAACAAAGTTGTTCTCTCTCCATCAAATTTCTGAACACGATTTGTAACGTACCTCTTTGAATTAATTTTATTTGTTATGTTTGTTTTGAGGTGTTGAATATCCTTTGAATTGTTTCCGTAGGCCTTACTTTTTATGTTTCCCCAAAGAAAATAATATAGTGGAGTCAGATCCGGGATCTTGGAGGAACACAACCTTCACTAATAAAATAAAGTTTTGGGTCGCGTTAAAAAACACTCTGTTTTTATCATTTTCAAATCCAAAACTATTAGAGATTTTAGGTAATAGTTTCCTACTAATTTAAAAACCGCTAACTTCTTTTTCATTGTTTTTTTTCAGAGAACTCATAAACTTAAATTTAACGTAAAACATAGGTGCAATAGCGTTTTTATTTTTTACTAAAAGTGGCAGTGTTGTTTAAGCATGAGTGGTCTGTCAGTGCTCTGAAGTTCTTTTTGAGTTTTGAATTCTTCATTTAAATTATTTTAAATCCATAATCACTTTTAGAACTAAACAAAATTTTGAAGTACTTAATACATCATGTTGAATCGCTGACCACCAACTTACCAGCCCACAGCAAATGATTGGCTAAGTTTTGTTTTGGCGGTCGCCAGTTGTATTCGGAACGATTTTAAATATAAATACCACTCCATGTATTTGTACGTTTCGTTTATTTGTTCATCGTTTCGATTATTTGTTCATCGTTTCTAAGGCTGGCTCTTCTTCAGTTCAACGAAATTTCCTTGACTCGAAAGCGTATTTCACCTGCCAATCAGTTGAGCCTCGGCTGTTACCGCCTCCAAAGACGTCGCACTTCGAGCGACCGCTGGAGTCTTGGCAAATGATAATCTTACACAAGGCCTTGCAGCTGTTACGAGATGACTCACTGTCACTGATTTTGTAAATATTAAGGTCACTATTTTACCGTCTTACTTTGTTGTTTAGTTGCCAAAACATATTCCCAGTATATTTAAAATATTTATTCATAATGTGTTTTGTTACTGAAGGTTTAATAACAATCTAATTTCTAATGATTTCAGTTTAAAACCATGAAAATCTAAAAGAGGCTACGTTTCATTAACCAAACGTTGAGATTTGAACATTTTGTGTGAGATTTTTTTCACGCGAATCCCTACTGTACACAAATTAAAGTAAATATAAGCTTCACAGTTGTTAAGCTTACTGTGTGCCTTACTGTTGATTAAAACATTTGTCAATGATGAGATTCAAACAAAAAATTGTTCTTAAAAGGAACTTTTATAACTGTTTTTTAAATCTTCTATTGATTTTTTACCACAATATACTATCCTTGCATTACAAAAGTTCAGATCAATGTAAAAAGATCACTATTGGCCAATGCACTGGCGGTGATTACATTCATGTCAACGTATAATAGAATATGTATGCATAATGAAGAAGCGGATTTGTTTATTTGCAGGCGGCGAGCCGTATTAGCATACGCTGGTCATTATGCACACGCTGGCGTTGCAGTAAATAATTTGCATCGGAAATCGAGAGTTTGCGGTTATGCGATGATTACTGGAAGTACGCGCTCTGTTCCTGTCATATAAGTAGGAATAGTTCTGTTTGGTGAAATTAAATTGTTGATATATTCTTTATATTGGTTATAGTTTAAAATTTCGAAGTAGTAAGTTGGATAACTTGATGGCATTCTTATATACTCACAAGAGGTCAGAGCATTGAAAAACTAGGTAGAAATTACATCATAATTATTTTGTGATACATTATAGCCATTTCATTCAAACTCAGTAACGTACATGCCGAATTTCAGGACTACTATAGTTTTGAAGTGTCCTAGCGACCGATAAAGAATGTTTTTTTTTTAAGTTGCCGATCTACAACAAATATGATAATTCGTAATGTATAGATACTTATTAGTTTTTAATTTATTTATAGGTATCTAAACAGATAAAGTAATCTTTGGAAAAGGAAATCTCAGAGATGTTTTCATTAAAATAGAACTCGAAGAAAACAAGAGCATTTACAGCTGATGAGCTTCTCAATCATTTGCTCTGCTGATTCCGTTATCGCGGCATTCAATTATTGTATGCATAGCAGGATTTGATGGTCTATTGACCGCAGCGCCCAGGTGTTGATATTACATTACCTCCCCGTTTTATGGTCTTAACACTCATCCCTGCGCCACAAACACAAATTGGTTTTATCGCTTTAAAACGTTACTTGGGTCAAAGGGCAATTGATTTTTCATATTTCGGTATTTTTCCGCCACTGGGGTGAGTGCACCAGTGATTGACCAGTTAAGAACGATGTCCCATGTTAATTTGAAATGGATCCCATATTATTTATTTTTTTTTTTTTACTTTAAAATGAAATTTTCATAGTCACAATTACACATTTTACTAATGAAAGCTCATTTATCCTTTAAGGGTTAAGCGATATTAGTTAAATACGTTACTTAATGAGAATACTGATTGTAATATTAATTAACGACAAGTATGTCAATGCTCCAATAAACGACCAGGACAGTGAAATGCACAGTGAATGACCGATATTGCACCAGTGAATGACCGGTCTCTTTTGGCTGAATAACTGTCAAAAAATATAAAAATCAGCTGACAACAATGATTAAGAATAAGTCAGCTGAGAGTATAGATCATAGTTAGTAAATGACCGATCTTGTTCCAACGAATGACCGCGAAGTTTTTCCCCGGTCATTCATTGGTTTTGCCCTAGTTATCTTCCAATTTATGACCGGCCTCAGTAATAATTAATCACAACATGTGGAGTAATAAAGTTGATTTTAAATAGTAGGATGGTATGTTAAATACAGTTAAATTGCAACACATTTTTTATACAATCATCAAATAAAGAATTAATGTAAATCCAGGTAAGCCTTTCAGGGATAGTCACTATAGCAGGAAAAATCAAAATCGAAGATAGTTTAAACAATATTTTTGACTCCAACAATTTTAACCAATGAAAGATTATTGTTGAATAGTATTCCAAGGCTGGTTTTACGCTTATTTTTAATTGGCTAGCCCGATTGAAAACGAGGGTAATGCCCTTGAGTAAATTGTAAGACAACAACCCGATATTTAAAAATTTCGTACTTTACCACACTCAATCCGGAGTATCAATTGAATGAGTGTCATTTACACCTCTGAGTGGTAGGAGTGTAAGTCTTTCGAGCATAACAATATATATAATACAGTTTAACAAAAGTTGTCGGTACTTAAATTAACGTAGGCATTCATTTATGCTCTTTTCCATTTCAGAAAGGTAATTATAGTAGTAATATACAATCTAAGGTTAAACCGAGGAAATAAGTCAATAGGTCAGCTGAGGCGGATCAAATGTCAAGGTTCCCCGCAACTACAGCAATACGGTGTTAACGGTTGCAGACAGCCCCATTTTAGTAGCACGAGGTGTGTTGAAACGCTAATGGCACTTAGCGAAGAAATGGTCCAGCGGCCCTTCTCCTCCGACTTGAGCACTTACACCCAAATATGGTCGGTTAACTGAAGAGTTTTGCCAACTCACCGACTCCTGTGGAAAGTGTTGTCGATGGTCAGGCTACCGACTCATGCTCGTCACTTTAAACCGAAATGCATGCAGGAGTGTCCCACGAGGGAAGAAGGCACTCATGTCCAAAATATTTAGAAAGTGTGCATTTAAAACCAAATCTAGGGGTCCAGGTCCCTTCGGTCAAATGCCTTTTTGTTAGTATTAAAATAATACACATTTGTTGGCACTGTAGAAGAATTGTAATTATTGCTGCTTTTTTGGTTTTTGGAAACAGTTTAAATGACTCACTGTGGTTCAATTTTTGTTATATTTGTATGAATCTGTAATTTTATAGTTGGCTGATGAGGTTTTCATCAAACTAAGTCTACTCCTTATACTTGACAAAAACCATATTACTAGTACTTCGTATAATACGTTGAAACGTCCCAAGTTCTACGTATTTATATACGAATTATTTTATCACATTAATCAGTGTTTGTTAAAAAAGTACGTTGCTAAATATATTTATATATATATATATATATATATATTTACTAGACGTTACTCGTGGCTTCGCTCACGTTAAAAATCATTTGTAAAAACGTGCATTGCTCCTACACTGCATTTTGTATCTGTCAGTTGAAATTGGGCTTATTTCTTAATTGGCTTAAATTGGGCTTAGTTTAAATTCGTCTGCTTGGGTGGATACTTTGATACAGCTGACATACATAATATGACAAACAGCGATTATTTACATCTTATTATATAATATTATAAGATGATGACAGACTCACATCCTTTCACACTTATAATATTAGTAGAATAAACTTCCTCCAAGAAGACATACCTGCAGCTGACAGATCTGAGATACATTAGGGCTCAACAAAAAATAAAATAGCCATCGGAAAGTTTTCTAAAGTACTTATCAAACAAAATATTACTTTCTGTGACTTTTCAAGACAGTGAAAGACGTAACTTTAAATTGGGTAATGAAGTAAATAAACGGACCTAATTGAATTGAACGTAACCACTTTGGCCATTGCTTGCGTTTCAAAAGTCTCTTTTCTTGGTTTTATTTTTAACCATTACAAATTTACTTTCTGTGATAAAATTCATGAGTAAATAATGGTTTTAGATTACTTACAAATAATCGCGAAAGGTAACAGAATGTAAAGGGATGATATTATGTGATAATTATTTGAATTAGTTGATACACTACTTAATTTTGGTGTCTTGTCTGGCACAGCATAAATAAATTATTATTTGCAGATGACTGATTATTTTACGAAGTGATTTTGTTGTTTTCTATGCTTTTTTATTTAGGTAGAGTAGGATTCACCTAAGTTGGCCAAAGCATGTACTAATCATTTCATCAAAAATTTTTAAACAAGTCATATTGAAAACATTGTTGGTTACACAAGGAGTTTGTTTACATTTTCTTTGAACTGTCGAATCGCCACGCTGCGTTTGTTTACAATATTATGGTTTTGTTGTCATTCATGGTAATCTTATAGGTTATAGAATCTTTACAGTAGCACCTATTTTTACACTATTTTATTTTCATTCAACCTTTTATACGTAGCGTGAAAGTTTAATTTGGTTCTATTTCTTGATTGACATTTATTTTACTTTGTTTAGCTGCTTGTTTATTTTTTCGTGGACCAATTCAATTTTGATAAGTTTTGAACGTAATATGAAACAATCAGCCTTTCTTGTCAGATGCTGACTTGCTGCAAATAGTAATGGCTGTTCTCAAAATTAATATTTTTTTATTGTTTATTTTTTTTAGTTTGTAAGTCAATATTTTTTTGTGCTCAGTGTGTCCAAAACATTGTTCTTCACGGACGCCAAGTGAATTTGGGAAAAGTATGACAGCAAAGACTCTCCCCAAACGCAGACGTGAAGTATTTGTGGTAACATCCTACAATTGAATTTAATGTATTTATTGTACGTACCTTTTCTAGGAATAAAATTATCTGAATTTGAATTCATAAACTCGCCTATTTTTCATCATACATATTATTTAATCATGTCGCATCCATGACACACCCTCTCCGTGTTAATAAATACTTAATTTGGAAAAAAACCATCAGTAATATTTTAAGTTGTGCAAGAGACCTCCCAGTTGCAATATTGCATCAGAACGTTCCCTTTACAGCAAGTGCTACACTTAAACAAATGTTCGTTAGTTTTATGTTTTCAGCATAGCTGGATTTTATGCTTAAGTTCGTAAGAAGATTTGTTTACTTTTGTTTTGGCCAACTTAGGTGACTCCTATTCTATTTAACTATAAAAATAATAAAGACAAGGCCATCCATGATTTAATCCTCTCAAATAATTATATTTAAAATTGTGCTAAGCTTTCCGAGTCACTGACAATCAAAAACACATCATAGAGGCAGGTAAAATACCAAGGTCGTTTATACGTTTACTCCAGTGATTTGAGTTACACCCCTTAAAAATAATTTTTATAAACTTTGTTTTTCAGTTACTTTTTTATGTGATTACAATCCTGGAACTTCTGGTCTAATTTTGGCGTCCTAAAGTGAAATCTCCCCTGTGTTTTGTTTGTTTTTTTGTTATACTCGTCGGTTTAAAAAAAACTGACGGTTTTATAAAGTCTTCTGAATTGAGGTCAAATATTTAGAATTTGTTTTATTCACATTGTAGTTGCATTCATCCTGTTATTTACATTGTCAGTATAAACTAAAACAAGTAATTATTTATTCTAATGTTCATATTTGCATTCACTTGTCATATATCATAGCAATCACACTTTTTTTGTTAGCTCTTGTAATATTTTCCTTCGTACGTTAAGTTTCCTTTAACTAGGTTAGCGATTCTCATGAATAGGAACAAATACCTGAGTTTGATTTCAATGCAGACGACTGGAGAGCGGCATGCCTATGCCTGTAGTATTAACAGAGTACGTCAGGAGTTGAATAGAGTATTAAGTTTCAATATTGACATTCAAAGGTTTGGTTTGTACAAGTTAGATCCATCTCATATCAGCTTATATTACGTGCAGATGTGATTTAGATTGTTAAATCTAAATAAAGGATCAATAAAATATTATTAAAAAATAAAAAAGTTTAACTTTCGAATAATATGTAAATTTTGTATTTCAAAATGATTTTAAGAAAGCTTACAATATTTTTAAAGGCATTTTAGAACCAGTTTTATTTTTTAATTTATTTTGATTCTACAAGGTGTTAATTTCAAATAAAATTAAAAATGTTAATACAGTATATTATTACGATACAAATGAAAAATCTATTAAGTTACTTTTAAGATTATTTGAGTTTATAGTTTATATACAATCGATTGTTTTTTTCACCAGTTGCAATAGCATATTATGTTGCTGGAAAAAATGGGTTAACAGTAAAATTATTCATTAAAAAGGTAGAAAACGTTTAACGCAAGTTTGTTGCTACAAGCTTCAGTCCTTCATTCGACTCATTTTACTTTTTTAAAATCTACATTATTTTCCATACATAATTTTTTGTTCCTGTATGATAAAGTTTGGATAGTTAATATCCACTATATTCTCAATTGAAAATGTGTCATATAGATCTTATTAAGTAACCGTATGATTCTGATTTATCTACTACATAAGATTTTCACAAAACTTGTTTTCTCAATCATACCACAGCCACAGATTTTATTTAGCTATTTTTAGTTTTTTAAACTAGATTCGACGATTGAAAAGTAATCTTAACTACTTTGAAGCGTCAATTGACTATTTTTGAAAACATACTAAAAAATACCGTAATGTTTACCAGCCAAATAATCAATGGTAGGTAAATGGAGAGCTTGAAACAAAAATGCTATGCAAATCGAACATACTTGAATATGCAGAGATCGTTTTTGTTGTTTCGAGGGCGTTTCATCCATAACGATTCTCAACATTTTACAGCTTAATGTCCTCACTGGCTTATCATCCAATGAAGCAACAAAAACAACAACAACGAGTAAAAACTAAACGTATGGTGCATGTTATTTTTTTCCAAATAATTTTAGATTATATTTGCGTTAATTATTAATGACAAAATGTAAATGTCCTACAGAATTGAATACTTATTCACGCACTTTACATTACTATTACATATTTTTTCACGTTTGGTATTATTTAGGATATTAATGAATTTACGAGTAACAACATACAGTTAACAAATAAAAGGTTACACTAAATTTATTTCGAACGTATTGAGGCAAATGTAATGTCTAAATATTGGTGGATCAACAGAGTTCACTGCGCCTTTTAATACTTACGTCCTATTGTAAAACATTACTAAATTACAATTACTGTATCAGCTTTGCTGAAAATATTTTTTGTTTTAAAATGCGTAATTTAACAAAATTATGTATAAACAATCTTTGTTTTCTTACAGCTGTGAATTAGGAAACCAGTTTGTACTTTTTAATCGTAAAATCAACTTAAAGTAACTTTAACGAGAATTTAATTTACAACTTCATTATACAAAGAATGTATTTGAGATTTCCCTAAGCAACATGCAATTTACCAGTTTTTTTTTTAAATTGTAATAGGGGCTTCGTTTACAATACAGGCTACACCTTCATCTTATAAATACTGACCATATTTTTGTTTATTTCATTATGATTCCCAGCCGCTATCTGTATATTAGTGGGCAGATGTGATCCTTTTATCTTAGACTGTGCGCAACATAGGATGGATCTAGAGCACTGTGAGAAATAAATACTTCCCCGTAAATGGGTACGATCCCATTATACGAGTACTTCACTATGGTTTTTGAGAGTTGTAGAAAAATGAGTTTGAATCAATAAAGAAATTAACATTGGCTTTATGAGTTGCCATGTTGGTTACGTTACAGCAATAAAATGTTAACAAATACAGTCGCATGTTTAATTGGAGCAATGAGTAAAAACTAAACCTAAATATTTTTTGGTTGAATTTCAACCAGTAGGCGATATCTATTTTCATTTAATATATAACCTAAACAAAAGAGTAATAGTTTTATGTTGTTATTAGATTCAACGCAAACCCGTTTTATTTCTCTTCAGGGAAACACTCGTGCCAAACCTAGCCTTAACTCTCTTAGTTATGATGCCTTAACAGACATGAATGCCTTAACAGACATTCTTTATTGGTTGTTTCCGAGCAATCGTTACTGGGTTTGTTTTGAACAATTGCCAATCATTTATCATAGCACACTCTCTCATAATAGAAGGCCATTTAATTTAATCGTAGGGTATTTGTTTTTTCATATATCTATGTTTCGGACTTCTTATAGTAAATTTCATGTCATTTTGTTTTGTTAACTCCTATAATCTTCGATGTTGTAAACTATATATTTATTTACATTTACCTATGATTACGACTACATTATATTTTATAGTTTTGAGCAAGCGAATTTACACCTTTTTTAAGGCATAAATAAATTATAAGCCAAAAGTTTGAAAATGAACGTTGGCCAAATCGCTCATTTATCATTTTGAAATAACATTGCAAAATTATTTCTACTCAGCAATATCGTGATCCACATATTCCTTTTCTCACTGTACAAACAGCTTTTGTAGAATGGCGAATATTCATCACAATAGTCATTGATAATCAAGGCCCGATAAGCCAACCCTCTCGACTATAGCTCTGATATTACAAACAGTTGTGTTACTCGGTTACGTCACAGTACAGAGCACGACTCCAATATACATTGTTGCGGCGCGGGAAATGTTGGCTCCATTAGGGGATATTATGGACCGAGCTATTGGCAGCCTTGCGCCAACGCTTTGATAACCGTCACTACCGCTGCTATTAAGTGTTTAACTGTTCCACAAAACTGTATCGAGCTTTTATTGCTCCTTTTTTCTGTCTCGAGTCATAGTTTGCATATTAAAACGTTTCTATAATACACCTGAAATTGTATAAAACAATTTAATGGAAAAATATGGACACGTTTTATTTAGAAACTGCACACCCGCCACTTTTCTGTTAAAAAAGTAAACCTTGCTGAAAAGTCAAAACTTTGTATTATAACCTGTTTATGTATGATGGCCGCAATCTCGTGTTGTAGGGTCTGTTTAATTAGTTTCAGACTGGAAGTAAAAATTAAAGCAGTCCAACATGTTATTCCTAGAACATAAATGCATTTATACGTTCATGTTTGCTTTATTAAACCTGATCGCTTGTTTTCATGGAAATGTACTTTACTATTGGAAATGTACAGTCTCTTGTTACTGTGTTATAATGTTGAAAAATATTAAAATCAACCACACTGAAGTAAATAACTGGACTTGTATGTGAAATAATATTGTTATCATTGTATTTAAAACTGATAATTGAAATAATCATACCCATGTTTCGTAATTATTCATTTTGACTGCTTTGTTTGGTAAACTGCAAATACAAACTTTATTTTATTGATAAAATTTGTTTAAACCTATAAATGATTTTCATGTATGTTAAAATAGTCTTTACCATTGATATAAGGAATTGTTTTAAATCGAAAGGAAATGTTATTTTGTGAGCATTATTTTTAATCTTTTTAACGCACTACGACATTTCACAGACAAGATACTAAACGCTTTTATGAAAAGTGGTCCTTACCTCTCAGGTACGTTGGGATGTGAACCCGCTACCTCTCAAATCAGACCTAAACGCTGACCACTAGGCTAGAAACACTATGAATCAATTATTTATTTTATTATTATGTTAATTAATGTTAATATTATGTTAATGATATAATGTCTTCAAATGTTAATTTTTGTTAAGGGAAAATAAGAATGTAAAGTAACCGAAACAAGGGAAATACTGACTACGTTTATTAAGATTGCAGAGCTCCTTCCCTAGCCTGTTTAAGATTGAAGATTTTAAGATTCGTGACCGAACCTATGCTAAGCTAGTATACAGACACACCCAGACACTCCGACCAAATCGTCATCACCAAAAATTAGGAAACTTTAAAAATTAGCAAATTTTAAAAAGCACGACAGAGAGAAAAGTCCTATAAAAGATAAAGAGGAATGGTGGGCGAGGGGGCAGTCAGAGATTGGGCTGAAAGTTTGATGAGGAAAGGCGTCGCCTCTCGATCGAGGGTCCGTCTAATATCCAGGCTTCGTCGCCGAGACCGGACAAGCACGAGCGGTCTCTAGTTGTTCAAACGCTTCTTAAATTCGTCAAGGGCGGCGGGGGCAATGGTGCTGTGCGCACTGGAACATACGAGGCATCTACCTCGCAATGACAACAAAACACGCCTGAGCCCTGAGGACTAACACCAACACCGAAGTACGAACATTAGTTACTTCGTACGAACATTAGTTAGTCTGTTAAAGGTTGATAAAAACATGCACATAAAAACATTCGCGCTCTTTTTTCTTATCTAAGATTAGCCTGGAATATAAAAAATATCCAAAGCTCAACAAGCTTGTTTCAACTCTCGTTTTAAATTTGAATTACGGAAAAATAGAAAAAAAACATTGGTTACACATGAAATGGTTCGAGTAGAGACTCAAATAGCTATTTTAAACCAAGTAAATTAGTAGCAAAATGAAACTTCTTTGAGCAATTGTCTTAAAGACCTTTATATATTAACTTTAGGGGTGTAGACAGACGCCAAATGAGCAGTTAAAACAAGGCGCGAATCTGTGGTCAGAGCCTCTCGTTGTAGTGACAAGTGAGCGGGTAATCGTTATGAATTTAAAACTTTCCTATTAAGATAGTGAATAAAGCAGCATTTAAAACTGCAGTTTGGTTTATTCTGATTATGAAAGAGCTCAATCAGAATGCGTGTGTTGTAGCGCTAATGTGAAGTGCTGGCAATGGATGGACTAAGCGCTCGCAAACGGACCTCAATGAGAATAGTTGTTGAGTGGTAGGCGGAAAATTGATCCTCAGCTGTGTGAGAAGCGTACTTGTTCCTTGGAAGCTAGACCATTTATTTGACCTTTACTTTCTTAGCTATAGTTAGGCTAAATTTATATGCATCCTAATAGTAGTTTATGCAACGATTGTATAATGCATGTCTTTAAGCCACGAGTGAGATGTAAGTTAGAACACGAGCGAAGCGAGTGTTCTAAATATCTCACGAGTGGCTTAAAGGCATAATACAATCGTTGCATACACTATTTTATCTACGACCAACAATATACGACAAAATTTCCCCCGAAGTTAAACAAAACTCATGACTTACTAAAGATGGAATAGGTCAACAAACATTTGAGGTTAGGCAAATAAGCAGACTGAGCCATGAATCGTTGTGGAACAATCAGCTGATGGGATAAGTAAACTCAAACATGAATCGTAATGCAACAATCAGCTAATGTGCGAATTGCGTAATTGTTATTATGACACTACTTCCGTCAAATGCCGAGCTCTCATTGGTCTAGAACCAGTACTCTAAAGTGACTCCAGTACTCTAAAGTCGTCATTAGAGTACTGCTTGGTTTTTGGTGTTTTAATGTATATCATTATAATGTTTATTGTAATACCATAATTGGTGCTTATTGCAATGCTCGTAGATAAAGTAAAATTATGCTATTTTATTCAATAATTTTAAATGTTTAGTTTGTGTTACACAACTGATAAAACGTGTTCATGACGTCAAATAAACGAAACGCTAATGTTTGTGAGGTAACGCACATTTTGGTAATTTAGAACATTCATTGATCGATTTATCTCTCGTTCCCTTGGTATGGTTATTTTGAAATATTAGCGTTTAATGTATAACCATTTTTTTAAATTATTTATAAATAAATATAATTAATTTTTATTTTCAAAACGGATTATTTTTATTATTTACATCTTTTTTTAATCAAGTCTTTAAAACGTATGGTTAATATTTAATATTCATAGGAAATGTTTCAAATAATTAAACAATTGATTTATAATACATTAAAACCTTGTTTGTAATTAAACGAAAAAGTGTTTTAAACACTACTTAAAACATGCAATTTAATTGAACTTTTCTAAGGATGCGATTCGTTCCACATTTATTAAAGAAAAAACATAAGTATGGAGCAAATTTATATGAAACCACTTAGTAGCTTATTAAGACACGATGACTTCGAAGATCTATGTGAGAATAGATAAAGTCGTATAACATTTTATCGAATCCAGCCTCGGTAAATATTATGCTCAACAACCAATACGTAACTCTCAAGCACCACCACTCGTACGGCCGAGTGATACAACATTTCATTTCATACTCCACTTGCAGCTAGATCGGGGTGATTTGCTCCTAAATAGTTTCCAGCAATAGTTGCAGCTTTCGCCGCTTATAGCACGTTCGTGCCACGATAACGGAGTCGGAGTGATTCAATCCGGCGATTTTATTGTTGGTTTCCGGCGCGGCGGCCGAGGTGGAGGACCGCTGGACCATGACTCCCTCCCGTCGTCGCTATCCGCTATGTGATTAATGCGGAAATCCGTCTTGATTGATTTATAAATTGAATTCTGCATTTCGTGAATTCGAATCTGGTTCCGTCTTCAGTCAAAAAGAGGTGTAAGTCTTATGAGTTCATAAAGATCAAACCCAAGCAAACCTGGGCAGACGAGGTAATATATCATACATCGCAACATAATTCAAAATGTTGAGAAACGCCTATGACATTAGTCAAACTATGATTCCTGTTGTGCCATTGGCGGTGGCAAATGGTAACAGTAATCTTAGTGATTATTTAAATTTCTAATTCGTAAATTATACGAAATTAAAAATAAATTCTATATTGAGTCTTACGCGCGTGATTGTAAACTTTTAGAAAGGAATAAATTACCCAATGATTGTGCAAATAGCTTTTTCTTTTGCTTAGGAAGAGTATACACTAATCAGTGATGGCAAATGTCCGCAAAAATCCAAATCAAAATAAGAGTATACATTTTTTAAATTTAAATTTATTGTTGTGTTGAAAAAATTATTTTAATAATGATGCCGCCGTGACCACAATGAAATAAAAAATGTTAAATTATAATATTGTAGGAATTTTGAAGACATTATAAACTGTCTTTTTGACTTTTTTTTATTTTTAGGGCTACCAACATTTTTAAATATAAATTTTGAATTTATATAGCGGGAACTTATATTTTCCCATTACATTTGGTGGACAGGTGGTCGACTCGCCCTTGATATTACATTTTGTGTATTTAAGTAAACATTTGATCAAAAGTTCAATAAATATAAACTGAAAAAGTTTGAGATAGTGTGGTAAAGTTCAATTTCACAGTAAACACATTTATATTTTCGCCTCTTACAAATTGTTATACACAGGGGAAGGGGAGACTGATGTGGAACTTTAAAGTCGAGCAAATATTTCTGCATAAATTACATTTTAATAGAAAAAACTCTCTTACAGTACATCAAGAATCAAGAATTTATTAGCCTTTGTACAAATTACATGCAATTGGCATCGTCACAACATGACATCACACAATACAATTCATCAGTTCATAGCATGGGCTTGTTGGCAACTTACAGGCTACAGGCAAAAGTTTGTTCTGATGTGTCGGATAACGAACCATGGAGTATGTTTTTGTATTCACTTGCCATAGAGTGTAAAGTGGTATAACAGTGCATAGTGCGGCCGCTACATTGAGCTAGATTGCAGCAGTTGTGCAGTTATAATTAATCCTGATATTCCCATAAACTGTTTTATAACCACCTTTGTTTATCGTGCTGTTCGTTTATGACAGTGATTAAATTTTTTATAGACAAACTATGTATTACAACTATGTATTATAACTATGTATTTAGTAGTTGATAGTTGAAACTGCAGAATTACTAATATTTATACCAGGTTGTAAAAAATTCCCCGGGCAGGAATGGAAATTTCTTTTATTTTTTTAAGATGAATTATTAAACTTGGATTGTATTTCTTTGAAGTAAAATATTATTCGACGGCTTATTTAGTGATATCCTACTTCCTCGGGGGACGGTCCACTAGGAGCGATAAGAATATCTTTAATGTAAGAATTCTTTAATTTATTTGTATTAAAATTGTCTGAAACACCTTATTACTTATGCTTTAGCGCTCCTCATGATGTTAAATTTTGGAAAAATACAATAATGCTTTCAAAATGTTGATCTAATTGACTCTTTTGTATCTCACTCCCACCACCATCCCTCTTCACAATATTGCTCGACCTATTAAGCTACTTAAGAAAACAAAGATTTACACATTTGTTTACCTTTCAAGTTTTCTCCAATTTTGTACCTATGATTAAACATAATGGCCTTATTTATGCCTGTGTCATATATTTGCTAAACGACGTACAATTTTGTATTTACCATGAATTTTCAGCTGAGCAACAATAATCTCTCATTAAACCCTTAGTGTATGAGTCTACTATAGTATACTTTACAGCACTGACACTTGTCAAGGTCGACGACATCTCTTTATACTATTGAGAGCCTTCCCCATTTTTACTTCTTTCACCGGGTCCGGCCGCGTGACGAACCCTGAATATTTGAGAGACCCTCAATTGAGCCGCGACGTGCCGCCTTCCTTCATGAAACTTGCAGCCCAATCTGTGACTGCCCCCACATTCACATCTCTTCTACTTGTACAGAATCTTCACTTCACTATGCTTACTTTTCATTGTGTATTGATTAATAAAAATATTTGGAATCTAATCAATTAAATGTTTTTACGGGTTTTAAGTGGCATTAAGTAAAGGTTTGTTCGCGTAAAAACTCCCCATTGAATATTTCTGAGAGTCGAAGGTCTAACAAATTATAAATAAATGTAGTGACCTTAGATTGAGATCGAATAAATGTCAACCTTAGATTGAGAAGTTTTTAACCGATTTGGTATCTCATAAGGTGACTGGTTGTATGGTTTAAGTCAGGTCTGAAATAAAGAATAACTTATAATAGATTTACATGTCTTGATGTCGCAATTCCTTTGTAGTACAACTTATGTTGACTGAAGTTTCAACTTTATACGAAAGTCAACAAATACGAAGTCAATTTTCTACACTAAAATAACTTACATCACTAATATCATCATTATAAAACTGTGCAATATTGCACAATTTGCATTTTTTAATATTTTATATTACACACATGTAATTTTTTTTTGATAGCTTATAAATCAAATAACTTTTTTACCATGTTACATTTACAAACACATCTTCTTATCAAAAATATTTTGTTTCATAATTATCGGTATACGTCAACGTCATATTAATCCACAGAATACCCGGATTGCTAATAGAGCGTTGACACAATGGTTCAACAAAATGTTATAAAATAAAATAAATTCGTGTGCTGAGTTCGACCCCGGTGTTTTGCAGGGAACTGAAGCAGGTTTTTGAATGCCAAATAACCGTGAATATTGAAAAACAACACGAGAAAAGCTGCGGGAATCCCATCAACCTTCAATTACAGATTTTATTTTGCTTCAACGTGTATAAAAACTTCGCTATTGGATCCATCAATTTTAATATTTTATATCCATAAAATATTAATATACCGTTAAAAGTGATGGATGCGAGTTTTTTGTGTTGTTCTGATTCGAGGTTTTTGTTTCTCTTTTTGTTAATTAAGAAACCTATCGTGTTAAAAAATTAATACACGTAATTTTGAACACTTTAATTGTCAAGAGAGCACGACCGTCGGCGTCGTAGAAATAAAAATCGGCAGTTCAGAACAATTGTGTTATTTAAGTGCTTTACTCAAAGTACCTCTTTTGCTATTCACACAATTTTTAACGTTAATCAGTAATAATCTTAAAAAAGTCTTCCTTTCTACGAAAATAAAAAAGTTACAAATCCTATATGTATATAGGATGTACTTATATATATAGGCTATTACATATCTTGTGATTTTAAAAGAGTGTACATAACTTTTTCTTATACCGAGGAAATTTTATTGTATTTGATTAATAATAAATGTTTATACTGCACTGAAGAAATGTATTTGAGGTGCAGAGTTTTAAAGGTATCGAAATTGTGGCCACCCAGTTTTAAACAACTGTCACACTTCACAATGGGTAGTAAACCAGCAAAGCAACGCAGAGAGTAAACATTATATTTGCATCACAGTGGCTGGCGGGCAGAACACATACATTGTCATTTATTTACAGTTTATGTTTTATTTACCCATCTACTGAATGTGTTTGACCAAATATTCGTTTCAACTCTTCTCTAAGTTTTAAGCTCAAACATATACTTTTATAGTATCCTACAAAAAGTATTTTTTCAGAAACTGTTAAGTGCAAGAACAAAAAATCCAAACACAGGGTTTAAGAACTTGTTATGTTTTTAATATTATTACTTCTAATTCAGTCCCTGGATTAGTATATAGTAAATAGCGAATTATCAACGTTTAACAGTTGGACTGTCTTAACTTTATATTATTTTTCTAATTATTTTTAAGACGAATGATCAGTGAATATGTCGTGTTTTGAAGGCGTAGCTGAATCAAATGTGACTTATTGAAACGCTTTCTGTAATGTCATTTATAACGACAAAGGAATGGCTGATTACTTTTAGGAAGATTATTAATCAACTGGAGGATTATTAAGTTATGGTTTAGGCCTAAACTATGAAACTGTTTTGAATGGATTTTTTTCAGGTTCAGATCGACGACAGGTGTTCTGAGAGAGCACTATTCTGCTGTAATAATCGAAATATTCAGTATTATACAACAAAATGGCTATAGACGAGGATAATTTTTTCAAGTCATGTACTTCATGATGATTTTTCATTCTTAAAAAACAAGCATCGAAACAATCCTCTCCGCAGAGGAGGATTGTTTTGTGCGCTTCTATGAGTTATGAGTGGAGATAATCTCGCAGTGATTTCTCCAGGGCGTCTGTTGTTTGCTCTCCATTGTGTGTGGATCTGGAAGTAGTTGAGTTCACGCTAAGATATGTTTGTAAAGTCCGGTTATTTCAAGAATAAAAAAAAAACTATTTCCGGTTTATGTTTTCACGGTTTTTATTTGGCTGTAGTATTGTCTTGTTCGCTTTGCAACTAAGTTCGAACTTTCTGAACTATTTATGACAGAATAGTGTTGTATTTTAAAATTAAGATCTGAGTCATATTGAATCTTTAATCAGCCTTAAGAATTTCATTTAAAACAATGATGAAATTGTTATATTGATGGTATTAACATTTACAAAAAAAATGCACTACTAATAGGAAAGAAAATATTTTCGAAATCAACTGAATTTATAATTTATCCCACCGTGACATACTTACAAATTATTCCTGGACATAAATCTTCTAATGAAGATAGAATTATTAGTCGATTGACTTTCCCACTGCTTCATACTATATTTTATGTATAGATGTCTCGACCACTCTGGATCATGTCGTGGTCAACGTTCAAATACATAGCCATGGTCAACAACAAAGAAGCAAAAACTATTTATCAATTACCACTCATTGAATTGATATTTATTTATATAGATAATAATTTATTTCCTGACTCGACTTAATTTCCCAGCCAAGGTAAAATCAGACGGGTAAAATCACGTAGCAGTTATGGTGTAGCGAAAGTTCCAACCGATGAAAACTATTTAGAAGCAAATCGCTACATCGCAAGTAGAGTATGAAATGATCGAACACACAGTCCTGCACGACTTGACTAGAAGGGGTTGTATAATGGGGTAAACATAACCGATCGCACCGCACACAGTCGGTTGTACCGTATATCGCTGTCTGCGCGGTACAACAATGACAATACAGTTGGTTTGATTTGTTTGTCCGTGTGAGATCGGTTTTATTTGCTGTATATTAGGATTTGAGGTTTCTTTTATGTTTTAATCCAGGTAGGTTTTAAAAACAGCAACTCAAAATTTTTTTATGCGAATCAATGAGCGTAGTATTTTTATATAGAATCCATAGAATGCAGTAGTCTTAGAATGGTTACTTATACAATCTTAATTTACATGAATTTTACTTGAACTTCGAAAATTAAGTACTTAAAATAATAAAATAATCTTATTCAGTGACATGTTTAGTTAATTCCCACCTTTAAGATCAACTGATTACAATGACGCAGGGAAGCACAATCACGGAGGTTTTAAATACTATTACTTCAAAAATGGTGTGAACAGTTCTCATTAATTAGGATTTGTTTTTTTTGGGTCGTATAAATCATGATATGAAATTAATAAAGAAGTAACGTTGTGGCATAATAAAGTAACCTACACCATTTATACAGCGCCTCAAGCAGAAAGTGAATTATTGTTTTAAGTAATTGCTTTCTGCGGAGACGCTTCCGGAGAGCGACTGTATTACTAAGTGAATGGCTGTAAATTATTTTGGAACACCTATTCATTTCTTCTTATACCAAGAAATTGGACAGGGAAAAACTTCATCAATTATTAGAGGTGGTGAAATAATTGAAACAGTTTAGTGCAATTTGCCTTGACGAAATTGCTGCTCCTCAAACCTAAGCTTCAAATTGTCTCTGCTTAGTCGCACAACATTGAAATATAACAACCCCATTCGGGTTTTAATTGTAAACTTTATTATAATCGACTGCTTCATTCCCTTTCGTACTTTTTCAGTCATCATGTTAATTCAAAACATCTTAATTCTTTCTTACGTTGCTATCTAACTTGCTGAACATAAAAAAAATTCATAAGCTACAGTTCATTATTTTACAAAACCTTTTAGCATGACATTTGCTTTTATTGCCTAATTTTCTTGACACGACTTAAAAAAAAACCTTGCTTTACACTTTTAACATCGATTTTAACGGTGGAGTTAGATCCGCAAGTTTCACCGTGACAATAATGTTAGTTTTCAAGTTTTTTGAGTAGGTAAGCAAATATGTAAGCTTGCATTGATATTACAGTATTAAGATAACATTTCATTTTTCCTGAGTTGGCTGTTTTTCTCTAAGGTCGAGTATGTCAACAGGTGGCGGCGGTTAATAGCATCGGTTGGGTAAAGTGATTGCAACACGTAGGCGCGGCCGTCCCGGAAATCGATCGGATATTGGCGGAAATACTGAGAGTGGTGGGCGGGAATCACATACTACTTTCCATTGATTTCATTTTTATTGTATTGTAGGGTAATTGATCAGCTTTTATTGAACTATTTGACCGTCCTTGAATGATGGATTAAAATGGATTCCAACCCTCAACTAATTTGTGGTTTTAGTAAAAGTCATCTGTCTGAAAAGGAATATGTGAATGATACACCATTAGTCATATGAATTGCATTTACAGCGAATACATTGTTTGAAAAAAGTTATCAAACATATTTTACATTACTTTCATACAAATTGGAGCAAACAATGTTTTACTTGTTAATGTCAACTGCGAATCTCTAAACAATCAAGCTTTGTTCACTCTCTGTTATCTATGTTTCTTATCCGTAAACATGTCTAGGTCTCTCTCCTATTTAGTCTGTTAGATTGACCCAGACCCACCTTACAAAATTGATGTGCCATTAGAAGCTAGAAGCGTGAATTTAAAAAAGATTCTCTCTATCTAGGCGGATACACCTTCCTTCATCAAAATTTCAACCTTATCAGTGATTACACCCCTACCACCTATCTCTTTCATCTCTGTGATCACTATAAATTCCAGTACTGTTCAGGTTAACCTGAAATTTACAATGACCGAACGGCATTAGTAGTAAATACTTAATTTAGGAAAAATCATAAGTATTCCAAAAAGTCAACGATTCGTTGTTTTAATTTAATTAGTTTACCTTTGATTTTGATTACGTTTTAAATATAGTTTGTAATCATACAGCACTAAAAAAAGAAAAAAAAAACTGGAGTTCCTGCTAAAAATTGTATGACATATTTTGAAATCGAAATTAATTTTTAGAGGCGCACTATGCTTTGCAATTTTTTTACAAACATCAATGCACAAAAACGCAAATGCATGCATCAATGCATGTCGTGGTATAAATATGTTTTTTGATTACAGTTTGTAGTAATTCTATGTAATAAACCAGATTAAAATAATTTAAAGAATATACAGTTTAATATAAATTACGATTATTGCTGACTTGCCGTGGAGGAGCGTGTCCCCTCAGTGTCGTCTGTCGTGTTGCAGGTACCAGTTCTTCCTGCAGGTGAAGCAGGACATCCTCCAGGGCCGCCTGCCCGTCACGTTCGAGCTGGCCGCTGAACTTGGTGCCTTCGTCGTACAGTGTGAATTTCCCTCAGTGTCGTCTGTCGTGTTGCAGGTACCAGTTCTTCCTGCAGGTGAAGCAGGATATCCTGCAGGGCCGCCTGCCCGTCACGTTCGAGCTGGCCGCTGAACTCGGTGCCTTCGTCGTGCAGTGTGAGTGTTCCTCAGTGTCGTCTGTCGTGTTGCAGGTACCAGTTCTTCCTGCAGGTGAAGCAGGATATCCTCCAGGGCCGCCTCCCGTCACGTTCGAGCTGGCCGCTGAACTCGGTGCCTTCGTCGTGCAGTGTGAGTGTCCCTCAGTGTCGTCTGTCGTGTTGCAGGTACCAGTTCTTCCTGCAGGTGAAGCAGGATATCCTCCAGGGCCGCCTCCTGTCACGTTCGAGCTGGCCGCTGAACTCGGTGCCTTCGTCGTGCAGTGTGGGTGTCCCCTCAGTGTCGTCTGTCGTGTTGCAGGTACCAGTTCTTCCTGCAGGTGAAGCAGGATATCCTGCAGGGCCGCCTGCCCGTCACGTTCGAGCTGGCCGCTGAACTCGGTGCCTTCGTCGTGCAGTGTGAGTGTCCCTCAGTGTCGTCTGTCGTGTTGCAGGTACCAGTTCTTCCTGCAGGTGAAGCAGGATATCCTCCAGGGTCGCCTGCCCGTCACGTTCGAGCTGGCCGCTGAACTCGGTGCCTTCGTCGTGCAGTGTGAGTGTCCCTCAGTGTCGTCTGTCGTGTTGCAGGTACCAGTTCTTCCTGCAGGTGAAGCAGGATATCCTCCAGGGTCGCCTGCCCGTCACGTTCGAGCTGGCCGCTGAACTCGGTGCCTTCGTCGTGCAGTGTGAGTGTCCCTCAGTGTCGTCTGTCGTGTTGCAGGTACCAGTTCTTCCTGCAGGTGAAGCAGGACATCCTCCAGGGCCGCCTGCCCGTCACGTTCGAGCTGGCCGCTGAACTCGGTGCCTTCGATGTGCAGTGTGAGTGTCCCTCAGTGTCGTCTGTCGTGTTGCAGGTACCAGTTCTTCCTGCAGGTGAAGCAGGATATCCTGCAGGGCCGCCTGCCCGTCACGTTCGAGCTGGCCGCTGAACTCGGTGCCTTCGTCGTGCAGTGTGAGTGTCCCTCAGTGTCGTCTGTCGTGTTGCAGGTACCAGTTCTTCCTGCAGGTGAAGCAGGATATCCTCCAGGGCCGCCTGCCCGTCACGTTCGAGCTGGCTGCTGAACTCGGTGCCTTCGTCGTGCAATGTGAGTCTGTAATTTGTCTCTAGATTGTAACGTTTTACCATAAAATATTATCGAAAAACGAATGGTACTGTATCTATACGTTATGTGAACTATTTTTTCCTCAGTATCTTTTTAGCAAAATAATTATATGAAACTAAACCCTCCACTTCGGGCTCTACTTTATTTTTAAATCGGTGTTTTAAGTTAAATTGTAGATTTTTTCGAAATCATCTATAAAGAGAAACTTTGAAGCGAATTTTGGAACGATGGACAGAGTTCAACTTAAAATTTAAATGTAAAACAAATCAATTGTTCTCTTAAATTTAATTGTTTTAAAGACTCATTAAAGGCTTCAATTAAAACATTATTAAAATGGATTGAAAACTGATGTCAAAGGGAACAACAATAACAATGAATCTATAAATAAAAGGACCGGTATAACAAACGATTGTTGTTTAAATAAACTAAAATATTACATGTACACAGTAGTGTATCTTGATATAGCTAACACCCTTGGATGGGGGCATTTAATAATTTCACTTGCAACACTGTGAAGTGGAATTAAGATACTTCAGTAACTTCCAGTTTAAAGACGCTTACCATTTAAATAGCTATCGATAGATCACCCACGGGGTCTCGATGTTCAACTGAATCCATCTCTCAGTCCTAAAAGGCTTAACTGAGGCTTTAATATTAATTTTCATTTTAATATAAATGAAAATTGTTATTGCTGTCACTGTTAATACTGCAGTTATCGGTATATCAGATAATATTGCTTTTGCTTTTGATTGAACGCAACGTTAAAAATTGTTTTTGAATAGTGTCCAACTGTAACAAATTACATTATATTAAAAGTCGACATTCAGTTTGAGCGGTAATTAAAATGCAGAAAATCTACAAAAACCTTATAAAGTTAGATTGCATTGCTTTTGGTTCCTGCTTATTGTACAGGTATATTAAAATAAACTTGGTTCGTGACGATACGTAACCAAAGGTTTGGATTTAGATTTTGTAGCTCTAAAAGACCTCATGCCCAGTGGGACCACCTACCTCGAATTCGCCAAGCCGAATAGAATAAATCGATAAATTTCTCCAGGAATCGAACTCGAACGTGTAGGCACAAAACCCTGTGGTTATGAGTTTCGGAAACATTACACCTCGGCGGGCGGACGCGTGGTGAGAACACGAAAGATCATTTCAGCAGTTGAAATACTGAGCGGATGATGCCAGGTGAGTGGGCCCGGATGTCACTGCGGCCGGTGGCTGCGGGCGTGGGCGCCGCTGGAGGTGCCAAGCCGTCTGGCCCAGACCTCCCTCGGTCGCGCAAACGTTTATCTAGGGAATCTCTTGCAATTCGAGGCTGCCAATCACGGATAATCATCGATCTGGGGTTGCTCGTGAAACAATCAGACAACAATCATGCTACAGTGCTGTGGGTCTAGAGAAATGTGCCACTTAAAGTGAACGGGTACAGTACCGCCAAATATAACACGAAGCTGATGATGGAACAATAGATGTCTAAAGTAGAAGCTGTAGCACTCATCGTATATGAGCGCAATTGAAGCTTCAAGACTCGGAGTCAGAAATCAGCCTCTTAAATTGGACCTGAAGTCTTGATTGTAATCTTCATGTTGTTAGATATGTTTCGTAGATGCTATTAGTAGTATACTAAAGTAATACCAAAATTTAGAGTGATTTAATTTTAATTTTAAGTAAATATATTATCTGAATGAGATATCGAAACGTTGTAAACCTTTTTCAATTATACGCTATTGGTAACGTCCGCAGTTGAACCTTACAGTTCATTTCACATGTAAATATTCAATGAAAATATTGAACCAGTCCACATTTTCTAAAGGGATACGATTAACATGATTACTACTTTATTATTTTAGATTTTCATAAACACATTTTATAGTTTTCATTTGTGGCTCAGAGTAAATTTGCACAAAAAATTGTGTAAATTTAACTTTTGCTTGGTCTATTAAAAACTGGTCCTTTATCGGCTACTCTACCTTCTAAAAATAATTTTCATTTTTCTAAATCTTTCAATGATTAAGTTTTAGTCGTACATGTGTTGAAAATAATGTAATCTATTTTTTGAGGACAGATTTATTCATTTGAACACAATACAAGTTTTAAAGAAATGTTGTCGCTTCAGCTTACCTATAGTCGATTATTTTTTAATACCTATCATGCTGATATTATGTTGTTACCGTTTGAAACTAGGGAATGTCTGTTACCGTTGTAATCATGGTAAGACCTAATTTTATTTTCTTTCCGCGCTATTGGTTTTTATTCGTGTAGGTAGCAAGAAATGAGCATATAAACTTTGCACCTCAACGAGGCAAAGTACCATTGGCGCGAGTGCAAAGCTAGATTTGCAATTTGCTAGAAACCGCAAGTGAAAACAAAATTACGATATTTACAGCAGGCCGAGCTGTAATTTATGAGGAAACGGAAAGTGTGAAATTATCACCTTGAGGGTGGCGTAGCGCTGGCAGCGTATGATTACATCGGGACTTATCGCCCTGACTGCGGTGCATGCTGGGTAGGCTGCAGTCCCGGGTCTAAATAGGGCACTGGTAATAAATAGACTGTGGTAATTGAAAATTATTAGTCTAATAACAAAGCGGAAATATCATACCTCATGTAGCTAATTTATGCTGGCATTTTCTATAGGAATATATAACATTAATAACTTTTTTACCATCAACATTGATTGTAAATATATAATTTCTGTATCCCGTTATACTTACATATACAGTAGGCCTATACGTATTTCTATTAGTTTCGTTCGCTTTATAAGGTGAAGGTTATTTTATTATGTAATGCTGAACGAATACTTTGCTCAATACTAGAAATTATGATTGCGTGAGCTAGCTAAATTAAAATATAAGTAAAATTGTTAGTTAATAAAACAGTGGTATTATCACTATTGTACAGTTAGCTTTTACCTTTTAATAGCCTTTCACTCTGCGCCCAACTTCATTTTACTATCTTAATGAAAGCGTGAGTAAGGATTTTGGTTGTAAGTAATGAAATATTTACTACCAAAATTATTTAATAGCGTAACTCTCTGACTAGTACTAACTACCCTTACTCCCCTTCTCTACAACTTTGCGTTGGGACCCTCAGTTTGATGTTATCTACTCGTCCGATATGAAAAGCCCTTTCTATTAATTAATTTATATTCTTTAAATAATTATCAACTATATAATCAGTCAATTTTTAATGGTTGATTTCATAAGACTACCTTTTACTTTATAGAACACCACATTATTCAACTCTTCACTGTTGTTTTACGAGCTCACAATTACGGCTAATTACCTGCCCGGTCGGACAGGAGGCCGATAAGGGTGTAAACAACGACCTCCCCCTCCAACCACCCCTAACTTGAGTTAATGGATTGGGTAAAGTGTGGCTGCCTTTATATTGTACTGTAATATATCCCCTCTGCTCTCACCACTTCTAATATGTTAAGTGTTTTTATCGCCTCTTAGGAAACAACTGGGTCCGCTTGGAAAGCCTCATATTGCCCGGTGAATCATTGTTGTATTTCCAACTTGGCTCTTGTGGTTAAACACTGCTATAACAAGGGTTCTTATAACTAGACTAGTTTGAATTATCTAAACTGGTTTTATTATTTTAGATTTATCTGTCCATAAAGGCTATCGTGACAATTTTATGAAGCCTGTATTCAAAATTTACTCTTACCTTAACATTAATTAATTTTCATTTTTAATCGTATTAAAATCAACTATGAATTGTAATGCTCGTACTTGAATTGTTAAGGTTATATATATTACATGCATATAATTTTTTTGAAGAGGTCAATTTGCTTGAAAATGGCCTAAGGTTGAAAAAATCAATTTATTCGTGATCATAATTCCGATAAAACTATGCGTAATATCTAGCATTTGTGTGAGTATGGTTAGATTCAGAGATAAAGTATGAATTGCGTTAACTCTTACTTACCTACATTTAATCAAAAACAAAAATAAGCTATATATTTAAATATTCTTTAAATTGATTACTTGTTTTCAAATTAATCGTTTTTTTTAGATTAAATTATTGAAAGTGCTTCAAGCCAAAACACGTTTTCAGCACATAGTTGTGTAACTATAGTGTCCCCGGAACGTTGTTTACAAGAACCCACACAAAACTTAGCAAAAGTCTTCCTTGACATAGTTTCCGACGAAACACCATCTTCGCAGACCGTTATCAAGATGACCCGCCTCATTTGCGATTTTGTAGACTTTCTCTCTTGTGCTGCGCCCCCGCCTGACGTCACGCCGTCCGACCAAAGGTGCCGCAAATCCAAATTAAGATAGGGCGAGCGCGCGGCCCACGCGGCGAGCTGTGTTAGACCGATCCTTAATCTTATCCCTTCGCGGAATTAAAACACGATAAACGTCATGTCCGCGACATTCAAACCCACTCGATCCTAGCGGACTTTGTAGCTAGTCAGCTCGAGTCGTTTTTCACATGTTAAAATTATATTCCATAGATTAGAATCCTGTTTTGGCTATCGATATGTGTGTAGCCTTGGCGGAAATGGCGACTAGTTTTTCAGTGTTGCAAATTAAGCCTGTTTATTGAGCATTAAGTTTTATAATTTATAAAACTGTAAAAGACTTTATACACTCGACCTGTTACGTTACTTACTACGACCGACAATTTTATGTCGTCGCAAACCAATAAATATCTTTTGCCAAACCGTTTCATGGTATAAAGGCATTTTTAAATAGTACTAATATTTTTCTATTGCAGGTGGAAATAGTAGTACTTTCCCGTTAAATTCTGAGATTGTCGATATGTATTCTACTTGGAACTTACAAATAATGAAGAATGGTTTGGGAAATAATTCTAGAAAATCCCTTTTTAAATAATTACTTGATTCATGCTAAACCTCAACTCCACTGTACTGATGAGTATCATGTATTTGTGCATATCAAATGACATCGCCTTTTATACATTTAAAGCAATTTATAAATAACTCGTGGTAACAAAAAATAAAGATCAATTACAAATATGAAAACGAGTGCTATATCTTTTTTGATAGCGATTGGTACTTTGGAGTCAAATTAAGCAAGGATTGTAACAAACGCAAATTCATTATTAAACTTAAATTATTAACATCATGCTACTGCATGTAATCTATATACTATATTTAGTACTGTGCAATGAGCTTTAAAAGGTTACATAAAAAGTTACTAACTAGCTTTAATATTGTCCAATGCATTTCGCAAAATGTAAAAAGGTTACACAGATGTAATTGTCAGGATTGAGTATGAGGGGGTTGAATAAGAGGTGAAATACGAATAATTCTCCTTTCAAATGTGTTTGTTGTTTTTAAATAATGTACCATACTTTGCAAAAACAATTGCAAACAAAATGATACCGCAAATCACCTATTTCGCGTGAAATTTTCATGGGCTAAATAGGGTTAAATGTGAATTTATATTTTACTCCAACTAAATTGTCTAAAGGTTGTACTCCATATTCTTTACTTCCACATTTGTCATAAAAATTAAATTAAAATTTACTTTAGGGAATGATTGTAAGGTTTAGACTCGGACGTTTTTGGCCCTCGTGACATTTTTGCTCCCTCCCTCAAAAATATAGGAGGAGTAACTTAAAAAAAGCAAACCATATATGTAATGTGATACATAATTATTAAAAAACCTGATAAAATGAGGAAAATAGTGAAAACCAGACATTTGCCTTATTTTCAACTCCTCCCCCTTCATCCCACCCATGGATAAAATAAAACTTTACTCATTGGTAGAACTGCATCAAACAATTTGGCGCTGACAAGGAACTTTTTTGGTTGTCCGGGGTCAGGTCTAATTGCATCTTACGAATTAAAAAGCTTGAATAGTTATTCTGTTAACATAACGAGAACAAGAACATAACATGAAAATTACTACGACAAATATCTGACAAGAAATTAGATACAAGAAAACCTAACAGTCCAAACACAATAACCTTTGGTAAAAATTCAAAGAGGTCCATAGCGTAAACATAGCGTACATGACGATTCGTTTGACCTTACTGAGAGGCAAGTGACATTATTTTATATGATAAATAATGTAACCAGTTATTAAATTTAAAAAAGTTCATTTCCTTTCTGTCAACGTTGTTAAGAGAAGCATGAATCCCATCAAACTAAATGGGAACTTTTGGTTTAAACTCCAAAGACAAAGACCAAAGCTTCGATTACGTTTGACTGTAGGGATGTGACCTGATGGTTTGCTTTTTATTCCCAATAGGTAATTCCCTTTACTCTTTCACATCTGCTTTGAGCTCAAATTGCGATCTGGATTCTCATATATCGTTTTGAACAGGAGTCGCATTGACATTAAATCCGGTTTTGATGGGTAATCCGATTCTTGTGTTGTTACCTTCGAATCATATTATGAAATTAGAAAATATATGGTAATGTGGCATTTAATTTAAATCAGGCTTAAATGAGGTATGACTGTTAAATGAATAAGAATTATTTTCATCCAAAAATTAAGGTTTTTTTTATAAAATACATAAATACTTTTGTTGCACTCTACAAAATTATCTGGTGAATAATCATTCCACCTTCAATCAATTGAAAGCGACTCTCGCCAACTCAAAATTTATCTCGAATTATTTTCAGTTCTCTTAAAAAAACAGTTTAGTCCAAAAAAATAATCTATCCATTAATTACCCTAAAAGGTTTTCACCTCTATTTCATCTCTATAGGGTATTTCATCTCTATAGGGGAGACACAAAAATTACCTCTGTAACTTGAAGTCCTCGATACATCAAGTCGATGTTTATTTTTCGAAGTCCTCTGAGCGGACCTCTGTAAGCCGAAACTCCGGCGAGAGGTCGCAACGCGTCAGTTAGTCTATCCGGTCCAGCGTTTCATTCTTTACTTGTGTAACTTGGAAATTTCATTAGTTTTTTTCTATTCCTCGAATTTAGCTCAAATTACCTCTGGAAGACAAATTAATTAAGGAATACCTCTATAACTCGAGCTGTGCCTGTCGAACATACAAGTAACTCGAAGAAACATTGTAGTCTCGTGTCGTTTTGAGTTAGCAAGAGTCGACTTGACGCGCTCCTCCTGTTTTTTTTTTTAATTAATCGAACTTTTTTGGAAAGCAAATATTAGCAATAGTTTCATACCAAAAGAGGTTTGCTTTTTAGTTTGTCACTTTATAAAATACCAGGGGAATTAAAAATATAAATATGCCCAAGGATGTTAGGTGTTTTTCCATAATAAATGTTCGATATAGGAAAGTTACAGTTTGAGTAATCCCACAAAACCCAGAAAGATATTTTTTTGCTTTTGCCACATAAAAATCACATGTAACCCCGTTACTCCAGTACTAATCCGCACAGTTGGCAAAGGTTGCACCACACTCGAGTGTTGGTAACACTGTTCGTATATCACATCACCAGATACAATGCTGAAAGGGCCGCAGTATTTTTCCCTCGCCAAGGATTTTCTTGGTCGGAACTAATTGCAGAAGACGTATATTACATTGCACTCCCTAGCGATTGCAGAACAGAGCTTTGCCTTGCGTTATGGGTGGGAGTGCCGGTGGCTTGGTGTAAAGCTCGACTGTTGGATACAGAAGTGTTTATTGGAGATGCGCTGGGAGCCTCGCGATTAATAAACGGCGAAGCGTTACAGATTGGGGACATGTGACATCCTGAAAATGTCGATAAAACATCACTACCGTTTGGCATCGTCTGATCTAGATAATACATATAAATTAAAATTATGAGAAAACATGTTTATTGTCAATATTTTAGTGATGAATCATCGAGTAAAATGTGGCTTAAACTATATCAATGAAAACAATGAATCTGCATCACCAATAGTCATGACAGCATTTAAAAAATAGTCATAACAGCATTTCGAAAACATACTAATCATCCAATTAATGGTGAATATTATACTGGATATAGATAAATACCCCCGTACAGCAGAATTTCAAGAATTTCAAGAATTTCCCTGCATACTCAGCGAATTTCAAGTGCAAAACAACAAATTTCAATCCAACATAGCGATATTTGACATGTTTTGGTAAGCTCCAAAAGAATAACATGGGGAATGAGTATGCAGGTTTGCTGCTACAGGTATATTAAAACTGGGTGGTTTTAATTCATTATTCAGTATATCTGAACTAGAAAAAGCTATTTACCAAGTGTTATCAAGATATGTTGAGAAATAACCGAGATATAGAATTTTACTTATTTCCCATAAGGTTAACATTGGGACAACGTAAAGTGTTTACCACTTTCAATATCTTGGTAACCAATTGACACAGAGCAGTGATTCAAAATACTAAATTGTTTGTTTTTTGAGCTGAGTTCAATGGTGCTAACAAATATTGGATAATTTATATTTTTCTATGTAAAAACTAAAAAATCCGTTGCTTTATGGTTTATCCCCCCTACCCCCCCTTCCGATGGTTCGATCGGGCTGGTTTTCGAACTTGTCCAAATAATAAATATTTTACACGTCTGTGCCAAATTTCATTCCAAACGGACCATTTTTGCGAGCGCTATCATGCTTACAGACACACACACACACACATATATATATATATATATGTATATATCTAGAAATTTGAACTAATAGTGTTTTTGACTTCTGGGGAACCAAAAAAAAAAATTATAGCGGTCCCAGGCTTAGGTCTTAATATGAGACTTACGGTAATAGGTTCTTCCCTATAGGGGAAATTCGGTAAAAACTGCTTTCAACAATTAAAATACACTTAAAATACTGTTAATATACACAAAATAGTGGGAGAAGAAAATCTGAAGATAATGAAATGTTGTAAAAAAAGGGATGTAATGAACGCTTGGGAAGAATTGTATATATTAAAATAAAAGTAAAGATAAATACAAATTGATTAACAAGCAAGTGAACTTTGACTCTGGTGGTCCGTTCAAGAACCTGTTTCCGACGAAACTTCCGGCAGTCAATAGGATAAAATGACGGATACCACGATGAACCTGCCAGTCTTTCATTGGGCCTGATGATGATTGGTGTGACCTATCATCGATCGCCATTTTGCCCCACTTGTGTATATTTACCGTCCTGTATGTAAATACAGTTTAAGTGTAAATATATTTTAGTGTTGTAAGAATTTTTTTATTTACATCCAGTGAATACAACAACACCTATCATGTTAATCAAGAATTTATTTAGCGAGTACAGTATAATTGAAAAAGAAGGATAATTGTTGCTAACTATTCATAGTATTAAAATGACACATATAGTGTCTGTTCTTCATTCTACCAATTGATAGACACTATATTAAAAACCTGGGATCTCGATTCTCATTTCATCAGAAATATATAATATCTGACGCTTAGTTGCCAATCTCAACTACTTTAGTATAAGTGGAAAAATATATAATGAAATCGATGATGATCCGTTTACCTGTTAAAAAAAGTTTTTAACATTTCAGATATGAAGGAAAATTAAGGGGCTGAACGACTGATCGTAAAATGCGCAGTAAATATTACAGTTTGCAACAATATTTCACGATTAAGAACTTAACGATTAAGTGTAACGCAAAATTATTAACGACTCAATTAGTCGTTAACGGGTCTAAATGCTTCTCGACACAGAATAGAGGTTTATGTGTTTACGGCACGATTTGCTAATTTATTACACACGTTAATTTATTTATTTTATTCTGATAAAACATACACCTTTTTAAGAATTTAGAACTGCCACTTACGGAAAAAAGATACCATTTTTAATTACTATAATTATAATTAATAAAAAGCGAAACACAACTCACATTTCTAATTTCTAACCAGAACAATATTTTAGTGGTGAAGAGAAAAAATGGAACATGTTATATACATTATAAAATTATTTATGTTGGTAGGAAGAACTTGTTTAAATGTATTTTTATGTTATTCTCTTATGTTTCTTTATGTGATGCCAGATCTCAGTATGTTTCTTCATTCCTAAAAATCGTAATTGAAAACCCATCGGATTAATTACTTTAATTCGATGGGAAAATAGCGGAACTAGCAATTTTAAACTTGTTTCCAAATAAGGAGTATAAGTCTTGTAACTGTTAAAATATCGGTAAATGGTTCATGTGAATTAACTGCTTCTGTTCTTTTATTTTGTATACATAGCCAACCTGTTTATTAAGAGAAATTGTTTATTTACTGATTTTTGATTTGATGATCCACAAACCGTTAGGAACATATAACAGAGAAACATGTTCTCAGATTGTGCAGCAAGATAACTCCATACAGCGATATGGATGGCATTCCAACAGACAACACGGAGCAATCTAACCTGCCTGTAAGCCGATACTATCGAAATATATACGAAACAACCTGCTTTTCCTGTACGATCTCGTTTTATTATCTTTAATTTTGAATCATCAGTTTCTTTGTGAATATACGGTATCAGAATTCTGAACTTTCCCCCTCTTTGCCATGATTACATTTTAAACTAAATTGATAGAGTTAAAAAATGATTTTAGGTTTTTTTTTTAGGACGGTCAAATACTCTTCAAACAATTTACATTTTCAAAAAATATTAATGGAGTCAGTACCTACATACTAAACAAATGTAACATTACTCTGTAGGTTTTTTTCCTTATAAAATAATTTGGAATAGTTTCTAAAAATAGATTTTCAACGACTTTCTGTAATAGTTTTAAAGGCATTATTGTTTTAAGGCAATAAAATAGCCAAATCGTATTGGAATCAATGCAAGGCTATAGTTGTTTTTGAAAAGCACAGAATTGAATATTTAGCGCATTTATGTTTTCAATCGGATTTTGCAAATCATGTCAATATTCGTAAGTATTTGTGGTCTAGGTAATAGATTAAAACAAACATACAGAAAGTAAACTCCGAAATAATTCAAAAATAAAAACAACTATTTCTATAATTCCACTGTTTATCCTTTTCGCATCGTCTGATTCCCATGTTGGATCACATCCCATAATTTAAACCAGGAAAGTTTCGGCAATCACGCCTACAATCGCTCACGATCAACGAGGAATAACAAAGGATGCAGAAATAATCAATAATTGCAGTGCAGTAGTGCGTCATACGTGCCGTGCGCTACGTGCTACGTGCTGATGCTATCTACTTGTCTTGTACGTGCTGCATCGCCACGTAACTTACTTATGTTTATTGTCTTACAAGAGTAGAAAGTAGTCATGAACTGGACCTTGTCATTGTGGACCCTGTACCCTGCGTTTGCAATGTAGATCGTAGTAACTATGTGCGATATATGTTGTTTCTAAATGTCACAGTCACTGTACAGTTTTTTTTGTTAATCCTTCTTCGACACAGTACAACCAGCCATCTTGTATATTTTTATTTTCTCTTTTGAATTAAATATTTACCGTTTTCTGTAGCCAACTTATAATTAAAAACTTAGATTTGAGAACTCATACCGCAAATAAAGTTTTTTTTGTGTGTCAAATTATGTTTAGTATAGACAACGATGTGTTTTCAGCAACCATGATTCACCCTAATCATAGTTTAATGGAGCCAATTATCTACTTGATTTTACTTTATTTTCATAAGTAATCGCATTTTACAATATTCTACTCCTGTTTTATATACATCTGTCGTCCCAGGATGCAAATGAAATATATCAAAATTGCCCCTAACCAAAATTCAAGTCGGTCATGCACCTTTGGTTAATGAACTTACGTAATTGAACTTCTTATTTATTATTGTTATTTTGAACATTGCTGACACTATATGCGAATTAAAAATTTTAATGGATCTCCATAAAATCAAATGAAAGCCTTGTTATATATATTTACAAATCCTTTTTTCTCAGTTACCTTCTGACTTATCAGCCAATCAGCACTCGCTGTCAAGTTGGCAGCTCTTATTGCCTCATACTCCCACGTCTTTGTATCACTGTTCGTATATCAGCTGATTCAATGCCGTACATTTCATTCTTCCACTATTTTTTCTCCAAGGATTTTCTGTCTCGAGATAATTGAAAAATACATTTATTTCAATCAACGACTACGCTTTCCGTGCTGAAAATAGCCTTGTCATTGGTTAGCGTTGTTGGGCCCTTTATATTGTCAGAAACAGTACAAGTACTGTAAATTGAAGTTTATAAAACATATTGTTTCATCAAATCTCTAAAATAATTTCCAAACAATACATTTTAATTATCGATTTAATAGCAATAATTGATAAGAAAAGGAATTATTTTTTATGGTTCAAAGTATTGTTTGAATTATATCATTGTAAAATATATAAATATTTATTTTTTTGAATTATGTCTTTATCTTTGTTAAAATTATATCTTTGTTTATTTCGTCTGTCTGAAGATGTAGGCTAGACTTATAGTTTTTATTTATTTTGTGCCCAATTTACATCTTACTTAAAGTGGTTATGGAGTTTACAATGATTTTAATTAAATTTGTGTTACTATTTTCGTTGAAAGTTTTCAACAAAGGTTATGTGTTTATGTTTATTTGACAAAGGAATATACAACAGCGGAACGAACATAAATTTACTCGTACAGTTTCAGGGCCTCTATCTATCATTTAGGGCTTCTATCATTTTAGTGACGGTATATTTTTTATAGACGTTTGCGCAGTTCACATTAAATAAAATTAAACTGTTGTAATCCCCGCAACAAATCATTAATCAGCACAAGGCTACACGGAGTTTCACTTATCCTACGTACGTCATCTGATTCGCCTCAGCACTCGAATGTTTTGATACGTTTCCAACCGGCCCAAACGTCAGACTCGTGTATCATCTATCAACCTCAGTTTCCCAAGGTCGGTCGGCGAAGGCGACGTGTAGGTCATTGATGGATAACATATATTTATTATCCTCGCCTTGGCTGTACTGGTACACAGTGATACAGTAGCACAACAGAGCTTCTCTTTGGCAGCGTGAACAGAGCTGTGTACAGCACAACAACCTCTATGGCAGCGTGTACAGAGCTGTGTACGGCACAACAACACCTCTCTGTGGCAGCGTGAACAGAGCTGTGTACAGCACAACAACATTTCTTTATGGCAGCGTGTACAGAGTTGTGTACGGCACAACAACACTTCTCTGTGGCAGCGTGAACAGAGCTGTGTACAGCACAACAACACTTCTCTGTGGCAGCGTGAACAGAGCTGTGTACAGCACAACAACACTTCTCTGTGGCAGCGTGAACAGAGCTGTGTACGGCACAACAACATTTCTCTATGGCAGCGTGTACAGAGCTGTGTACAGCACAACAACACTTCTCTGTGGCAGCGTGAACTGAGCTGTGTACAGCACAACAACATTTCTCTATGGCAGCGTGTACAGAGCTGTGTACGGCACAACAACACTTCTCTGTGGCAGCGTGAACAGAGCTGTGTACGGCACAACAACATTTCTCTATGGCAGCGTGTACAGAGCTGTGTACAGCACAACAACACTTCTCTGTGGCAGCGTGAACAGAGCTGTGTACGGCACAACAACATTTCTCTATGGCAGCGTGTACAGAGCTGTGTACAGCACAACAACACTTCTCTGTGGCAGCGTGAACAGAGCTGTGTACAGCACAACAACATTTCTCTATGGCAGCGTGTACAGAGCTGTGTACGGCACAACAACACTTCTCTGTGGCAGCGTGAACAGAGCTGTGTACAGCACAACAACATTTCTTTATGGCAGCGTGTACAGAGTTGTGTACGGCACAACAACACTTCTCTGTGGCAGCGTGAACAGAGCTGTGTACAGCACAACAACATTTCTTTATGGCAGCGTGTACAGAGCTGTGTACAGCACAACAACACTTCTCTGTGGCAGCGTGAACAGAGCTGTGTACAGCACAACAACACTTCTCTGTGGCAGCGTGAACAGAGCTGTGTACGGCACAACAACACTTCTCTGTGGCAGCGTGAACAGAGCTGTGTACAGCACAACAACATTTCTCTATGGCAGCGTGTACAGAGCTGTGTACAGCACAACAACACTTCTCTGTGGCAGCGTGAACAGAGCTGTGTACAGCACAACAACATTTCTCTATGGCAGCGTGTACAGAGCTGTGTACGGCACAACAACACTTCTCTGTGGCAGCGTGAACAGAGCTGTGTACAGCACAACAACATTTCTCTGTGGCAGCGTGTATAGAGCTGTGTACAGCACAACAACATTTCTCTATGGCAGCGTATACAGAGCTGTGTACGGCACAACAATACTTCTCTGTGGCAGCGTGAACAGAGCTGTGTACAGCACAACAACATTTCTCTGTGGCAGCATAAACAGAGCTGTGTACGGCACAACATTTCTCTGTGGCAGCGTGTACAGAGCTGTGTACGGTACAAGACAGCATTGCTAAAGAGCATTGCTCCAGTGACCCTGTGGGCATCCGTCACACTAGAAAATGCGGAACGAACCGTGCAATGTTTTTCAGTTAATTATTTAAAACATTTACGAGTCCCGAATCGTTCGTAGAATTACCGATTTATCGAATTGGAGTGAATGTAAATATTCAAAGCCAAGTTAAATAAATAATCAAATAGCTTGTTTGATCAAGTTTATATGGTTAATGTTATCAACTTTTTATCGATAACAATCGCTAAGTCAAACAAGTCCTTAACAAGAATCTTACGGGGAAAACAATATATTATAATATAAAAAAATTGGGAAAATTGGGAAAGAGAGGTATTGTTTCAGCATTCACCAGAAATGTAGTAAGTGATCTCAGTGAGCTCACTGCTGCAAATTATGAATTCTGTGTTGATATGTACCTTAGTACCTTTAATATTTTGGCCCTGGTTAGTATACGGATCACACCAACGGGATTGAACACTCCAAGTAATTTTGCAAAACAAATTACTAGAGAGACAAAAAAAGGTAAGTGAATTTTTTTAACAGTTTCAGTATGTGACATATTTCTAATTTGTGAATGTTAATAGTAGTACATCTGTTTACAAAAAAGCAATAGCAAAGGTAACATTTAAGTCGGTTTGTCATACATTTATATTTTCTTGATTTATAACTTTACGTAAACCTCTATAAAGTATAAAATTATAATTGTCAAATCCCACTCATTACTCCTCACCCAAACTCACTGCCTTAATCGTGATCAACTCATCTCGTGTAGCTGGGACCGCGATAATCACGTATTGTGTTGGTATTGACAGTCATACAACCCAAGAGCTTCGCCATAACATAACACCAAGACGTGATTCCGGAAACCAGGTCTCTCCTCCCTCGCAATGTTATAACGTGTTTTCTCTTCATGTCTTCATATTCCAGCCCTTATTTTAATCAACAAATGGACCGAAACATGGACAAGCGGAAAGTATTCATTTGCATGTTTTCCAGCCATACGTTTTGTTAAACTTATTATTAAAGTAGTTATAAATAAATATTTACTACAAAAATTTCCTACTCGTATGTTTTGAAAATGATAATTCAATATCTTTTAATTTAAGTGTATTTACTTAATTTCCAGCCCTCTTAACCCGTCGTGATTTCGGTACATCTTATTTCAAAAAAGGTATTGCCAGAAAAACTTAATACTTTTGGATTGCTTTGTAATGTGGGTTTTCTTATCAGTAATAAAAATCAAATGACGAATTCGTTTTATTCACTCTTGAAAATAACATTTAATAAAAGTGCATTTATAATCACTTTACTTCATTTGAATTTTGATTTTCATAAGTCAACATATAAATATCATTTCCTTTATGTGGTTCCAATTATTGGCAGTTTATGATATAGTTTCACCATATCTTATTACTGTACATGCAAGCAGATTGTTTTAAATTTAATAATAAACCCCTCTCTGGCATTAACTTTAAAACTCCATAAACGCTGTTACGAACGCCAGCAATAAGTAGCTCTAAGTCCTTCACTGTCATTCATGAAACGTTATATCTTTCTTTCGACGCGTAATTAGCACTAATTAATGGCAGTCTGCTGCATATTAATTAGACCAAGAAGTTATATGCATTTAATATCAAACTCGACGTTAAGTTTTACGTTTGACTATTTTATCACATTTCATTTGTTAAGCTCCACTCAACAACTCCTTCAGTCCCTTCATAGGATTTGTCCACCACTTCGGCTATAAGAATTTCTATGAATTTGTAAAAGTAGTTTTTTGATTGGGACTCAAAATTTGTTTTAGCTGAAATCTTTTACTTGGTTAAAGAAAATGTTTTAGGTTATCTCTCACATACAACCTAGTTATTTGTACTAGTAAGAGTCTGCACCCTATTTTAAAGGCCCTTTCATTCCTCCCTTCGACCAAAGAATTTACTCTTGTTGAACCGAGGAGGTTTATGGGGTTGAGTAGCAAGCCTTGAAAGTAGTGTTTTATTAGTTTGTAAGACTAGGATTATTTAGAGTGGTTTTCAAGTCCATTAAGCCCGGTATACACCTGCTAGGGCTGCTCACGCTAAGCTCTGACATTGTCGCCACCTCCTTACACTTTAGAGTACTCGTATACACGCGCTGCTCAGTAGATTTTCTCTAAAAATAATTAGCTGCTCCTTGAAATTTATATTTCCTTGTAAATTCTTAAAACCTCATACCTTTCCTTTATGTTTGTGCTCTTAGAAGTAAACTAGTATTTTCCACTGCTCACAGAGAATTTTCATTCAAGTATGGGGTTGATTGGTGTCAGAATCATGGTTACCTCAACATTGCTTGGGCAAAATAGGTTTTATATAAAGATAAAATCGATTATTGTCACAATAACTTTAAATCGTATACTCTTTTAGCATTATATAGTTATTACAAAAGTCAGCTGTGAGATCAAATTTAGGGACTCTTCATTAGATACATTACTTTGAAATGGCGACCTACCCAGGTATGTATTTTAAGCCAAGTATGAATGATAGATGAGTGTAGGATGATTGTGGCGCGATCTTGTAGTCTTGTTACTGACTAAGGCCGACATGTTCCTTAGACAGGACTGTTAATTAATAGCCCAACAGCCAATGGCAACTAAATATTAACGTGGGATCCGAACCACAATTTTGCCTGGTTTACATGTTACGAACTGGCCTAATTATGAGGATGGCCTATATTAATTGCCATCATGCCTTCCTCACAAAAGTTTTACAAAATTGAATCCGATCTGTTTCATCCACTTAAAATATTGTTAAAAATATCTATAACCGAGGGAACTGTGTGTGTATCCAGTAATTTAAAAGCTGGGCCAGAGTCAATATAAATAATAAATCGTGTCAAATAGTTAGCGAGCCGGAAATAGAGCGAGCGAGGTTGGTGTTCACTGGAAACAGAAACTGAATAGCTGGACATGAGGCCTTGTCACAACGGAGGCACTAAACAAGACTTTCACGGCCCACGATGTCGGGGCAGCCGGGTCACGGTACATTGCTGCTGACTGGGCTATTCTTGGCCGCCGCAGCCAGCCGAAGGGAACAAATAATATTTTTCATTCCGCATGATGATTTACTTACGAGAAATTTCAAAATACATATGAAACATCTGTATTCTGTTTTTTCTGTTATATGATCAGATGTATTTTAAACTTTCCAAGCAATGGGTAGTTTTTGTTTATCAGCCGCCTCTGTTTCCAAACCGATAAAATGAACTTAGTTAATCAGGTAGCATTAAGCCTTTTAAGATCTGAAGGTGTGGTTGCCCCAGCATTGCCGACTTGGCACGTCCCGTTTGGTATATTGTGCAGTTTACGGAAGAAAGGGATTTTCAGGGATGAGATAAGTATGTCTTGGTCAAACAGCCTGGTAATTATAATGTCGAAACATGATGATAGAATGTAAATTTATCTTGGATTTATCATACTTTTACAACATTTATATTTACGGAGATTCGTATTTATATGAAAATAACAACATTAAGTTCAGTTTTCTATGTTATTTATAAAATTTAAAATAATTGTTTTATGTAGCTGGGAAGCATATGAATTAATGTCCCCCAAGAAAGAAACAGTACAATAAACTGAATTTCATGGAAGTACTTTGTATGTTACAGTAATACTGTGTAATGATGAGTGGTGTAATTTTTCCAAAAAAAAGTAGTGAGCTCTATGAATTTACTTCGTACAACACTATTACTTTTTGATAACAAACTTAACTACAATAAAGTCTTTTTTATTTGCTTGGTAATTTTATAAGAATTAGTACCTAAATTAACAACTTGTTGTTTTAAATTATTCCTAATAAAATTTTTCAATTATAGCCTAAAGTTTATGCTTTCAAATTACCCTATAAAAGTATAATCATCAACGTTTAAGAGCCAATGAACTTTCATTTTGCGATTAATGGTTAAGTCATGCTCTCAATTTACCTGGACAAGCGAAAGTAAATTACACCATAAATAAATAATAGTTAATGGAGGTTAGTCAATAGATGGTCGGTCCGGTACCAGTCCGGCACCGGGGAGTGCCTGTTAGTAAAGCCCAGTAAACATTTTGATTATATTTTATGGCTTCTTCTTGCTTTTGTGGCGTCAATACAATTTTCTATTCCAATGTTCCAGGTTTGGCGATACTTTTACCATTAGGTTTCCATATAACTTAATAATGTAGTAGTATCAATTACGCGTTATCGTAACCATAAAAATTCGTGACGTCTTGAACCAATTGGAGTACTTGATCAACAAAATAAATAATATAAAAATAAAAATCAAATCAAAATAATTCAGACACCTACACAAACCATGAAATACATGGTTAGCTAAAGGACTAGAATACTTGAAATAGCTCTTTAAATCCTAATAAAAATGTAAAGCCACTTTGCAATTGTATATTTGATATAATAACAGACATTGAGGTATGAACAACCGACAAATTGCATACCCAGAGGACGGTCCGTGATGGAAGTCTTGAAGTTATTGAATGTTAGGATTACCAGTATGTACTCATTTTAAAGGGTTTTGAAAATTGAAAACAGCGCCGCAAACCCGGTTGCAAAAGGATGGTCCAAACAGAAGTTATAGCTCTTCAAAGATTTTAATATTTTTGTAATTATAACTTGAGGAAAAGTCCGGAATAGTGGTAATAACTCCATAATTATTGTGCAAAATATAAGAAAACCTTGCAGTGATGTACTTTTTATGGAAAACAATATTTTGTTATATAATGTGTTTACATCCTTAGCGGATGGCCCATGGTGGAAGTCTTGAAATTCTTTAAGGTAACCTCGAATTATACCTGATTTTAAAGGTGCTTGAAAGTAGAACAGGCAAACCCGGCTGTAAAGGTGGGTTCAATCAAAAGTAAAAGCTCTTCATAGATTTTAATGAAACATAATTCAACGTGATAATTTCTTGGACCATCTTAGCTTTGGGTTGAATCAACCCTTTATGACTGGATTTACACGTCGTGTTCTACTTCAAAGGCATTTAAAATGAGGTATTACTCGAGGTATGCTCTCCTTTAAGAATTTCAAGACTTCCACGAAAGGCCATCCCCAAGTGATGCAAACGCATCATAAAGAACAAAATAAAGTTAATTTCCATAAAAAAATACATTATTGCAGAGTTTTCTTATATTCTGCACTATGATTGTGCTGTTATTACCACTATTTCTGACTTTACCCTACGGTTTAATACTAAAACTATTGAAATCGTTGGGGTGCTGTAACTTATGTGTGGATCTTCCTTTTGCAACCGGGTTTGCGGCGTTGCTTTCAATTTTAAAGCCCTTTAACATTAAGTACATTTTGGGGTATGCTTACATTAAAAAATGTCAAGACTTCCACGGGGCATTCAAATTGTCGGTTATTCATACCTAAATGTCTGTTATTATATCAAATATACAATTGCAAAGTTGCAATACATTTTTTAAGTATTTTAAGAGATATTTAAAGTATTCCAGTCTTTTATCTCACCCTGTGTGTCGAAAAGTAGTTTAAAATTGAAATCTTGAGACTTTATTTTGACGACTTTAGTCATGATTTTGCCTCCAGAATCGATGTTAAGCAATGAAATTAGTTAGAGTTACTTACCCCAAATATTGTCGTCGATTATATTTATAACCATTAAAATTATTTTGAAAAGCGAAACTATATAGTCATCGCTGATTATGATTGGAATCGACGGCAGTATCTGGGTTAAGTAAACCTAACTATTTTCGTAAGTTAGTTTTTAAAGGTTAGCGAGGATCCAGTTTTTATTCCTTGATGTCTATGCGCCTCTTGTTTGATGGATTTGTTAGATGGGTTTTAGTTTGTCAAACGCATATCCATACTTTGTCGTTGAATCTCATTTTATTTACTATAATGAAAATAAACGGTTTTAGAGTTATTTCAGCACGATTTTGGCCAAAACGAAAGCCTTGGTATATACATCAATTTAAGTGGATTTTTTAATCAACTGAAATATGGTATTTTACGTCGGGATGACCTAACTCTACACAGAAAAATCTCTAGAAATCATTTGGTAATTGAGTTATCTAAAATGAAAACATGCCAAAACGGCAAAGCGTCTATTTATTTTGCAATATTTAAAATATACCATCGGTTTAATACCATGAGAATAGAGACATGGCTCTACGACCGCCTCTTAATAACTTATTAAAGCGAATACTTAAAAGCGAATACTCAAATACATTTTTTAACCAACCATTCGAGCTCAATTACGCTAATTTATACTATCAATAAGAAAACATGATTGGAAGGAAACATTAACACAGACTCACAACCAGTGTTAAATCACTGTAATTTATGCTAATTACTATCCTAGACACGGTAGATAATCATAGACTCACAACCAAGCTACTGACAGAGGAAAGATGGGGGAGGGGAGGTTAAAGGTGACACTACAATAGACTCAGTCCTGCCAACCACTTGTAGGTAAATAAGTGAAGTTTTATGTGGCGGACTTGAAGGTAATTGCAGCCCATGAAGTGGCAACCCTGCGATAGAGTGTGGCTATGATTAACTGTCTGTCTGTAACGATAAATCAGGTCAATCATAAATTGACATGAAATTGAACCATTGAATTAACGGGTTAGGTTCTATTTATGTAATATTTTGTTTTATTTGTGGGCTATAATTTTTAATGTTTTCCGAATTATAAATCCTACTATGACATTCTATGTGCACTAAAAAGGTTTTGAAAACCCCATTATATAACAAATGTAGCCAAAAATGTAATATTCCTTAACACGGATTACACTGCAAATCTAATAAGGGATTCCAAAATCTACTGATTTATATAACATATTCTCATCAGCGATAATAATCGTGACCTTCATTAAAGTGTGATGTTAATTAAATTATACATCAAGTAAAATGCCTTTGTTGTCTTCCTAATTGAATCATTTATTAGTTTAACCTGTATATAAATTATTAAACGTTAATTTTTAAATAAACCGCGTTACCAGATATTATTCAGTTAAAATAGCTAACTTTTCAGAGGCATCCTTTGGTTTCATATTTTAGAATGTAAAAAAGAAGTCAAGCTGAAATTTCGCTCCTGGTATATGGAGTCGGAATTTATCATCTTAATTTTTTTTTTATCGAAGCGATCGAACTTAAGACATGTGTTTCGGTTGGCTCGTTAATGTGAACCTACACACTTGAGAAAGACAGTAGATCACCTCAGCTTTCTCTCGTGGTGTTCGGCGTCCAGGAACAAGTCGCTTGTCTGCCAGCCTTGTGCATTTTACACCGGTCACCCATCACATTGTGTAATGTTTGTTCTACTTCGACAAAACATTTTTGAACTAAAATGTGTTAAAACATTTTTTCAATTTCAAGAAAGATTTTAAAATGTCAAGCTACTGTATTATTAATACAGGGTGTTTTTTTTTTAAACGCAACCCATTTTTAAAATTGAATAATTCATATATAAATATGAAATAAGTGTTGTTTTATGGTTCTTTCCGTTTTATACAATCTATTATTTAAGTTTGATAACATTTAGTTCACCTTATATGCTCAAAAAATCCGCCAGAGGCATTTGTTTGAAGTTATGCTCTCTCCATCAAATTCCCGAACACGGGTTGCTAGGTACCTGTTTGAATTTCTTGCATTACATTTGTTTTGTTTGTTTTGAGGTACTGAATATTATGTGACTTTTTTTAGGCCTTACTTTGTATGTATCCCCAAAGAACATAATAATATAGTGGGGTCAAATCCAGGGATCTTGGGGGGAAATAATCCTTCACCGATAAAATGAAGTTTTGCTGGGTTGCGTTTTTAATGTGTGTGTCTTTAAGCACGATAACTCGCGTAAAATGGTCCGATCTGAATGAAATTTGCCACAGACATGTAAAGAGGTAATTATTCTACGAAAACAATTCAAAAGCTATTCAGTACCTCAAAACAAACATAACAAATTTAATGTAAGAAATTTAAAGAGGCACATGGCATCACAGCAAATTCATATTCGGGGATTTGATTGAAAGAGCATAACTTTATACAAATGCCAATGGTGGACTGTTTGAGCACATAATGTGAACTAAATGTGTTCAAACTTAAATAATAGGTTGTATAAAATGTAAAGATCAATAAAACAATACTCATTACGCATTCAAATGTGCATTATTAAATTTTAAAAATGGGTTGCGTTAAAAAAAAAACACCCTGTACTTTGATATAGTGGTATAAGCAGCTTTGTTGTTTAGGTGATTTAGACTGCTTTTATATTAGGTTTTGTATGGTAATTTTTTTGTATTTCTTCGCCAGTGTCATTTTGAACGTTTTGACTGGGAACGGTCCGAACCGTTTATTGACCTTATCTCACCCTTCCAGTATATCAATTATCATTCGCCCTAATGTATGTCATATTTTTTTATGGAATGGATAAAACTTTTCAATTTGTTGTAACTGCATAAAAAAGATCATAATGCTTTTTTTAATTTTAAAAAGGGGTGTTGTATTCAAAGAATAAAATTACTTACGTCCTAAGTCCACAATAACGTCACCGTAGCAAAATGAGCGTACATAGTAGTATGATGATTCAAATGTTTTCTGCTTGCTGCCTACCATGGTGTTCTTACTACTTGGATTATTCTTTTTTCCTAAAGGATTAGTTTCCGTACACTGTTACTTTTGAAACCACAAATGCATCAACTTTTAATAAAATCACTTTGACCAATAATTCTTATACCTTTCGCAGTACACAGATAGGTCAGGTTATTTCAACCGTACTGACTTCATACGTCTTTTTATTGCTTTCAAACTATTCTATCCGTTCATTGTAGGTCAGTTTGATTTGATCCCCAGCAGCCGAAATCTATAACGTAAGAGCCCTATCTCCTCTGTGACACTTTTTGATACTATTAACAATAGTGTGATACAAATAACGCTGATTTCGGAAATAAATTATTTTCAAACAAATATCAAAATCTTTCAATTTTTGTTTTTAAACAAGGAGTAACATTAAGTTTGCATTGCGTTAAAAACCAATCTACAATCGGCTGCTCTAGCTCCCGGAAGAGCTTATTAAATCTCCAATGGGTTTTTCTCCAACAATAGAACGTAACCTCCCACGAGTGGCAGCGTAGGACCTTGGGCGCTGTCGGGGTCGATTGTAAAGGGTATAAATGTAGTTTTCGATTAGTTTCAGTCAAGTAAATCCTTGAATGTGGAAATGAGGTAACGTAGTATGATCAACCAGGTCATTAGAGTGGTTCTGCTTTGATCGATAAGATGTGGATGCACAATTTGCTAACGGATGGATGTTTTGTGAAATTATTGATTAAATTGTCACAATAGCCTTTATAAAAATACTAGATGTTCCCCTTGGCTTCGCTCATGTTCAAAATTTGAAACAGCTTGTATTGCTCTTGTGCTGATTTTTTTGTGCTGTCAGTTAGAATAGTTGTTTACATTCGTCTTCTTAGATGAATACGTCGTTAAGGCTGAATTATATAAAATGACAATCGTCGTTTTCACCGTACTACGCCGTAATCACCTGTTTTAAAAACGTAATTTTCTGGCCGAAACCAGCTTTTTCCCCTCAGAGGGCCGAAAATCAGCTGATCGTTTATTTGCTAGAAACAAAGTGAGAACATCACATAATTATATGAAATCCAATAGTTTACAAAGACAGATTAGTTCCTGTCTCGACTTCGTCTCGAATTTAAATACGACCTCGAGCCTGCTAAACCTAATTTTCGGCCTTTCTTGTTGCGAAATATGCTATTATTTATACATGGATGATGACGATTGTTTGGCAATGCTCCGCGAATCACCACAAAAAACTTGGACAATATCGTATGATGAAATAAATATAAATAATAAAGATAGGACTTATATTTCTGAAATTCCAATCACATCTTTATTAAATATGACATTGATGCCTTAAACACTTGACAAATTATGTGTAATAATTTTTTTAAACACAATTTTGATTGCGAAGTAATATAAATCTGTATTAATTATACAATATACAAAACTGTATGCTTGGCATAAAAAGAAATAGCTAGTTTGCCAAAGGCAATATATTACGCAGTTTATTGATAGTTCTGGTCAAAGCTTAAATTAATTGCAAAGTATTTATTAATATTTAGATTCGATGAAACATTTTTATAAAACCAAAAAAAATTAATAACGAGAATAACAAGAATAGCTTTGCAGATCTCTATTTGCCAAAGGGATTAATGAAACCTTTGTACTTTTACCTTTAGGGTTCAAATCAGTAAATCCCATTTTACAGTGAGGGCGACCGGGCACGTATGTAATTAGTGAGGGGACAATTCGGAGGGAAGCTGCCCCTTTGGCGGGAAAACAGATAACACCTGATTGGGCGATTCTGTGCACCGCGCGTTGTTCGTACGTTTACAAGTTAACATTTTCTGACAGTGAAAATATTTATGTGATGTTGTTAAGATTTAAATTAATTATGCAAATTAAAACAGTTTAGATTTAAATTGTTAACGTATATGAGGTCATATCTCTGTGTGAGTTATTTTTTTAAGTACTTTTGAAAATGTGTAGGCCCTACCTCTTTTAGCGAATTTCCTTAGATATAAGCTATTACCGCCGTTTCAACAGAACAGAATGGACAAAAAATATCCGTTCAGGGTAACGTCAGCAATCATATTAATATTTATATTAATTGACAGCTTTTTATGTGTACTTGTTGGATATGAAGTGAGTTTAGTGTAAAAACGCATTTTTACCTGCAAAAATCACGATTTGTTTAAAAATTTAACATGGGCATATATGGGAAATAGAATTTTCATTTTTTGAGTTTTGTTAGCACGATAACTCTCGTAAATATCCTATGATCGTAACAAAATTTGGCACAGACATGTAAAACTAGATTCTCTTGGACGAGTTCGTAAACCATCCAGATCGACAATCCAAAGTGGGGTAAAGGCCCCATTTTACCCCCCAAAAATGGGGTTTTTGAGTTTTTCAAGTTGAAAACTTATAATTATTGTTTGCACCATTGGATTTAGCTCGAAAAAACAAACAATTTGGTATTTTAAATCATTTCTCTAAGTCCATTGGTCTCCGAGATAGGTCTCCGAGATATTGCCATTTCATTTTTTCCCTGTGTTTTTTAGTATCAGGGCAGCAGAATGAAGGCTTACACAATTTCTTATTTACTCTCTACTGAGGTTTTCAAGGAATCGCTTTGAGTAATTTCTCAGTTTATCAATGTATTTAATAGAATTTTGGTTTTTAAACAATTATATGTTAATATAATTTAAAAAATAAACATTCTTGCCGACTTCATTGTATGAAATTTTTGTGTTTTTTTCATCTAAATCATTTACCAATATTTTTTACAAAGTCTTTGTAAAACAAGCTATAATATATTATTTTAATATACAAATATATCACTTGTTTCTTTTTCTTTTTTTCGTTATAATGGATTAGTTACTGGATATTTTGTAATTGGAAATTCACTGAGTACGCAGGTTTGCTGCGACGGGGGTATTTTTGTTGTCATGATTTCATGATTAAAAGAGATCGTAGGTACACTATGCCACCAATTCACCAAAGAACTTGGGGAGAATTATTTTTACTTTCTTTCACATAGGATTACGCAATAAAAGGTGTGAGGTGATAGGATCAAGATTTCTTCCTAATAGATTTAAATGCCAAAAAATCTAGAAATCTGAATTTTTTCTGAATGGAAAATTCAGGAGGCCTAAGAACATGTATTTCACATTGCTGAATTCTGTGTTTGTGATACAGCGAAACTGGGCGACTACGACCCCCGCCGCCATCCGCCAGGCTATGTCTGTCAGTATTGTAACATGTTGTGTTTGTTACAGCGGAGCTGGGCGACTACGACCCCCGCCGCCGCCGCCATCCGCCAGGCTATGTCTCCCAGTATTGTAACATGTTGTGTTTGTTACAGCGGAACTGGGCGACTACAACCCCCGCCGCCACTCGCCAGGCTATGTCTCCGAGTATTGTAACATGTTGTATTTTTTTCAGCGGAACTGGGCGACTACAACCCCCGCCGCCACCCGCTAGGCTGTCTCCGAGTATTGTAACATGTTGTGTTTGTTACAGCGGAACTGGGCGACTACGACCCCCGCCGCCACTCGCCAGGCTATGTCTCCGAGTATTGTAACATGTTGTGTTTGTTACAGCGGAACTGGGCAACTACGACCCCCGCCGCCACTCGCCAGGCTATGTCTCCGAGTATTGTAACATGTTGTGTTTGTCACAGCGGAACTGGGCGACTACAACCCCCGCCGCCACTCGCCAGGCTATGCTGTCTCCGAGTATTGTAACTTGTGTTTGTTACAGCGGAACTGGGCGACTACAACCCCCGCCACCACTCGCCAGGCTATGTCTCCGAGTATTGTAACATGTTGTGTTTATTACAGCGGAACTGGGCGACTACGACCCCCGCCGCCACTCGCCAGGCTATGTCTCCGAGTATTGTAACATGTTGTGTTTGTTACAGCGGAACTGGGCGACTACAACCCCCGCCGCCACTCGCCAGGCTATGTCTCCGAGTATTGTAACATGTTGTGTTTGTTACAGCGGAACTGGGCGACTACAACCCCCGCCGCCACTCGACAGGCTATGTCTCCGAGTATTGTAACATGTTGTGTTTGTTACAGCGGAACTGGGCGACTACAACCCCCGCCGCCACTCGCCAGGCTATGTCTCCGAGTATTGTAACATGTTGTGTTTGTTACAGCGGAACTGGGCGACTACGACCCCCGCCGCCACTCGCCAGGCTATGTCTCCGAGTATTGTAACATGTTGTGTTTGTTACAGCGGAACTGGGCGACTACGACCCCCGCCGCCACTCGCCAGGCTATGTCTCCGAGTATTGTAACATGTTGTGTTTGTTACAGCGGAACTGGGCGACTACGACCCCCGCCGCCACTCGCCAGGCTATGCCTCCGAGTATTGTAACATGTTGTGTTTGTTACAGCGGAACTGGGCGACTACGACCCCCGCCGCCACTCGCCAGGCTATGTCTCCGAGTATTGTAACATGTTGTGTTTGTTACAGCGGAACTGGGCGACTACGACCCCCGCCGCCACTCGCCAGGCTATGTCTCCGAGTATTGTAACATGTTGTGTTTGTTACAGCGGAACTGGGCGACTACGACCCCCGCCGCCACTCGCCAGGCTATGTCTCCGAGTTCCGCTTCCTGTCCAACCAGACGGTGGAGCTGGAGACCAAGATAGCGGAGCATCACAAGGACCTCCAGTAAGTTTAACTTTCTTTCAACACTAATTTTTAATTAAACAAGCTGATGGTGTCTTACTTCGCTGGGAACTAGTAAACAAATAACTTTTTAATAAAACAAATTTCTTAGTTTCCCAATCCTTTTATTTTTGTTTGGAAACTTAAGAAAAAACTAATATTTTTCCTCCAACTGCTCTCTAAGACATTTTATGAAGTACGGGGTCGATTGGTGTCAGACAAAATTTTAAGTGTCGGTTTTATCCAAAGTTCCTGGGTAACTTAGGTTTTATAACGATTGTTTTCACTTGTAACAGCTATAGGTAATATGTTTTATCTACTAAAATGTACTATAATGAGGCTTATCCATAATGAACTGCCATTCATTTCCACACACGGCGGTCCCGTGACCGAGTCCTGTAGACACCCACCTCACTCACCTGTCTAATGAGACATGGACACGCGATTGGCTGACACTCGACACCCAACGGCCTCCCTACAGCTCTCTAATTTGACTTCATCTAATTTATCTCTCAGCGTTTGATTGATTGCTGATTTTCTAAACAACTTGTTAATGGGGTGTTGCAATTTTTTGTAGGTCGAAGGGAATTGTTTAAGAGCTGAATGCCAATCGCTCATCACATACAACAGTTAATGGGGTTTTTTTTAAATTATTTTTTAATTTGGATGAATAATTTATCACTAAAAAAATCATGACTAAGAAAACTTAACAAAACATTACAAACTGCGCTTAATGCAATCAGAAATGTATTAAACCCGAAAACGAATCAGTGACCTGAAGACAAAGAATTCTGCAAGAACGAGCTGAATTAGCTCCACTCTCCTAGGTTACTCTAGGGTATAGTTAATTATTTTTCGCATAGAGATTTAATTACCAATTTAATTACCTTAAAGACCAATCCGGGTCGCAATATTGGTTACTTATATTGGCTACTGTACGTACAGGCTACAATAAAAACGTAATTACTCGCAACGCGTTTTGTTACAGCTCCATTTAACGTTACATTCAACTTTTTATATAGCTGCGCTGTTCTTGATAATATAGCATGTACTCCAATGAGCCAACGCATGGCAGTACGTAGGAGATGCATACGATTTACCAATGCGGTAAAGATATTTTCTTCCTTACCTTCGTGTCGTCTGTCGCTATCTTCCTTTAATCTGACTATCCTTTCCTCTCTCTGTCACTCAGCGCATTTTGTTGTGGACGTGTCCAGATTCGGTCAGTATTCGACCGAGAACTCTGAATAAACGCGATACTGATGACCCCGCGATTTCCTCCGAATCTGGCCTGGTACACATTTTAATAATTGTATTTTTAAATATTGATTTTCATCGTTCCAGGGGTCAACTGCCTTCAGTCGCCGAGCTCAACTACTTGGACAAAGTGAAATGGCTGGAAATGTACGGTGTCGATCTTCACCCGGTATTGGTAAGTAAATTAAACCAATACTTAATCAGTAATAATTCGTATACATATTTTACTCTGCGTATTATATACAAAGATTTAGACTTCTCGTATTAGGTTTCTGAAAATGTTTAACAAAGTTTAATGTTAAGTTAGCAATGCTACAATTTACGTAATAAAATTAACTATGAGACTATGAGTCCACATACCAATTAAAGATGTTTCCTTTGGATTCCACAGTTCCTTTCATAAGTTTATTCTTTTTGCATAAAATGCGTATAAACAATGTATTTTTCGGATGTAAATATTAAATGTTATTAATTGATCGATTATATAGGTTATATTTTCAAAAAATATTACTATTCTTTTACACGATTATGTCAATCAGCCCATGATGCGAACGTACGCGAATGAACAAGGGATTGTCATAAAATCGCCCACTTCACTATTTCGACGATAATTCCCTAGAGTTTTGGTTTCAAACAGATTATATTTTTGTTTTACATACCAGACTGAATGTTGAGCTCCAGTTTTTTAATATGTTTAGGAAACTATTAAATCTCTCACTTTCATCAACCTAAAACATTCAGTCTCTTATCTCGATGTCGCCCATCGCTCACGCTGGCGTGATATGCGTCTACCTCGCCTAATCGCGTGTTTGATTTACTTAGCCGCTGATAGCGCTTATCTCGCGTGCTCCACCTGTTGGATATGAACCGTTCGCGTGTCCCGGTTGTTCCATGTATATAACACATTCCCCCAAACTCCACCTCCATTCTTTGTGAACGATTCCGGTTTATTTCCGTAGTGTTGTCAATGGAACCCTATCTTAAGTTAGTTTCATTTCTCATTGCCTCATCCATTGCCTTATTGCCTTTTGAGGTAGTAACATGAAACAACACTGCAACAACCAACCAATCCTTGAAATCTCTCTCAGTGAGAAACCGGCATATCAACCACAACCTATTTATTGCGGTATGATATTGAATAATGTTTACCGAGTATCTCAATAAACTCAATTTTTTTCGTTATTTAAAAAGTAAATTCAAAGTACATTAAAAAAATTAAAGGTTAACTTAAACAAAATCAAGGCAACACATATTTCCATTAACTGTTTCCTACTGCTCTAATTTACAGAAGCTCAAATGGAATGTATACAGTTTACGTTTACCATGTTCGTTCTCTGTCACAAATATCAGACCCGAGGCAGGGACTGAAAGCGAAGTAAATACAGTGCTTAGTAACTGTCAGCCACAGCGACCAACAAATCCAAAGCTAACTAACTTTGTCCCTGGACCATGGCCGGCCAGCTCGCCTCACTGTTACAACTTAATTAGATCACTTTAACTTGTCAAACAAGTGACGTATCAACAAATGCAAATGCGGGAGATGACGCTTAATAATACTGATATGTGTTATTCGTCAGTGCTTCAGTAAATTTGCTTTGCTTGCAACATAAATATAGTTTTTTGAACCGATGTTATGTCAACTTGTCCATGTTTTCTTTTTGCGCTGAAATGTACGCAACATTTTAATTCCCTGCAGCATTCAGATTATTACATAGAGTTTCACTACACCTACTATCAGATATTTTTATTGACACGAGCTTATTTGCGGAGTAGTATGTTTGAAAATATGAGCAGGAATATTTATTATGATATAATTTTTACAGTTATAAATAATTTTATCAGTTTCATTTTTGTTAAACTTTGTTGATCTATTTTCCGCTTAATGTTTTAATTAAAATATTATTATCTGAGCTTTGAAAGTTCCCTTGAATTTATCGATCAAAACTGAAATAAGCTAAACTATAATTTAGTGGGACTATAATTTATAATAAGAAGCATTTTCAATCAACGACTTTACTGTTGCGTTGCACAGTAGGATAAACTGATCTCAGCAGAGCTCTGCAGTAGACGATGGGTCAGGACCGTCTCTAGTAATGGGTTTGCGGTCAGGTACTCGTACCAACCCCAGCCAATGACACCACTCGTTGGTACAGGTTATGTTAATGTGGGGACAATAAATTAAAAACAATAAACTTTGAAATTAAATTGGTATTCTCATTGAATATTTGTCTTGATTTGTATTAAGTGTTTCACCTTTGACTATAGACTTCCCATTCTTATGGTCCAGCTGTAGCTAGTGTGTGACCCAGAATTTAAAGTTGACACGTTTTGTTAGTTACTATCAGAGGGTGTTTCTGTCAACCCCTTATTTTAGCTGTTTACTTTAAAGTGTTGGGTTCACATTACATAAATTAATAATAAATTGGCTATTGTTTGGTTTCTGTGTCACTAAATTTTACGTCACTAAATTATACTGTATATTATTACGACATTAAAAGTCGTCCTCCTGCCTCCTCCTCCTCGTCCTCGTCCTCGTGCCTTAATATTAGCAACATATTAAGTCACTAAATGATATATTACGTCCTCCTGTTTCACCCTGTATCTGTTTTGAGTTGAGTTCCGAGTTGCAGTTTTTGTATTATATTAATTACGTATTACTTAAAGTAATTGATTAATACTTTTGATAAATAGCATTGCAGTGTGGTCAAATAACACAGTACATTGGTTAGCTGATCACACTGTAATATTAATTTACAAGGAATACATTGAGTTTTTTTTTGTAAACTATTTTATGTGTAATTTTGTTTTTTAATTTCTGCGACACGACTATACACAACGACTATGCACACTGTACAGATTATATAACGACTATTTATATAATCTTTATCTCTGTTCACAGATGAAGCTATTTTGCAAATAACACGATGTACTTTGTCTTTGTTATTTTTCCAAAAAATATTTGCTGTTATATTTTAATACTTGATGATTTTAATTATGTTTCAAACTGAACGTAGACAACATATTCTTGATGATATAGTGCACTTTCTCTTTCAAAAGATATTATATGTACCAAATATCAATTGTTAGATATTACGAACCGTAAAAATAAAGGCCACTCAACATGTAAAGAAGGTTCATGCGTTGTTGAACACAATTACTGCATGTCTTTATCTCAGCTACCTATGCAAGTATTTTGGATTACGTTGTGATATATTATTGTAACAATCCTTGTTACGTCAACAAGGACAGTAAATAAACAGCTCTCTGTTATCATTTGCTTTTGTCACGTGACTTTTTTACCCAACTTCATTTGAAATTTACTTGGCTGAAGCCGAAGTAGGTAAATTACGTATGATTTTTCAACTTTGATGGTTTGTTGTTTGTTACGGTAAAAGCACGAGATACAGGTAGATATAGCCAAATAATGTGTATAATTATTTATTATTTGTATCGGTAAAAGAAGCCAAAACCATTCAGGAAAGTCAATATGTTACGTTGCTGCTCTTGACATTGTGATTTTCAGTCACTAAAAAATCATTTCTCTCTGTCCCTTTCCCCATTTTTATTATTCCGATTAATCTTTAGTTTTAATTATCTGGTGTCCCGACTTTGCACGCAAAATAATAAGTTCTGCAATATGTAGTAGCCTCCAGAACTTCTTCAAACCAAGTCCATATGTTTAGTCGTAAACTAAGTAAATTAAGCCTCATCCAATGTTTACGATACGATAGTAAATATACAATATACATATATCGCCACTGTTTCAAAAGTTCAGCTCATTTAGTAATTAATTGATAGAAAAAATAAATACCCCCGTTGCAGCAAACCTGCATACTCAGCGAATTTCCAGTGCAAAACAACATTCAATCCAACATAGCGAGATTTGACATGTTTTTGTAAGCTCCATAAGAATAACATGGGGAATGGTTATGCAGGTTTGCTGCTACGGGTATATTAAAACTGAGTAGTTTTAATTCAATATTTAGTAGGTCTGAACTAGGAGAAGCCATTTACCAAGTTTTATCATGATATGTTGAGAAATAAGCGAGATTTAGAATTTTACTTATTTCCCATAAGGTTAACATTGGGACAACGTACTGTGTTTACCACTTTCAATATCTCGGTAACTAATGGACATAGAGTAGTGATTCAAAATACTAAATTGTTTGTTTTTTTGAGCTGAATTCAATGGTGCCAATAAAAATTTGATTATTTTTATTTTTCTATGTAAAAAACTCAAAAAACCCATTTTTGGGGGGTTTACCCCCCTTTACCCCCCCTTCCGGTAGTCCGATTGGGCTGGATTACGAACTCGTCCGAATAATTACTACTTTACACATCCATGCCAAATTTCATTAAGATTGGACCATTTTTACGCAAGTTAACGTGCTTAAAGACACACACACACACATATATATATATATATATATATATATAGATATATATATATTTATGAAAATGAACGAATAGTGTTTTGGGGGCCCCAAAACGAAAAGTTATCATGGTCTCGGGTTTAGGTCTTCCCATGAGTACTACGGTAACAGCTTCTTCCCTATAGGGGAAATTCGCTAAAACTTAAAACGTATTAACAAACTTAAGCAAAGCTGCATTTAAAATGACACCCCGTTCACCCGTTATCGAGTCATGGCTCTAAAGGAATAAAACCCTGGCGTATCAATATAGATGCGTATTGTATATTCTAACTTATTTTCCAAGACAGAAAGGTAGTTAAGGAATACTGCTGTTAAGAAATACTATACGAACTATTTTATAATAACGTTAGTAGTTGTAATGCTTTGTTGGTACTTATTAACGGATGAGTGTAGTAATTTTTCGACGTCATTATTTCCAGTTTGCAAAATTTTATACTTACAGTAATACTGTTATACATATTGTATTCAGCCGAGCATGTAAAATGTTTTTAGCTGCACAAATTCCTAATCCCATTGCATCGTCACACATGTAGAGCGAGCGCCGATAGTCGTGAGTGCAATGAAGTATTTAGCCCCTAGCATTCTGTTGTATATCACAACTTTGATCCATCCAGACTGCTTAGAGACGTAATATCCGCGCCATTCTCGGTGCGCCATTTACAGTGCGTCCAGTGCGGAAATGGGTTTGTGGTCGGGCAGTGTAGTGGGACGACCAGCGCCGGCACCATGGCCATTTGTGATGCGGTCGCCAGTCTATGTATCAGGATCATGTGATGCCGATTCGCTGGTGGATTGCCGTGCATGCCACGCACGTTCAGTACTTTAGTCCTAGATTTCGCTTGGATCGTAGTCGCATCGTTTTATCTTTTCCTTGCTGTAAGTAATATGGTAATGGTTATTACCATATTACTAGGTTACCAAGTAATATTACCATATTACTTACAGCCAAGTACCAACCATAGTACATAGTACCATAGTTACCAAGTACCATAGTTACCATAGTACTTACAGCCAGGTTAACAAGTGGTTATTACCACATTGTTATGGTTAATGGTAATATTATATTTTTATATTGATAGACCATGACTTTCATTAACAATTTTTGTATGCAGCATTTGTGAACGTTTGTTTACTGAGCAAAAGCCTAGGCTGACAGATAGGCCTAATTTCGTAATAAAGTTTTATTTGTATTTTCTTCTGGGCAAAATAAAAATGTTATAACTCCTCTACTTAAAAGAGCATTGTATTATTTGAGATTCAAGATGGTAGTTAGTCATAATTTTAATGTATAGGGAAGGCGTCGTTTACTCTTTAGATGCTTATTCTGATATAGCAAATAACATGAACAGATACACACGATTCACTTTTTAAGTTGAAATAAATGTTGCGTTAGGACAAATTGTTAATAATTATTATTTTTGTATTCAAATTTTAGTGTTCTTAATATATTGTGATATATTACAACATATACAAAACACATCACATCGACCAGGTTTACGTAATACTGAGTATTCTATATTTTTCAGGACTAGTTTCAGGACTTTAGTCCCATTATCAAGTCCTTCTTGTCAAATAAATTACAGTACACATATCTTCATTTTCGTTCAAACTAGTAGTCTGAGAAACTATTTGGATTGACGACATACAGCTTGGTAGCCTATTATTTTTATAAGTGGATTATCAATCCAGGAGGCAATCCATGAATAAACTATATTTCTCCTCGTGTGCACTTGCTGAAGTTTTCGTGTTACACAGGACCAGCTTATACAGTTTAACAGCCAGAGTGTTCGTCGCCCCTCGGCCGCCCTTATCTCCGGATATAGATGCTATTTGTTGTGAGGAGAATTTTCATCACGCACTCATTCTTAAAATTCGATCCTTACAAAACCCTGATATCCGAATGTAGCTTTTATCAAAGTTTTTTTTTACGAAATCCATAGTTAAATAAGCCCTTCTTTAATGTCTCTTGTAATGAATAATGGATTATTGATTGAGAACGTAAAAATGAACTATATTAATGCCTAGTATTAATTTAATTCAGTTCTGGGAGCAGAGATTTTGTTTTCATTCACTTACTTTTCTAGTCTTGTAATGTAATCAAACAATTGTTTGTCATAAATAATCTTTATATCCTAAATAATAATAAACATTTATTTATTAATTCATGGAGTTGCACAGACGCATAATCAAAAGCGTCAGAAACACTGTTCCGCGAAGAACTAACAAAGGTTTACCGGTAGGTGTATTTATAACTCAAACTCTTATGTTCTTGCTTTGATCAACCTATTTGTTCTATAGTGTAATTTTTTTTAGCTTTATAGCGTTTTGACGTTTTTAAATTTGGTTTTATAACATAAAAAGCATATTTGTTTTAACATCGAAAACCATTCAGTTGACTTTACATGGCGTGTATTTTAGAAAATACATGTAGCGAAAATATGAAGAAAATGCGTATAGTCCACACGATAACCGTTTATTATGTCCTGTTATACAAATGGATTCAACGTTTACTATATTCTGGCAGATTTTTCTTATCGAAAGATTCGTTGAATTGTATTCACTTTCCAAACTTAAACCTATCTTACGTTCTTGTTTCTTTTATGCATTAAAATATAAAAACTAAAATTATCCATAGATTCTGAAGGTTGTATATATGTTACAGTGTAGAGAAGATAAGACGAGTACTATCGACACCACACCATTTCTTCTATTTACTTCTAATCCAAGGCATAGATGGGTTTCTAGACTTTTTGCAATGAGATTTAAACTTTTTTTTATATGTTCCTTGGATATAATCCTTTCAAGCGAGTGCAAAAAACCTCATTATATTGTATTTATAGTTATTGGATTGAATTTATAAGTTATTAATGTTATTAAATATTTAGTTTGAATCCCACCCTCAACTACTTCCAATAGTCCAACACTATTGAAGTTTCTTCGCATATATGTGGACAGAAACAAGTTTCACTGGTTCAAAGACATTATTTAAAATTTAAAATCTTGTTTCACCGATACTTCACTTTTTTTAACAAACTGTCTCTTCAGTTTTTTGTGTCACCTGCGTGCAAAATTAGCTCGGATAGGGTAACTCGATTCACTAACTAAATGGAATTCAATCTATTAAAGAGGTCGTGCAGAGAAAGAACTAAACGGTTAGTCGCTTGAATTGGACCTCCGTTGCTCAGTTAATACATTTGGACTCTCCTCTGTCGGTCGTTTTATTTACCGAACCAATTGCCGTTGTGTTTCTAAAGCAATTTACTCTTAAAACAATGTGCTTCCAGTGTTTCTTTCGGGTTTGTACCATACTAGGTTTAGTGTATAAATGAACGTATAGAGACGAGATTCCTTCGTTTTGGGAACTCCTTCGGAGTTTTTATTTCTCGTATTCAGGAAATAATGTTAATTTCTTCAAACATTGCTTTGATTTGTTGATCTGCAAACTGTTTGAAGAGATTTATCGAAATAACGTCATATTTATTATCATAAATTATAAGAGAACCTAATTTTATAATTCAGGATGAATAAAATAAATTACACCTGCACCGACACATGTAGTTATGATATTTTAGTTAATTTAAACCTTTCCTCATTCTGTTCGAAGAAAACGATTTCTTACGACTTACCAGCTCTTGAACTCTTCAATTTTGGGTCAGTCCATGAGGCTGTACCACGTACTCAACAATCTAAATACGTGGTATGGTAATCTAACCAGTTTATTGTTAGATTTTATTTTAATTCTATTTTGGGTTACACATCAAATAACCACCAAAAAGGTAAGAAGTGAATGGTAATTACATAACATAGCCTATCACGAAATTAGCGCAAAACGTTCACTTTAAAAAGAGCATTATATACCACAAGAGGTTTAAATCCGAGTGCAGTACAAAACAATACCCGCTTACATATCGAGCCCAGACGCATTTACTGTTTGTTTGATGATCTGGAGTGAGCAGATTTTTTGGTCACGTAGAGACTATTTCCGTTATTGTTTCAATTTCACTCAGGTTTTCACATTTCCCGTCAACCACGAGCGCACACGAGCATGAGCCGGCCAGCCACAATAAATCATCGTAACTCAATAGTTGCCGACCACAATGTCATTTGAGGACGAGGAAACCACTATTTCATTTCCCGGTGATGAGGGGTGGAGACTGTTAGTTATGTTCGGTTAGGTTATTGCCGGGTATTGCGTCATGAACATGCCGCTTTGACGCTCATAGCTCTCTGAATAAAGGGAAAAGCGATTGAAATGAAGATTTACAAATATCGCTACCTGATTATAATTATAACGAATAAAGAATACCGTAAAAACCTCGAATTATACATTTCCTTCTAATTTAATTCCATATTTTGTGAACTTTTAGCAAAAGTGCATTTGTTCCTGTAATATACATTGTAATAGTTTCGTTCGACGGGTCCTTACGAACACAAAGTTACGTAAATCAAGTAAAGGTTTATATGAAATATTAACCATTATTTGTTTCATTTTTTATATTCTTGCACGGCGAACTTATATTGCATTTGTAACAGTGGCAGTTACTTATTACTTGTCTCCTTGTCTCAGTAGCTACTCTCCAACAAGTTTCATCGCTTGTTCTCTGCCGCTAAATTGAGAGAATCGCCGAAATCTCGCAAGTGGTACAACATGGCTTGGGCACCATAAACACTTGTAATCTCTTATTTTAAGGATAGTAGATAACTATAATTATTTTTCAATACGTCGTAAAGTCTGCCCACACTGAGATTGGGTCCAGATGTGTGTAATTCTCCGATCGGAGGTCAAACAGATGTGAAAGTGTGGGTGAAATTAGCTTTGTTTGTAAATTACATTTAATCAGTAATTCAATGGCTCATGTGATTGAGACTACCCTTTCATAGAAGATTTGATTGGGAGTTTTCCAAAGTGTAAAGGGTGAAAAAGTCTTTTAATAACCATCCTACTATGTAAATTTATAACCCCTTCAGTTGTGTTCTTGAATCTTCGTAATATTGAAATTACAGAGCGGTCTTATTGACGAATTAATTGTAATTCAATTCAATAATATCTTAACTAATTTGATCGTAGTCGCCGTCGTTTTGATTTATAATAATTATATTACGTTATAGCTGTGTGGTCTCTGTAGCTGCAATGACGGGAAATTTTAGAATTATACGCAGACAACTAAGTTTCTGCTAACAAGTTTTGCTCCTTTATACTATTTTACAGATTGAAGATCAATCATCACTTAATATTTTTGTATTATTTGAAGTAACTTAATATTAACAATACAGTTTTTATTAAAACCTTGGTATATTTTCTAAAATAAATGTTTTATTTTTGAACAATTTGAGATAACCATATCAGTAGACGTTTAAAACTGTAACACAATAAATTTAATTTAATTAGATTGTGTCTTGATTTAATGTTATTTGTTCCACGTAATAGTGCGAATGCGGGATCTGGCCTCCTTCGATACGTGTCCAATTTGCTAAAAACATCCCAGACAAAAACAAGCTGACGTCTCCTCAGTGACACCGCTACGATCGATTTAATTTCATTTTCCAATGTTTTTTGTAAATAATTTTTGCAATCAATGCTTGCCTACGGTAATCAGTGCACAAGGTATATTATTTCCAACTCAGTAGTACTGCATTTATAGTTTATAATATAACTTTATTCAAGTTTTTAACTTTTAAATATCTTGCAAACCGAACCCACTACTAAGTATAATACTGAATAAATCATATACTCGGAGAACGTTTGTCCTGACCATGACTTTAATTCTACAAATAGCAAAATCGCTGTGAATATACAGTATAGAACAACATTGCAGAGTTGCATTTCACCTACACATTGTACATGACCTACTTCGTTATTGAAGTTGTAATAAAACCTCTCAATTGAATCAACCGGCCTTTGACAGTGAGTGAGAATTCACTGACAACAAAAAGCGACTCGCTCATTCTACGCCAAACGTGTAATAATCGTTCAATCATATTCTGGTCGAAATATCGGAATAGCCTATTACCGTTTTTAACCTACGTTGGCGCCCCAGTGATTGATTTTGAAATAGGAATTTCGATTCCTGATGAAGCCCATAAATAAAGTCATATTTTAGCCGTATTTAATTTAAACATTTTTCTAGTTCACTGTAGCATTGCACTATGAGCTAGAGCTACACGGCTTGTACGCATTTCTTTCTCCCCATCTTTGCATAATTCATCAGAGTGGAGCCCTAGGTCTGTTCCTCTGAACTGAACAGCTGTAACTGAAGGGAATAAAACAGTTCAATATTGAACTGGATACATAAAAATATATGGATTTTGGCGTCTGAATGCATAGCGATATACGGTATTTGGCGTTACTGGATCACAGGAGAACCTACCCCTTCTTTGCTCGACGAACTCCTTCTGGTGTTAATGTATAGTAGTCTGTCAATTTGTCACGAAATGCATAACCACCAACCTCATTTGTACACATTTAAAAATCATTCGTTGCCTTCCAACACAAAATAGATTAAATTCTTGTTTGGTGGCCCAATAAAAAACTAATATGTAATAACGGTCAGCATTTATGTCAACAAAACCTGAAAACTCGTTTCCTGCACTATTCTTATCCGCTTATTTGTTTAGGAAAATATTTTGTTAAGGCTAAGGTTTTGCTGGAACGTATTTTTTAAATTGTAACAAAAAATACCAGTTCCATTGTTATTATAAATGCCATGTAACACTACTTTACAACAAAAATTAATGTCCTATTTTTAGTAGACCTAGTTAGGACAATAAGTTTAAACTATACAGTACTTAGGTCGCTGATGCCATAAACCTAGTTAGACCGTGAACTCTTCGCTTTTGTTGTCATCACTAAACCATAAACTTTGTAATTAGTTATTTACAAACTTAATTTATCAGCTATTACAAAGGTGATAGATATATTTTCAATAAATTTATCAGTTATTACAAAGTTAATAGATATATTTTCAATAACGTGGTTGTAGTAAATCCGCAATGATCGCATACAACACATTTTATTAAAAATCATTGTGTTGATATGGCTGCATCAATCAAACTGTTTCATTTTTTATCGTAAAAGTTAATTCATTAATGTGTATTATTTGTTAAGTTCCGGATATTGTTTTGTTTGGTTTCACTGTCAGTTCAGTTTATAATATATACCATATATTTAAGCGATTTATATCCGGAAATCCTGATGGCTTATAGACTGTGCTGTGTCAATTACAAACTTTCTCCCAAGTATGCATCCATGATTTTTTAAATTGAGTAAGTTAATTAAATTAGGTTTAATAATTACATTTGATCGTGATACTTATTTGTATACAGTCGTAAATGCAACGCCAGTTATTTAACCAGTGAAATATACGATTACTCCATTGTTACTGAACATAATAATATTTCAGTAAAAAATAGATTTGATTCCAATAATACATAATCATAAGATTTGTTCGGAATATCTATTTAGACTACCTTTTGCTGTCAATTTACTAATATATTTTAACCACACAAACCATACCTGAATAAATTTTGCCCTAAAAATAAATAAAACTTAAAAATATTAGCTAATACCAGAGATATTTATGACTTAAGACCTTTCTCACCGTATATTTGTGTTTTTCTGTTTAATTTGGAAGAGAGACTTTTATCATTCTTTTGGAATACCAAAGCATACCAAAGTAAAGCTTAGCATGTATTTAAAGGCCCGTTCAATTTCATGATTATATTGGACTAAGAAGTTATTTATAGTTAAGACTAACTCCTTACAACCTTTAAGATATAGCCGGAACTTCGTTTTTTTATTATGGGTAAGCAAATAATAAGAGAGTCTAATCATAAAAAATTATAAAAAAGTCAAATCTATATTAGTTTAACTGTTTTCTTACCATAAAATAAAACTCAAGGTTTCACAAATGATCTTGAAATACTTCCAACACACGTTGCTAGGAGGTTATTACTGCAATCAAACAGCTTTAAAACAGAACACATTTCTTACTCATTCTCGTGGTTCAAATACGGCAAAGTGACATACCGTAAGCATACGGTACATGTTGAGATATCCATTGTACAGCGTTGAATAAGGGTATAAGTCAGTAAACGCTGGAGGCACAAAGAAACTACGTATGTAACAATAGTCTCTGTCGGAGGTCCGAGGACTGTTGGCTGCCGCAGCCAGCGCTGGTAGCACAATGTCACTGGAGTTACGACCGTCGTTGTGTCATGTTCATGTTCAGGGTCTGGTCGATGCCTAAAGCAGATACAACGTGGCCTTCGCAGCTCTAGGCCGAAGTTTATGTGTTTTCCCTGACGTATGTCACAAGACAGCGTCATAAGCTTGACTATGCAAGAATGTCGCTTCAAGAATTATATGTTGTTCAAAATTTGTTGAAAGACTTATTTGACAGCGATCTCAATCATACTTTGTATCAGTTTTGTCCGAGTTTTCTTTGAAAAATGCATGAGAACATAACCTTAATTTTAGAGATTTCATTTTAAGATGTTTTATACAGAAACAATATTCACTAAAAACATCCTATTTCACGTGTGAATTATTTTATACATAAATCTATAAATTTTATTTATAAATATAAAATAAATATTTTTGTATAAAACTTTAGTACACTTTTGATGTTTTACACAGTATATACAATTTCTGATATTTTGTCTTCAAAAGTAATGTATTGTATTTAACGACATCAATAATAATTCCATTTTAATTTACTTACTTGCAAGATCAGTGGCTTAAAAGAGTAGTGAAATATAGCAGTTAGTAAGGAAAAAATAACAGGCTGATCTATTATAATGAATGTCATATTATACTATAGTGATTCATGGCATGAATGCTGCATCACCGTTATCAAGACCGATATAAACACCGTTGAAATTACGTAAAAAATAATTGATGTTTTTACTGTTACTGCTTTACATTTTCACATATTTTTATGCTTATACTTAATCATTCTTGATAGTTTTCGGTCATAGAAAATCATACACATGCACTAAACTAACTAAAACTCTTACGAATTCTATCCGTCGATTAAAGTACATAAGCTACCTTTTCTTTTCGCCCTCACACACTCCAGCGCTACCCGCTCCGCTAGGCGGGAAGGATTGTTACATTATGCATGTAGGGTCACAGTTAAAGCTGGACCAGCGCAATACAAGCGATTGTAATGGAAATGCAGAGCCATTCATAACCGTTGGTCCAAAAGACGAACAGAAATATATGGAAAACTCGTGAAAGCAACAATATGGGTTTGTGGTTTTTTCTTTAGTTAAATTATTATAACGTTGGTACCTATTCAATAAGGCAAATTCAGTGATATCATTTTATATCAATTATGCCCTTCACCAGGAATTTAGTAACTAAAACTGATATTCTATTTAAAATCTTATTCCTATTTTAGGTCATAAATTTTCAGGCATACATCAAGTCGAATCATTTATGAATATAAAAGTAAATGATGCAGTAATCTATATATATATTTGAGTATAAAACAGTTGATAGATGAAATTAATTTAATTATCATTTGCGTTATTGAATAAAACTTAGTGGTGTGCGAGTACTCGAGAATCGAGCTTTTTTCGAGCCGAGTATACACTACTCGACTCGACTTATCGCCAAATACTCGAGAGTTCGAGTCGAGTAGTTACTCCCGCCGTTTACCCGGAATCGGTACGTGCGAAAGAATATTAAGGCCATTTTTCACAATGTCAATCCATCTTTAACAAATATAACTGAAACCTCGTTTGTTATACTTGAAGTAAAAAGTTCTTTTTAGTTTGTAAAGACACATGAATTATTTTTATATCACTCTATCTTTTCTATAGTTTGAGGTTATTTATTATTACATCTCTTTAAAAAAATATATGTTTGCTATATTTAGAAACCATTCCAAATAAATAAAAACATAGTTTTTTTTGTTGACAGTAACATGAATAAAAATGTACCAGTGTGAATAACTCAAAGGAAATATTTTAATAATGAATTGAGTCAGGTAATTGGTCATGGCTTATAGTCAGTGTTTTCATTTCATTTCAAAACCCAGGTAAGCCTTAATCACAAGTTAGGCTTGAAAAATATATCAAATCAAGAATTATTGTGAGTTTAAGTAAAAAGGTTTTCTTTCTTTTTTTTGGTATCATTTATTTGTATATCTGCTCTTAGTTCAGTAACTCTTTTAAGTTTAACTACCTCAAAATTGTAATTTGTATTTGAGTAATGATGATAATGTTTTATCATTGTGTAGAAACATGATAATTATTATATTAAACTATTAAAAAACTCGACTGGAAAAAAGCTCGAAACTCGCGGGTATTTTTCAAAACTCGACTCGACTCGACTCGACTTCAAAAATCACTACTCGCACACCCCTAAAAAACTACAAATGTTCTACACCATATATTCGTATCGTAGCAAACAGTTCCATTCCTTAAAACCCCTTTTTATTGGCAGACATTCATCGAGTTTCCCTTTTTTTAATCTAATGCTAATGTATCTGTGTCAAGTAAGTTGCAGTAGTTTCGTCCACACCATCATAGAAAAATAAACAGGAATAAACAAGAATAAACAGTTCCTGTTTATTTTTCTATGACACCATGTACCGGCCTAAGCAGGCTTTGAAGGTCAATAGCTTCACTATTCTCTGTTCACTATCGTGTTCACTGTCCTGTTCACTGTTCAACTCTCTTTCTCAAAGACAGTTCCCCTCTCCTTTTTACCTTACTTTTTAGGATTCGATAAAAGAAAAACCTTGCAAGTAGGTCATCACGATTTCAATCAAAGAAGGGAACCACTACATCAGTACCCGGTTTGCAAACAAATTACTATTATCAGTTTTCAATACATCATCAAGACAACCCACACTCTAGATCACCTTCAGATAGACTAAAACATTGGGGCTAGAGGTCAGCTGAGGTGAAAGTCTGTTGTTTTTTCTCCAATTAATAAGTAAAAAACAAATAATTTTCAAACTCATAAGAAATATCATGCTAAAAAGTTGTCGTCTTTCTTGAACTTTGTTCATGCTATGTGATAAAATATATTAGGAATTTGTGCGAGTCCTTGACAAATACGACATTAATTGTTTATTGGAATTTGCGTAAAACGTTTTTATTATATAACAGTTATAACATAATATTATCTATTCCATTTTTTACAACGGGGCTTCACATCACTAAGACATCATGTACAAGAACTGTTGGCCTATGTGTTTAACCGTTAAAATGGAATGCATGCAAACCCAGTTTAATTGGCTCTCTCACAACAGGAAAATATTGGTTTTAAAACTCACGTAGTTTTGATTAGAACTCACTATTTGAAAGTGCGGCTAGTGTTACAAGAATACGGTTACTGAACCATTTTTTATCATTTTATATTAACTGCTCTTACTTTGGATCAACTAGCTGAAACATCAATCTTAATCGTAATTTGTCGATCACGACAACTTTCCCACCATAGCGGTATATGTCACTATATAAATTACGACTACTTTCTGGAACATGAAGGCCATCAACATCGCTTTGCCAAGAATTATCAATTGTGCCACAAGGATACCTTATCTTTTCTACAATAGGAAATAACTTGATCGTGGTTGAGTCTTTCATAAATCAATCTACCTTCGAAACTGCAGTCATTTTTCATTGCTATATTAATTTTATTTGCGATTTCTTATTTTCATCGTCCGTTTAGTTTACGTGAGGAGGTAATTTTTTTTAGTTTCACCTAAGTATTACTTTACTTGTGCAATGAATAGTCCTTTCAATTATTTTTATTTTATTTTTAGGATAAATCTGAAAGGTAAAAATGTGAACAAACATACAGTTACCAAAAACAGTCCAATCTCAATTTCAAACACTTGAGTTTGTTGCCCGTATATACATCAGCACCAATGGATACTTCAGCAGTACTCGACCGTCGCCAATGAATCAGCCGCAATCAGCAGCCGGGCAGCGGAGCAGTGAGGAGTGGTCCCGGTGGTTGGACGTATCGCCGGACCCGCGATCCTGCCCCACTTACCACCATGTTAATAGCAGCATTCATCACACAGTGATTTACCGACTATTCCCGAAATCAATACTCGGATGCGATAACCATCGAATGATTTACGTTCGTTTGCGAGCGACTTTAATTGTACATAAATACACAGTAGTTAAACACAGCGGCCGCGGACCGACTGGTGTCGATAAAAGGCTTATCTGCCGGTGGGCTCGAGGTAGCCTTCAGATTACAGGTTTACTGATAGTAAATTAAATTATTGTATGTATTGAAGTAGTTTCCATAGAGCATCAAATAAGAAATCATCGATCATCTTTGTGAACATCTGCATCAAAAGCTCCGCATTAATCCTATTGGGTGAGAAATTTTGAGTTTTTATTTTTTTAAATAACGTTTTCAGGACATATTTAAACTGTGGGTAGTCGACGGGAGTTAAGCGAGATCACATGTTGCTATTCCCGACGCTCTTATGACTGACTATATACCAGTCATTGATTTTATTTCTTGCAAAACTTGTTTGAATAAAACAATTTTTTTTGCTAGTTCTTTATTTATTACCAGAATGTTCTCTAATATTTGAATTTTTTTTGAAAATGAGAGGGATATGTTTGGAATTGTTTTACAGGACCGTAGAAATATCTGAAGTCGAAATATTTTCTGCAAAAATAAGGGTCGTCCTCTTATATGTTCTGGTTCAATGTGCATTGAGACAACCTCAATATTGCATATATTTCAAGAATAACTACTAGTCTATAAAATCCTGGAATATGAGTATTTCTAACTAATGGTGGTATAACAACTTGTTAAGTTGTTGACAAAACATGTCATATGACGAGCACGATAAATCACTTTAGTGTTACCGCCAAGGCGCGGTGGCGGATATGGGTTAATGAAGGAATTTTGAAACCACTTTTGCTTTCTCGGCGTGGCTGCGGCTGCGACTGATAAATCATCGCTAAACGGTCGTGTCCGCGTTGTTTCCTGCTTTGAATTCCTCTCGCCGCCCACGAAGAACTCTTGGTTTTGAATAACGCAGACCATTAACGTGTCGGCATTATTGTTTTCTGCCTCTCATTCTTTTTAATATTTATTGAAAATTCTGCACCTATTTTATTTCTCGTTTGGTAGTGAAGGGGTGCCTTAGTCACGTTTATAACCGATTTATCTGTTGTTTGTTTTCTTTTGATTAGTTATGTATATCCATAAAGCATCCGTGAATTAAGTTTTCAAGTAAGTGTTCAAGTTTTATCTTATCAAAAAACAAACTCTGGGCTTCGGTATAACGATTTCACAAAGAGATTATTAGCGAATTTCCCTGTAAGGAAGAAGCTATTACCGTAGGACTTGTGTTAAGACCTAAGCCCAAGACCAAAACAACTTTTCGTTTTGGGGCTCCCAGATGTTAAGAACCCATTAAATAAAGTTTTAAGCGTTTGAAATTCACTGAGTATGCAAGTCTGCTGCAACGGGTGTTTTTTGGATTCATCTTATATTTTTCCAGCATTTATCGTTTAGTAAACCATGGCAACTCATACTCTTTTTACATTAAACCAAGCTGGAGGACATGAATTATGCAGATAATACAGACGTATCCGACGACAAAATATGGACCTGGCTTCACTGCCAGCAGTTCTAATTGAATCGTATATCTCTTTCGGAAAAGAAAACAACATAATTTGATTTCAAACCTCACCACTGCCCCCCTCCAACCGCCACGAACACAGTTCAATATTTAGGGTAGATTACCTCGTGAATAAAGAAATTTGCTAAGGCATTCCTAGTGAATAAAAAAAAAATCTTGTCATTTGTCATATATATGTTTCATTTCAAACAGATTGTCTAAGATAGTTACTATTTACACTGCGTTTGACATTAATTTTATTATCAATTGATTTGTAAATTTGTTGTAATAACATAAATTGTTTGAAGAAGAACAGTTGAAACGACTTTTTAAAACGACATTGATAAAAACACAGCTTTGTTTGACAGCGATTAAAGCCACTGTCAGTCAGGCCGTGATTGTAGGGAAAATGAATTACATCTATCTCGCAAGCTAAATGCATTAAATAATTTGCTCTAGACGTAATTAAAATATGTAATGGACTTTCTACGTCCCTCATAACCAATCAAATATAATGTAGTGGATTTATTTTACTTCAATTTTCTTTGTCGTATCACAAAGTCTTTCGATATTATTTTTGTGAACTGTTTTAATTACTTCTTTATTAATACAATGAAAGAAATTATCTTCTAAAAATATTTAAACATTTATCTCATAATCGAGTATTGTGTTTATTTTATAGGGTTATAAACTGAATAGCATAATGTTAGTTATTCTTGTAGCAGCTCACTAGTTGCATCCTAAGTAGTCTATCGCATACAGCATGTTCATAAACACATTGTATTTATACTTTTTTAATAGACAAGCGCATGATTTTTATAACTTTTTTTCTCGGCCTGTGTACAACATAGGAAAAATTTTAGAAAACCGTTAGAAAATTACTTTCCTGTATATATGCATATTCCCATTATAATTTACTATTTTATTAGGGAAATTGTACGCAAATTAATTTAAAATGTTAAAAATGGTTTATTTTTTATTTTTACGTTGGTTGTAGAATAACAACAAAATGTGCACAAATGCAGACACACGTTTTATTGGAGCAATGATTAAAAATCTAATCATTTTTCTGGTTGAATTTCGACCAGTAGGCGATCTCTAGTATGAATTATTAGACATTTTTTGAAATGTCTAATAATTCATACTAGAGTATTTATAAACGTTTAAAAATACAATATTTTTCAGCATGTTCATAAACACATTGTATTTATACTTTTTTAATAGACAAGCGCATGATTTTTATAACTTTTTTTCTCGGCCTGTGTACAACATAGGAAAAATTTTAGAAAACCGTTAGAAAATTACTTTCCTGTATATATGCATATTCCCATTATAATTTACTATTTTATTAGGGAAATTGTACGCAAATTAATTTAAAATGTTAAAAATGGTTTATTTTTTATTTTTACGTTGGTTGCAGAATAACAACAAAATGTGCACAAATGCAGACACACGTTTTATTGGAGCAATGATTAAAAATCTAATCATTTTTCTGGTTGAATTTCGACCAGTAGGCGATCTCTAGTATGAATTATTAGACATTTCAAATGAAAAATATTGTATTTTTAAACGTTTATAAATACTCAGCCAATAAGAATTTAAGGAGCTAATAGTAAGTTATTTTTACTTTTACATCATTCTCCATAATTAACATGACGTATTCATTAATCTGTATATGCGTGTTTAAAAAGCTCCAATTAAATATATTTATTTGTGATGCTTAATGTGCTATATATTACATGACGTAAATTAAGTAGAAAATTAGCAGTATCCGTTAGTCTTACATGTCGATGGAACTATTCGGGGTGTTATAATCATGTTTAATCAAGTTTTCCTAGTATCAACTAGAAGAAATTCTGCAACCTCCTTGATCAAATACGCCACAAAGCATTCTATTAAATAGTAGCCTCAGGGCTTTGTTAATGATTCAACATTACATTTTCTCTACTCCAGTTCTTGGAAAAATCGTCTTGTGTAAAATCATTTACACTTTTTAATCGGGTGCCTGGATAAAATTTCACCACTTTTATTGTTACTGGAAATATTTGTATGATTTCTTACATTATCCTCACTTTATCAATCTAAACTTGTTAAGGAAAGAAACAAGAAACCCGTAATTTGAACTTCAGTTAACAAAAGGGTATATTGGAAACATTCTTACATAGATAATAGAAATAAAGATATGTAAATAGACTATGTAGTTTACTATTCCCCATTCCAGTCAGTCTTTTTAACCAGAATGTTATACAAAAGAAACTCCATCAATCTCATTTGAAATAGAGACAGACGAATGAAGTCACGTTTGGGGAAAAGTACCTTCTCGAAAATAGAAAATAAAACTGATCTGACTGACCCTCCGGCGGACGAATCACGAATTCATCGTAAACCATTTGTTTTTCGATTCGTCTCTGCCCTCATATCTTGGTTTGAGCAATTGTTTTGTACTGCATAATGTAAATAAGAAGCAGTAACTGATATAGAATAAAACTTTAAACAAGTGCTTTATTCAAAATTTCCCATGTATTTAAACTTAAGTTTAATGAATGAACAATTTTCAAGATAGGAGTAGCTTCAAATTCGGAACCTATGTGAATGGGATGAATACGTTTTCATCCCCTGATATTTTTTCCACTTAACCATGCTATAAATTAGAAAATATCAATGCAAACAAAATAAATCTATGACAGCCTTTATTTTACATAAGATGACCAGCATGTTAAACTAGTTTTTAATCTATATCATAACAGAATTTTACGTCAAAATACGTATATAACTTTGAAAATACCTGTATATGAAAAAATCAATGCTTCTTTAATTGATGTCATAATGTGAATAAAATCCAGAATCCGAAAATACACTCATGTCATTTAAATAGTTAGATGCAAATATCAATAGGAATTTAAAGACGTTATCGGGAGATGCGTCTTGTACTCAGCAGGCTCGTGTAGCTCTGCAACGAAACAAGCGAAATTGTCTTTTGTGTATCCACTTCCTCAAACTGATACCATCCAAGAAAATTTAGGATCGCACCATTGAATTTACCAATATTTTAAAACCTACATTTCGTTATTAATCAAGGCACAATGCTTGGATGTCAACGTCCACCAAGCAACTTTTCGATGTCCCGTCATCCCAGTGTCTCTAAGACTTCTCAATGAAGTTGTAAGAGATGACGTTTACAACACTCAAAAACATCTTTAAGGAAAAAGATATTTAAGTTAAAGTTTTCCCCATAATATATCTGCCTATTATTTACTCTTCTCTCATGGAGCGCCCACTTTATCTTCAATCCTGTTTGTAAACAGCCGATCAAGCACATATATCTCCCTTCATAACGTTATTGATAGTTATTAAATATTCCAATAAATTCCCTCCTTATCACACCCACTTCTTCAATAAACCACGCATCCATTGATAATGCCAAATCGAAGTGTGTAATAAACTACAATAATCGGCGCTATTACATCACTTACATAGCAAGGCGTAATGCAATGTATTAGTTGTCCATTAATCTTACACTGGCCTCCGGAGCGGTGCTTTTGAATAATTAGCTAATGCACGACGTTAGACTCTGTGCCGCTACCGACTTGATCACCATTATTATGGACTGTATGAATCATAATGCAACACAACACTTCCGCAATTCAACATGGGACCTTGGTGACTTATGGGTGTGAGTTATGAAACGGAATGGATTTTCTAATAACCCTTTGAGTTCTAAAGCTTTAGGATTTCTTAAAATTGAATTTTTATTTATTTTTTATTGCCAACAAGCATCAATTTTGGTTTGCATAAGGCGGGTTGACTCGGGCCTTGATTTTTACTCGGTCTGCATGAGTTAGAGCTAGTTCTGAGGATTGTAAACCTAGCTGGAGCACTTGGATTGAATTGTTACCTAGTATTAAACCCATTCCAACCCAAAATGCGTAACCGAGAAAATATTTTCATCCGATTAACTCGGACCGAGTAGTTCACACAAGAGCTGTTCGAATGCACTGTTGGCAAGGTCCGAGTGCGACCGAGTGAAGGACGCGCATCTTCACTCGGTTCACTCGGTCCGTCTTGTTTGATTCAATCCTTTAACTTAAGTCGCGTTTAACCTCATTTGTCACAGATTTCCTTTACTCTCTGATCCTTTTGATCGCCACCAGAAGGACTCTTCCACGTGACGTGTCATTATCTATAACCCGCGACCTTGGGGCGTGATTGGCGACAGCCCGTGCAGGAAGTGGCCCATATAATTACCCGCCGATTTCCATGCTAATCCGCCGGACGCATTACCATGCTGGACACACGTCCCCCGGAGACGCCGCCCCGAGACGCTGCCGGTTAATGAAGTCGTACGCCGTCAAAACGTGTTGTTTGAGTTTGTTTTTCAGTTTTTACACCCTTCCACCTTTGTCCCGCTACATTTACTCGGTGTTAACGACGGCGATCTTGTTTCATGGTCTGAAAAAATTACAGGCTTCCTCGCGTTGAATTAGACTGAGACATTGTGATGTGATGGGCTTCCTGTGTAATTTCGTCCAAATTTCGCTTTAAGATAAACTGCTTATATGAGCGTGCACTTTAATATGGAGCTATGCAAGCGTTACTTTTTATGTTTTTTGTCTATCATTTTTGCTAAGTATTGATACAGTCATTTCCCAGGTAGGTGGTCAGTAGTAACCTATCAGTAAACCTTCGCTTGAATTTCTCATTCATATTAAGTTTAATTCAATGTCATATAAGTTCATATAAAATACAACATAAAACGTGCTCGTAATGAAATCTCGCAGTCATAAATTGCACCCCTGTAGTATTTATAGCAGATTTATCGTATTCCACTCTGCAAACAGAAGGCAGTATTTTACTATGAATATTGCCATTTAATCATATAATTACAGAAAAGGAGAGTTTACGTACGCTTCGTAAGGCTATTCGCGATTCATTAATACGAGAGTAAATAACACGAACACAAATCCGAACAGCCTTTGTAATATCTCTTTATCAGTTGGTGTTCAGTTAGTTCTGATTGAAATTGGTTTGTTAATTACTTCCCATTCAAAGGTCATTTTAACATTGGCTGTAACTACTTTGATTAAATGAAACTACTCCGCCGGCTCTTGATTACAAAGGTGCACCAATACGTAAATCGGTCTGTGATATGAACTCGAAGGTAAGATTAAACTACTTAAATTAATTACTAGATTAATAGATCAGCCTATTAATAGATTACATTAATCTATTAATCTACTTTGCGGTTTTGGAACTGTTTTGGAATTAAAAATTGAACCAACAAAAGTAACTTTGTACCCTTTAAAAAATACGCTATTGCTTTGGTTGACATTTACACTTTCAATACTTTAAACTGTATTTAAAGTAAATAAGGACTAAATATAAAATTATTATGTAGTAATTTTGTTCCAAATTCCTAAATGTGGAAAATGAACTCTATATTCTTTTTATTGATAGTACAAAAAATGTGCATTAGTTGTTTAGAAGCAAACTCATCAATTTGAGTTGTGTTTCCAAAGTAAATAGTCCTTTGCCAACAACCAAGTTTTGATGTAAGAGTAGTGGCGATGTGGCGTTTCTGGCCCAATCAAACTTTGACAGGCAGTCAATTTTTTGACAGCTACTTCCGGTCACGTGACCGGAAGTGACGTCATCAGCTGTGACGTAGCTGTGACGTGTTGTAGGTGGGTATTTAAAGTTTAAATGCCCTGCTGTGCTGGGTATTTAAATTTTAAATGGCCGGAAGTGTGTCAAGGTCTTTTGGGGGTGTTTTTAAAAAAGATCTTGCATTTTCGGATTTTCCGAAAATGCAAGATATTTTCTTTTTTTATTTATTTGTTTTTTTTTACAAAAGTATTATTTTACAAGTTAGTAAAGTTTGCTCCCAAATTTGAAAAGTAAGTTGTTGTCGGTGCTGAAAGTTCTTGTTTATTTTCATTCTTCTTGTTGTTGTAAGTTGGCAAAAACACATTTTTTTCGTTTTGATTGTTTGTTGCATAAAGTTCTAAAGATAAACCAAACCCAGTGGTTATAAGTTGTTTTAGTTCTTCACTAAAAATTTCCAAATCCTTGTAGGTTGTAAGATTGATAGTGTTGTAGTGAATCCCGCGAATGTTGAGAGACATGACTAGAGTTGTTTACTCGACGAGAGGTGTAGCAGGAATGACTATTGCAAAGCCGGTGCTGCAGGTACCTCCGATGGTAGTGGGGGTAGTGGTGGGGGTAATGGCAGGTGTTTGTTTAATCACTTTGAATTTAATCGTTGCCACAATAGACCGAGTCGATGTTGCAATTCTTCTAGTTTATCCAACCGGTTCTTTTGATATGTTTTGCAACTACATTTACAATAGCTGAAAGAATTACATTTTGTACAAGCTTTTCCGTCAACTTGATCTTCAGGTATTCTAAAACATTTTTCTTTGCAACAATAAGTTATAAGTGTTAGATTATTTCTTTTGGATGACATGTTGGTTGTAGCTTGTCTTAAACAGAACTGAGCCTCTCAACGTTAAAGTTTCGTATTTATGTAAAGTATTCGAATAAAACTATCGAATAAAATAATCGAATAATACTATCGAATAAAATAATCGAATAATACTATCGATTAAAAGTTCAAGGTCATCCGTTTGAGGTTTTAAAAAAATACAACATATCAGTATATAAAAACATATACTGATATGTTGTTTTTTATCTTTTTATTTAAAACATTTTTTTTACAATGTTATTTTTGTGCGATGTGCAGAGTTAGTTCCGTAGAGTTGTTTCCGCTCATTCCGTGTGACACCAAATATAATGATCCTGGTTGAATTTCCCGCAGATCTTCATTTTGCAGCAACTGGACGAATCGTTTTGGAAGATATACTTGAAACTTTGGTTCATCACCCGGTGTATATGGTGCATCGGATAAAGATGCGACGACTGCGTCTCCATGCGTTGTATCAATTTTCTTCATTTCATGAACAATATAATGTTTCTGTTCTTTTAATTCTGAACATTTCTTGATAATTAGAGTATTTGATTTTGAATGCAAGTTGAATTGTTCAACTAAACATTGGAGAAACTGTTGTGATGCCATCCTTCACAGGAGATGTTGTCTGTTCGGAGTATGGAGTTAGACTGATACTCGGGGTGTGTTGCCTCTTCGTTTATATAACCTTCGGAACCCCCACTACATTCTTCCGTTTGTTGTTGTAAGTAAGCAGCCAAGTGATACGCGTTTTGTAATGCGCATTGAGATTGGTTGTGTTTCGGATTTATTGTAGAAACACAAATATTTCTAGCATCAAAGTGAAATGTTTTGTCCACTTTTATGTTTAAAACTTCTTTGTTTGTGTACTGTCGTATCCAATTCTTTTTTTCCAATCCTCTGGTATATATGTGTGTAAATTGTTTGCAAAAATGAAACATAATTTTGTGTACATTGTTGTACGGTAGGAAACCTTCATACCAATGGATATGATGAAAATTATTTGTTAGCCATCTGTTTGTTATTTTAGCTTTTGACTTTAGTTCATGGACAGAACACGGTGCTTCAAATAAAAACGGGTATGCTACTTGTGTAAGCAAATCCAAAATTACCAATTCTTTTATGATAAATCTATCATCGTTTCCGCGAAATGCTTGAAATTCAATTACACAAGGTTTTGCTGCCATTTCTTCATCCTGTCTGCTCATCATGGTGTCTGCTGATCAACTGTTTTCCACACCACGGTAGGTTAGATATATATATATATATATAAACCAGGCCGTACAGTTGTAGGCGCGTTGGTGTATGTTTAACGTGGGCACCATCCCCAGTAGGCCTACCCCACGGTTTATTCTTTTGTTAAATTACATTGTAGTTTTAACCTAGCAAAGTTTCTTCTTCTGTATTATTGTTGTTGGTGGTTTCTTCTTCTGTACTGTTGTTGTTGTTGGTTTCTTCTTCTGTAGCCTCCGTTGCAACTTCGGTAAAAGGTTCAAAGTTTCTTAACTGCCTCCACATTTCCACTTCGTGAGGTATTCTATTAAAGATGGATGTATCTATTGGTCCGTATTGTAAAGTGCTTTCTGGTTGTTTTTCGCATGCATCTACCAGATATTCCTTAATAACAGAGCTTGAAAATACTAATTGTTTCATATACCTGGTAATAGGTGATGTTGCATAGTTTAAAATGTAAAATTCTTCACGTGTTAGAAGAATTTTATTTTCAAATTGTGTCGAGTCTCTAATTCTTACTTGTTGTTGACCACGATGTTTAATAATGTCAATTTCATTGTCACAATCCAAAAGTCGAATGTTAGTTTTTCTTCCAAAGAAACTGTTGGCTAAATAACATTCAATAAGATGTAGATGTTTTAAAAAGGAATCCCAAGCATTTTCTGAAAATAAAACCATCTTTGTTCCATGGCTTAGTATTACTGCGGGAGAGTAGTCTAATGATTTTACCAATCCTATCGACACACTTTTACTCATGCAAGATGAAATAGGATAAAAGATGCGAAGGAAAACTTCAGTTAAAATGTTTGGTGGAATATTTTCTTCAAGTTTTCTTTTCTTTCTTACGTTTGTTTTATTATTTTCCAACTTTTTATTTTGTTTTCCAAACTTTAAAAAGTCATCAATTTCCTTTACAATATTTTCTTCAAAATGTTTATCATCATTTTCCAATAAAGGTGCTGTTTCGGAAACGTCTTGTACAACTGATAAAGAACTCATTTTGTTTATAATGCTGTAGACGATGTTACCCATACAACTGTAGACAGTAAACTAAACAATTTTCGTTCCCGTTCCTGCTTTTATAACCGAGTGGTGGGGGTATTTTTTTCCTTTTCATTTTACAAAACTGCTTTTACAATTCCTGTTAAAGGTGTATATGTAACAATTTTATCATGTAAAATTAAACAATAAGCAGATGTATCTTTGGGTACATTTTGTTCAAATTCCATTTCTATTTTTATATCTACACTGGAAGATTTTACAGATTCGTTTTGTTTTGAACAATCAACTACAACAATCGGATAGTTAGATTTAAATTGGTTTGGCGTTAATAAAGGTGTGTTTGTTTTTCCATAATATGAATTTTGGAATCTTGCGTACATATCGTACAAAACGCTAAACCTGTCTTTTGTAAAGTTTATGTTGAAGTTGTCGTATGGAAAGAATTGAGAGTTTAGAAACACCTTAAAATTTGTAAGTTTGCAATGATCAAATTCACCAGCATGTTTAGTTATTTCGTTTCTTCTTTTTGTTTGTAATCCAAATATTACATATCTTGCCTTTTCCAAATGAGTAGAAGTTTTTACAGTCCATGTATGACGTTGTGTTTCCGGTAAAACCGGATATTCATGAAACTCCCAACTTCTAAATGGTATTACGATATCACGATCTGATTTTAAAGTTCTTAATAATGAAATTCTATTCTGATCGTTTAACCGTACATGCGGTACTCTCCAAACAATTTTGTCTAATTGCATTTTCCATTCTAAAGTAGCTTCCGTTGTTCCATCAGTTGCTTGAATAATATCTTTGTCGTTTGATGATCTTAACAAAACTAATTCTTGTTTTACGTTTATTATTATTTTTCGGTAATCTTCGGCAAAGCCTAAAAGTAATCTTAAAGGAATGTAAAAGTCAAAATTGCCTGAAGTGTTTGGAGTGATTGTACTGGAATCGGGTGCTACCCATCCTGCGGCGGCTAGCATATTTTTTTCACTCGGTGTTAAAGATGCTAATCCTTTTAATGTACTTGTAATTCCCACCTTTTTTGTTGAATCTACTGTAACTCCGGAAATTTCATATCTTATTTCATCAAACAAATATGCCATGGGGTTATTTATGAACGGAACAGTACTTGCAGTGCTTCCATCTCTTTTTGTTACTCTTCCTTCGATATACAAATAACTTTCACATGGAAGTGTATAAATATCCTGTTGTTGTATGGGAATTCTAATTTCATCATTATTATTTAATTTTGATGAAGCGTAAGGGTTGTGCGTATGATATTCCTTTTCCCATAAGGTTTCGTCGAATGTCGGACCCTGCGCTATATCCAATATTTCCATTATTAATAAGTTTTAATCCAATTTCTTCTAGAAAACGAATGTTATCACTTGTTAATCCTTCTATAGCTGAAGTGCTACTGACTTGTTTACCAGTCAGCTCTTTCTTTTTAAATGATAACCCCATTGTTATACGGTTGATTTTATATGTATTCGTATAGTTATAGGTTCGTCTCTAAAATCAATATGATTTCCGTCTTGATCTAGTATGTTCACCACAATGTCTGAAATAAAACTGGTGTTTAACGGAAGGTACACCAAGTTTTGTGGCTTTTCCACAATTTTAAAACCCGGAGCGACCGTTGGATAGAATGTGTGCAATATATGAGTATTTTCACCATCTCTATAAGAACCATGTATAATATTACATGTAATATCTATACTGTTAACTTTCATTATTGTTACAGTTCTAGCACCTGAATGGTTAATATTAGGTTCTAAAATTTTTGTTGTTTTAGGAAATCCTAATAAACTACCAATTGAATGTTCTTTGCTAAAATCTATATAATATTTAGATTTAATTTCAGCTTTCATAGTATTGTTATTTCCTTTTATTGTTATATTATCTTTTCCCATATGATTTTGTATCGCTTCATTTATATCATCAATTTCATATGCTCCAGTGGGTAAACTAAATACTTGTATATCTGAATATTTGTTTGTATTTTTATCTTTTGTTTTGTAATAATGTATTTTGTCATTAACATTTTCAGTAACGTTGGGAATAGAATTATAAGTTGTTATATCTAATAATGCGGCTTCCCATAATTTATCTTTTTCCAAACGTAACGCAGGGAAAAGAACACTTCGCAAAGTAGATGAAGTTCCAGTTAATGATACTGTATAGGAAGACATCTTAAAGTTGACTAACGCTTTTTGTTAAAAAATCTAAACATAAATGTCCACAGATTACCGTATCATCAGGTTGCTCTCTTTTATAATTGTATAGTACATTTTTAGCTGTTTTAAAGTAATATTGTAGTTCTTTTGGTGGTGGGAGATTACCAAAACTATCAAAGTAGTAAATAGTTGATCCTAGTTTCTTATAACATACCCAATGAGTGCCTGATCCTTTACTATTATCTAAATTTACTATTCCGGTTTCATTTTTCCATATTTTAACAGGTAATGCATCTTTCATAAACACTCCTCTAAAAAATGGAATTTTTAAACAAGAAACATAAGTAATTAATTCTTTATCTGTTAATTCTTTATTTGGAATTAGTAATTGTTTTTTTCTGTTTAATACACACGATACGGTCTTAGGTATAATCCTCCTCCTTTTTTTATCATTGACCATATTGTTTGTTTCTTTTTATTTTTACCTGCGGTGGATCGTCGTTTTCTTCTTATATTTCCTCCACGTTTCTTTGCAGGTTTTCTTCTCCTTTTTCCACCTCCTTTCTTCTTTCCACCTCCAAACATCGTTTTACCCTTCATTGCTGCTGATACCGCTAAAGCTGCTGCTTTTTCACCGATACTAGCGTCACTGGATGTTACTCTTTGCCAAGCTTTTTCAGCAAGTGCTCTATCCGCTATTGATCTATTTTTAGTATCTGCAAACTTTGAATATGCTATATCGTGTTGTTTGCAGGCTTGATCAAGTTTATTTATTCCAAGATCTCCTCTAGCAAGTCTTTTTTTCAATTTTGTTCCTGGACCACAATATTGATAACCTCCTGGTAAATGTAGTTCTACAGGTAATAAATCGATAGCTTTGTTAACTATAGCTCCAACCGGCTTAGTAACAAGAGAAAGTGCTGTTGATGCTATTCCTCTTCCTCTCTTTATAACGTGTCGATTATGACTGATGCGTTGAACTTTCAACATGGTTTTTTATAGTGAAAGGAAATGCCAATACTTGTTTATTTTATAAATTCCTTATAATGAATGATGCACTTATTCTTTGACATTGTTTATTTATAATAAACATGTATTTTGTTTATGGGTAATAAACTTTTACCCAGTCTTTTGGTAGGATTGTATCCTTTTTATCAACATCAACTTGAGCAAATCTTAAATTTCCAGTTTTCATATTTAAAAAATATTTTTCTATAACATTTTTCTTAACCCAATGTAGTTTTTGATCAGCTTTTATGGGCTTTATCGTATTATAAACATCATATAACACTACACTTAAGAGTCTTATAATGTAATTTACATTAACAGCATCAACAATATCAATAGGGTCATCTAAGCTAGTCAATCGCAAGTTTTGACAATGAAAAAACTTTTTGTGTTTTTCTGTTCTTAAGCATCTTTCACGCCATTCTTTTACTCTAACTGCATCACTGTCATTTACTCCCATTCCAACATTAAATAGTGGTCTTTCTTTACAATCAAAGCCTTGTTGACCAAGTCTTGATGAAATTTCTTTTAATGCAGGAACTTGTCCAATTGTTGCTACATCAACATCATTCAACCCTTCTTTAACATTAGTAATTATTTTTGCATCCGCATCCCATTTGTTATTGTTTAATTTCATTATTTGACTTATTGTAGCTGCATCTGATTTTGCAGTTCCCTCCTTAACGTTAGTTAACACTTTATTTTTGCAATCAATTGACTTAATATCATGTGTAATACAATGATCTGTAACATATTGAAGGTTTACCGCATCTTTCATATCTTTAGGGTCTCCAATATCGTGTATTACAAAGTTGTAAAAGGAAAATTTATCTGTTTTTTCAGGTATGACTGAATGTAAATACTTTTTGGTAACTGAATCTTGATCATTAACAGGATCTGCTATATTGGCTATTCTAAGATCTTTTGCATCATATGCTTTATTATTACTTTTAGGATCATATCTTAAGGTTTGGTTTATGTACCACATTAAATATTCTTTATTTACCGAATCATTCTTATCTATTGGTTTTGGAAGATTTGCAATTCTATAAAAATTAGCGTTATACACTTCATTTTGAAGCTTTAAGCTAGGTAATGTTTCACTTTTTAAAGTTTTGAAATTTACTGCATCATTATCATCTTTTGGATCATTTACAAACTTTAAACGTTTGTTACTTATATCATAATCTCCATCGGATGTTAGTGGTAAACCACCTCTTTTTCCATAAGATCCTGATTTGCTTCCAGTTTCGGAATACCGTCCAAACTTATCCACACTCATGGTTATACTGAATATTTAATCAGTTATACTTGTATTATATATACTCATATTTTTTTATGCAATTACTCCTCGATTTCGCAGTTCGCCGACCAAAGCTACCCATTCATTTTCTAAACCACTATGTCCGGCTTGTTTAGCTTCATATATCAACTTCATTCTGTCAACCAATTTGTTTATATCGTTGTAGTATATTATATTAGTATCATACAAGTTTTTTAATAATCCTTTTCCTGATAAACTTGATTGATTTGTTTTTCTTCTTTTATGTAAAATATTTATTTCAGCAGAAGATAATGATTTTCTTTTTATGGGTTCCCTTCTTTTTGGTGGGAAAAGTTTAGCAATAATAGTTTTATATTTTTCTGATGCATTTCTATGAACATTGAAATTTTTAGAATAATTTTTCTTATGCGCATTTGTATCCTCCAATATTTGTTTAAAAATGTTTAAATCCTTTTTAGTATATTTATTAGGTTTCGGCTTAAAAATAAGTTCAAACAATCCTTTTGTACCCTTGTATTGTTTATTATTTATAATAATATTGTCATGTTCGTCTACATCAAGTTTGCTATCTCCAATCATTAGCCCATTTTCTTCTATTCTAGCACCAAAAGTATGATATTTTCGAGTTGGTTGTGCAGAATGTAACATTTTTAATACAAATTGTCTTGCAAGCGGCCCTTTATACGCAATATCCGAGCCCAATTTGCTCAAGTTGGATGGATTAATAGGCTCTTCTTCTTCTTGTTGTTCTTCGCTTGTAGAAAGACCTTCTTTTTCTGTTAAAACATCCGTTTCTTCACCTAGTTCGCTTTCTTCTTCAGTTGTTTCTCCTTGTTGTGTAAAACTTGTATCACTTTCATATTCTTCTTTTTGTTCAAATTTTGAAATGGGTAAAATAGCATCTCCGGAAAAATTAAATGTTGAATGTTTAACATTTTGTCCTAATTGTTTTAATGGCTCAGTAATAGGTTTAAATGTTGATTCCAGAAATTTCTCTCTTTCACTTATTCCTAATCTTAACGCTCTGTTTTTATGTCTAATAGAATCACTAAGTGATTTTATTTCTTTTAATAGCTTTTCCTGATTAACCATGTTTACACCATGAAGACTTGTACGAAAATGTTGTTAATTAATGTATTAAAACAAATTTATCAAAACCTATGCGGTAACGACCATCTGTTATAGCTTTATCTTTCATAATTACCAAAAATCCATATTTTTCCGCCCAAGCTTTTCCACAAAGCTCTTTGAACTTATCAAATGACATATCACCATTTACATGATTGTTGTATATATGTTTTAGGTTTGTATCGTCTTGTTTGAATAAAACTAAAATATTTGCATTGTCTCTAATTAGTTGTTTTGGAATTTTGCTATATGTTTGTCCGATATATATGCTATCAATATTATTATGTCTTCCCATGGCAAAATAGTTTCTAATAGTATCATGATTTTCACTAGATACATCATCAAATACAAATACAGAATACGGCTTAGCCTGGTCTGGTTGCATAACACTGTCACTAGCATTAAATTTGTAATAGTTAACATCGGGCACATCAGTCAGGATCTTTTCCAACAATTGATACTTTGGTTGATGTAAGGACTTTGAAAAAATATATAGGTTATTAAATCGCAATCCTTTTGTGTTTGTAATTAAGTTAAACACAACGTTAGTTTTGCCACAGTTTGAAGGACCGCTGACTATACATCGTACAGTGTTTGGAAATAAACTGCCGTGTTTACCATTGTTGATTTTAACGTTATCTACGGTTAAATCATCAATGTTATTAATATTAAATTTATCTTTATGGTGAACAATCTCCATCTTATTCAAAGGCAGAAGAGTAAATAAGTTTATTTAAAACTAAATCAAATCTTTTATAGGTATCCACGAATCTTCAGTTTTATCAAACCCCAACCAACGTACTTTAACTTGGTCTTTTTTCCTTTGCAACACCTTTTCAACAAGATAAACATCGCCTACTGTTGACTTTAACAATTCATGTCCGTAAAAACCGCCTTGTAACAAATTTCCTTTGTTATCTTTTAAAATATAAGTTTCCGGTACAGTAGGTTGTACTTTATACACTGTAAAAACTTCATTTGTCCAATTGGGCAGGTATTTTTTAGTAAACACTCCTTTGTATTTACTAATTCGAACTTTATCATTTACATTAAATTTTCTTGGTTTTCTTTGTTCCGCTTTTGGCTGTGTATTTTTTTTAATTCGTTGTAAAACTAGTTTAGCGTTTTTCTTATTCACTTTGTTAGGTGCCATACCGATAGTTCTATGAAACTTGTTGTTGTAATCGCTTATTAATTTTGGTAAGATATCAACCCATACGTAAGAACCTCTTTTCGAAAACATTTTATACATTGCACCTTTTAAGGTTCTATTAAATCTTTCAATTATAGCTGCCTTTTTCTCAGAATTTGTGGAATAATGATTTATGTTATATTTTTTCATTAACAAGGCAAAATGTTTATTAAAAAATTCTTTCCCATCATCAGTTTGTAAATGTTTAATTTTATTTTTATCTCTTTTTATAGCTACTTCCATAGCTTTTGTTATGCTGTTACCAGTTTTGTCTTTTAATGGCAAAGCATCTGCAACTTTAGTAAAACAATTAATAATCGTAAGTATGTATTTAAATCCTTTATTTATTTTACTATGCGGTTGCATTTCAATTAAATCTGCTTGATATAAATCATTTATTCCTTTTACAACAGTATTTCGTCGTGGAAACTTTATTCTTGCAGGTTTATGAAGTTCATTAACAATCTTTTCCTTTAAGTCTGTCATGATGATTTTACTAACAAAGTCAAGTTAGTATTGAGTGTTTCTTTTTCTGCATCCGCTTTTATAGTTCAAGGTCATTTCAACATATTTTAAAAAAAGGGGAAATCACAGCGAGCATGCTGTGATTTCCCCTTTTTTTTCTTTTTTTCTTTTTTTCTTTTTTTTATTTTTTTATTTTTTTTCTTTTTTTTCTTTTTTTCTTTTTCTTTTTACTCATTGATAGGATTGAGAGAGTAGTGGCCGAATGGTAGAGTGTGAATTTTGTCTGGAAGAATGTGTCGTTTGTCATCATTGGAGCAGAGTGCTTTTTTCACTTCTGTTACGCTGTACAGTTGATGGTTGAAACTTCTGATGGTGTTGAATTTTGCAGTTATAGTCGTTTCTTCAAATAAGCATTGCTTGTAGTGTTCAAAATTTACATTCTTCTTAAGATACAAACTTTTTACTCCCTTAGCTTTTTTAATAATATTGTTTTCTTCTTTATGCAATTGTAGTGAATACAATTTTGACATTAGTGCAATAAGTTCTTTCAGTAAAATTCCATTTGCTTCGTCTTTAAATTTTCCAAGTTTCTTTTTGTTCCGATCATTGTCATAATTTAAATGATCTTTTGGATAGTCACTAAAATCAAATTCATTTTTGTGAACAAATGTTCGAAGATCCAAATACATATCTTCAGTAAGAATCCAGTAGATGAAAGCGTCCGTGTCCATGTAGGCGATTCCGATGTTATCTCTACCGTAGAAGGCGACCATTTTGTTGTAGTGGAAATCGTACATGTGGGTTTTGGAAATATCCAAGATTGACATTCCAACGTACAACGGACGATCCATTTTCACACTTGTCTTCTTCATAGATACTGCCACAAGGTTTTCATTGATGATAACGGATGTTTCAAAGTTTGGTTTTTGTACAAGTTTTTCTAGTTTTATAGGATCTGTAATTAATTTAACATTTTTGTGTTTTCTTTTGTTTTCCAATGTTTTTCCAAATATCGCGTTATTCATTAATTTAAAAAAGTCCTTTTGAAATGTTGATGTTGCAGCTGCTCTTCTTCTGGTGTTTGAATCAATGTACGGTTTTAACCAGCAAGATTGGGAAAATTTTAAAACTCTATGAATTTTGGTTATACGTAAACCCAATTGGAGTGCTTGTTGAACAACCCAAAAGTGAGCTACGTATCTTTGTTTATTTTCAAGAGTCATCATTAATTTTGGATGTTTGCCAATTGGTGAAACTTCTGTTTTTGCAAGCAGCGGAAGATCGTAATGAAGATCATGCAAGTGTTCTGGATATTCAAAGTCACAGTCCAATATGTATCCGGTGTCTCCGTCTTTTGAAATTTGCGAAATATCACCAATAGAGTCTGGATTAACCCATTCAAAGTTTCCAAAAGGAAGTGGATTAGACATGGCCCATCCGTATAAATTGTTGGCATCGAAATATCCTAAGAACACTGATGGTTTTTCTTTATCGTAGTTTGGAAGATATTTGTTGTTAGCTTTAACATGTCTAGTAACACTTTGGGTCAATCCACCTCTAACGCCCGATTCGATCATCAACACCATGTCAATATCTGTTAATAATTGAAGGTTGCACTTTGTTTCTTTTAGCATAGCTTGCCAAGCTAGTCCTGGAGAAGTATAAGAATGAAGAGGGTCTAATCCGTAAGCTTCAAAGCAGGTGTTTCTAAATTCTTCCATCACATCGCAGAGAAGGGTCACATCAAGTTTTACATAAAAGTCAGAATAATCTCCCAGAGTGTTCATTTCCAATTCGTCCCAAACTCTGCATGCGTGTTGATAGTCTTCAGGTGAAATGTCCAAATCGGTAAGTTTACTTTTGAAAGCTTCTGGTGGAGGAAGTGACGTTTCTTGAAATTTATGTAGTCCATCGATGTAATCATACGGGAAAACTCCTTTCCGAAGAACCAAATCCATTTTTTCTGCAGGTACAATTTTGCTTGTTTCTATTAAATTTTGTCTTCTTAAATTTTCAGAAAGTTTCATAAGACTGGAAGGCATAAATCGAAAAGAATCAACAAATCTAAGTTTAATTTTGCCCACCTTTTTTGAAAAGCTTATAAATTTTTCCATAGTTTGTGCTATAACGTCTATTTCACCGTTGTCTCTTGCTAATTCAGGAATGATAAAATGTCCATCGTATCCGCTAAGATTGTGAAAAACGACGGGAATAAAAGATGGTAGTTTGTAGTTGATGTTACATCCGTTGCAAGCTGCACCTCTGTAGGCTCCTGTCAGATGGTCATGGTCGCGAACTTTAACTTTAGTTTCTGTAAATTGATTGTTACACAAATAGCATGTTGTTGTCGAATCATAAAGATAAATTTCTTCCGGTGTCATAGGTGACATAGGAACCACATTGCTATACATTGCTTCCACTTTCCCAGCGATGTCGTATAAATCATCAACAAAGTATCGAGCTGCTTCTTCTCCACGATAGATCTTTGGTGTAGATGTCAAACCATATTCTTGAAGATGTTCTTCAGGCAGAGTGGATTTTACTATTAAACAGTAGCTGTTTGGTTTGTGAAGTTGATACTTTGTTCTGCTTGTAATTTCCTCTCCTTCTTCTTGTTCAAGTGGAAGCAATGAAGATTCAAAATCTGCATACACTACAACGGGGATTCTGTATTGTTGGATAACTTTATCAAATTTTACTTGTGATCTGCTAGGGTGTGGTAATTTAATTCTTACTTCATAGTTTCCATTGCATAATCTTTTATGTTCTGTTAACCATTCTGAACCTCCTCTTCTTAAAGGTTTGTTTACAAAACAGAAACATCTTTTACAAGTTGTTTTTGGTTGTTCACGTTTTGATAACTGTTTGCAAACTAGAGCTTCAAAATCTTTAATATATACATAATGTGAGATATCACCTTTAGTTATAAATAATAAATCAGTATGATCTCTGCGTTCGGTGGGTGTTATACGTAAGGGATAGACATTGTTGGATGAATCTAAGCCAAAGATGTTTACAGATGCAAAAGGATTTTTCTTTTCAAATTTTGATATGTCTTGAATTGAAACAGGATAAGTCATGCCTTGAAAGTTATACATATAGGAAACCTCATCGTATGCTCTACTCGGTCGTTCCACATGATCTTCTACATATTTTGCAAGCATTGCATACTTGAAACATTCAGCATTTTCATTTTGTACATTAACACAAGATTTGGTTACTCGAATCTTCCTTGGCAAAGCAATATAACTACTACCTCTCATTCCATATCCATGTTTATGAACTCTCACATCTAAGCTTGTTATACTTAACAAACTCCATCCAGAACCTCTTCCTTCATGTTCTTGTAATTTTGTTAAAAGTTCTTCAAAACAATCATCCACAATTGAGCTTATATCCGATGCAAACATGATGGTTTTGTTTTTAGTTAAAAATCCTCTTGGTGATGTTTCATTCTGAACATTTGTAAATACAGTATCTAATAATATTCCAAACTTTATAAAATTTAATCTTCTTAGTTTATTCTTCAATGTTTCTGTTACTAATGTTTTTGCTTTCAATATAAATTGTGCTAGTTGCAATTGAGCATTGTCAATCTTAAAATGAGTTACTACACTGCCTGGTAAAGCTCGGGCGTATAATTCCACATCCAAAGATGGTCCGGGTGCGTATTGAATAACACTTGGTCTTGAATTTAGTTGTTGTTGATGGGTAGCCAGCATTTGATCTAATTCTTCCAAATCTTCTTCTTCTGCATTGTTTCTTGTTTCGTTGTTATGGTACACTTCTTTGTGTATTTGTAGTAAGTTTTCATTTTCAAAAGATTCTTCACAACTGATGCAGTAATACATGACGTAGGTGTGCTCTCCACAAAAGTTGCAGTAATAATAAGAACCACTCTTAAACTACCCCTATTTATAGCACTACCCCCACCACTTTTTCTGTATTAAACACAAAAAGTGTTAATAACAGTTAAATTTCTTATATTTCAAAACTCCTAAGTGTCAAGGTCAAATAATGCAAGTTTAAAAAAACATCTAAGTGCCAAATAATGCAGGTATTAAAAAAATCTAAGTGTCAAGGTCAAATAATGAAAGTTTTAGAAAAAATCTAAGTCTCAAGGTCAAATAATGGAAGTTTTAAAAAAAATTCTAAGTCTCAAGGTCAAATAATGGAAGTTTTAAAAAAATCTAAGTGCCAACGTCAAATAATTTAAGTTCAAAATAATACATATATTATGCGTCGTAAGTGTGATCATCATTGCTGTTGTTTAAATATGTTATTTCCAAATCGTTATCGCTTTCATCTTCCTCCATGTCCGATGCCGGAAACAAACGTCGCCGAACAAGAGCATGTATATATTGTACTGGATCATAGTTAATTGTTACAACATGTGTTAACGGTGTTTCTTCGCCTATTGCTACTGGTACTTCCAAAATATTTTCTTCATCACTTGTAGCATCAGACGTAGCATCGGATGTAGCATCGGATGTAGCATCAGATGTATCTTCTACTGGAATCAAACTATTTTCAAAAATACTTTCGTCATCCGTTAAGTCTTCTGGTTCAACTATTTTATATATTTTTTCACAAATTGTACATCCAAAAGGAAAATTGTTGTCTGTTGGAGGCATTATAAAAGAAACTTGATATTGTAAAATAAATGTTGAAGCAAATGTTTGAAAATTTTTCTAAGTCCGAAAGTATTAATTATTAGGAAGTTTTACAAGTCCAATGTAAAGTAAAAATAAAGAAAGAAGTGTTGTTGCCTGTTTAAACATTTGCAAAAGAATGATAGGTTTGAAAATTTTTCAAAGCCCTAAAATATTAAATATTGAGAAGTTTTAACACTTAAAATATTTACAAATCCAATGTAAAGTAAAGAAAGAAATGTTGTTGCCTGTTGGAACAATGGCAAAAGAATGATGGAAACCAAACCCGCAGTAAGGGTCCTGTGGTTTGGGAGGGGGTAAGCGAGGAGGGGGGATGACCTCAAGCCGAGTTGGGGTCCGGGATCTGCGCGTATGGTTCGGCATCAGTTGCTCGCTAGACAGTGAGGTGGTAACATGTTCAGAAGGCGCCCTGAACATTTTATCATTTTTGCTGTTTGGTGAAAATATCTTGGTGTTATTTGTATAATAACATCTTGACGTAGGACTGATTAATTTTAAGGCATGGTAGTTGTTTGTGCTTGTAGATACCCTAGGGTTTGTAGTTTGTTTTTAATTTGCTGGTTTGGTAGTTAGTATTATTTTAAAATCTTTCTTTTACTTACAATATATTTCTGCCTGGAATGTTTAAATTTAAAGTAAAATTTTTGTTTTTAGGAATGTTATATGATATGTTTTTAATACCTTTCTATTCCAATTTCCTTTTTCCAACAAGCTTGTTGAGGGCATTCCCTCTCTTGTCTTGTACTCCTTTTTAGTTAGGGACACCTTTCAATTCCAATTTCCTTTCCTTTTTTCCTTCCATCTTTTGCATGGTAAAACCAATAATGGTAAAACCGGCAACCGCTTTTGTAGTGATTACGCTCACCAAAGCGGGTCACTTACAACCTCTATACGTGCTGGATGGGTAGTTCGCCTACCTCCGGAGTTTCGCTAGACCTCAGTTGTTCTGCGTCGCTAATGGCGAGACACTGGCTCCTTTAGTGTTAGGAAATAAAAAACATATTTGTATAACATTTTTTCCTAAATTTAATTAAACAACTTGCTATTTCAAAATAACATTTTTGTTTTAGCTTAGCGTTGTGCGCTTATGGTGAGGTGTGTGAGTTCGCTTACGTGATGATCACACTGTAATCATGATGTGCAGCGCTGGGCTGTCTAGCTATTTTTTTTAAACTAAATTTTATTTCTTTATTTTTTTATTTTTATTAATTCTTAAACTCTAGGCAGATTGTATTGTAAATTAGCTTTTCTTCTTTTAGGTTTCCGGGGGTGTACGGTTCTGTCAAACCGTACACCCCCATTTTCTTTTTAGTTATCGAATGACCTTGACCTACTTATTTTCAAGGTCAACAAAATGACTTAGCGAAAATTTCTAAGTCTCAAGGTCATTTATATATAGGTAGATTTAGCTTTTCTTCTGTTAGGTTTCTGAGGTGTACGGTTCTGTAAAACCGTACACCTCCATTTTCTTTTTAATTATTGAATGACCTTGACCTATTTATTTTCAAGGTCAATAGCAGTTAGCGAAAATTTATAAGTGTAAGAAGTAGGTCAAGGTCACCAAAAAATACCCTATGAACGGGGGAATAGACCGCTAAGTAATTCTTTTAGAATTACAAAGTGGTCTATTCCCCCGCTCCTATTTTTTTTTTATTTCATTTTTACACTAACCTCTCAGTTTTAACAAAAGGAGGTATTTGTTGTGCGCACTGCATAATGTTTGATTTACACAACACATCTTTTACCCTTTTTTAATAATATACGAACATTGTTCTTTTTTAGGACTAGATTGTAAAAAGTAAAAAGTCATTTTGTTATCCCGCTTTTATAAGAAATTAACCCTCCATTGTAAATTTTGAAAATAGGTCAAGGTCATTCAAAAATACCCTATGAGCGGGGGAATAGACCGCTAAGTAATTCTCTTGGAATTACAAAGTGGTCTATTCCCCCGCTCCATTTTTTTTGTCTTGTGTTTAATTTGACCATTTAACTTTATCAGATGGAGATTTTCTTACTAAATAATAATGAACATTACTGATATTTGGAATTTGAAGATTTACTGGTAATTTGAGCAAGTAGAGTTCATCACAACATCTAAGAACAACATCCCTGTTACTGATCTTTTTTACAAAAACATATTTGTGGTTTAATTTCAATCTGTTGATTTTAATTCTTTTATAGTTTTCAATTTTTTCTGGCAATTCACTTTTGGAAGGTTCAATTTTGACTTTTTTAGAAGGTTGAATTTTGACTTTTTCGGAAGGTTCACGTTTGTTATGCAAATTACACAATTTTTCACCTACACTACACAACTTCACACACCTTTCACCTTTGTTCGCTCCTTTTTTTAAAATATGAGCACATTGTTCTTTCTTAAAACAGGATTTTCTTAATTTTTGAAGTTTTTGAAGTTTTTCAGAAATTTTTTTAGGAGATTTTTTTGGTGAAGATTTTTTTGGAGAAGGAGATTTTTTCGGTGAAGATTTTTTTGGAGAAGGAGATTTTTGTTTCACAATAGAAACAACAGATGATGATGATGTTCTTGATGACGAGGAAGAAGACCTGGACGAAGACGAAGTGCCTGCCATAGCGCTGGATCCTAAGAAAGTAAAGATTACTCTGTTTACCCTGCCTTTATAACAGCTCCCCACCCATTTACCCCCTCTACTTTTCGACGTCAAAAAAATATTCATCCAAGCTTTCTAACACTGGCAAGGAAACAGTTTCAAAAGGTTGATACAAAATTTCATAAATGTCTTGGTTTAAATTTTGCGAAGTTTGAAGATATTCTTCTATTTCCTGTACAAATTTCTGTTCGAATTGTTGGAATTCTTCTATATCCTGTAAAAATGTCTGTTCGGATTGTTCAAATTCTTGTTGTTCTAAGTTAAATGTTGGTGATTTTAAGTCTTCTTCCAATTTTTTAATGTAATCTATTGCATTTTGAACTATAGATTGTCTGTTAATTTTTTTTGTTTTTGACTTTCCGGTACAACTAATTTTAATTTTTCAAAAGCTTTTTTTAATCTGTGTTGTCTTCTTTGTTCCCTTCGGTTTCTACTTAATCTTTGATCAATCAGGTATTTTAGGAAAGATTCCATAACGTTTTGTTGATTCAAAATGTAGCAAACTATTAATTCTATAAAGCTTCTATCCGCTCAATATATAGTGGAAACCCGGGGGGAGGGGGAATCACCTTCGCCATCAAGGTGATTGGTACGTATTTAAAGCTTTGAGGTTTGCATAGCCAGACCATAACTATGAGCTCCTTGTACGAGTTGTGTCTGCAGCGTATCTGCACCGATAACCCTATGCTCCGGCATATCAGAAGGGTGTCAGAGCCGCTGCCGCCAATTTTGCAAGGAGAGCTCATTTATGAGCATAAAAGACGATGCGTCTACAAAACCAAAATTTGGTTTGAAGGGCCAAATGTTGGCAGAATATGTGCCGTATGTCACATGGTACGTTTTTTCATTAACTGCATTGTTTATTTTGTTAACAATATATTTTTTTTTTTTAATTTCTTTAAACTAATAATTTTTTTTTTCAGGCGCTTCCTCTTGCCGGCCCGGGGGACGAGCTTTATCGAACTATTGCTTATAGAAGCGGAATAATTGGGTATAAACTACAAATGCCGGCACCTCAAGAAAAATGTCATCTCTGCAATTTCTGCCCCCTGGCAAAATATGAAATTAATTGTATGTGTTTATAAACACATATAATTATGAGAAATTAAATAGGGACGGGGAACAGAGCAGTTTGTGGTCTAACCACTTACTGCTCTGTTCCCCGTTCATAGGGTATCTTCAGATGACCTTGACCCACTTTTAAAACTTTATGGTGGGGAAAATGTATATATAAACCGTGGATTATATGAAGAGGCATCACTTCCCTCACCGATAATCATGGAAAGTTTCCGTATGTTTTACAATGTTTTTTGCACTCCTCAACAACATATTCAATTTATGTTAAATTTAATCCATGTCCTCCAGAATATTAATTTTCTTACGATTAATGTTACTGGGGAAAGAATGGTAAATTTAACATATCAACGTTTATTAGTTACCATCAACCCTTTCGTAGATCCGAATTGGTTTTCAACACTTGAAACATACATTGATACTATGGCTTTTGAACAAGGATTCCATTATCTTTGGGTTGATGTAGATTACATCAACTTTCAAAATGAATCAGATGATGATGGATATGATTCTGCCACATAAAAGTAGACATTAACGGAACTTCTCCCCCTGCCTTTTAGGAAAAAAGAGAGGAACAGTGTTAATTAATAACACTGTTCCTCTCTTTTTTCCGCTTAAAGTTAAATGACCTTGACCTACTTATTTTTAAGGTCAATTGTAACTTAGTGAAAATTTTCTAAGTCCTAAGTAGGTCAAGGTCATTTAAATCTTAGCGGAAGAATGAAAAGAATAGCTACCAACATGCATTGTTGGTATCTATTCTTTTCTTTCCTCCTAGAAAACCCCTTTAGTCCGTGTCAACTTTGATGTGAATTTTTGTACAAAATTGTACATAATAAAGGACCCATGTTTCGAGTCCTTCGTAATCCATAGAATCCGAAGTGCAACAGATTTTTGTACCGTCTGCTTTAACAGCTTCAAGTACTCCACTAATACACTTCAGATTGCTATGATACGTTCTTATGTACCATAGTACTTTTTTGGCTTCGACAAAGTTGTGCACAGCACTAAAGATCATGAGGGATTCCATGGCAAATGTAACCACAAGACTACAGCACACCTTATATATATACTGTGAGCCCAAGGCTATAGCCTCGATTTTTGAGTTTTTGCGTCATAACTTTTATACCGTTGGTTTTATCAAAAAATGTTACTGGACCTTTTTTGTTTGTCTTTTAATTTCGCTTAATTTGACTACCCGCACGATAGATTTGGAGCATTTTTGTTATATCCACTGCCTATAGCCTCGATTTTTGAGTTTTTGCGTCATAACTTTTATACCGTTGGTTTAATCAAAAAATGTTACTGGACCTTTTTTGTTTGTCTTTTAATTCTGCTTAATTTGACTACCCGCACGATATATTTGGAGCATTTTTGTTATATCCACTGCCTATAGCCTCGATTTTTGAGTTTTTGCGTCATAACTTTTATACCGTTGGTTTAATCAAAAAATGTTACTGGACCTTTTTTGTTTGTCTTTTAATTCCGCTTAATTTGACTACCCGCACGATGGATTTGGAGCATTTTTGTTATATCCACTGCCATCGTGTACGGCGACGCAGTTCTAAAGTTGAACGGCGACGAAATCAAGTAACCGGTTTTGCCGGGGGGATGCGGGGGGTTCCGGGGGGTTCCGGGGGGGGGGGAAGGGGGGGAGGGGGGGGGGAGGGGGGGAGGGGGGGGAGGGGGGGGTTTCTCGGGGAGGGGGGGGGGGATATAACAAAAAATGCTCCAAATCTATCGTGCGGGTACTCAAATTAAGCGGAATTAAAAGACAAACAAAAAAGGTCCAGTAACATTTTTTGATTAAACCAACGGTATAAAAGTTATGACGCAAAAACTCAAAAATATTAATAACCAACGCGAAAACTAAACTCACCATCAACAGAAATTAAAACATTTACAAAAACCCAAATGTTAAAAATAATTATTTAATAAAAGATACAACACAAAACTAAAATCTTAGGTTATTTAAAACTTTAACAAAATATTTAAGTCTCAAAAGTAGAGTTTTAAAATCAATCAATATATAAGTCAAACAAGTAAGTCTTTTGAAATTAAAATATCTAAGTCTAAAAAATAGATCATTTAAAATAATTCTAAGTCCGAAAGTAGAACAATCAAAACTAGGTCAGGGTCATTTAAAAATTATAAAAAAAGGGGGGTGGGGAAGCGTGGGGTCCCTACCTTATTCTACTACTTTATTTCTATACTACTTTATTATAACTTATGCTACCCCTTAAATGCTATCATGCATGCGGTTACGGTGTGATCATCACGTAAGCGAACTCACACACCTCACCGCCCTATCATATCTTAACCCCTACCTAACGTTCCCCCTATTCTATCTTATACTATGTAATATTACAGTTACGGTGTGATCATCACGTAAGCGAACTCACACACCTCCCTATAATATTACACCTAACTTAATATTACAGTTACGGTGTGATCATCACGTAAGCGAACTCACACACCTCACCGTAATATTAACCCTGACAATTAAACCACGCAGGAAATGGAAAGGTAGGTGGATTGCCATTGCGACCGACTATTATAGGAGGGCGCCTCTCCCACAATAGCCGAACGCAGTGTGTGCTTGACATAAGCCACCCCACACACCATGGCGAACATTACGTTACAGCATAACCCTCCACGTAAGCGGACCAGTTACACCTTCACCGTAATGCCAAAGAGAAACGTTGCGCGCTTGCTTATATCAGCGAGCTCGAGACTCGACCTCGCTAGCGAGCCTTGACTAGTAGGTCAACGTGTCGCTCTGCCGAGGCCGGTAGCCTTGGCCGGGTCGCTAGCCACCGCTCTCACAACTTCGTCTGGCCTACTTGGACCTGGTCACTACCTTGACTACAAGGTTGTTGTGTGCCTACTTGGACCTGGTCACTACCTTGACTACAAGGTTGTTGTGTCTGCTGCCTATAAGAACCCCATTCGCCCGCCTTGTGTTATTCTGCCACTCGCCACCATCGCTGTTACTATCCATTCCCACGTTTTTTCTATTTCATTATATCCATTTTATTATTTCCTTTATCTAATTATGGACTCCTCATCTGCCTCTTCATCCTGCCCTATTCTTCTGGGTCTGCTCAAGAAACCTCTGATGAAGCAACATTCCATCCCGGTATCGATCAGCCTTTCTGCAATCAACGATTTTATTCCGCAAAAATCTTCTACTCCCGTCCTCTCCTCCTCCATTAACGAAATAATAGCTGATGCTGTTAATGAAGATCAACCCCAATTATTTCAGAATCCCACACCAGTTACAGAAACATCAACGCCGCAAATTGAAGAGATTCCGATCGCTCCAATTTGTGACGACATTTTAACTGAAGACTGGATGGAGTTGTGCGGACTGCACCCTTCTTCTACCCCCCAACAAATTCAACCCGCACCAATCAAAGAAACCCCCACCCCCCAAACAATTCATCCCGCACCAGTAAAGAACATCAGGCTAAAGGAATTAAAGAAAAACAAAAAATATAATCTGTACAGAATTGAAGAAAACAAAATTTATATCTACAACGAGGAGAGGACGAAAATTTATATCCTCACAACTCCAAAAACCAAACCACCACTTGTCCCGACAGATCCAAAATTTTTACTAGTAACAGCGGAGGGTGGAAAATTGAGAATAAATATATTAAATTAAACCTTATATTCCTTCCCCTTCTCAATCAAAGTCCACCCTGGTGGCAAAATCGGCCCTTCTAAGGGCCACCCTAAGACTTTCAAATTTAGGCTTAAGTTAGGGCCTCAACCCTTGGTGACTACAAGCGGTTCATATACCTCTAAGTCCCAAAGGTTGAGTCAATAGCGGGGGGCTTTCGCTAAAGCCTCAACCCTTGGTGACTAACAAGTGGTCTGTGTACCACTAAGTCACAAAGGGTTGGACGCTAAAGCCTCAACCCTTGGTGACTAACAAGCGGTTCACATACCTCTAAGTCCCAAAGGTTGAGTCAATAGCGGGGAGCTTTTGCTAAAGCCTTAACCTTTGGTGACTAACAAAAGGTCCGTGTACCTCTAAGTCCCATAGGGGCTTTCGCAAACCACCCCTTGTTAGTCACCAAGGGTTGATACTTAAACTTAAGCCTAAATTTGAAAGTCTTAGGTCGGCCCTTAGAAGGGCCTTTTTTTGCCACCAGGGTGGACTTTGGAGGTGGGAAAAGGTTTTACTCGGTAATATTTATGTTTAACTTTGCACCTTTTTTATTTATTATCAAGTGTCGAGGGTTAAGGGGAATAGGAATTTTTTTGGGAATGTCAATGACATAAATTTTGGTTTTTTCAGAATTAAAAATGAAAATAGAAGAAGATAAATGTCTTAAGATTTCATATTTTCGGTTAAGTTTCAGTTTTTTTAGATGAAATTTTTGCTGGGGTACGTTTGAAGATACAGGTGATAGAGGTGGTTTGGTGCGAATTTTGGGTGAATCGGTGCGAATTTTGGTGCCGGTAAGAATGTTTTTCCAAACTTGCTGAAAAGGTTTTCGAGCAATAGTGGTTGTAACATCATACCAATCACGATTGTTGTTCGATTGAATAATTCGTACCCCAAGCAGTTGAAGATAGGAAAACCAGTTATACCAAATCTCGGTATACTCGGAGCGGTTCATTGTGAAATTGAAGTAGGTGTTGTTAGGACGGTGGCAAAGGAAAGAATAACTTGTCGAGTGTAGAGTGTAGAGTGTGTTATACAATCAAGGACAGGTGTGCCGGGTGATGCAGCAAGGACGACGACCTGTATTCGCCGGCCGGCCGCAAGCGAAAGTGCGGCGCAAGGTCAACCAGTTGTATTGCTAACTGGTCGGCAACAAGCGAAAGCATGCGAGGTCAAACCCGGCCCACTCGGTCTCGTTTATCTTTTAAAACTCGCATGATAGGGTTTGCAAACATATTAATTCAAATATGTTGTAAAAATTTTCTTACGATATTTTGTTACAAATATTTTTAAGGCAAATGTTAAGAAACCATGTTTCTATTTTGAATCGCAACTACAGTTTCGATTTCTTTAACTAAATATTATAACTAAGTATTAAGGTAATATAATAAAGTAGCATCTTTAAAAATATTGTAACTTGTACAAAGTTAAATAAATATTTTAAGCCAAATGTTAAAAAAAAACAATTGTTTAGTACTGAGATGTTCACCCTACAACACCTACGTTAGAACTAACACTACAAATCCAAAAATTGCGAGGAGTCTCTTATGGTGGTGGGGGGAGGGCAGATGTTCCGAGCTGCACATGTCAAGGGAGGTTGCAGCGCCGCTGCTGACACATCAGTTTGCTAGTAGAACTGGCAGAGTAAACATCTAAATAAACATGAGTTCTGTTTTATATGTTTCTTTTATTAAAGATGGACTTTGCATTGAAACGCAAAGTTTTCCTATTGATGCAGATCCTATACAACAAATTTTAGTACATCCTCCAGAAAGTTATGATTCCATCTACATTTCAGTGCAAGAAACAAACGACCCCCCACCACCAACAACTACTGATGCACAGTAGGACACGGCTACCACACGTCATTAAAGCTTCAGCTCTTTACCCGAGCACACATGAACTCTGAGCTTCAATATAATACTGTTTCTTCTACATCTACACCAACTTCCGAACAATTACCTACTACAAATGAAACTACTACAAGTCTACAAGTAAATGAAATTTCATCAACTGTTAGTTCTGATGCGCAAGCAATAATGTTATCATTAATTGGTTTCGACTAAAAATTCAACAATGGAAGAAGAAAGAAATTCGCTACTTTACAACTTGGTTTTTGTGAACCCGTCGAAATTTATTATTTGCCTACTTTCATTTTTATGTTGTTACAATTTTGGTTACCTTGTTCAGGAAATGCTAACAGATAAAAAGGAAGAACATTCGCTATATTTTAAAGTTTATGTTTATGTAATTGCATCTTTATTTGGATACTTTGTAGCAGGATATTTTCTTGTTAATTTGTCAATTCCATTTTTTACATGGTATTTTAACAGACGTGAAAATCAACAAAACAACAGTTTGTAAAAAGAAACAAAAATTATCTTGCATTTTCGGATCTTCCGAAAATGCAAGATCTTTTTTAAAAACATCCCCAAAAGACCTTGACACACTTCCGGCCATTTAAAATTTAAATACCCAGCACAGCAGGGCATTTAAACTTTAAATACCCACCTACAACACGTCACAGCTACGTCACAGCTGATGACGTCACTTCCGGTCACGTGACCGGAAGTAGCTGTCAAAAAATTGACTGCCTGTCAAAGTTTGATTGGGCCAGAAACGCCACATCGCCACTACTTGTAAGCACACAGGTAGTTTGTATAGGCTTGCGAAGGTTTATTCTGAATACTTGAGAATAGAAATATTGACTAGCTGTATTAGGGGAAAAGTGTAGAAAAATTACCGTACTTTGCTTGAATCATAATTCTTTGATGTTTTTTAATTGTTGATTAGTTTACTTCCCTTGATGTTTGAATCGCATTCATATGACTACTTCTCAAATTGGCTGGGTAGAACAGTGGTAACGGCAATCGCTTGGCACCTTAAATACGGTATTGACACTTAGTTTAGAAGAGGCCGAAAATTTCTTCATGAAAAAGAAAATATGTGAATTTTCAAGATTTCAAAAGATGTGATTTTTTTATGTACTGCTTTAATTGAGTTGAATTAACTCGCAGTATCAGTAATAAAAACTTGTTTTACATAAGATATCTTATTGATTTAACACTCATTTTATACATGAAGTGAGCTAGTATGATATTTAATCAATAATATGGTTCACAATACTAATGAGATGGCAATCTCAATTAATTACTTTCCGTTTCTTATGAAACCCTTGATATTTTGCTTAGTTAATGCTTTTTCCTAAAAGCGCACGTTTTGATGGCTAATGAAATTTACGTAAATTAAAATGTGGCGTCTAGCTTCCCCGTTCATCGCAGCGCCAATATCGAATCCGTCCAATTTATTCCAATCGTTAATAATTATTTCAGAATTAATTTAGGTCTAGCGGGCACAGTCGACTACGGGTAATCACTATCCTGATTTGCATATAATTGTCGATTTAATTTAGATTTGCGTTGATGGAATCTGATTACGAGATGGAGGGGGCTAAGAGACCGGAAGTAATGCAGCAACAGGATATTAGGGACCATATCCGGCCAGCACCTCGCTGGCCTGGCGACATGTTTGGAAACTAATTACTACTATTTTCTGAGCTTTGGTATTTTGAGTCTTAAGCCTAAGATTTTTGTGATTTTAAGGTATTCCACGTACTCATAAGGCTCCTAAGGCTCTTCTTTACCACACAAGTGTAACTCTTTCCGTTATTGTTAAAAATGTGTATGGAGTAATTGTAATTCAAATTTATTGTATTACGCATAATTAATTTGCCCCAACCGATTAGTCAAAATTGAAGACCATGTTTCTTCTCCTACAAAATACGTCGAAATAAATACTAATTCAATAAATAATTTAAAACCAGAAACCATGGTGTGATTATAGCCCACCTCCACGATATAAATAAATAGGATACCTTAAAATCTAAATTGTTTATTTATAAATCTGAAACAACTGGTTGTAGGGCAGGCTGTAAGGGAGAGTAAACTTATCAGGACTACACCACATTTTGCGGAGGTAACTTGACTGTTTCAAGACCAACTTTACTCATGCCTTTTACTCATGTACTTCCATGTTCCTCCGCCACCGACACCTTGTCCGACCGATTATTCCCATGTTGGGCGGCGACCTCGCTGCGGAAGGTGTGGGGTTCCACCAAGGACCGCAACCGTGACCACGACCACGCGGTACCGGTGTTATCAGTTGTGATTATCTCAGGGATATACCGATGTCTGAAAGCCCCTTAAAACCTTGTTGGATTTATCTCGCACCCGTTGTTTGGAATTTATGTTTTAGAGGATGTCGGGGCTTATTATTCAACGGCATGTTTATGTTGTTATTTCTGTGCTTCTGAGATTTTTATGTATCACTTTATTTTAATTTCTATGTTGACGTAGCCCGACCCACCGAGGATAGGGATTGTGGAGGCTAGAGACTAGCCGCTTATCTACCCGGCAGCTGGGTGTATGTACAGGCGAGGGTCTCTAGCCGCTTATCTACCTTGCAACAATGTGTATATACAAGCGAGGAACTCTATCCGCTTATCTACCCGGCAGCGAGGCATATAGGCAAGGGGCTTTAGCCGCTTATCTACCCAGCAGCGAGGGTGTATAGGCTAGGGACTCTAGCCGCTTATCTACTCGACAGCGAGGTGTATATAGGCTACGGACTCTAGCCGCTTATCTACCCGGCAGCGAGGTGTATATAGGCGAGGGGCTCCAGCCGTTTATCTACCCGGCAGCGAGGTGTATATAGGCTAGGGACTCTAGCCGCTTATCTACCCGGCAGCGAGGAGCATATAGGCGAGGGACTCTAGCCGCTGATCTACCCGGCAGCGAGGATGTAGAGGCTAGGGACTCTAGCCGCTTATCTACCCGGCAGCGAGGGTGTATAGGCTAGGGACTCTAGCCGCTTATCTAAACGGCAGCGAGGTGTATATAGGCGAGGGGCTTTAGCCGCTTATCTACCCGGCAGCGAGGTGTATATAGGCGAGGGACTCTAGCCGCTTATCTACCCGGCAGCGAGGTGTATATAGGCGAGGGACTCTAGCCGCTTATCTACCCGGCAGCGAGGATGTATGGGCTAGGGACTCTAGCCGCTTATCTACCCGGCAGCGAGGTGTATATAGGCGAGGGACTCTAGCCGCTTATCTACCCGGCAGCGAGGTGTATATAGGCGAGGGGCTCTAGCCGCTTATCTACCCGGCAGTGAGGTGTATATAGGCGAGGGGCTCTAGCCGCTTATCTACCCGGCAGCGAGGTGTATATAGGCGAGGGACTCTAGCCGCTTATCTACCCGGCAGCGAGGTGTATATAGGCGAGGGACTCTAGCCGCTTATCTACCCGGCAGTGAGGTGTATATAGGCGAGGGACTCTAGCCGCTTATCTACCCGGCAGTGAGGTGTATATAGGCGAGGGACTCTAGCCGCTTACCTACCCGGCAGCGAGGTGTATATAGGCGAGGGACTCTAGCCGCTTATCTACCCGGCAGCGAGGTGTATATAGGCGAGGGACTCTAGCCGCTTATCTACCCGGCAGTGAGGTGTATATAGGCGAGGGGCTCTAGCCGCTTATCTACCCGGCAGCGAGGAGTATATAGGCGAGGGACTCTAGCCGCTTATCTACCCGGCAGCGAGGATGTATAGGCTAGGGACTCTAGCCGCTTATCTACCCGGCAGCGAGGATGTATGGGCTAGGGCCTCTAGCCGCTTATCTACCCGGCAGCGAGGATGTATGGGCGAGGGACTCTAGCCGCTTACCTACCCGGCAGCGAGGTGTATATAGGCGAGGGACTCTAGCCGCTTATCTACCCGGCAGCGAGGGTGTATAGGTTAGGGACTCTAGCCGCTTATCTACCCGGCAGCGAGGATGTATGGGCTAGGGACTCTAGCCGCTTATCTACCCGGCAGCGAGGTGTATATAGGCGAGGGGCTTTAGCCGCTTATCTACCCGGCAGTGAGGTGTATATAGGCGAGGGGCTCTAGCCATTTATCTACCCGGCAGCGAGGTGTATATAGGCGAGGGACTCTAGCCGCTTATCTACCCGGCAGTGAGGTGTATATAGGCGAGGGACTCTAGCCGCTTATCTACCCGGCAGTGAGGTGTATATAGGCGAGGGGCTCTAGCCGCTTATCTACCCGGCAGTGAGGTGTATATAGGCGAGGGACTCTAGCCGCTTATCTACCCGGCAGTGAGGGTGTATAGGCTAGGGACTCTAGCCGCTTATCTACCCGGCAGCGAGGTGTATATTGGCGAGGGGCTTTAGCCGCTTATCTACCCGGCATCGAGGTATATGGGCTAGGGGCCCTAGCCGCTTATCTTCCCGGCAGCGAGGGTGCATGGGCTAGGCGCTCGGGGTGTAAAGGGTTGGGGTTCTAGCCACTTACCCACCCAGCAACAATGTGTATATATAGGCGAGGATCTCTATCCGCTTATCTACCCGGCAGCTAGATGTATGTATAGGCTAGGGGCTCTATCCGCTTATCTACCAGGAAGCGAGGATTATGGGCTAGGGGCCCTAGCCGCTTATCTACCCGGCAGCGAAGTGTATAGGCGAGGGGCTCCAGCCGCTTATCTACCCGGCAGCGAGGTGTATGGGCTAGGGGCCCAAGCCGCTTATCTACCCGGCAGCGAGGTGTATGGGCTAGGGGCCCAAGCCGCTTATCTCCCCGGCAGCTAGATGTATGTATGGGCTATGGGCTCTATCCGCTTATCTACCCGCAGCGAGGATTGTGGGCTAGGGGCTCTAGCCGCTTATCTACCCGGCAGCGAGGAGTATGGGCTAGGGGCCCAAGCCGCTTATCTACCCGGCAGCGAGGTGTCTGGGCTAGGGGCCCTAGCCACTTATGTACCCGGAAGCGAGGTGTATATATAGGCTAGGGCCTCGAGCCGCTTATCTACCCGGCAGCGAGGAGTATGAGCTAGGGGCCCAAACCGCTTATCTACCCGACAGCGAGGGCCGCAGTCGGTCGCCTCCACATGACCTCTATCTCCACTTGCCCGCTGTGTTTAGTGTCGACATGGCCTAATGACCGTTGGGCGGCGTGGCAAGCTTCGATACGTTATTTACTGGTTACAAATTACACGAACGGTCGGTTTGTTTTGCCAATCCACTCATTCATTGTTGGTGTCGCTGTTTTTGCCCTTCTCGTTTACAAGTTATCGGTCTTGTTGTTTGTGGAGTGTTTTTAAGTTGTGTTTTGTCACTAATATGGCGCTTCACTCACTACATGTTTTCAATCGTTTCGTATGTTTCTTTCATAGAGCGAACGTGGAGTGGCTTCAACCAACCAAAATCGTTGAAAGAACGAACAATAAGTTTAACTTCATCTTATCATGCTCATAACAACAACCCAAAAAGTTAGTCTGTGTTTTTTAAGAGGTTTCACTCTTTATCATAAGTGTAATTATATGTGTCATTCAATTAAAATGTGCTATTGAAATCGTTTAGATTTTTTATTTCTCTCAAAAAATTAAACCCAAATTAACTACATTTATTTTTAAGTTGCATCAATCGTATTATGAATGGTATTCTGTTAGTAGAATTGAACGATAAAACGATAAACTGTCATTACTGAGAAGAAATTAGATAAATCTCATTACTTATTAAAAGGTTATGTTAATATATTGGACTTGTGCGACTTCGCTGTAAACCATTAGTGACGCCAATAACATCTGTATAGTACAGAAACTTAATGATAATACCCATTTAAGAGGGGCTCCAGTCACGAAAATATCGCATACCTGCTCCTCCCATAAGGCTAATGTTAACTTTCAAGTTCCGTCCAGCCTCAACCGCTCATTCAAAATCCTTGATCTATGGCTCATTTGAAAGAGAAAAAAATTATCTAGTGACATTAGTGAGCAGAATTTTGATATCCCTCTTCTAAAAATTAAATGAAATCCTGAAAATTTGCAAGGTTTGTGATTTTTTACAACCATACTAACGGTAATATCAAAATTCTGCTCACTCATGTCCCTAGATAATTTTTTTATCTTCCTAATAAGCCATGGATCAACGATTTTGGATGAACAGTTGAGGCTGTACAGAACTTGTAAGTGGCGTGAACATTGGTCTTATCGGAGAAGCAGCTAGCCGCGTGGGACTGGAGCCCCCTCTTAAAAAAGTTAATATTTATTGGATTTTAAAATTTATAAACATAAATATTTGCTGTCTTACTAAGCAAATATTCTTTCGTGCATTTGAATTACAGAGCCTTAGTTTAGACTTAAATCAAAGAACGCCCAAAGCATTGAAATAAAACTATTACTTTTGTAATATAATAATTCTTTTATAATATAATAATATTTATTTATTTGCTTTGATAAGATTTTGCATGTTCTTAAACAAAAACTTTGCAATTTCTTCAGCAATTTAAATTGTAGTTGTAATACATTTACAAATGTGGTAAGGTTATGAAAACGATAAAACAGTTATCACAGGGAAAACGTTTATATGTTATTCTTATTGTTCTAAATTCGATACATCATGCATCTCTTCAATATTAATATTATTCTAAAATTGTTAATGCTAAAAAAGATCACTCTACTTTAAAAGGCATGGTTAAAAACAAAATTTTAATGCACTTTTTTGCCTGTATTTCAGTTACCTCAATGGGTTTTTATCGTTTTACCAACCAAAGATAAAATAAGAGATCGGCAGAGTTGGAGCGTAGCAGTGACATGTGTCGAGTATCATTGAACAGTGTTAGGCCGGGTTAGATATCACCATGGGGACAGTAACCTAGGATACCTATCAGACAATTGTGTATACTCCTTACAAAGCACGCAAACGCAGCTGCAGTATCTCGATAATGTCGAATAAACCTATCTCTACTCCACTAATTGAATAGGTATAAATTAAAGTTATTACTTTATATCCGTGTTACTTTAACTAATATTCCATTAACCACGTATGTGGCTGACGTCAATATGTTTTCTTTCAGTTAAAAAATAAAATTGATTTAGTTCGAAAAGAAATCGTTATAAATTACTGTCTTTCATCCACCTAACAAAAATACGATCAAACAACTTAGGTCATAAGTTGGCAACCCTTCGACTGCCCGGAACTTTTCAATGTATTCAGCAGGCCAAAACAAACAAAACATTCCATTAACAAAGCTTTCATATTATCCATTGTTGCTTATCTTTAATTCGTATTCCCTTTAAAATCCGGCGCCATAAAATAGTTAAATACTGATATCTCGTTGCGTTTTCTGGCTATTGGCATGTTCTTATTTTAATTAATTAACCATAAACCTATAACTTTAAAACCCGCTTGAGCTATCAGCTTCAAACTTGGTTATTTTATGACTAATAAAATCCATTTAGTCATGAAGCATCAGGTTTCTACTTTCTACCATTTCAAAATGGCGGTCATTTATATACATTTCAGATCATAATATTAATAAGACTATTAATCTTATAACATCCTTTAAAAACTACTACAAAGATGGAGTATTTTATGTTCTTTACAAAAATGTACGGTTCTGTAATACAAATAACTGAAAATTTTAAACTTTAAGAAGTTACTATTGGAAAAAATGCTAATATCAGGGGTCTACCCTAAATTTGCCGTGTGAAGTTCGGATAATATATTTTCATAGTTATTTGTTCAATAACCATATAAATAAAACTATAGAGTTTTGCAAAGTTAATTAGGTTTCTCACTTTTTTAGTCCTTTCAAGCTTAGCACCTAAATTTTATCCATATTTTCTTAGTTACTAAGCTTTTAAAAATCAAAACTACGCCATTTTGAAATGATACCAGGTTAAAATTTTGTACTCAGCGCAAAATTTGGATATTTATATTTCTATCTAGTTTGAAAGTATTGCCTAAAGTTATTTCAGAGTTATTAGAAACTGTGTACGTGTACAGTCCGACATAATGAAATATATATATTATATGCGCAAGATAGGTTGTTGGGCTATTAATTAACAGTCCTGTCTAAGGAACATGTAAGCCTTAGTCATTAACAAGACTACAGGATCGCGCCACAATCATCCTTAACTAATACTCGCCTTAAAATACCACGGGTATTTATGGTAATGTAATGTAATGTAAGATATTTTGCTGAATAATCCGAAAAGGTTTCGGACAATGTAAGATGTGCACCATATCGTGTACAGGCGCACTAGGGTTGGTAGTTGTTCATTTTTGACTTCAGACTTAGAGTAATTAATAAATATAAAACACGACCTTATGATTTTCCGCGAACTTACAAAAAATCAGTCATGTGTGTTTTTTTGCTATAAAATGTGTAATTTTACCTAGTTCAGAAAACACAGCACGTGTGCTGAAAATTTAAGTTTTTAATGATGTTTTAATTATTAATGTCAGGATGTGTGACGACTTAGAATAGAGGAAAATAATTTCCTTTACTTGTGTAGTTAGCCATAAAATTCTGAACTGTGAGTTTTTTCTTCCAACGTTTACCTCTCCAAGGTCGCGGAAACTTACGGCTCCAGGTTCCTGATGAGACGTCATGTCCACCTTCCGGTTGAGTCTTCGTCCCATCGACGCTGCCAGGCGGCCATTGATTGGCCACGGGTCAGCTCAGCAGCCTCTTCCCAATCCATCTCGGGTGCACGCCTGGACGCCATCTGGGGTGGTGCCATTTACCCACACGTTTTTTCTCTGGATAGATGGTTTTCTTTTATTGTGCCAGCAGAACGATTGGAATGACTACCGCGATGACCAACAGCATTGCCGCCTGTAAGACAGTGCGGTATGAGGACGCGGCCATGAGCGCGCCGCGTCTCTGAACCGCCAGCATGGGAGTCCGGTATAAAAGGAGTTGAGGGGTTAAGAGGTTTGTTGGAAATTGTGGTGCATGTGATCTTTGACCACGGTGTCCTGTGACCTGACGTGGCTCGGGTGAGGTTTATGATCCACCCAGTCTCGGTGACGAGCGACGTCAGAGCTCGGATTGGGCGCGGGGAGTGTGACTGTTGTGCCCCGGCGACGAGCGACGTCAGTGCTCGGATTGGGCGCGGGGAGTGTGACTGTTGTGTCCCGGTGACGAGCGACGTCAGTGCTCGGATTGGTCGCGGGGAGTGTGCCTGTTGTGGCCCGGCGACGAGCGACGTCAGAGCTCGGATTTGGCGCGGGGAGTGTGACTGTTGTGGCCCGGCGACGAGCGACGTCAGTGCTCGGATTGGGCGCGGGGAGTGTGACTGTTGTGGCCCGGCGACGAGCGACGTCAGAGCTCGGATTGGGCGCGGGGAGTGTGACTGTTGTGGCCCGGCGACGAGCGACGTCAGTGCTCGGATTGGGCGCGGGGAGTGTGACTGTTGTGGCCCGGCGACAAGCGACGTCAGTGCTCGGATTGGGCGCGGGGTGTGTGACTGTTGTGGCCCGGCGACAAGCGACGTCAGTGCTCGGATTGGTCGCGGGGAATGTGCCTGTTGTGGCCCGACGACGAGCGACGTCAGAGCTCGGATTGGGCGCCGGGAGTGTGACTGTTGTGGCCCGACGACGAGCGACGTCAGTGCTCGGATTGGTCGCGGGGAATGTGACTGTTGTGGCCCGACGACAAGCGACGTCAGTGCTCGGATTGGTCGCGGGGAATGTGCCTGTTGTGGCCCGGCGACGAGCGACGTCAGTGCTCGGATTGGTCGCGGGGAGTGTGCCTGTTGTGGCCCGACGACGAGCGACGTCAGTGCTCGGATTGGTCGCGGGGAGTGTGCCTGTTGTGGCCCGACGACGAGCGACGTCAGTGCTCGGATTGGTCGCGGGGAGTGTGCCTGTTGTGGCCCGGCGACGAGCGACGTCAGTGCTCGGATTGGTCGCGGGGAGTGTGCCTGTTGTGGCCCGACGATGAGCGACGTCAGAGCTCGGATTGGTCGCGGGGAGTGTGCCTGTTGTGGCCCGACGACGAGCGACGTCAGTGCTCGGATTGGTCGCGGGGAATGTGCCTTTTGTGGCCCGGCGACAAGCGACGTCAGTGCTCGGATTGGGCGCGGGGAATGTGCCTGTTGTGGCCCGGCGACGAGCGACGTCAGTGCTCGGATTGGGCGCGGGGAGTGTGACTGTTGTGGCCCGGCGACAAGTGACGTCTGTGCTCGGATTGGGCGCGGGGAGTGTGTCTGTTGTGGCCCGGCGACAAGCGACGTCAGTGCTCGGATTGGGCGCGGGGAATGTGCCTGTTGTAGCCCGGCGACGAGCGACGTCAGTTCTCGGATTGGGCGCGGGGAATGTGCCTGTTGTGGCCCGGCGACGAGCGACGTCAGAGCTCGGATTGGGCGCCGGGAGTGTGACTGTTGTGGCCCGACGACGAGCGACGTCAGTGCTCGGATTGGTCGCGGGGAATGTGACTGTTGTGGCCCGACGACAAGCGACGTCAGTGCTCGGATTGGTCGCGGGGAATGTGCCTGTTGTGGCCCGGCGACGAGCGACGTCAGTGCTCGGATTGGTCGCGGGGAGTGTGCCTGTTGTGGCCCGACGACGAGCGACGTCAGTGCTCGGATTGGTCGCGGGGAGTGTGCCTGTTGTGGCCCGACGACGAGCGACGTCAGTGCTCGGATTGGTCGCGGGGAGTGTGCCTGTTGTGGCCCGGCGACGAGCGACGTCAGTGCTCGGATTGGTCGCGGGGAGTGTGCCTGTTGTGGCCCGACGATGAGCGTCGTCAGAGCTCGGATTGGTCGCGGGGAGTGTGCCTGTTGTGGCCCGACGACGAGCGACGTCAGTGCTCGGATTGGTCGCGGGGAATGTGCCTTTTGTGGCCCGGCGACAAGCGACGTCAGTGCTCGGATTGGGCGCGGGGAATGTGCCTGTTGTGGCCCGGCGACGAGCGACGTCAGTGCTCGGATTGGGCGCGGGGAGTGTGACTGTTGTGGCCCGGCGACAAGTGACGTCTGTGCTCGGATTGGGCGCGGGGAGTGTGACTGTTGTGGCCCGGCGACAAGCGACGTCAGTGCTCGGATTGGGCGCGGGGAATGTGCCTGTTGTAGCCCGGCGACGAGCGACGTCAGTTCTCGGATTGGGCGCGGAGAGTGTGGCTGTTGTCCCCCGACGACGAGCGAAGTCAGTGCTCAGATTGGGCGCGGGGAGTGTGCCTGTTGTGCCCCGAGGTAGACCTTGAGCCTTATTACCCCTCCAATTTGTAAACCAATTGGCGATGGGATTTAATTTGTGCAAATACTACGTTGTGCCGTACAATCACCGGGCATTGCGAGGGGCCGCCTCCCCGTCAAACACTTTTTGTTTTTCCCGCCGTTTTCACTTTCTGCGATCTTCTTTGCCTCGCCTTGATCTTGTTTTTGTTCAAAAAGTGCCAATATTTGTTTCATGGAGATTTTGATTTCCAAAGAAAGGTGCATTGTCACAAACTCGCGTGTATTTTCTCATAAAAATAATTGCTTTATCTCTAGCCAAAATTTAAAATGAAAAGACGATTGGTATCTTGAAATATAATCAGCAATAGATTGAAAGTGTTCACTTCTTATCACAGTTCTAATTTTAACTATTTCAATGAATCAGCATAAAAATAATGTTGATTTTATTTTTTATAAAATTACTTACCCCCTTGCAGCAGACCTGCATACTTAGCGATTTCAAAAGCCAAAAAATATTTCCATCCAATGTAGTGAGATATGACATGTTTTCGTAATCTCCTTAAGAATAACACAGGGAATGAGTATGCAGGTTTGCTGCTACAAGCATATTAATACCCCCGTTGCAGCAGACCTGCATACTCAGCGAATTTCAAGTGCAAAACAACATATTTCGATCCAACATAGCGAGATTTGACATGTTTTTGTAAGCTCCATAAGAATAACATGGGGAATGAGTATGCAGGTTTGCTGCTACAGGTATATTAAAACTGGTTGGTTTTAATTCAATATTTAGTAGATCTGAACTAGAAGAAGCCATTTACCAAGTTTTATCAAGATATGTTGAGAAATAAGCGAGATATAGAATTTTACTTATTTCCCATAAGGTTAACATTGAGACAACGTACTGTGTTTACCACTTTCAATATCTCGGTAACCAATGGACATAGAGCAGTGATTCAAAATACTAAATTGTTTGTTTTTTTGGGCTGAATTCAATGATGCCAATAAAAATTTGAAAAATTTTATTTTTCTATGTAAAAAACTCAAAAAACCCATTTTTGGGGGGGGTTTACCCCCCTTTACCCCCCCTTCCGGTGGTCCGATCGGGCTGGTTTACGAACTCGTCCGAATAATTACTACTTTACACGTCTATGCCAAATTTCATTCCGATTGGACCATTTTTGCACAAGTTATCGTGCTTAAAGACACATATATATATATATAGATATATAGATATATAGATATATATATATATATTTATGAAAGTGAACGAATGGTGTTTTTGGCATCTGAGGACCTCAAAAAGAAAAGTTATGATGGTTTTAGGCTTAGGTCTTACCATGAGACCTACGGTAACAGCTTCTTCCCTATAGGGGAAATTCGCTAAAACTAGGTGGTTTAATTTCAATATTTATTAGATCTTACCTAGAAGAAGCCATATACCAAGTTTTATCAATATGTTCAGAAATAATGAAGGTATGGAATTTTGTATGGAATTTTGCCCATAAGGATAACATGGGGATTGAGTATGCAGGTTTGTTGCCACAAAAATGGAAATTTCGGTGATTTTAGACTAAAATATATTAAATCTCATCTAGATGAAGTGAGATAAGTTGAGTAATAAACGAAATATAGAATTTTACTTATTCCCAATAAGGTTCACATTGGGACAATGTACTGTGTTTACCACTTTCAATATCTCTGTAACTAATGGACATAGAGCAATGATTCAAATTACTAAATTGGTTGTTTTTTTAGCTGAATTCAATGGTGATAACCAAAATTGGATTTTTTTATTTTTCTATGTGAAAATCCAAAAAAACCCATTGTTGGGGGGTTTTATCCCCCTTTACCCCTCCCTTCCAATGGCCTGATCGGGCTGGTTTTCAAACTCATCCGAATGATTACTACTTTACACCCCTGTGCGAAATTTCATTCCGATCGGACCATTTTTTCAAGGATATACAGACACATAATAATATATCTTCTTATATCTTCTATACCTATAACAGGCAAAGCCCTCACTCCCTCACTCACTCACTCACTCATCACTAATTCTCACTTCCCAATAACCCAGAAAGCTGAAATTTGGTACACTGTTTCTTTAGGCATTAAATAGGAAAATTAAGTAGTTTTTATCCTGATCTGACCCTCGGACTCCGCCATAGACCCTCTCAAATATCCCATATTATCCTTATGGCAGAATATAAATTGATGAAATGTTTATATTTAAAACAGATGTGAAAAAGCAAGAAATTTAGTAAAATGTCAAACCAGCTGTCAGGAACAGAACATAAAATAAATCACTGACTAGAGATACTTATAAGACCTTTCTTCCCTGTAACAGCTGTTATTGAAAGAGCTAATTTAAACCATTATGGTAAATTAGACCTATGGTAATAGCTTCTTCCCTATAGGGGAAATTTGCTAAAAATAAAAGAAATTGTGTTACTGGTGTGAGGAGTTTTACATGTAGACTATAAAGAATTAAATACTTGAAAAAACAAAAAATATTAAATTGTGTGATTAAAATTGTTACATAAACAACAAAATATAAGTAGGCCTTATTGTGTTTTAGTGTGCTTTATTAATGTTTTTTAAGACATTACTGTACACGTAAAATATACACGTAAAAATGAAAACCATTATCAGCTAAGTCAGAATATGTATGTCCTGCTTTAGCAACAAAGTAATGGGATAGTGAGTCGGTGGCACATTTGGTAGCACACTCGGCCTCGGAACTGTGTCAGCAGTGTCGCATGTTTGAGTTTCGACGTTGTCACATACTTCAGCAGTACTGTTCACCCTTGTTCTGTACCGGCTCACTCCTTGCTTTGTTTCACAACTTCCACGCACAGCTTTGTTTTAGGCCTGAGGCCTATGTGTTTGGGGGGGGGGGGGGGTAAATGGAAGGTCAAAAGATGTTGTCACCATTTTTTTAAAACCAAATGAGTTGTTGTCATTGTTTATAATGAATAGTAAAATTATTCCGTCGTATAATTAGAAAATATTGTTGTAGAATCAAACCCACTATTTAGAATGATTTTTTCAGGATTTTTGTTTTCTTGTTCCAGGGGGAGGATAATGTTGAATACTTCCTGGGTCTCACACCTACTGGAGTCATCGTGCTTAGGAATAAGAATAAAGTGGCCAATTACTATTGGTAAGTACCAGTATGGAAAGCAACTACGCCGAAACAGTTTCTTTACTATTAGTACTTTCAATAAATACAAAAACATGGTAACAAGAGGTCACCAAAGACCAAAGACATCGTGTTTTTCTCATGTTGTGTGAGCTATATAATATCAAGACAATATATAAAAGTAAGTAGAAATTATGTAACAATAACAAAATAAGCTTTATTCTTAAGGAAATGCTCTTTTTGAACTTATTCCTAGAATATAATGGGAGAGCACTAAATGCTTTACTTATCTCTGTCACAGATGAAGTATACATACCTGATTCGTCTGTGTCACTGAATTCCCATTGCTGATTTACTAATTAAAAGTTTGAAACAAGTTATGTTATGGTTAGATAAATCCATGATGCCAGAACCTTTTTTATAATTTGGGAGGTTTTTGGAGGAACCAATTGTGAGTTTTTCTATCTAATGTTGACTTTTTGGTAGGAACTAAATCATGACTCAATTCTCAGATATGAACAGTGACCCATATCAAATTTTCTAATCATTTTCTCATGGTTTTGTTGTGGTTTGATCTCGTAATCTTCTGATTATGATAAAACATGATACCACTATGCTGCTGAACTTATTAAAGAGTCTGATGCATTTTATGTGTTTATTGTAGTGTTGATTTATCTTCTTCTTTTCATATGAAAAACAATCACTGACCTTTATTACTTCTAATTCACAGCTAAACACTGATTTCTCAATTTGCTTCCAGGCCAAGAATTAGCAAAATTTACCACAAGGGACGATACTTTATGCTGCGGGTCTGCGATAAAAATGTAAGTTTAGAGCTTTATTTACCCTTACTAGTCTTAAATGTTTAGTTTTCAGTCACTTAATTTGCCTGAATTGTTTATAAACGTGCTACCAACTTACATGTCTGTTATCTTGCTTAGTGCATAAACTGAGTGGTATAAGTTATTACAAATTTTATAGGGAACTCAAAAGTTTCGCAACAATTTACGGCTGCGGAATATTTACATCCGCTCAATAAAGATAAAGAGTAATTGGCTCCTGATTCGATTGAGCCAATCATATCTGAGCGGATGCAAATTACTTGGGGTGGAGAAGTTTTCAAGGTGAGAATTTCAATTCCAGATAACGGATTATAAGTTTCAGTTGGTTAAATCGCCATCTGGGGACTTAGGAAAATTGATTTTGCTGGGCTGCTTCCTTCATATTGTTCCATTTCAGCATAGTAAAATTTCAAATCAATGACAGAACAATATTATAAACACCACTCATAAAACAAAGGATACACAGAAATAATATACCATAATTAAATATTTAATGTAACTTAATTAATAATTATAAATTAATATTGTGTGAGCTATATGGTTTTGAGACGATATATAAAAGTAAGTAAAATTATGTAGCAAAAACCAAATAAGTTTTATTCTTAAATTCGTGATTAGAATAAATAACCTTTACAAAATACTGAATGTTAGTTCATCAATCGGAAGGCTTTAAGTAGGTAGTTTACTAATCACTTTTGTGAAACTTGTTTCTTATTTATATAAAAATCTATTATTTTGCATGGGTGCAATAGTATCTATCTTAACTTTTGAAAACTATGAAAATGTGTTAATTAGTTAAGGAAGAGTTATTTTTTGAAGCTACTAATATGAAATAACATAAGTTAGCTTCATTTTAACCTATAAAAAACCAACACAACAATGGCAACTAGATCCAGCACTCAGAATTAATTTTATTGAGGATTATTTTTCAATCATTAGGTTCTAAAGCAAGCTCCATATATTATAGGTATAAATTTTATTTTTTTAAACTAAAATAAACCATGGAATTACCAAGTATGAAATGTGAACGAGGTTGTCAATCCCGGGATTTGGGACCCTGGGATCCCGGTCGCTTTTTGGTACTTGATAATCCTAGGATAAGGGCCTCTTAATACCGGAGCTGACAGGATTGCAAAAAAATAATGTTTCACAATTTATGTGTTATTTGAATGTTTTCAAATGTTTTAGGTAATTCATATTTCAATATTAATGATTAATAGCAAAGTTGTTTATTTTGTCAATATAACTTACACTGTTTTAGGTAATTAACATTTCAATAATTAATCATAAAGTTGTTTATTTTTTAATTTAATGTACACTGTCATTTACCTTTTCCAAAACTTTGTCCAAAACTAAACTTCAATTCAACAATGACAACTCCTGGAATATAATGGGAGAGCATTGAATACTTTCCTTACCGCTGTGAATTACCATTGCAGTCAATTCCCACGAATCAATGTATACCTCAGGCCATGTCCATACAAGTGACTTTACTTTGATATTTTTATTATTTTATTGAATTTTGATGTCTACCTGATCACTAACATTTTCAGTTGCTGTCAGGCTTTCATTTAGCGAACATCTGTGTGAATAAGGAACATGTTGTGTAGTCAGTAGTGAGTGCCATCAATTCATTATTTTAATAATAACCATCCTTGATCCGTGAATTATTTTGTGACTCGTGAACTAATGTGGGTGACCAAAATGTTTTTGAGGCCCGTAAGAAAGATTGTGAATATTATCTGTTTGGCATTATTTTTTTACAACGAAGGACGGGAAAACTGCACAATGTAAAATTTGCAAATCTATTAAAAAAAATTAGGGGACTCAAAACACAGTTCACAGTTCAAAACATTGGCACGGTTTGCAGGTTGCAGCCTTTCAAGGCAATAGTAGCCTATAAAATAGTAAAGCTACCCAGATTTGACGAGGTTGTCTGATAAAATTATAGTTAGTTTTAAATGTTAGTAAAAAGAGTTAAATTTAAAAAAGTTAAAAAGTGTAAAATACAGTCGACTCTCGTTAACATGAACCTTGATATCACAAAATCCTCGATATCACGAATTATTTTTAATCCCCTTGGAAAACCCTGTCTAAGGCGAAGAAATTACTGTACATAACACGAACTAATTTTCCGGTTATATTTTACCTCTATAACTCGAAGGGACACAAAAATTACCTCTATAGCAGAAGTTCAGTAGATAAGACGAATTAGATTCGTGCTTTACCTCCATAATTCGAAGTTTACCTCCATACCACGAAGTTTTCAGAATGGACCTCTGTAATACGAAATCCCGGCATTTAGGATGCAATCTGTCAGTGAATCACTTTCTCTAATAGTAGGATCGCAGCAACGCGGACTGAACTGTTTTCTCTATATTACACGTTATTTATTATGTATACCGTACTGTAAGAATTATTTATTAATACAGTAACATTAAAAATTATAAGTTTATTTTTGTAGCTGTAGGGGATACAGTAAAGTTTTCTTTATTTTATTGTTTTAATAAAAATTATGATCGCTACTGTAATTGTTTTTACATAGAGGAAGCTTTCGGACTTTTTAATCAGAATTAATATTATCTTATCTGCTTTTTGTTTTACAGGTTATTATATTATAAATACTGTATTTTTCATTGATATATGATATTTAAATAAGTTAAATACTTGGATTTGTCGAAGTTGTAGGGAATATAGTACATCATTTTTCTTATCTGTATCACGAATTTTCATTTGGTTTACCTCTATAACTCGAACTATGCCTAAGACGAACTATACGTAACACGAAGAAAAATCGCAGTCCCATGGAATTTCGAGTTAGCGAGAGTCGACTGTATTTCGATTAGAGTTGTCATCACTTAGCAAGATATTTTATATCTATAGAAAATGGGAATCCTGGACTGATTCCAGGATCTCGGTATCGGCTTATGTCAATCTGGAAATCCCAGAATTGGAATTTAGGTCCAGGATTGAGATCTCTAAGTGTGACATTTTGTATAAAAGTAGAACTACAACCATATTCTATATTTAAAATGTCCAAGTTAAATCATATGTTTTAAAATAACTCTTACATACTATTTTCTAGAATGATGAGAACACGTATGGTTTTGAGACACCCTCCAAACCTGCCTGCAAACATCTGTACAAGTGCTGCGTGGAACACCATGCGTTCTTTAGACTGGTCCAAGTGTCCCCCAACCCGCCTGACGTCATCGGAACACGTTTCAGGTCAGTCTCACAGCATTTCTTCAGCAAACATATAATTTTAGAGCTTAGTTATATGATTAATAAAACATATTTTATAACATTAGGATAAATATTCAAGCTTACCTGAATTGCTCATGTACAATGTATTGTTCTCTGGTAATAATTATTTCAAATAAGGGTGGTTGAAGGTAATTAAGTTGATTACCATTTGACCAGACAAGGAAAAATAAATAAAATCGTAAATCCCAACAAAATTTAAAACATTATTGATTGATAATTCTTTACAGTTAAATTATTTTCATAAATGAATGTTTTAAAATAGCTTTAAAAGACACTTTACTAGAGTTGTTTCTTGCAACTTTACCTTATAAAGTATAGCTCGGTTTATCCAGATCAATGTGGCCAATCCGGATAACAAAACATCTGGATAATCCAAGGCCATTATAATATTTCCTGAATAGTGATTAAGAAAGTCTACATTTATGCTGGAAACAGTGGATCAACATTGTACAAAAATGTTACTGTAGTTTTAAACCCACTCATTTTTATACTTAATGTCAGTTCATAGTCACACAAAGCTTAGACAACTATAAACAAGTGATATCAAACTAATTTGCGAAATCTCCCTAGGATATGTATGTGATAAACCAAAATACTCTTACAAAAATTCTACAGTAAACTTTTACAGGCAATTCAGAAACTGAAATTTTTGTATAAACAAATGCATACAGTCATGAATTGTAGTTTACATAACTTCTAGAAGACACTCTTCCCATGTAAAACTCACTAATATTTTTATTTCATGGATAGGCTGATCCGGATAATACGGAATCCAGATAAAGTGAGCCCCGGGTAATCTGAGATATACTGTATACTGTAATAATTTATAATTTATGATTTTATGAGGCCATTGATAATTTATGATTTTTAGTTGAGGTTGTTACTGCGTTAAAGGCCAATTAATTACACATTAATATAATTCTATGTATCAATTAAAAAGCTTTTTTTATATAAAACTTGAAAAACCATCAGGTAGCCAAAACTCCAACAATTGTGCCTTGTTGCAATTAGGCCTTAAAAGCTGCACCCTCTCATAAATCCAGTCATGAGGAAACCCGGATACATTGCTTGCATCATCGTCCCACCCACAACTCTCAGTTTCAATTAATAGCTTTATTAGGCCAGTCGTTTGGCAACTCTTGACTCCTGAGGTCATCTGATAACCCGAGGCCTGCTTCAGGAGCTTAGCCCAGAGTTTCCTCTTGAAACTTCCATTATCAAATTTGATATAAAAACACTATAGGTCTGCTGTAAATATTTTTAAATCAGGACAAATGAAATATGTTGTAATAAGTGTGTGAAACTAATTTTAACAGGAATTGAAGTTTTGTAATAAAACACTCTTGATATTCTTTCTTCCTAATTAAAGCCAGTAATGCCTCAATGATAATAATGGCAGCAAAACTGAATTCAGGTTTTATAAAAGCAATAATAACATTCTCCATCTATTGGCCAGAAGGCGAGTTGTGAAAGAAGGGTTTTACCACCCTCGAAAGTAAATTTCAGAACTTTCCTGATTACCCAACGGTGGTAAGTGTTAGAAAGATGATTTTCGACTTTTTTGGGTGGTTAAGAGGAGGCTGAAGTGTTACAAGTTACTTATGAAGAGACACGCTTCCATGCTGACCTTTCCCCAGTGGTTTGTGAATGCCAGAACCAGAGTTCCTCGATGGGGCATGTGGGCAGATAGCAATACAAGTTATCATTGCCGATGCAAGACTGGCAAATAAGACTGAGGGATGCCATCACTCAACCTTCGACCCGCAGAGGTCAATGGTGCAGAGCTAATGTTGGGTTATGCCAAGTTGCCAGCTGATTTACATAATGCACTGTGCTCTACTCGTATTCTAACTTTCCTTTGTCATGTGAGTCACACCTTGCCACTGTAACTGTGTTTCTCTGCAACTGTTGGTTTCAAAATGTTGGTTCAGCCCCAGTGCATATGTAATACATTTATCTCTCTTTCTGAATCATTCTGAATTATAAGCCGCTATAAATAGTTTAAGAGTCTTTAAGTGAATTGAAAAATTCCAAATTTACATTGACGACTGAAAAAAGTAACTTAGTAGTTTTGTGGGTCATCCTAGAGCTCAAGATGTGAGTTTGTTAATGTGAACCATTGAAAGAATTTGTCTACAGCATTCAAGAAATTTGTTTACATGGAACTTGAAAAGATTCCATATTTATAAGGAATATGGTATCATATTGTTTGTGATTGAAATACAGCAACATTTTCCTATCAATCAAAATGTAAGCAGTTTACCATTTATCATTAATATTGTGATGAAACCAACCAGATCCTTATGTTTAACAAAAAAATGTTTCGTTTTATGACAATTTTACCTTAGAACCCGTGATATTGGAGGAATAAACTTGTTTTATTAACATACCATCCTACTTCCATATCAAACTTGCTTTGTGATATTAAAGCTACCGTTAGCACACACACAGACTTCTTGCTGTGTTGTTGCTCAAGCCTGTAAATTGATATTCTTGTACATAATAGACTTGAATTTGTATTCAAGTCATAATAAACTTACACTAATAAACTCATAAAAACATAATAAAATTTCTTTTTATAATAAACTTACAAGAGTGTTGGTTCACTATAAAGTATTTTTATGTAAAGAGGGAAATAAGAATGATTGGGTTGGTTTTTTTTATTTTTTGGCAGTAATAATATGGTTTCCAAGCTATACTGAAGGGGGAGAGTTTCTTCCCATCTTTGTCCTCCAATAAGCCTGAAGTGATATCTTTAATATATTATGATTAAAAATCATTGATAAATTCCTTGTTCAAACATCTCTGCCATAGATATTTAAAAACTTCTTAATATTAATGCTCCAACTCAGAGTTTTTGTTTCACATTAATTTAGTCACTTGATTATTTGACTAAAGGTTTTTCACTCTAAAAATTACCAAATGAAGAAGTATGGCCGTAGTAGCTCGGGTTTATGGAAGATAAAGCTGTAATGGACACTAAAATGTGTTATGGCTCCCTTTACAACAAAGGAAAACATCAACATTAACATAATAGCATCTCTCAGTACTACCGACTTTTCAGATCTAACATTGCTTCTTTTCATAACTCATAAATACAATTGTGAGTATCGTAATGGTAATAAATGTAAGTTTTTTTGGTTTCTGTCTGATGAAAAAATGTGTTAGTTTTGAAACCTGTTCTATCTTTCATTAATTCTATGACATAACAACATATAAAGAGCAAAAATAAAAATAATAAAAACTCAAATAAGTACACTTAAATGTGCTAGCAACAATGAAGGTTCTCTGTCAGCAACAAGAAGAATATTGAATTAATACTTTCCAAAGGAATTTAGAAAACATAAATATATATTTTTACAATATGTCTTGATAAAAGTTGTAGTCGGTTTAGAGCATGGAGTGAAGAGAAAAGAAAGGTGTGTGCACAGTCAGCTGGTGTGACATAGTTAGGCTCACGCAACCAGCGCTTACGATTACTATATTGCAAACTAGTTTATACAACTCGATGAAAATATTTATGCGTACGGTCTTAGTTCAGCTTTCATACCGCGAGGTCCGGTAGTTGCATGAGCCCAACTACGTCATACCAGCTGTCTGTAACACACCTTTTTTGATTCTTTACACCATGGGTTTTGAGTGCCTTCAGTGTCTTTGATAAAGAATCTTTCACTAAAACACATTTACAATAACCAGATTGATTGATTGATTTTGAGATTTTGGTTTTTTGATTAATTTTGCTTTTTATTTTTGTCTGTTTGGTTTTTTGATTGACTTTGATTGATTCATTAATTTTTTGTGATGATGATGAATGATTATTTTTTAGATGATTTTTCCCTGTTACCAAAAGATTAATACCTTCGAACCCGTATATATATATATACTAGCGATGTGTCGATCCTTAAGTCGGTTCTCGGTACCACCGGTTCTTGGCAAAAGAACCGGTACCGAGAACCTTCGTCAAAATGTCGGTACCGGTACTTCGGTACCCATAGTAATCGGCGGGAGTAACTACCGGTCACAAAAGACGATCGATCGCACCGCGCATCGCCGTGGGCGCTGCGTCGATGTCAAATGCCACCGCGAACTACGAGGTACAGTCAAAAAGTTCCCGGAATGAATATTTGTAGACATATAGCGCGATCGCCAGCGGTAAATTTGTCTTGCAGTAGTTGGTACGACTCCTGGGGAGGGAATATAGGTAGTGGTGGCATAACTGACTTGCCATAGTGCAGCATTGGAAAGCGCTTTTCGTGTACCAGCAAGTTGACGCTGTCGGATTTTTGAATAATAGCTTTTCATGAACAGCGCACTGGGTGATGCTGATGAAGAAAATATTGGGGGATTTTTTATCGTCTCTTCTCCATAAGCTTGAATTAATAACTCAAAAGTCTTACTGGGTGATTTTTAAAGCAAAACAAGAACAGTGTTCGTGTGCTGTTCATGAAATGCCATTTTTCAAAAATCCGACAATGTAGACTTGCAGGTACACGAAAAGCGCTTTCCAATGCTGCACTACAGCAAATCAGCTATGCCACCACTACCGATATGCCCTCCCAAGGAGTCGTATCAACTACTGCAAGACAAATTTATTGCCGGCGATCGTGCTATATGTCTACAAAAATTCATTCCGGGGACTTTTTGACTGTACCTCGTATTATTGAAGGTCAATGATTTTTCTAAAATTACTTTTGATTTGAAATTTATCTTAATTTTTTTTACTCTTGATTGATTTTTTACTCTAATACTTAAAATTAATGGGAATGGGGTTATTTTCTTTGGGAATTGCAAGATTACGAATGGAAAACAATTTGGAAACTGTTATTTTTCACCTTGGAATTTGTTCTTGATTGATTTTTTACTCTAATTTTTAAAATTAATTGGAATGGGTTTATTTTCAATGGGAATTGTAAAATTATGAATGGAAACAAATTTGTCAACTGTTATTTTTCACCTTGGAATTATTTTTGTTCACATAGTATATATTTTTTATATTATCTGTTAACAGAAGGATAAACAATTAAATTAATAAGTGAGATAGTATTTTATGTCTTGGTGAAACTTGCACTTGAAAATTTAAACATTTTCAAAACAGTAACATACAACAGATTATCTGTAGGTTTGAGGGTACAATACATTATATGACACGTTTTGACAAACACTTGGTATCGATGGTACTGGTACCGAAAATCGAGAACCGATCTTGTCAAGAACCGGTACTGGTACCAACACATCCCTAATATATACAAACATTACTTTCTAAATTTTAAGCTATTCAAAATATTAATGTTCGTCCAATCTTAAAAAATAAGGTGTCAATCGGTTTATAATTGAATTGATTAAAAAAAAGTTATTCTTGTAAAATTGTTTTTAAATCAACAGGTTTTTAGATTTAAGAAACAAAATTTTAAATGGCCGCCATTTTTTTATGGATTTGAAAAACTTTCATAATTTTTTTGTAGCTTTGTGTAGTTGTCATAAATGACTGTGCAAAGTTTCAACTTCGTATGTTTAACCATTTTTAAGGAATAAATTAATATGTGAAAAAACAAAAAGGCGGCTGTGCGAATAACTAAGGACTTCCGGACAATTTAAATATGATATTTAGATACTTGTATTACCCAGGAACAATGCCCTAAAATATTAGTAGGGAGTTCTAAAACACCCTGTATATTACCATCTATTTCAAAGGATAAAGTATTTGACCTTGAAGCAATGTCACTAAGTTATATGGAGTGTAGGACAGTCATGAAGGGTTCAAATCACACAAAAAGTTGCATTATATATACAGTACACTCTCGATTATGCGAGCCCCGGTTATCCGAGACTCCGGGTTATCCGAGGCAGCTTTAAGCTTATATATATGTTTTTATTTTCTTACTAAGCGTTTTATTGATGCGTAAAACAAGTGTATTTGTTTAAAATTCTATTATTTGCAACAAGAAAGGACTTTTATTGTCGTATTTATTGGTAAATACTATATCTGCTGGTTAAGTGGTCTTATCACAGCCCAACCTCAAAACATACGTAAACTCCATATTATCCGAGGTTCAAGGTTATCCGAGGTAGCCTTGGTCCCGAAGACCTCGGATAATCGGGAGTGAACTGTATTATAATCTTGTAGCTTTTCTCTCATTCACAAGGCTTATTTCATGCTCCTCCCCTTCCAACTCTATCTTGTTTATTCACTTCATCACGTTTATTTGCGACATTCGCCCTTTATTGCATTTTGACAGTCAATCTTGTTTTGGTGCCTCCCTTGTTCAGTTTATGACCAGTAAAAGTAAATTACGTTTTGAGTGATGATGTTCTTTGAGTACACCTCGTAATAAAAGAACAAGTCAAGAAATGGAAATGGGAAATGTTTGTGTATTGTTTTATTGTCATTTTGGTATGATTTTTAATGTTTTGAAAAAACTGATGGATTAATTTTTATGGTTACCAAAGAATATAGTTAAAAATTTAGCTCACATGTATTTATAAATTCGATTACTTTTTCAGCTGTAACCAATCACCATCTTTAGTAATCTAATACCATTGATTATAAAGAAAAGAAATAGATAGTCCAAGCAATGTTAAATTTTGAAGTCAAAACGTGTGATCATATGTTACAAAACTTAGCACATTCTGGTAGAGAATTTTGTATTAAAGAAATTAAAAACACCTTTTTTATTCTCTTTCTTTCACTTCCAATTTTGACGTTTTGAAAATAAAATCCCTTTGATAAATCTGCACCATATTTTAACCCCATAGAAAAAAAGTTCCATTTCAGGGATAAAAATCTTTAGCGTGGAATGACACTCCTGACGTAATCTCTAGTGACGAGTGTCAAACTAATTTTGCGAGTGCCCAATTTCTGGCTTCGAAACATCTGCAAGCATGAGCAGTCCCCTTTTAGTTATCAAGTTATCAATGCTAATACTAACCAACCATTAATAAATGCATTTAAATGTAATTCAGATGAGTTTTAGACATGTCTACAAGGCTTTAAGAATGACTTTTCTAGTGTTCATATAATTTTATGAACACACCATTCAAAGCAACATGCCAATAAGTGAGATTAGATTATAGTGGTGCAGTTGTTCAGTAGGAAACAAACAACATTAATTATTTAGGGTGCAGCCTTTTTAAAAAAATTACCTTTACAAATTTTTTAAAACAACAAGAATATTTATAAAACAGTATTGTTTCTTCAAAGCGTTTACATTCAAAGTCATGTTTACGATCAATAATAATTCAGCTTGCACATGTAACAGATACAAGTAATATAAATCAACATCTATTGTGTGACTGACAAAACAGCGACACATTATCAATACCAGGTTATCAGAGACGGTCAATTAGTCGTGGGCATTGTGTTACATATCTGCCAGCCACTGTCGAACATACGAGCAGACACATCTGATACACTCTCTGCACATACTTTCACCAGGCTGTGGGAGCGGGATATGATTATTGAATACAGCATTGTACTAAGTAATTGAATATCTGTGTGTTGGTTATCGACCTCTCTCCGTACCAGGCAGGGTTGTGCTATGAGTTACAGTTTGGTAGGCATGTATCAGACCACAAACAAACGTTTTTACAGCAATTGCACAGGAAATGTCATGAAATTTCTAAAAACAGTTGGACAAAAAATTTGAATGGGCTCTCTACTCACTGCTACAATCACTACACATATATTTCTGTAATATGTTAAAACAAAATCATGCCCCCACTGCAACGGACCTGCATGCTAAGAGAATTTGATATGCTTAAATAATATTTCAACCCAATTATAAGCGACTTATGACTATTTTCTACTTTCCATTATAATAATGTATGGGAAATGAGTATGAAGGTTTCAGGTTTTCTGAGACTGGTATGTAAAAATTGGGTGATATTAAAAATAAAAATAAATCAATTCCCAGTTGAACTCAAGTTATTCATATAAGCTACTAAGTTTTTCAATATATTGTAAGAAATGAGGAGAATATACAATTTTATTTATTTCTCAGAAAGTTAACATTGGAAAAGGAGTATGCAAATTTAATGCTACTGAAATGTACTGAAATGATTCTCATAAGGTTAACATTTAGAAATCGTGTTTACCACAAACAATACCTTGTTATCCAATGGACATAAAGTGAGGATTAAAATATCAAATTATTTTTATTGGACTCAGTGTGATATAACAAAAATTTGATTTTTTTATCTGAAAATCCCATCTTTTTTAGAGAAGGTGGTTTGTCCTTGATTACCCCCTCCACTGTTTTTCTCACTCATCCAAATTATTCCTACTTTACATACCTGTGCCAGATTTTTTTATGATCTGACCATTTTTACGAGAGTTATCAAGCTCACAGATACATGTATAAATAAATATATAGAAAGATTATATAGATATTTCAGGTACTGTGACACATTCCATGTTATTTTATATGAAACTAGTAGTTATACCCACTAAGCTTTATTTTATATTTGTTATCGCTCGCTGAAAGGATAACAAATAATTGGTTGAAATACACGCCATTTGTAATTTGTTATCTATATAAATTTCCAAATTGACTGGTGATTTAAATGATTTATCTGAACTAAGCATTTTAAGAAGAGGTTGGATAGGCGGGTGCTGCTAATAGAATGATGCGGCGAAGCTTGAAACTATATTGCTCCGCCGTATATAATGCACGAAATAGTGCCGTTTGCCGTGTGTTGAATGGCTAATTTTCATCACAAGTCAGCTGATCGCTAGCAATCCCTTCAAATCAGCGAGAACAGAAGCTCAAATTTACCTTGAATTTTCGCTTGACATGTTTTTTGGTATGCGAGAATTTGTCGTTGTTATTCATTACATAATTTCGAAAGCCGAATATTATAAATCTTAATTAAATTATCTACCGGACGTAGGAAACCGATTTTTGATAAATTTGATAAATGACGTAAAAAAAGCAATCAAAAGTTATTTTTTTCAATTTTACAAACAATGGCTAGTTTATGTGAAAATGTAACTCCTTCGTCCGGTAGAGTTTAAAAAGAGCTTTAATTTGACATATAAACTTTAGTTTTCCGACCAAAAATAAACGAGAAATCCCGCATACTAATTAGTTCTTATAGAGTATAAATCCAATATGGCCGCCAACTCCAACCTCCTCTTAAGAACACACCATTAAGGTTGCAAATAGTGGACAGCCCCAGATTGAAATGAGAAGATGAAACATTGTGCCGGAGAATTTTCCTTTTCCCCTCAAATGGTCTGAGCTGTTTACGATGTAATAACACATTCTAATTTTTCATTTTAGTCTTAAGAATACTAAAATTTCCTAGTTAATCTATTAATATATAAATTGTGTTTCTAACACACAGTTTGAATAAAAAGTATCCACTCTAGGTGTTTGAACTCAGAATTTTAATAACTTTCATTGCTGTCCCATAAAATCTGTCTGATGTATAACGGATGTAAACGACAATAAATACAGCAAAGGATGGACTCTAGACCTAACATGTGAATTTAGTATGTTTATAAATAGACCAAAAACTGAGAGAAAAATATGAAAAATGATGTACTGGCAAAAAAATGAGGAAACCTAATTCCTCAAAATGTTTTTCAATCACATTAAAGATTGTTAGCTGCTACTCTTTTAGCAGCTACAGGCGAAAATGTACGATATAAATAGTATATTTGTTTGAATTTGGCCTAAATCGCTTTTGCCTAGTGCGCATGCCCTCCTAAAATTTATAACTATTATAATCTCGATTCTATAATCATATAGCGGAATGATGGAATGGAATGTCAATGCTTTAAGATTCTAGTTTGATTACTTCGGGTGATCCGTGAACTGAGTAGCCTTTGTAGTATCTGAAAAATATATAATAAAAAGTAACTGTAATCGTTTTGTATAGTTATATCTATAGGCATATTAAATTTCTTTTTTTTGTCTCTTGAAAAAACAGACTTTCCATCCACAATTTTTAATCATTGCTCTAAAACTAAAAGGCTGCCATTTTGAATTTTTTCAATTTACCTTTAGTGCAGCTTTTTTAGGGAAAACGTTTTGAAAACCTTCATTAGTATGCATCTAGAGCCTATGAAGAATATTTTAGCGAAGTTTCATGGCCCAAAGCCTAGTATTGATTTAGAAAATAAGCTTTGAAAACTAAAAATGGCCGCCATCTTGAATTTTATAATATACCCTATTTTAGCCTTTTGAAAGAATATATTTTATAATCCTTTCTTAGTACGCATCTAGAGCCTATAAAGATTATTTGTGCCAAGTTTCATGGCCCAAAGTCTTGCAGTTTTTGAGAAACTGTGATCAGTGTCAGTCAGTCAACCGTTTTGGCTTATATATATATATATATATATATAGATAAACCATCTTTATATTAATAGACAAGCATTTTTTCCATAAGGTTTTTGTACTCCTTTTTTCTCAGCCTGTGTACAACGTAGCAAAAATCTAAGCACACCAATAGAATTGTATTTTCCTGTAGATGTGCAGAATCCCATTGAAATTTATTATTAGTCTTTTAGTAATGTAGAAATGTAGAAAATTCAATTTAAAATTTCAAAAAAAATAACATTAGCCTTATGAGTTGCTGTTTTGGTGATATTATGACAACCAAATGTAAACAAAGTTAGCATCGTATGTAGCTGTTATCACATGCTATTTTTTGTAGAGTAAAGATTTGATGTAGAAACATTAAGCCTCAGTTAATTGGGGCATGGAGTGAAAATATAGAATTTGATTGAAATCAGGACTACTTAGAGAAGATTAGGGATATCATACTCAAATGTGTTCCATTTTACATATATTTATGGGATAATAAAGTTTACTTGCTTAAATAAGATTAAGAGATAAAAATTTTCTGATAAGAAGGGAAGAAAAAAGTACATTAAGTTAAGTTTCTACCATCCAATGTACTAACTGACATGCAACCGGCAGGGCCGGCGACGGGGGGGGGGGGGGGGGGGGGCAAATGCACAGGGACCTGGACTCACAGGGGGCCTGGATCCACGCGAAATTAGTAAAAATGGGGCTCAGAATCGAGATGAGTAAAAAAAGGCGGGTTTCTCAATTGCACAGGGGCCCGAAAATCCTGTCACCGGGCTTGACAACCGGAGTATAAATGGACACATTATATTCAAATTTTGTTTTTATTGGTGGATAATGGGTAAAATATATATTACATTTTAGTGATAATAATAGGAAGAGAGGGAAAGAGGGAAAAAGTTCCAAATGGTAGGAAAGAAGGGAGGAGAGATGGTAAGAAGAGAATGAAGGAGAAAAGGAGGGAAAAGTGGAAAGAAGGTCGGAAGTAGAGATGAGGAATGAATGGAGGGAGGGAGAGAACTGTGGTAAGGGGTGTACAGGATAAACTGATTTGATGACTGAAGTTTTACTTTCCTCTGATTAAAGAATTATTCTTAAAAAAATAAACATGAAATCTTAATAAAATAGTCATTATCTTTATAAAATACTAATTACTAAAAACCATGCCATAAGCCAGAAATGAAGTAAAATAATTAGTCAAGGACCGAGTCTTTCTCTTTTGTTTTTGGGCCCCCAGTTTGGTTATATTATGTGTTTACATGAAAAATATGTACTATATGAAATGTATTTAGAAACGCATTAGTTTATGCGGGGATTATTTATAAAATAAGCTATCCCTATTTATCACTTTGTAAATTGGTCGAATTTTTGACCACTGGCGATCTCTAGTTATTAGAATTAGACTGTGCATAATGCAAGACTTTTAAAGGCAGTTGTGTAGACATTAGCATTGGAAAATAAAATCATTATTTGTTTCAAAGATTATTTGAGTTTTTGACAGGACTTTGCATTAATAAAATATTAATAGTATATTCAGAATGCTTTTTTATTTCCTATTCAATTTGAATAATTCATAATAGTAAATTTTCCTACTCAGAGAACAAAGATAAAAAACCAGAATCAATGGACCAGATTGTACAATCTTTTTATGTGGTAGGTGAGGTGTGAGTCGCAATGGATTGATTAGCTTCTGGTAGCTACTGGTAATTGTAAAGAAACAAATGTGGTCAACTGGAGCATTCGTCTCACACTAATTTGCTCGCCTACCAGTAAGACAGTTTTCCATTACATTAACATTTTCTCTACATTATCCATTTGATACACAGTCAACTTCTCAACAGCTTGTTTACCTTTGGATTTATGTCCAAGACAGACTTTATTGGCTGCCTCACAAGTTTACTTACTGGTTTTGCAGTTCTTCAACTTGTTATATCATTTTAACTTTTACATTTGGAATAACCTGTCCACTCTTATATTTATTTGACACCATAATAAAAAAAACTTTTTATGTTTACTTATTGAGAGGATTTTTATCTGTTTATATAACACCCATAGAAGGATATTGTTTTTATTTATATTTTAAAATTCATAACGGAAGAATGTTAACAAAGTTTCATCTTTCAAAGTAATATATTTTAAAATGTTCTTTATACTTAATGATATTTTTTGAGATTGAGCTGTAAATTTCACTCTGGAAACCTTCCAGGTAGATTTTTAGTTTTAAAAGTTTTAACTGAAAACAAATCAATATCTGAACATATTTTGCAAAAATGATTTGGAACTCGGAATAATAACTGTTGCTCACCACTGTTAAGCTTAAGTTTTGGAGGTCCAGTTTGATTTTACCACTGTTCATTAATGAAAAGGTATAATTAATTATCAGCCAAGTATTTATAAGGTAAACGAGACATCTGGACTGCAAGAGCTGCAATATTGTAATCACTAGGGAACTAACTTTCAATACAATTTGGACTCGTTATGGTCTGGAGTTTCAAAAGTTAGTTGATAGTTGAAACTGTTTGACCCAATTCCTTTGTCTTCGGGGAGCACTGAAGGCAAAATCTTAATCCTTCAGATGAATAATCTTGAGTATTAGTGATGCGCAGTTCGATTCTTTTCGGTGAATCGATTCATTCGAATCACTCAGTTCCAAAGAATCGAAAATTGAATCGATTCTTTTGATTCATTTGACTCACTATCCACTGCTTATAAAAACGTCGACTTTAATTGGTTTTATGGAATATAAAGTGGTTTTTAAATGTTTAATTGCAAGTAATTAATTTTTTTGGTGTATTCAAACTATTTCCAACCTAAAATTGATTGGTTTAGCTGCATTTTTAAACATTAAACCATATTGCTAGGTATAAAGTCAATGATTAAACTGTTTCCTGGCTCCTTTAACATTCTCTACCTGTCACGTGCTTCATCTCCTTTCTCCCTCCCTAACACCCCCTCACCCTTTTGCCCTTCCTCCCCTCCTTCGTTCCTCGCTCTGGCTCTACTTCCCTTTACTTTTGTAATCTGTATCCAATAACATCTTTATTATTATTAAGTTATTAAGAACGGAAGAAGGGCAATTGTTATTTTTTCTGTAGCTGGTTGCTATTTTTGTAATTATGCATAAAGTTAATAAAAGTTTGTAAGTTGATCGAAAACTAATTTTATAGTTTTCTTTTCCTTTAAATCAAACTGATTCTATTACATTGTTGTAGTTTACTTTGTTTCCTACTTTCCTACCCCTCACCCCTCTCAAAATACATCAATGCCCATTCCTTTGTCTTACAGGAAATTAGATACAAAACTCAATTGACTGACGCAAAGAATTATGAACAAAACCGGCGCGGGGTCGTCGTCTCCTCGTCTGCGGCATGTTTTCTAATTCGCGCCACGAATCGATTCTTTTGAAAAATGAATCATGAATCATTTGATTCACTCGATGAGTCGTTCAAATTGAACGATTCGTTCGCGAATCGCACAACACTATTGAGTATTCTTGAGGATAATCTTAGATTCTTCTTGCTAATCTTGTGATTCTTTTTTACTAAAATATCTTGAATGTATAATGAATATATCATGACTAAGTTGGAAATATATTTTTTTTTCTAAGTAGATTTATCTTGTCTCGTTTAATTGCCCGATTTCGTCATGCATAATGAACATGGAAGATCTTATTTTTTAGTAAGTCCATCTGCAAGTCATCCAAAAGTAAAGCATTATAGAATACCACAATAGTTCGACACTCAATACTTACTCTGGATACTTACTTTGGGCTTACACTATAAGATACTTACAACAGACAATTGAAGATCACAAAATTTCTTGTGAAGTGAAAATGATTGTAACCTATAATACAATGGAATTAACTAAGCAAATATTGCTGTGTTATCTTTTAACTTGATGGTTCTTTAAAAGTTTAGGCTATTTATATACACAAACTGCATTTTTAATTTTTAATGGTCATAATATTGATTAAAAAAGTTTCTCATACTACCTTTAGTTCAACGTTTTGATGCATCCACAACTTTTAAGTGTCAGACTATCGAGGTTCAACTCTAATTACTGCTATTATCTGTAATATTATTCTAAACAAATAAGTGTTTAAATTTATGTTACAAGGTTTTTAAGAAACTTTCTACCTTCGTTTTAAGTTGTTGTGAAAATTATAATTTTTATAAAATAAACGGAAAGTAATTTTTTTAGTACTCTTTTGGAATACTGTATTTGTATTTTTTAACTAGGCCTGTGCAGTTTTTAAATCTCCAAATATATATCATATTGTGCTAACAGACAACTGAAGTAGTTTTGAATAAAACTGGTGCCTTAATGTATACGTCTTTAATTATGACTGCATATTAAAATGTATTTTGGAAACAATATTTTGAAACCTGAAACTCTAAACCATGTCAGGCCATTTGCTTAAATTTTATTTGAACAACTCAGTGGTGCTTGTGTGCTGCATAGTTTATGCCGTTTTCAAACGATCCCTGGCAATCGACACCACATCAGAATATTGTGTTATCTCACTCTGCCTACCATAACTTTGAAACGGTGAACAAGTTACCTTATCAGGCTGTTGCTCCATCTTCCTACGTAATGTACTATGATTCAAATTAAATGAACTACCTTATTTTATAATCAGACATCTCCTTTTGGAATCTTTACAGCCCTTTTCTGGATTAACATTCTCAATAATTTTTTTTATCCAACATAAAAGACAATGAAAAATTCTTTGTATTTTGTTAAATAATTATTGTTTTTGAGTAGGATGACAATATAATAAGGACAAAACTTATTTTCATAAATATTGCTGCTTTTTTTTACTTTTCTTACATTTTATTATATTTATATCCTGACATGAGAAATCCCTTTTTCTAAAATATGTTTTCATTACATTTTAATTCTATTTAACTTTATAATGCAAATCATGAATGAAAAATATACACTTTTAAGTAATGACCTCAGTATTATAGTTTTTATGGTTTAGTAGAGAATATTTCACCTACTCCTATCTTGTTACAAAACTTTAATGTATGTTATTGCAGACTCTCTTTGCCTTTGTGGTGTAGTATGTTAATCCTTTCAAGTCAAAAGTTTGGATGATCGACTTTTAGTATAATTGATCATTAAGAGGTATCTAAAGCAAAATAGTTTTATCGATCACAGGTAAACGGAGGGAACAGTTGCATTTTTCATAGATGCAATAAAGACAAAGAAAAAACCAAAACTCTCTATTGGGTACTTGACGGATTTACGAATTGGGGTGTTACTTTGGGGAAGACAGCTTTGATTGACAATCGCGGGTATTGTTATTCATAATGATCGGCTAAGAAATGAGTTTTTCTAATGCCACTGCTTCTTTCATATACCAAAGTTTCTGGTAACCAAGCTTTGGAAATCAACGTTCTACTCTATGATGTCTCAAAAAAATTATCTCCTCACTCTTAATGAAGGAAGTTAGGTTTATTTGTATGAGTACAAAACCTTAAAAACCTTTGAGCCTTTATTTTGATTATAAATTACTTAAATACTTATTAAATTTTGGAATTTTTTGTATTTTTATTGTCAATAAACTACCAAAGTAGTGAAAACACTGAGAGCACTAACTGAGGTGGGTTTGCAGCAGCGGCAGAGCGGAAAAGATCTCGCAGCGAGAGGCGCAGATGAGGCTCCGCAGCCCGCCGCAGTTCACGCGGACGCCGAGCCGACGGTACCAGCGCCGGATAGTGGAGGGCGCGCAGGACAGTGAGTACTTCACTCAGACACGTTTGCTACTCCATGATCATTACTAATTTCTGTTCTGAAATTATCTCATTTTATTTTGAAAATGTTTGTGCTTCAGCATTTTTTAATGTTCCCAAATAACATAATATTGTAATAAGCTAACTAACCAGTAGCGACTAGTGAGTTTATGTACTGGGTGTTCACAGTTAAAAAGTATATACATGATACCAATGCATTATATTAGAGTTATTGTCTTAAATTAATCAGTATTTAAGTACGTTAAACGCTTAAAAGACTGCAGCGCCTGGAGTTCTTATGATCTTATACACAAATGTAATGCTTAAAGTATTAATATAATAAGGCACTAGCCTACCTTTGACGATAATGAATTGTATTTTGCTATTACTGTACATTAAAACGTTCATAAACCAAAATTGAACATTAGATAATTCTTCATTATTTTTTATCATATGTAATTTTTGTTTTATTCTTATATATAAAAATAATCATATTTTATTTTAAAGACAATTCAAAGTAAACATATAATTAAGGCTTATTGTTAATGTTGAACGTTGTGAATGTTGTGCAAAGCTGGTCTGAGGTCCATTTTATTGTAAATTAATGTTATAAATCTAATATTGTGTAAAATAATTTTTAAATACTGAGGACATTTCTAATCAATTTAGTATTAATAACATTGTATAAACAGCTCTTTTTGTTGTAGCACCAAAAGTGGAGGAAACTGTAAACAATGAAAATATCCCGCCCCAAGAGATGAAGACCATCTCAATCCCTCAGCCTGTCAACTCGTGAGTAGTATCTCAATTCATAGTTCTAATTTCACTCTCCCGCATTGCCTCATGTTGTGCTTGAATATTCTTAGTTTTACTTCAATCTCAATCTTCCATCTTCTTGTGGTATGATATTTTAATGGAAGAAGTAAAGGTAAGGGTTATTTCTAAACACATTAATTGTCGCTGTTTACAAATAAATTATATTTTTCTAATTCATAAAAATATTATATTCTCTTCAGTATTTTAATACAGAATATTAACGCAACAGAACTTTAAATCTTACACTTTTAACTTTTTAAGATTATTTTAAATCAACTTATTTTCAAGTGTGCATTATTGGGGAATTTAAACACCCACTAAAACAATGAAACGTTTTTAAAATTTTTCCTGATCACTTGGGAAAATCAACTTTTTTGTTTATTCTTATAAAATAATCCATTTAATTTCATCAAAAATAAATCCTCTTCCACCACCTTACTGTGACCTGTGTGTGCAGTGTGAGCAGTCTGTACCGGGGCAGCAGCGCGGGGGCGGGGGTGGGGGCGCGCTGCGACTCGCCCCGCAGCACCCGCAGTGCCCCGTGGTCGGCGCCCCACGCCCGGGGCCTCTACACCGGCAGCTCGCCGCGATCCCTGCGCTCGGCCGGCCATGTGCACTCCCGTGCCCTCGCTGCGCGCCGCTCCTCCTCTGTCGACAGCCACAGCAGCAACGACTCCCGCTCCTGCAAGAAGTGAGTCATACTCATGTATTTGGACGTGTAAAGCATAATAAGTATAAAATTAATGTTAGGAAGGAATTATTTATCGAACTGTTCAATTTAACTAAATTTCAAAATGTTGAGATGCAGGCAGAGGTAATTTTTGTTTGGTGTTAAGACCATCAGTGCCTGGTGGACTGAGCCTTGCTCGGTATTATTTCATGTTTACCAGTTCATTCAATTACTATAAAATATTTCAGTGTCATAAAATTTATGAATAGAAACCCTTTTTATTGCTCCATGAACTCTTCAATCCTCTCGCTGTAATTTTCCTTTATGGCTGTAGATTCCAAATAGCTGTTATGATTATTTCATTTGTTTACACTTTCCTTGTTTATTTCGTTGCTATCATGGCAACTCATATGGCCAGTGTTAAAGTTTTACTACTTTAAAATTAGTTTTATCATGTTATTAGATTTACTCTGGCCAAGTAACCATGTTTTTGAGTCATAACTCACTTATTTCCAGACTTTGAAAGAAATCCTTGGAGCCGTTTTTGAGATAATTGAGCAAGCAAACAAACACGCAAGATATCATTGCTCGTATAAGAGTATAGGATTTTATTTGTTTTTTATTTTTCAAGATAAAGCTGAGAAGATACTCTAAGACTCATTTATAAATCTTTTACTTCTTAATCAACACTCTCATGAAGTACTTAGCAGTAACATCTTTATCCCAGGACCACTGCATCCCGACAGTCTGAACTATAATGCTTGAGTCATTTTGATGGGGTAGTTTGTTTTAGCATTTGTAGTAGAAGCCACATTGGATTAATGTTCACCTGTGATCTGTCCGCAGACACAGGCACCACCGCAGCAGACGCAGCTCGGACAACGAGAGCGAGCTGTCTCGCTGCAGCGGCGGCGGCAAGTCCCGCAGACACCGGCACCGCAGCCGCCGAGCCTCGGGCGGCGAGGACTCCGCCACTCGGCACGGCAGCCGCGGCTCCCGCCACAGGTACACTCATCAAAATAATCAAATATGGAAAAAATTAGTTTATCAATAAAGGCATTCTCTGTTTGAAATTCATTGTTGGTGGTGGTGCATTTATGTTTTGATGCTGATTTTTGTGGACATTTGCCATGACTTATTAGTAAAAATGTTTCATGACATGGAATCTATAGCTTGACATCTAGGATGTGGAATCTGGAGCTATCTTTAGGTGGATTAGAACCTAGAACATAAGATGATTTTTAACATTAAGTCAGGAGGACCTGGACAATAAACGTACCTGAAACATGCTTTCAAAAACACTAATACTGAAAACAAAATGCTATGAGAGATACCATCATCCAAGTAAGTAGAAAATTTACTGGTGGCAATATATAGTTCATTTATTATTAAGCTAGCTCATTTGTAGATATTTTTTATTTATAATGCCTGATTTCCCTGATATAAAGTTTGATAAACAGGTATGAGCTAGTGGACTCAGAGAGCCAATGGAAGGAAGTGCAGAGGCGACAAGCAGAGGGCAGCTCGGGCATACAACAGGCCACAGTCGTCAGCAACAAGGAGTCTCAAAACATAAACAGGTAAATCTCAAGAACATGTAAATCTAAAAGTCAAGAAGTGTTAAATTTTTTTGTTGCTTAAGATTTGACGATCTGAAATAAAAATCTTTTGGTAATTCACTAGAAGGAAGTGACAATAATTTGCATTTACACTGTCATTAACTTATCAACCCTTCTTACCCAGGGCGTGAGACCTGTCATTGGAAGAAATTCAATCTTTGCCTTTTGAAAGAGTTATCAGGATTGGGTGTAAAATTAAATTAATCTTATAGGGAAGGCTGAGCTTAGGCCAAGTTATGTAAAAATTACAGGTAATTAGTTTCTAAAAAAATATTTGATTTAGTTGATTTTTAAAATATTTGCTGGATTTTATGTGAAAGTTTCTACACACATAAAGGTGTAACTATGACTGGTGTGACTGTGAATGTTTGGGTTTATACTGAAAATCAATAATTAATATTTTACACTCGGATTTAAACCTCATGAGACATGATAATATAGTAAGTACAGTACTGTAACTTATGATTTTATCCACAGGCGTAGCGGATACATGAACAGTGGAATGGAGACTGAGAGTGAACACTCGTACCATCATCGGCGGAAACATCGGAAACACAGGTATGGAAGTGACTGCAAATACTCTTGATTGTCATAAAATTCTAACCAATATCATAAACATAATCTTTTTACCCCTTCCTACACCTCTTTAAAATAAAACTTATCCTAAAATAAAAATAAGAAACTGTTATTTTAAGCATTTCTAAGTTTAACTTGTCTGTTAGATCTCGATCACGCTCACCATCGGAAGGCAAGTCGCGGCTTCCCGATGAGCTGAAGCAGCACCTGGAGTTCCGGCTGGTAGAGACGGAGGGGATGTCGGAGTCGCAGCTGCGGGAGATCCCGTACAAGGTCGTGGAGACCAACACCGCGGCCAAGGCCGTGAGGGTGCGCCTGTCGCCCACCCGCCGGGCCCACTCCACCCGCAGGGGCAAGAGGTGAGTGCACACTACCGGAGAGAGTTACGACAATGTGTCTCCTTGTCTCTGAGCCGATAGTTATAGATTGCTATAGTAGGTAGCTAAAATATACAATGTCAAGTATTTTCTGAAAGTTATGATTCAGTTAAAATCCAAACAGAAATTGATTTTGTATTTTTTTAGACATTTTTTCAGAAGATTTATTTACATTTTTTGTTTGACTGTTTTATTTTTCTTACTAAAATAAATTCGACTATAGATACTATGATTTGAAACTGACACATTTATCGGCCTACTAGTGTCCCCCCCCCCACCCCAAATCGGACTCATTAAGCTGGCACCATTTGGAACTGAGAAGAAAATAGTCAATTGAAAATGGAATTTGCATTTTAGTCAGGTTAAAACAGCTATTCTTGATTCTGCTCTTTAAGCCTTAAATTGTTGTATTTTCTGCTGTCTCATTTCAACTTTTGGCCATTTACATTGAATCTTTGGTCGCACAAAGGGTATAGCCAGAGAGGATTTTAAGGATGAGAATAGGCCTAGTGCGATTTGGATTCCTGAACATATATTCACATATCCCTGAATATCTTCTAGCTTAAATGGCCAAAATTATTCATTGGCATTTTTGTACCTCACATCAAATTTGTGAACATTTTCGGCACAGTTCCGTGAAGGAGGATCCTCCCAACACAGGAGACAGCCCACCACCCCCGTACTCCGAGAGCCCCGCCCTCGCTGACATCCTCAACAAGAACACCCCCGCCCCCGCCCCCGCCACTGCCACACCCCCGCCCGGCGCCGCTCCCCAGCTGCCCAGGTATGATGACAACCAGCCGTCCGGGTTCTTTATTTGACCCGAGGCCCCTGCATGAATCTCTGTCATTTACATTTTTCATTGGGTTATTTTGTGTACACAATTTTAGTGTTATAGGAGAGCAAATTAAAATCCTGTAAAATGTTTTGTGAGCATTATAATATGTGTCTGTTGTAACTATGAAATAACTAAACTCTCAATTTATAGATTGAAATAAAATAATACCCATGAGAAATCGTTGAGAATCCTCTCATTACTCAAATCAAAACATATTTATTTATTTATCAGCGGTAAAACCATTTAATATCCATATTGCATATTGGTCTATAAAAATATGTATATTATTGTTCTATTTTGGAAAAAGTAGTATAATCAGTTTTCATATTGTATAAATTGTATTTAGGTGTTGAATTTATAAACAATATGTACATAATCTATGATGTTTAGTTTTACTCTTGTGAAAAAATAACACTCATGTTATAAATCGGCCCGTTGTCAAATAAATCTGCCCTCATAAATTCCAATCCCAATATATTAAACTGAAGCTTCGCTCTAATCTTAAAGACCCCATTTGATCACAATTTTCTGTTTTCTCAATTGGTTTTAAAAAGATTAACAAAGTAGATTAACAAGGATTTTAAGTTAAGATTTTTGAATTGTGTTGTGGCAATAAAATAAAATCTCATTTGTTCCAAGCCAGTGGCAAGATGGTTTAGTGAAATAATTTTGTAAATCATACACTGCTAACAGTAGTGTTTAATGTTTAAATCTTAATGAACACGAATGATGTGCTAATTTTATATGTGCCAATTTGTCTGCATGGTTTTGTGTGTATGTTTTTGTAGAGCATGTTCCAAATGTATCATTATAATAAAACAGTTGTATATTCAAGTTTTATTATGTAAATCAAATGTGCATGTAAAATGCTTTATTTATTTATATTAAATGTTTGTATTTGCATGTATTTTTTTGTGTGTAGTGTTATATTTTCCTCCTTCTTTCTTCAATTTTTTAATACCTATTTCAAATTATATAAAAATGAATACTGTGACTTAAAATAAGAATTTTTGATATAGATTTAAGGTGTTTCTTGTGCCTTTCACCAATTATGATTGTACAAACTTTAGTGATTTATATGAGTCTAGGGTGAATTGCACTCAATATGACAATCAAGGTACTACTAGACTTTTTGTTCTAATCACATGATACTAATGGCACAGAGTGTGAAATATTAGGGGTGAAGGTTAGACCTCAGATACTGGCAAACTCAAAGATGTTACTTCAGTGGTTCATCACTGCTTTTGGAGCATTGATTGATCTGTATCAAGTAGAATGAGTGATTAGTGTGTAAGTTAGTACTATTCTACTACTGCATCACTGGAAAATTCCAATTTAATGTATGTTGGTGTTCAAGTAGCATGCAACTAACAGGAATAAGCAAGTTGCCTAAAACCTCCTAGTTGCATCAATGTGAAACCCTCAAGAATATTATCGATGAAACTTGGTTTGTGGCAGAGGAGACCCCTAAAAAACAAAATATTATTATAGTTTTCAACCTTTTACATTGATCCGTGAAGTCTTTTGAATGATTCCAGTGGTAGATTTTTAATCAATATTTTTATGTTTGAGATTCAAATTGTTAATCTTTTCTTAGATTTGAATGTAAAAGCTTAAGAAAATGATTCTATTTTCCTTCTCTCAAATTAATTACCGTACACCAAAATGTAGTAGTATCAATATTAAATTCAAGATGCCTTACCCTTTCTTAGCAGAGGATAGGTAGACTAAATTGCATTTTATACTTCTAAAATAAAACTTTTGACTCCAACGATTCTTGCCTTTGCTCTGTGTGATATTTGTTTGTACATCTGTTTATTTACAACCATCCCAAAGATTTGTGCACATGACCAAAACAGCATTGATAGGCAACGAGAGGATTACTTTTTAAAAACCATTAGTTAAAAAAGTCAGTAAATAGACTAAATTAAAGGGACAGCAGTACTTATTTGCTTTTGACATGGAAAGTAAACCAACTGTGTATTAGCTCTTAAAACATCTGCATATATGTTCAATTAACAGTCAATAATAATGAAAACTACTTATTTCTCATCTTTATTAGTAGTAGTTCTCGCAATCTCTCACAAACTTTAGGCCAGTTGTACACTATTTGAGTCTTCTTTAAGGTTAACATGTGCCCCTGTAAGCCAAGGGGCACATCTCAAGAGATTTTTTGAACATACGTTTTCGTCATACAATGGATTCAGCTATCAAATATCAGTTTGATTAGTTCCGTAATTAAGGTGTGATTGAGGAATGTACAAATAATGAAACGAACTCACGAAATGTCTGATATATAATTACGATTTGTATAACATGATTTCTTCTAGTTGTTTTAAAACAATATATAAAGTTATATATTGGAGTTAGATACATCAGGAGTTAAAAAAAAAAATCCTGAGTATTGTTTATAATTATTGAACATGCAATATTTTTACAATATTGCATCACAAAATTACATAATTTGAAGATATAATGCAAAATGTTTTAAAACAGTACTGTTAATAAAATACAAAAACTTAAAAAACTAGTTATATATTGAAAAACAGAAATCTCTTTATCACAGACAAGTGCTGGTAAGCCCAAAATAAATTTAATAGTTGACTCCACTTGTATTAATGACACAATTACAAGTTTCTGCATTTGTTCAAACCTCTACAACTTCCAACCTTCAATAAGAGTTTTACTAAGAGCCAAGCATTCAAAATACTTTCTTGCACTTTTTGACAGTTTTTATGTGTGTGTTAAGGATGGTAAAGGATAGTAAAAGACGAAATTAGAATATTTTTTACAAACACTATCTGATTGAGATAATCTGTTTAAAAATCATATTTGAAACATTTCTTCTTCTTACAAATTATACATTGAGTGTGTGTGGTTGTCTTAAAAGTTTCTAGTCTTCTGCCTCTCTGTCCCTCCCTGGACTCGTCCATTGTTTCTGAAACTGGACAAGGTAAGCATGAGTATTAATTAAGGAATTTCCGATTGTTAAATAAGTTCACTAACTTTACTATTAAATAGCTAAAGCTTTGCTGTTAATTTTCTTGGAGCATGTAGGAGTTCTTGTATCAAATTACACAGGAATATAATCTAGGACTTTCTCTGTCACATTTATATAGAATCCCTATACGGCTGTACTCTTTTAGTGTTAAAATCAGAAAAGGTGTAAATCTCTTGTTACAACATGACGTAAAACAATGTTTTGTTAGTTTATAATTTTTTCAATGTAATCTGTCTACAGAACGTTTAATCAATTTGCATTTATTACACAATATATAAAGTTTTTTTATTAATTTTCAATTTTTATCAATGTAATTTGTTTACTTAAATTCTTTCAATCAGCTTCCATTTAGAGCTGCTTCATCTTCAGTCAGCTATCTAGGCACTGAGTATTAATACCTGACCTCTGGACCAGCTAATAGTAAATTTAATAGGGGTGGGCGAGTAGTGGATTTTAAATTCGAGTCGGGTCAAGTATTAAGCCAACTACTTGAGTATCGGGTCGAGTCGAGTAGTTGTTTGTGAAAAGTAATGTAAAGTTAATTTTTTTAAAAGTAATTATTAGGTCTTCGAATTACAATTAATTAAAACTAATTAATGTTTTATGTAAACCAATTAATTCCACAATTTTCTTCTCATTTTTACAAATCAAATGAAGCAGAAATGAAGGCTGAGTATTATTCAAAAGATAAACTATGAATACAGATTTGAAGTTGTAAAATGCAAGATCAGAGCTAAATATAGCTGTAAGTTTTCAATTTCTGAATTCTGTGAGATGGTATTTCTAGATACTGTTGAAATCCATTCTTCTATGAGTTAATGAAATACTGTTGAGGTTATTGTTACGAAAAACTCATGGACGGCTGGGAAAAACGATAGCATGTATCTGTCGATCGTGGATAAACGGCAGATGTAGCTCTTTGAAGCTTGCGATCCGCCATGAAATACGATCGCGCGTATTTGCCAATCTCCGATGATCGGCAAACGTAGCCTTGCTATAATCACGGTCCGCCGTGAAAAATGACCGCGTGTATTTGCCGATCGTAAATAAACGAAATGCAACTAAACGAAACTAGCGATCGGCCGTAAAAAATGGTCGCGCGTATTTGTCGGCCACAAATGAACAGAAAATGCTGCTTATTTGTGAAACTAGCGAGCGACCACGATAAAGAATTTGTCGATTGAGGATAAACGGCAGATGTGGCTTTGCGTAACTCGCGATCGGTTGTAAAATTCAATTGCACACAAGTAATCGCACGTAATTTTGATCGCACATAAACGGCGGGGGGAAACTAACTACCCAACTCGTTTTTTCGGGTAGTAGGAGCTACCCGACTCGTGCTCGAGTTGTTGTAAAATTTCGGGTAATTACCCGACCTTCGGGTACTCGCCCACCCCTAAAATTTAAGCTACATTATATCCTGTCCTAGAGATTTTTAAGGGAAATTTTCTTTCCTATCAGTCACAACTTATCCTCCAAAACATTTTTTTATCCCCCAGAGGGCTTAAAAATTAAGTAACGGGTGAAAATATCTTTAATAGAATCATGGAATAGCTGGTCCAGAGGTCATTCTGGCAAAAACATTGTGTAATTTGAACTATATTTTGACCAGCTGCTACACTTTTTTAAATCAACCAAACCTAAAACTTCGGTAGCAAATTAATCCATTTGAATTTGTTCATTTTGTGACTTAAAATTCAAATGAAGGACATGAATAACACCATTTAATCAATCAATCACAATTCTTTACAGTATTTACAATTTCGTGAAGAAATGCAATGGCATCACAATACGAAAAAATTTTAGTTCACTATTATTGCTTTACAAATTTGGTGTCAGGTAGAAGAATTTGTCCAATGAGTACAGAGGTTATTCCACTAGCCAGTCCTGGAGTTTCTTCTTGAGTACTTGTGTGTCTAGATTTCTAGATTTAGTTCTTTAATATAAACCCCAAGAAGCCAAGTGCTCCAAACACACTCCTCAGTGCTAGTGATGTTCTTATGTTTTAATAATTTTTTTTTTCTGAAGAAGAAGAAAAGCTGTGGATTTGTACATGAAGTTTTTAAAACTTAATAAAATCATGGAGAATCTAAAAAAATGGAAAGAATAATTAACACTTAAATAATAACTTTAAAATATTTAACTTAAATATTTATTCCGTTTGTCTCAAAAATGTCAAATATACTTATCATTTTTATAAAAAGCAGACTCTTGTCAAGACAGTGAAGAATTTGTTTGCCATTGACAGTATATAGCATTATACAGAAACTCATATGAAACCATCTTACAAATTAGAAACTGGGTTTCCAAAAATAAATCACAGTTTTCATTAGTAGCTTAATCTTATATCTGTAAACAAATGCTTAACTAAAACAAAGTTAGACACAATAACATATTTTATTGATCATTTGATTATCTCTGAAATGTATACACCCATACATTTATATACCTATACGCACGTTTATTGTTCAGAAAAACAATTGGTATCAAAAGTATTTTTATCTACGACCATCACAATAATCACCAATAACGATGCTACAGCTAATGGCATAATGAGGTCCATTATTAAACCAAAATACAAACCCGTTGCATAAAGTTAACATTATGCAACTGGTGTCACTTTATGATACAGGTTCTAGACCAATGGGAGCGCAGCATTTGACGTCAGTAGTGTCATAATATGTCAACGCAATTCGCACATCAGATGATTGTTGCATTACGATTCATGTTTGAGTTGACTTTTCTCATCAGCTGATTGTTCCACAACGATTCATGGTTAAGTCTGCTTATGTGCCTAACCTCAAATTTGAGTTGACCTACTCCATCATTAGTAAAAGTCATGAGTTTTGGGTCTGGGGAAATTTCATGGTATATTGTGGATCGTAGATAAAGTAGTGTATGCAACGATTGTATTATGCCTTTAAGTCACTTGTGAGATATTTAGAACACTTGCTTCGCTCGTGTTCTAACTTACATCTCACTCATGGCTTAAAGACATTCATAATACAATCGTTGCATAAATTACTATTTTAGAGGCCTCTTTTTACCTTGGATTTGTCTCCTTACATGGGCCTCAGGCCTGTGGGGTGGCAAACATTGTTTTATTTTTATTTATTCTTTCTTGGGTACAGTACTTTATTTGATAAATAAAATTCTAATGAAAAAACTTTAATCATCCAGAGGTTATTAAAGTGAGGAAAAAGTGCCCAGTGTGCTACATAACTAAATCAACAATCAAAAGCTATTATGATGTTACCCGATAATTGTATATAAAGCAAACATAACTTGATTGTCAGTACCAACCACTGTATCACTACATCAGTACTTCTAAGAAGCCAGCGTCATCTAGGTCTTAAATTAAGGCCCAATTTAAAAGGAATATAAATTAATTCATGTTATGATTAATTTTTTTCTGATTCAAGCCTGAATTTGAGTCTGGTATATGATTGCATTTCAGAACAGGTATTAACTTCATTGCACTGATACCCAAGACAAGTGAGGCCATCTAAAACCCAATATGAGCATTGGCAAAAGACATTTTTATAGTATATTGCAAATCTGGTTCATAGAAGACTTGAAAAAACTTATTCGACAGTGCACAATAATTAAATTACACCTTTTATTCTTGGAATTTGATCAATTTCTATACTTAGTAAACACAAGATAAAAAAGAATGTGCTTTATATAGCATCAGGGATTGAACTTAAATTTTGGGACTTAAATTAGCCTTTTCAAACTGTTAGGGTTAGGCCCCCCAAAATTTAGAGTAGGAGCATTCTAATTTATTCACCCAACTAACTTGTCAGTAAGATCATAGAAAACATATCTCTATCAAATTTAAGGAAATTGAATGTTAAATGTGGCCGCTATGGTGCAAAATCCCCTTTAAAAACAATGTTTTTGTTTATTAAATTCACTGATGGATTGGTTTTTTGTGCTATAATTTTTGGAGAGTACTAAACATATTTCATATTTATTTTCTTCAATTTCAATATATTCAAATTACATTTTGGACTGGAATTTTTAGAACCAAAAACACCATATTTGGGTCATTTACTTACACAAAGAAGGGTTGTTGGGGTGCTCAATTTTTTTTTTAACAGTGGCAAGCGAATTGGTTGGGAAAACTTAGCAAAGGTGGTTTGATTGAATAACTCAACCAATGTGAACCGTCCTAAAGTGATGATGAGTAAAATACAGAGGTCCTTAACTAATAAAGTAGTTTTGAAAGTAAATATTTAAATAACTCTAATACTAAAATTTTCTCCTCTTCATAATTGTTAATGACCATTTGCACACAATTAGAAAGCAATCGGAAATTTCTTCAATTAATTTGCTTCCTGCCTAGTTACTAGTGGTCATGTTGACATATTCACAACAATTTTGAGATATATAATGAATAAAGCAGAGAAACCTGTAAATCAGTAATTAATTATTGATTGGTTAAAAAATATCGTTTTACCAATAAAAGAGTCTGACTTTGAAAGATCAAAATTTTTTGAAATTGAATCTAATTAATTCACTCAAAAGATACTATAGTCACGGACACCAAATAGGACTGGTAAGTTAGTGTGCTGCTGGTGAAATTATTGTTTATTATTTGTTTGGGTAGTTAATGAACTATATGATCATATGTTCAAGTCAACACAAATTTACACGTAATAGGCCCTGAAAAACATAAGCAAAGTTTTGACAGTTGAACAAAAAATTTTCAGTTGGTCATATCAGCTGAGGTTTAGCAGACGATTTCATGTTTTCCAGTTTTGCTGGCCGCCTGTGACTGTAGGGAAGATTTATTTGCAGTTACTCTCTCTACAATATTTTAGTTTATTGGCATACTTACCACCAACTATGGAATTAGTTATTTATGAATGGTGTTTAGGATGGTAAACATCTGCACCCTGAATTCACATTGCATTTGCCTGTCAGCACTATAGCATGGTTTTAGTTAGGAATTCTTCCATAATACTGTCCTGTTGCAAGTTTGTAATGCATGTAGTTTCAATCTTTATTTTCTTTGTAGTTAAAGTTGTACTATTGCTATGCTATGTGAGGTCCTAGACATAATAATCATTTTTGTCTTTTCCAGCCTTAAAGCCCTTACTTACAAATTATTATTACTCTGTCTCATTTTCCTTTTTATGATATGTTAATGTAAATGAGTTTTAAGACAATCATCAACCAAATAAAACTTTTTGTCTGTAGCATGTTGATTTTCTTTTAGTTCTTTCTTAGTATCTAATGAACTGTTTTTTTAATGAAAGTTTTATCCTATTCATGGATGATGATCACTAAATCATTTTCAAAGATTGAGGGAATTGTGAACACAGCAAACAGCTATTTAAAACTTGTATGTTGTTACGTTATGCAAAAAAAATCTGCGCTTGCGCTAGGTACTTGACCTATTGTTAGGATATATTAAAGCTGTAATGACCAGTTGGTAAAATATCGCCCTTAAGACAAAGCAAAAAGAAAAATAATCTCCTTTAATCTTCAAACCACTTGCCCGTGACTCGCAGGTTGAGCCACGGCCAGCCCCGCCAGCTGCCCAGTAGCGCTACTACGCGGTCGCTCTGCTCCGCCCTGTACGGCAGCCCCGCCTCCCTGCTGGGGAACAACCCCCACCTGCCCCCGTCCGGGGCGGGGCACAGCGCCAGCCCCCACCGCCGTGACTCCGTCGACAACTCCGCCTGGTTAGCATTCATGTTGGAATTTGGTTTTTAATTTGTCTTTGAAAGTTATCTTTAACTTTTGTTTAAATCTGAAGCATCAGACTCACAAGAGATCTGATGATATCAGTGAAGCCTGTGTTTTTTAGAACTGTGTAAACCTTAACTGGCTTGTAAGTATAGAGTATATGGTGGTTCTTTAAATGCAACAAAGATTTTTGTAGAAATAAAACTTACATAAAAACATCTAAAGCAAAAAATAACAATTCCAAAAACCATAACATGGGTCCCCTAAAAACATGGTGTGATGGAAGCCCTAAAGTGATTTGGAGAACAGCCACCATAGAGCACATCATGAGATTTCAAGTTTAATTTGACACTAAGATAAAGGTTTCATGACGTTTATGTAACCTGTAGTTCTTAATATAGCGATATCAGCTCTCTTTATATGAGACTGATGTATTAATCAGAGCAAATTCTTTTAGTTTTTCAAGACATCCAAAAACATTAAATTTGTAACAATAAAAGGGAGTAAAGCTGATTTAAAAAAAGATTGTTAGGTCATGTGAAAGCATCAGTATGCCAAGAAGTTTGCATCTTTAAGAGCCCTGAACTCGTTAAGTGGTATAATTAAAGAACCAAGGTAATTTGATTATTCATTACAGGCACAGTGAAATTTTAATTTACAACTTCATAAGCACGTACAATTTTGTATAATTTAAGGTTTCTCAAAGGGGCAACAAGCTGAATCATATTTGGGGGTAAACACTGAATCATATTTGGCCTTAATATATAAAAAAGACATGAATGTTCGGCAAAGACTTTCCATTACAAATTGGTCTATTAATTTATTCTAACCAGATTGGTTTATAGATGATACTGTTTTACTTATTCAGAATATTTTGATCTATAGTACAGTCAGGTAAATAAAAGCAAGACACAAAAAGCAGTCATATAATTCTGACATGTAAAAACATTAATGATTTGTAACTGTTTTCGCAGGTTGGGTAAAGAGTACAACAACAGTCCTGGAAAGAATTCCAGCAGTTCGCTGATTGGAATTTCAGAAAGAAGGAAAAATGAACTCCTGCCTCGACCATTCCCGTTTAACTCCATGCGATCCCAAAATTCATACAGGTATCTGAAACAAAATATGTGTATGTCATACTACCAAATTTTCTAATATGATATAGTAGCTTTAGTACCTGCTTTGTCAGTGGCATTTTTAATATTAACTGAGAGCTCTAACCAGTAAATGGTCTTCTGAGATTTGACCATTAAGATTAGTTATTCTATGGCTACTCTTATAATTTTATAGAACCCCATACAGGCTTAGTTTTTCTCTGCTGATATGTTTGCCTAAGTATTTCAGTTATATCTCATGCAACTTTAAAATTATAAAATTTTGACTAAGGTTTCGATGAATCTTCAATGGGTGACTCCACTTTTTCCCCATTTTAAGTGAGTATGACTGAGTCTAAACAACAGAGAAAAAATATTTCTTATTTCTCTTTGGTCTAAATATAGTCCAAGTAAGTATTTTGCAAAGACAATTATCAACATATTAACTATTATCAATTATTAACCTTTTAAGGTCGGATTAGATATTTGCCGCTATTCCGTAGTGATCGTACGGCCAGCTTCACAGGCCGCCACCATTAGCGTGCGGAAGTCGGATTTTGTTTCACAGCAGTCGTCATATGCGATCGGGCAAAGTGCTGGAAACATGTGTTTTTGGTTGTTTTTCAAAATTTTGCATGATGCCTGTAGAATGTTGCTACCTAATGAGGAGTTATTAAACTAAATGTTCAGCAGGCTTGCAGCATTGAATCGTAAAAATCCCCTACAATAACATTGCAGGTTTTCAATTAAAACAATCCTGAGCTGCCGGGCATGAAAAAAATTCAGAGCTGACAGGAGTGAGCCACCATGATGAATGCCGAGCTAACGAGAAGTGGGGTTGGCCAGTAGAGCTGGTCAACTGACCGTTGGAACCAAACCATAGAAAATTCAATTCCAACTGGCAACTGGCTGCGTTGTGACCACTCCTGCTTGCCTCACGATCGCAAAGGGTTAAAAGTGTTCTCTCTGTTTGGCAGTTCCAACCACGGGAAGCAGTGGACGAGCCCGGAGGTGCGCGGGACCGTCGGCCTGCCTTGGCCCACGATTGTCGACGGCCTGTACAACCACTCGTCCTCGCCCACGCCGCACTCCTCCTTCTCCAACCTGCCCGACAACCTGGGCCGCCACCCGAGCCCGCCCAACCTCAACTCCAGCCACGAGTTCCTGCAGCACGTCCACGCCGCCACCAGCTACATCAACTACGGTACACCGCTGCACCGGCCCCACCAGGTAACACAACACTCCTCCTTCTCCAACCTACCCGACAACCTCGGCCACTACCCGAGCCCGCCCAACCTCAACTTCAGCCACGAGTTCCTGCAGCACATTCATGCCGTCACCAGCTACATCAACTACGGCACACCGCTGCACTGGCCCCACCAGGTAACACAACACTCCTCCTTCTCCAACCTACTGGACAACCTCGGCCGCTACCCGAGCCCGCCCAACCTCAACTCCAGCCACGAGTTCCTGCAGCACGTCCACGCCGCCACCAGCTACATCAACTACGGCACACCGCTGCACTGGCCCCACCAGGTAACACAACACTCCTCCTTCTCCAACCTACCGGACAACCTCGGCCACTACCCGAGTTCGCCCAATCTCAACTCCAGCCACGAGTTCCTGCAGCACGTCCACACCGCCACCAGCTACATCAACTACGGCACACCGCTGCACTGGCCCCACCAGGTAACACAACACTCCTCCTTCTCCAACCTACCGAAAACCTCGACCACTACCCGAGTTCGCCCAATCTCAACTCCAGCCACGAGTTCCTGCAGCACGTCCACACCGCCACCAGCTACATCAACTACGGCACACCGCTGCACCGGCCCCACCAGGTAACATAACAGTGTGGCATAGGTGATCGCTCACAACACTTCTCTTTACCAAGTACAGAAGACTTACTTTTATCTGGACAACTTTTAACCAAACATCTGCTTGACCGTACTGCACTCCACGGAAGTGACACCTTTTTAACCGTATGATTTTTATCAAAACATTAGGTTAACCGAACGTGATCAGCAGGAAATGTACGTGTGTAATGGACTGAATCCACGACTCTTGTGGGAATGATTTGAGACCAGTAATCACGATTCTGATTCAGAGTATTGGGTTATATAGTATGCATTAGAGTTATAATTTAACTCGTTTTAGGGAACTTCTGTTTAACCAGAAAACTATTTACCGGACAGGTCTCGGTCCCATGGTGTCCGGATAAGATGGAGTCTACTGTATGGTCTAAAAGATTTGACCTAAAATTATATCTTAACAATGCTAGAATGGGAATTGATTTAATAATAGAAATTTTATGATAGAAAATAAAAGTGTTTTGCTCAAAAAATGCCTCCTTCTTGAAATATTTTACAGAGAGCACTATTTATCTTCCCAATTGTAATATTTAAAGAAACCCTTGCTATTTAAAATTTTCTTTTATTGACGTTTTTTTTTATCTAACTTAGTTTGGTTGTATAATTTTACTTTGAACATATTTTCAACTGGTCTTTATGTCAGAATAAGTTTTTGACTTCAATTCAAATGTATTCATCAGTGCAACTTGTTAGCTACAGACCTTTTAACTTCCAAATGTAAGTTTAACTCCCAGATGAGCATTGAATTAAAAACTCATTAAAACTCAGCTCAGAATGTTGGCTTTGTTTTTATTAGTTTTTTCATTAACACTTATTTTGACCAGGAAAATCATGATATTTATACTAAATGATGAATGATTTTCATATTCCTTCGTTGTAATTCACTGATAACATTCCCTACATTTTTCTAGATGAATGGGAACATCGGCTACGAGCATGCAGCATCGCGGAGATACGACCACAATAGCATTCACTCGAGTGCTAGCTCGGAACTTGGTAGAGAACATTCGAGTGGCAGTTCGAGTTCTCTACGCAACCGAAGCAATCTCTCCATTGACAAGACTAGTCAGTTTCCGCCGAACAACAGAGGGGAGAAACGGGTAGAGGAAACTGCCAGCTCACCGAATCACAACCAAAGCGAAGAGAAGAAAATTAGCGAGACAAGAGATTGGACTGAAAACGAACGTGGGCCGCTATACTACCAACAACCCGACCAGAACACGGTAGATATCAGGCATAGTGAGTAGACGCTTGGCAACGCTTTTAATGCTTCTGACAGTACAGTAGAGTAATAAACTATTTTTATTTATGTATGACTTTGCATTGTAGTTTTATATTCTTCAAGTCATTTAACAAATTATTGGATCAAATACTATTCATTTCAATCATAACAAGGCTTAGAAGCTCTTAATTTTTTTTACATATACCATTAGTAGTAATTCATTTGAATACAAGAAAAATATAATACTAATTTAACCCCTCCTCTTTTTTTTTGAATTGGCTGCTTAAGCTTCTTATAATAGATTTATATTCTTCTGAGATTAGTTATTGTCCCATTTAGCACTCAGTGTATTATACAATGTGTTCAAAGTCAAATATATCTCTACATTCTTAACTATTTTTTTGGATGAACTGGAATTTTTAAATTTCTTTACTTAGTTGGGTTCTCATTCTGTTTTTAGCCTCACCACTTCATTAATAATTATCATTTAGATTTAATGTATGGTACAGTGGAACCTGGATAATTCGAATCTCAAGGGACCAGCTAAAAACTTCGAATTATCCATAAATTCGAATTAAAGAAGTTCTAAAGAATGAGGCCAAAACATTAAAACTTCAAATTGTGAATTTAACCTCTTTATGAAATTGACACTCTAAAATAATAAATTCATCAACAAACGCTAATTACAAGGGTTCAAAATCAGTAATCATAAAACAGAAATAACTACCCTAAAGTATAAACTACGTACGACGCGACGTACGATAATACAAAGAAACATTTCTGCTAGAAAAAAATACAGTATGTTCTGCTACTTCTGAACTTCATACAGGCTACCAACTTAAGTTCGTGTAACATTGGCAATTGCACGCTCATTGACTTTCCGCCAAAGTGAGTGTTTTATAGGTCCGAGATTTTGTCGACATGGTCACTTCACTTATTTAATGTTACGTAAAAACTTTTTAACACTTAAACAAGACACTGCACGAATAAAAAAAAACACTTTGTTTGAAGGACGATCGAAAACAACGGAATGCTGCACTGGAATTCGGAAGTTAGTTTGGCTGGTGGGGGAGGGAAGGGGGTCGCAGTGTTGAGTAGCCTTTGTGTCGACATAGAAAACTGCGCATCAGGTCTGGCGCATGACTCGTCTGCCGGGAGCCGTTCTACACAGAATTAAGCGCGAAAAGACTAGTGGCGCTGTCACGGCGAGCGCAACCCTTTTCCGAACCCAGTCAGCGTTCTGTACTGTTTAGTTTACATTATTGGTGTCGAGTTACAAGCGATGTTGGTGCTGGGTGGGAAGCCTGGGAGGTGGATGGGATGAGTCACTTGACCATAACCTGACACGCTATAGGTCTGGCGTTAATTTTTTAATGAACGTCGTAGTAAAACGTGTTTTCCAATGAATTTTAAACTATTTCCAGTCGTGGAATGAAATTGATGTACCTTAATTTGGAAAATTCGAATTATCCAAAATAAAATTCGAACTATCCACGATTTTTTAGCATTGTTTGGATACAAAACGCCAGGGACCTAGAAAAATATTCGAATTAAAGAAGATTTCGAATTATACAAGTTCGAATTATCCAGGTTTCACTTATGTGTTGGTACCTTATTTGAATAACTGCATTTGAATTGATTTAATTTGCGCTTTTTGGCCATCTAATTTAAATATATTTATTTCATACCTTTGGGTAAATTTCGTTTCAGTATAATTGTATAAATCAATACAATTTGATTGATATCTCTGTTTTTTTTCTCCACAGAATTCGCAGAATGGAGGAGGCAGTGAGGTAAACAACAACCCTCGAGTCCTTCACGAGATGAGCACAGAACTATAATGCCTTCTATCTACCATTCAAGTGCCAAAGCTTCGTATAACATCTTTTATAAGTGATAGTAACGATAACGATCAAATTTCTATACATATAGAATGTACATTGAATATACTCTGTATTGTTTGTAAATTGTTTTAAAGGTGATTTATTATTTATGTTCTTATCCCTGTGGTAAATATGTTTTAGGCATTTAATCATAAATTCACCAGGCATAATGAAATTTGTTAAATGTTCCTCTTAAGAACTCCACAGGTCTAGTTTTTAACGGTAAATACTTGATTTGTTATTATAGACTTGCCTTTTTTATTTATTTTTGTCACCACTTGAAAACATTAGATAACTGTTTTGAATGTCTTATCTGTATTTTTATTGTTCTTCATCTTAAAAAAACAAATGCTCAAAATGTCTTTGTCATAAAATTTACCTTCCTGTCTGAATTTACATAGGACAGCTGTATTTCTTTGGCCTGCTCAGATCCATGTCAACATGCACAAGAAAATGTGTTTTTAAGGATACATGTAATGTGAGTCCATGTGTTTCACTTAAGTTTTCAGCTTCAAATTTTAATTTTTATTTTTAAAGCTAGCCTTTTAATTACAATTTGTTTGCAAATGTTTTTTAACCGCAGTGAAAAATTATGGAAGCCTAAACATTTTTTGTGATTAACCAAATCAGAAACCAGAAGTGAAACTTGTGGTGAAGCTGTTCAACCATAGACTGATTTTTTACTGTGTAACTTAGTGTATGTACAGTCAGCTAAACTAGGTGTTATTCCAATTTTGTATGTAATGTATGAAATAAACCATTTTGTACTACTTACCATTGTTCTTCTTTTGGCCTGTTGGTCACCAACATCCAGATATTGTTTGCCGTTTCTCGACGGTAAACATTCAGATCAGTATTCACGCTCAACTCACACTCCTGGGCACGCAAAAACAATGTGAATATGTAGCTGTTGCTGCAATATATAATCTAATTCATTGATCAGTACAATTTGGCAACTTAACTGTCAATCTCAATAGTCCTAGGAAAGTTGTATGCTTGAATTTATAGCTTATAGCTAGGGGTGTGCGAATAGTGATTTTTGAACTCGAGCCGAGCCGAGCCGAGCTTTTTCAAAAGTTTTCGAGCTCGAGCTTTTTCGAGCCGAGCTTTTTTACAATCACCAAATTATGAAAAGGAATTATGAAGCTTGATTTTAATTTTAAAAGAAACAATAGACTAATGTTTGCATACCTTAAGTGAACACCAGCTCAAAACTAGATAGCTTATCTCCAAAACAAGTTAATGATCTGATAGGTTCATCAATATTTTGTATTATGTTACACAAAATTAATCAAACTGTCTCAAAAAATAATTGATGAAGGAAAATACCAAATTTAAAATCTACATTTATTATTTGACTCCCCATTCCCACAATACTTTACTTTAAAATAAATAGTTAAAATTACATAATTAGACTAGTTATATATAGGTACTACAACATTAATTTCAAGAGTTAAAAGGAGTAGATGGAAAGGTATTGAAATGGTTATATCATAGTAAAAAAAGTTACAAAAAAAAGTTACTTATTCAAACACTAGGCTGATTTTTTTATGTTCACAAAGTAAAGATGATTAAAATTTAAATAGCAGTCCCAATTGTGGCATAGTATTCATGGCTTAACTTATTATTTCAGAGTATAATATATGAATGAAATAACAATAATTTATTGTAATCCTATAATTAGTTGCATTTCTAAACTTTAGTGAAGAAAATAATGGACAGTTTAATAAAAGTAGGAAGAAGAAATATCATAAATAAGGACGGAATAGAGAGAAAGAAAGAAACAGCTACCTCTCTCTCTCCTTATCAGTGACCAGGGAGGAGGGGGGTGGAGGTTGTTTACTCCAAGCCCCTGTCCCAGTTTTTTGTCATTGGACTCAGTGTGTATGCCAGAGAGCGTGAGTTAATTAGGAGATAAGGAATTCTTACTACAAAACGCAAAAATACAAACTACTTTTCATACAACTATAAGTGACGGCTCATATTTTTTGTCTTATTTTTATAAATCAAATGAGACCAAAATGAAACTTGTACGATATACCGTTCAAAAGATAAGCCTTGATAAAACAATAGACTTAAATTACTTAAATGCTGTGTTTCGTGTTCTCCAAGGTCAACTAAATATAGCTCCGATTTCCGTCTAAATGGAGATAATATTTCTTGTTACCTGTCAATGTCCTTTCCTTATCACTAGAGAATATTTTTTGTTTGTTTTTCGTGGGAGGGAAACGCTCTTCCGGCTTAATGTGTCCAAAAATAGATCGCAATAATTATCTTTCCGATAAGAACTCTCTTATCTAAAGCTCGGCTCGAGTGTCGAGCTTTTTTGAAAAAAGTCGAGCCGAGCCGAATACTGAAAAGCTCGACCAAAAAGCTCGATCGGTCGAATACTCGCACACCCCTACTTATAGCTGTACCCATGGCTATCCACTTCTTTCGCATTCGTAATGTCTGCCCCCTTTTACCCATACAGTTGGAAGAAAAAAAAACAGTAATTGTTACTGACCATGCATGCATGGTCTTTATTGTCTTTAACCAAAATTATATAATACCCAAAACAGAAACCCGCGGTTTTGCCCACTGAGAGGATAACCAATGTTACTAAAATAATACTATGGTTGCAGCATGTAATGTTGAAAATTACCAAATGGATTGAGTGGTTTTAATTGATTTTTTAATTTTTAAATGTTTAATTACAGCCATAAGTTTGTTTTTAGATAGTGGATTCCACCCCAGATTGAAATGAAAAGGTAAATCGTTTCTTCTATAGAACTTTTTGTTCCCCTCAAGATGGACGAATGCTAAGAATTGGCTACCATTTTCCAACGTGTTACAATTTTACAATTTAGACTTAAATTCACCCATGCAGTAGACCTGCATACTCAGTGAATTTCAAATGAAAAAACAAAAAACATATTTCAATCCAAAATAGGGAGATTTGACATGTTTTTGTAATCTCCATAAGAATGACATGGGGAATGAGTATACATGTTTGCTGCAACAGGTATGATAAAACTGGTTGGTTTTAATTCATTCTTTAGTATATGAACTAGAAGAAGCCATTTACCAAGTTTTATAAAAATATTTTGAGAATTAAGGAAGATATAGAATATTTTTATTTCCCATATGGAAATAAAAAAATCCATATATAAGGATAACATCCTTAGTACCGGGGACCGAGCTTTGCTCGGCTAAAATAAAAACAACCTAGTGAATCAGCTGTTTCAGTTAATTGTCCATATCTATAACATGAACACTTAACCATTACCCTGTTTGAGCATTGTATCATCGCCTTTTTAGAGCTGTGCCTTCAGCTTTTTATGTTCCCGTAAAATGGAGTTGATTTGGTCTCGTTCAACAATATTGATGACGTACTGTCGTAACAGGCGGCCACCGAAGTGAAATGCCGTTGAAGTTGATCATACCCATATTTTCTGTCGCTTCGTTGGAGTGCAGCGGTCCTGTGAATAAAGTAAAAGAGCAGGGGATACGTGAAAAGCTCGATGCTTTTGTCTGTATTGCTCATGGTGAATAGTTGTTTCCTCGTTCTTTAAAGTCACTGTCGAAATCCGAGTAGGTCTGGTTGGCATTGAGCGTGATGACGGATGATACTTCATTCGACGTTGCAACGTTGTAGCGGTTTGGGTCGAGGCCGGTGGTGCCAGAACCAAATTGACTTTCGGTGGCTGAATTCCTTGAGCCCCAGTGGCTCAAGCATTTTCTTCTTCTATGACTTCGCGCACCATCATTGCCGCTTGGGCGGATGGGTTATTGTCCCACACAATTCCCTTGAGTATCTGTATTAGTCCTAGGTTCATGTCGACGTTAGCAGAAATTTGTTCGTCGACGGCAACGGTAGGGTCGAGAAAAATCATCTGCTTGCTGCTCAGTCTTTAGTATCCTCCTTGTGCAATTTGCGTCGACCGATTGGCGATTTTCTATCGATGATAGATCTGGCCCCGACGGTGGAACAGTAGATGCCTCTGGTGTTGCTAGTTTGGTCGACATTAACATTGAACGATACAAAATATGACGCCGAGCTTTCGTATGCTAGCCGCAAAGTATTTGGAAAGTTAGCGGGTGAACAGCAGCGCAAGTTCGTTTGGGAATATTGACGGCAGATATTCCTATTTCCCGTATCGACAGCAGTCATTTTTATTCTTGAAAATTATCCTTGAAAAAATTCAACACTAATCTGTACAAAATTACACCAAAATAAATACAGTATAATAAATATTGTTTGAAACGATTCATTCAAAATAACCTTTAAAAATTTAAAATTTTATTGTTTACAAATCAAATAATTTTTCTAACCTACGTAAAAATAAAAACAACTAAATTAGCTGTATTGATTACCACTTTACACGTCAGTACCAAATTTCATGAAGATTGGACCAATTTTACAGCCGCTATTGTGCTAACAGACATATATCTCTAAAAATTCGAACAAATTATGTTTTTACTTCTGGGGACCGCAAAACGAAAAGTTATCATGGTCTGGGGCTTAGGTCTTACCATGAGACCTACGGCAATAGCTTCTTCCCTACAGAGAAAAACGCTTAAGTACTGAAATGTCCAAATTTATCTATTGTTGAAAAAAATGGGTTTCCATTAGTAAATAATCTCTTGATTAGCATGCAACATGTTGCTTCCATTAGTGAATGAATAAAAAAATATTATTGCCCCTTCAGGGGTTTGAACTCATAATTTTCACCACACTACTGTGCACTCGCCTAAATCCTCTCGGCAAGTTTGATTCATACGAATATGAGGCAGAACTCAGGATATAAAATTATCATAAATGACAATAAATAGCGCTAAAGGTGAACTCTTGATTTGGTACATTTGAATTTAGTACGTTTTAAAGCCCCTAGGTTCTGATGATTTTGCTTAATGTAGGGTAGACCGAGGAAATGCCGACACCGCTAAGTTAGTTTTAATTTTAACATTTTTTCAAGTTTAGTTACATGATTTCTAGTGTCAGATTCCATTGAATTGGCATTTTCCACATCAGAAAATATATTGAGTTGGTGATATAGAATAGTTTAGTAATATTAAAAAAATGTTTTCGTAACTCTTGCAAGGTTTTAATTGTTACATAAAGTAGGGTATAAGTTATGAACAAAAAGTAAATGTATTAGAAATAGGTACCTAGTAATTTAAAGAGGTCATAAAGAGTAATTCCAGGCATTCCCACTTCAGCTGCAACACTGTTTACTAATCTCCCATCATGGACCAATTCAAATTGCCCTTGTTAAGGGTTCTTCAGTGACGGATCTAGGGGGGGGCAGCAGGGGCACATGCCCCGGGCGCCAGCCAGTCTGGCAGGCTTCGGTTAGTAAAAAGTGAAAACTTAATTTAAAGTCAAATTTTTCGTTTCGCGGACGGCAAACCTTTTAGTAACACCGCTGCCGGAAAATCTCTGTGGCAATGCGGCCGTCAAGCCTGCTCTCTTTTCGAGGTCGTCCCATTTCCTATGTTTGATGGTCAGAAAATCGCTCGCTCATTTCTCAAATGGAGAATAGCTCACTCATGTCGCGGCCGGAAAATTGCCTGCTTGTTTCGCAACCGGCAGATCTCTTGGTCGCATTGGGGACGACAAGTCTCTCGCTCTTCTCGCAGCCGTCGCATATGTTGGCCATATATATGTTGGCCTGATAATCTGTCGTTGCTGGCAGGCATATTTCTTTGTCATTTTATTGCCAATAAGTCTCTCGCTATTTTCGAGGTCATCAAATTTGATGGCCATATTGCGGCCAGAAATCTGTTGTTGAGATCACGGCTGGAAAATCTCTAAGTCACATTGCAGCTGTAAAACCGCTTGCTCTTTTCGCGGCCGTTACACCTTTCGGTTGCATCGTGGCTGTAACATCGCAGTCGTTTATACCACGGCCGGAAAATCCCTCGATCATTTTGCGGTCGGAAAATTCCTCAGTTTTTATGTGGCAAGCAAATCTCTTAGTCTTATTGCGACTGTTAAATATTTTGGACATATCGCGGCCATTAAATCATGGGTGGATTTCTGGGGGTACCAGGGGGTGCCCGGGACCCCATGATTTTGGCTGGATTGTTTGGTAGAAAATCGGGAATCAATTTACTACATAACTTTGAATAAACTATTACATAAATTACAACAGGGTTGTTATCAAATAAAATGAACAGATATTTATTGGAATATGCTAACAAACGAACTAGTTGAACAGGAGTTTGATTTTGAATTAGAGCATACAATAATTCATACATAAGTGAGGTGACCCGGCGCCCCCCAAAATTAAGACTTAAATCCGCCCATGTGTTAAATCTCTCGGTCGCATTACGGCCGTCAAATAGTAATGTATTTTACTTTACGTAGATTGGGTTCAAGTATTCGTTTTAGGAAGACACATGGCCGATTATAATAGTTGGGAATCGTTTTGAAATAGCCGGGAAAGGCCGAGAAAAAGTCGAAAATATTGGATATGAAATCTGGTAGACACCTAGCTAGCTTTGGTTTTTCTCTGTCATATTATGGCATGGCAATAACAGCTCTTGGTTAGGCTGTATCGTGGCCTGCAAACATGAGTTGTATTGCGGCCATAAGATAAAAATCATATTGTGATATACAAGATAATTGCTTATCTATCACATCATAGACGCATAAAAAATATACAGTAATATATTTCTTCAATCAAATCAAATCGAACTATCTTTAATTGTAATATGTATACATGATATATGTAAATAGCGTCAAAAGGGAAATCGTACCTGTACATAAATAAATAAAAATATGCTCATGTCTGGTGACCGGGGGGGGGGGGGGGGGGGGGACACCGGACGCCGATTTTGCCTCGGGTGACAGTAAGTCTAGATCCGTCACTGGGGTTCTTCGTCTCTTGTAGAACTTCAGAGTTCTTCAGAGAGCTTCTATGAGTAAGGCACCATCTTCAGTAGCTTTTTTCAGTACAATTATGAACTTTAGTAATTATTCTGATGCTTCACTCACCAGCCCAAGGTAGGTTGTAAACCAGAACGCCGGCTCCACAGACAAGTTTTTGTTGGACGCGACATGAGTGATGACCAGTGGTTCATTGGCCTGAAACAAACCAGTATCCAATCAATTTGCTTAAAAAAATTCATATCTTTTTTAATATTCTACAATCAGCACAGTGCATTCAGACGGGACGATTGAAGATTTTTGGTTTAAGTTTTAGTGGGTGAGTATTGAATCAAATAAAAAAAGTTAACGAGTTTGAAGATTCTGTTAAGTTGTATAACAAATGAGTCAGCTATTTTCAATTAGATATATGAAGTGAAATGAAAACTTAATATATTATCAAAATAAAAATTCTATATGTTGAAGGTTATATAATAGATTGGCCCTAAACTATTCCATGCTGAATGCACCTCTAGCGTCAAATGTCAGCATCATCTACTGCCAGGACTAATATTTCTTTTTTTAAATAAAACCTGTACTTTACTTTATAGATCCCCACAGGAGCTTACACAATTTTAATCCTATTAAAATTATTTATTTCATCAGTAAAGTTTAAATTTTGACATTTTAACTTTAATTCTGCCTCTGCAGAATAGTTGGTGTAGCAGTTTTTTAGTTTACTTCAATAAACCAAAGTGTCAAAACCTTGTAAAACACTGACTTTTAGCAAAGGCGGGTAGTTAAAGCACTGTTAGAATCACCTTGTTAATATTACCAGATCAGTATCAGCAGCTAATTTTGTATTTATACTATACCAAGCTTCCTCACAACAGCTGCTCTTCCTTGCTGGCATCCAGCCTAGTGTAAACGAGCCTTATGAGCCTTATTTAGTATGAATATTAAATTTTTATTTCAGAAATATTTTTGTTTGATAAAGTTACAATATAATATATCATATTATGATGAGAAAACAGATTAAATGTTCCTCATATACCAATACTTACAATAAACCAATTAAAAAAAACTTACCAGTAACACCAAAATTATTATTTGTTGAACTTACCAGAAATTACCCAGCATTTTATATTTATTTTTATGTGGCACTAACAGAGAATTGTGTAACTTTTGTTTTGTAAGGCCTCATCTTAAGAACTTTAGAATCACATAAATTAAATATTTTTACTAGTGTAGGCATGCAGGGTTCATTTATTCCTACAGTTCCAAAAATAAAGTTTAACTTAATCCACCATCGTAAAAATAGAGTAGTTACCGGTAAATAATAAATGTTTTGCATTAAAAAATTTAATCAAATAAGCAATGGTTTAAGGCAAAGTTTATTAATTTTAATACAATGCAACTTGTGCCTGTGAAACCACAGACATATCCTAACAACTAAGCGACACAAACAAAGCAGCAAGTCTTTACAACAGTATAATGAATTAAATTAAATGATATTTTGAGAACCGCAGAGACTCTTAATTTCACCACACACAGTGATTTTTAGCACATTTTGGCAGAGTTGAGGATCTATCTTCATCAACCAGCAAGAGAGACCATCTCAGATTATGTGTAAGTAATTGATTTGAAGCGTGTAACTGATTTAGAGTGGATAATGTTATGGCTGTCTACTTGAACTGCTCTCTAGGAGCATCAGAGCAAAGTTCTCTTGATCAAGCGGCTAGAAGGCTCAAATTAGTAATGTACACTAATGTAATAATATGTAATCTTAAAAGCCAATAAATTATTTTAATGTAAACTACTTTATTGATAGTACAGTTCTTTTTGAAATAATAGCCTCACAACTCTGTTTAGTCAGGAAAACAATTTTTCACACAGTACAAATCAATAGTTTATTATTAAATACCCCCGTTGCAGCAGACCTGCATACTCAGCGAATTTCAAATGCAAAACAACATATTTCAATCCTACATAGCGAGATTTGACATGTTTTTGTAAGCTCCATAAGAATAACATGGGGAATGAGTATGCAGGTGTGCTGCTACAGGTATATTAAAACTGGGTGGTTTTAATTCAATATTTAGTAGATCTGAACTAGAAGAAGCTATTTACCAAGTTTTATTGAGATATGTTGGGAAATAAGCGAGATATAGAATTTTAGTTATTTCCCATAAGGTTAACATTGGGACAACGTACTGTGTTTACCACTTTCAATATCTCGGTAACCAATGGACATAGAGCAGTGTTTCAAAATACTAAATTGTTTGTTTTTTTGAGCTGAATTCAATGGTGCCCACAAAAATTCGATAAATTTTATTTTTCTATGTAAAAAACTCTAAAAACCCATTTTTGGGGGTTTATCCCCCTTTACCCCCCCTTCCGGTGGTCCGATCGGGCTGGTTCACGAACTCGTCCAATTGATTACCACTTTACATGTCCGTACCAAATTTCATGAAGATCGGACCATTTTTGCGGCCGCTATCGTGCTAACAGACACATAGATATATATATATATATATATAGATATATATATATATAGATATATATATATAGATATATATATATAGATATATATATATATATAAATTCGAACGAATAGTGTTTTTTGCTTCTGGGGGCCCCAAAACGAAAAGTTATAGTGGTCCCGAGCTTAGGTCTTACCATGAGACCTACGGTAATAGCTTCTTCCCTATAGGGGGAATTCGCTAAAAACTAAAGCTGTTAAGATTGATGTTTACAAACAAAAGCGGTTTTATATCGGATTTTTGGGATAGGGAATAACGTGAGACTTATTCATTTTATCAGAGATGAAAGATGCTTCATCTGTGGTTGTAATTAATTGAAATTCAATAACATTTTTCATTTGTTGTTCTTTGCAACAAAATTTCCAGTTTAAAATGCTTTTGTCTGTAAACACCCATGCTTCAAGATATTTTTCGAGAGATCTAGCAACTAGCAGACACTTGTGTTTCACAAAAGTATGTTATTCAAGAAAATAAATTATACTACTAAAATACAGAAATTTGTTTTCGATAATGAAATGAAAAGCGTATTGAAAAAATAAAAAAAATCTTAAATAACAAACAGTACTAGTTTTCTTAAACAACCATTTATCGAGATGATTATTATTTATTTAAAGTAAAGAAAACTTACTATCCCTTATGTTTAAAAAAACGCGTTTTAAAGTTTTACGAAATAACATTTTCACCCTAAATAAAGATTTTTTTGCCTAATACAAAACAAAAATGTCAATCAAGTACACCGTAAAGAAAATAATATATACTTTTCCAAAATGTTAAGTGGGGGCTCCAGTCACGAAAAATATTGCGTTTCTACCTGCTCCTCCCATAAGGCCAATGTTAACTTTCAAATTCGGTACAGCCTCAACCGCTCAACCAAAATCGTTAATTTTTAGCTCATTCGAAAGAACAAAAAATTATCTAGTTACTTCAGTGAGCATAATTTTGATATCACATTTAGAATCATTTATAAAAAATTCCGAAAGTATATTTTTTTGCAATTTTTTTACCATTAACCAAAAACCTTTATCAAAATTATTCTGCTCTGAAGTCGCTAGATAATTTGTTGTTCTTTCAAATTAGCTAAAAATTAACGATTTTGGTTGATCGGTTGAGGCTGTACCGAATTTGAAAGTTAACATTGGTCTTATGGGAGAGCAGGTACGCGCGGGACTGGAGCCCCCTCTTAAATCATCGCCTGCAAATTTGGTATACATATTTCATTATCATGTCGAACCACTGGAGGAGGGTGTCGGCGTGCGGCGTGCGGCGTGCGCAGAGTGCAGGTGGCAGTTATCGGCTGCAGGCCGTCATTAGCTAACTGTGCGACCGCGCCACTTGCAGACCGGTCCGCCGACCTACTCAAGCGGCGCTCCGGGAAGTCAGGTCCCACATCCCGGGCTGTACATCAGCAATCTCTTTGGTTCGTCGTCGTTACAACGATATTTGGAGAAACAGAAGAACGTAGTCAACCACCTTAATTCTCCTTGAGCTCAAAAGAAATTATACAGCGGCCACTTCGAAAAAATTCGCTATGTGATAATGCCGTGACCCACTAGTCCTAGCCTGAAGTAATGTGAGAGACAGTTCTAGGCTAGGTCTAGCGTCCTGGGATTTGAAGGTGGGACAGAAAAAAATTATACGGGGTTGTGAAAAGGCGATGCTTCAAAACAGAAACAGGCATCCGTACTTCCGCTCTCACCAGCTAATGTTTAGACGGAACGCCAATAAAAACTTAACAGCGACACTTTGCTGCTGACCCCAATGATCCCGATCCCCACGGCATCTGGTGAGGATCAAGGATTATTGTGTGTAATTAAAGAAAAGAAATTGGGACATGGGCGGATTCACATAAGAAATATCATGTGAAATCCAAATTTTTTTATTTTCCCATATAAATTTTATATTTTATTTTATTATGAATATATAATTATCAAATTAATAGCTATTTTATTTATTAAAACCGTTATCCAATTATAATGATCATATTGGAGTATATTATAGTTGCAGATATACGCGTAATTCGGGAGTGGCATGGAGGGTGCATTTGCTCCCCAATAATTTGGGATAGCAATTACATAACTAAACCAAAATGATTTATTTAATTTGCATCTGGAAAATCTCCCGGTCGCAATGTCGCGGTCGGTGATTATCTATGTTGTTTCGTTGCGATCATCTCTCGACTATTACGTGGCCGCCGAAACTCTCTTATCATCGTTTTTTATCTCGGCCGTTTGGAAGCCGAGAGACTTTCGGTCGTATCATGGCCGTCAATCTCTGTAAAACCCCTGGTTGTACAGTGGCTAACAGGTTTCTTGGTCGTTTCATGGCAATTACAACTCTTAGTTAGGCTGTCTCGTGATTGTGGCCCATACTCATATCGGTTGTATTGCGGCAAACACAACTCTAGGTATATCGTGGCCGTTAAATCTGTCGGTGGTATCGCATGATTGCATGTGGTAAATGTAGATCGTATTAAATATCTCCGTTATTTGCAGCCAAAAGGTGTTGGCTGTATCACGAGACTTATATCAATGATTGGTAAATTTCTAGCGGTTATATCGGAGTAATTAAAGTTCTTGATTGTATCATGGTAGACTTTCTCTAGCGGTCGTCAAACCTCTGGTGATCCCATCACGACCGCGTTAAATCTCTCAGCTGCACCGCTGTCGTAAATCTCCCGGACATTTCGCCACCGCCTAACGACCAAACCGCAAAGCTTTTCCAACAAATCCAAGCTTCTAACACATTCTTAATTTTGGGAGTGGGTGAAACAGAGCTATAGGGTAGATGTACGAAAATCTTGTCCTAACCCCCCCAATCGAGACGCTGAATTTACGCCCATGGTTGCACATGAATTGGTCTTTAAGAATTGTGGTTTAGAATTGATTATGGTGTATATGCTCATTACATTATTTTCGAACTTGTTGTTAGGCCTATATCAATACTACCGCTGAAAGGATAACAATGTTTATTATAATTATACTTTATTTGAAATGTGTTTTTTTACATAATACCAAACAGGCTATCAGTTTTGAACATTTAATTACACCCCTAAGGTAGCAGATTGTGATCCCACTCCAGACTACAATCAGAAAATGAAATTTTTCCTTGATTGATTTTTATTTTTCCTGCAAACGGCATAATTGGCTACCTGTGCTAACCAGCGAGCACAGAATGTGCTGGTGCTAACGTATTCTAAATTAGCAGTTTAGTCTTCAAAATATTAAATTTTCCTAGTTCATCCTTAATTTAACTTATAAAATTGGTTCTATTAGTTTAAATAAAAAATTGCATTACCACTTCAGGGTTTTGAAGCAACAACATGCATCGCACCGCGGTCTCGCTCAAATACTGTAAGCCATTTTTACTCATTAGAATATGAGGTATATAAAATATAACAAATGTTTAAATGACAATAAATTTTTCAAGATGCGGACTCTACTCCTAACATCAACACCTGAATGTAGCATATTTATAAAATAGACCAAAATCTGTAAAACAAAATTTAAAGAGAAGGTTTTGGCCAAAAAGGAAACCTAATTTTCCAAAATGTCTTTAATCAAATTAAATATTGGATTTCTCGTTTAGCACATAGAAATAACCTCGTAGTTTTGTAGAAATAGCCTATTTTTTGGACAGCCTAAATCTCCCTCGGTCAGCAAGCAAACCCTTCTAAACTTTTTTGAATTCTAAAAACACTGATTCTAGGGCAACCTTTATAAAAAGAACGAAATTACGGAATGAAATTTTCATTTAGAGTTTCAAGATTCTAGTTAAATTACTTCGGGTGATCCGTAAAATACACGAACAGCCTAAGTGGTATGACCAATATGTTACCTTGCGTTTGCCCCCCCCCCACAACATGGGCCTCAGGCCTGTGCCAGGAAGTTATCATGCAAAGCAAGGAGTGAGCCGGTACAGTACAAGGATGAACATCTGGACTCGACCGATAACAACCAAGTTAGGGCACCAACCCAAACACTGCTGTATTGCTGTAGGACTCGACCGATAACAACCAAGTTAGGGCACCAACCCAAACACTGCTGTATTGCTGTAGGACTCGACCGATAACAAGCAAGTTAGGGCACCAACCCAACCAGTGCTGTATTGCTGTAGGACTCGACCGATAACAACCAAGTTAGGGCACCAACCCAATCAGTGCTGTATTGCTGTAGGACTCGACCGATAACAACCAAGTTAGGGCACCAACCCAAACAGTGCTGTATTGCTGTAGGACTCGACCGATAACAACCAAGTTAGGGCACCAACCCAAACACTGCTGTATTGCTGTAGGACTCGACCGATAACAACCAAGTTAGGGCACCAACCCAAACACTGCTGTATTGCTGTAGGACTCGACCGATAACAACCAAGTTAGGGCACCAACCCAAACAGTGCTGTATTGCTGTAACTATTGCTGTATTGTTGCTGAATTAATTGTGAACAAAGAAAGCGTTTGTTGTTGCATTTTATTTTTACAGAAGATTTAATCCCTGATTAATGAATTATGTACACATTAAGTTTTTACAATACCTTTCAAAATATTAAATCTAAATTTAATTACGTCTTCAATCTATTAAACGTCTTGTTAGGCGCGTTTAATGGATTGAAAACGTAACTAAAATTATAGATTCATACCACATCAAATTGTAGCTATATTATTCATAAAAAAAAATAAAATATTTGTACAATTTATTAACAGAAATACCTTATTACTGCAATGTATTGATTAATGGCATAACATTATAGTCTATGCAATGTATACAAATAATAAAATCAATTTCCTTTGAAATCAAGAATTGAAACAGCTTACGTATCTTGTGCGTCCGTTTCAAATAGTAATAACCTAAACTAAATAAATATCTGGTAGCGTTGTCCGCCTTACCTCATCTTTGATAGCGGACGGCTGGGCGTGTGACGCGCGCGCTGTGAAGTCTACTCTGCGACTGCGCGTTGCGCGCTGGGCTTTCACATCATATCCACCATCCACGGCGAATATGCGCGGTATGCGCGCTAGAGGCCGCCACTGTCGCTTTACTAACGTCTTATATGACGCAAAAAGTTCATGTCGTTAATTCATAGATTTAAAACCGCTTTGGCTGCAATTTGTATTTTGATGGTTTAGGCTACTTTTTCATTATATTTTCATATCCTGCATATACAGGGTGTTTTTTTTAAAACGCAACCCATTTTTAAAATTTAATAATGCACATATGAATGCGTAATGAGTATTGTTTTATTGATTTTTACATTTTATACAACCTATTATTTAAGTTTGAACACATTTAGTTCACATTATGTGCTCAAACAGTCCACCATTGGCATTTGTATAAAGTTATGCTCTTTCAATCAAATCCCCGAATATGAATTTGCTGTGATGCCATGTGCCTCTTTAAATTTCTTGCATTAAATTTGCTATGTTTGTTTTGAGGTACTGAATAGCTTTTGAATTGTTTTCGTAGAATAATTACCTCTTTACATGTCTGTGGCAAATTTCATTCAGATCGGACCATTTTACGCGAGTTATCGTGCTTAAAGACACACACATTAAAAACGCAACCCAGCAAAACTTCATTTTATCGGTGAAGGATTATTTCCCCCCAAGATCCCTGGATTTGACCCCACTATATTATTATGTTCTTTGGGGGTACATACAAAGTAAGGCCTAAAAAAAGTCACATAATATTCAGTACCTCAAAACAAACAAAACAAATGTAATGCAAGAAATTCAAACAGGTACCTAGCAACCCGTGTTCGGGAGTTTGATGGAGAGAGCATAACTTCAAACAAATGCCTCTGGCGGATTTTTTGAGCATATAAGGTGAACTAAATGTTATCAAACTTAAATAATAGATTGTATAAAACGGAAAGAACCATAAAACAACACTTATTTCATATTTATATATGAATTATTCAATTTTAAAAATGGGTTGCGTTTTAAAAAAAACACCCTGTATAAATATCCTGCATATATAAATATCCTGCATATATAAATATCCTGCATATATAAATATCCTGCATATATAAATATCCTGCATATATAAATATCCTGCATATATAAATATCCTGCATATATAAATATCCTGCATACATAAATATCCTGCATATATAAATATCCTGCATACATAAATATCCTGCATATATAAATATCCTGCATATATAAATATCCTGCATATATAAATATCCTGCATATATAAATATCCTGCATATATAAATATCCTGCATATATAAATATCCTGCAGACCAATAAATTCATCTGCGTGTGGAAATCTCGCAAACCCCTCTCTGTAAATAATTATTGTAGGCCTATCTAACGAACTGAAACGCACACGTTTACAAGTGCTTCAGTTATCGCCTGTGAGTGATTTTACAAGATTACTCAGTGAATCTTACAGGGATTTAACTTAAGCCCTAAAGTGAACACATATATTTTTTGTACAACTTGAAAACTGTACACTACTTAAGCTGAGGTTATATGAAGAGAAAACGTTCAAAAGTTCTCAAGAATGGATAATAAAATGGACCGATTCCATTGCTTCTAGTACATTTTCCGTCTACTGTCGGAAACTATACAAATTACAAAAGATCGTTACATTATCCATTGCATCGTTATACAGCGTCATTATAAATTATGGGGTTAATTTTTTATTACATCTCATGAAGAAATTCTTGAATTACCACAGTACATATTCCCCAAAACTTCATGGTAATACATAGATCTCGTTTTATCTCGGCGTTTTTACATATACATGTCATGGTGTAATGTCCTGGTTAGGCCGTGTTTCATCACGTCCTATTGTTCTCTCTATATGTGTCGATGAACATTGTCAGAAAGCTAACCCATACTTTCTCCCTTTATCCATTAAATTTTATAATTTTGTGATTTAACGAGCCATCTGTAGAGCCGGAAATCCACCTACACCATGCACCTGCTCTGGTGCATATGGTATACCTAATATTTCGCGCAATGAACTCCTCCTCTCCCCGCAGCCGTCGCATCCGCCGGCGACACGGCCTCATCTTGGTCGTGTCACATATTACTTGCGCCCGCCCAACAGAATGTTGTCCGTTCAACCGGTGCAAGTTTACACAAAACGTGCACAAAACATATTCGGATTTTCGGATCTATTACAGCAGCGGAAAACTGCAGTTTTCGCTTATGGACCCACTTGCCTCTTTTCTGATCAACAAACCCAATAAACCATTCAGGATAAACTAGCCTCATCAAAAACCATAAAAATGATGATCCTCGACACTTTTTCCAAGAATATTTCCATTTATCTACATGACGAATTGTAAATTCCTACAAAATACGATGAGCAATTTCAGTTATGTTACGCACTTTTTTATTATTATTCATTCTTACTTCTCCTTGTCGTCTGTATTTGAATCTAAACACTGCCTCAGCCGAGGGAAGTACGAGCCCCCCCCAGAGTAACAACGCCGTGTGGGACAGTCGGGTGTCACGTCCTGACGAAGACCTGTGTTTGAGCGCCGAAACCCGGCAGACCGGCCGGCGCGCGGCCCGGGGGAAACGACCTGCGACCGCCGCCGCCGCCTCATCGCAATTAAATTCTTGAGCTCACCATGTTTGGTCATGTGACTTCCCAGCCTGTTTCTAACAACTTCCCCGACAGACCGAATCGGAAATTCGGAATGAGGTGAAAATGTCGGGCCGCGTCGGCGTTCATGAACCTTGCAAGTGTCTCATACCCACTTTTAGTGTAAACGTTAAAATTATATATTACGCAAACATAATCTCTAAGGTACTTTTTCATGATTTTCATCCTCACTATTAAACAATATAGAATATTTTACTGAATACTGTACATAATTTATCCAGGGTTATGAATCACGACTGTAAAGATAATTGTCTGGTTAAAGAGAATAACGAGGAAAGTCTCTCTCTACAGTCCCTGGTTATGACTCCTTATAAGATAAAATGTACACCCTATCATACTTTAGGGTTTTAGTTATTTTGCAATCATTAAACAAATATCAAATCTACATTACTCCACAACATTTGCTGCCCTAGTACAATTTTATCTCTAAAACTGGAATATAGAAAGAACTATTGGATGCAATTTACGAGTAGTGTTTTCCTGTCACTATTATCTCGTTTACATAAAAATATTTGAGTCCAAGTAAAAGCTGATGGATTAATAGTTCGCTTGTGTTGCTAGATCACCGCATGTGACGACTCGATTACAGCAAAGCTTGGCTCAGTGTATTTCAATGAACACATTCTGCAGACTGCAGAGTGCCTGAACCAGACCCGCGACTTCCCAGAAACTCGGCAAGTCTTGTATTTCTATTTAGCAGGTGTTTTATTTTCTTACAAACTAGTTATTTACCTCTATAAGCAATAAAAAGTTGTCGCGTCTTCGAAAAAACTGGTACAAGTAAATGGGTTATCGTATTGAATTATGCATACATACTTCAACAATTTAAATGACATTGAAGAGTGTCTGCTTGGTTTCAAAATAGATACTTTATTTTCTTTCAAACTAGTTTTTTACGAATGGTAATCACTAAAAAGTTAGTTATTTTATAATTACAGATATTACATAAGTCAAATTCATCCATCCTGATTAATATCTTTAAACTATATAAAAACATTTAATTTTGCAAGCATCAGAACACAACGCACATTCGCAGCTGCGAATACTCAGTCGGATAATAATGTGTTTTTATTTAAAAGTTAAAACGATACCCTTTTAAAAAGGGATTGAATTTGGACGTGTCAATAAGAGAAATTAAAGGCCTACTGGGATGTATTACGAGAACCGTCAACATTAACCTTGTATTAACAATCAGTTGCAGGTAATCTTCAAATAATGAATTCCGTAAATATTATAAAATATGTTAATTTCAGCTCTTATTCTTTTACTGTTTGGTTTTTAGATAGTTTTTGTTTATTAATCGTGTTTTTAAAATAAGCAAGCTTAAAGAAATTCATACAATGTACAGTGTGTCTCTTGTGTTCTCTGGTTTAGCAGGAGAAAATATAAAGGAAAAATAAATTTCTTATTCTTTTTGCTTATTCTTTCCTGAGATTATGCAAAAGTATGAAAGATAATCGCGTCTGCCACAAAATTCCAATTATTTATCTTTTTTATGTTAAAAAAATAATTTTTAAATATCGCTATAAAAAGTCAGATTGAATGTACACAAACATTAACCCCTAAATGTTTATTTATTTAAATAATTAATTTTTTTATAACGTTCAAAGATTTCAGTCTCCCATTTACTACCTGAAGTGTACAGGAGTGTCAAATATGAAAACATTTTAGTTGATAGTTTCCGTTTCGCCGGGCCGGAAGCATGTGAGAACACTCTGTAGACGAACGCCTCCGCCACGCACCGCCGCGCCGGCCGACTGTGGGATGGGAACCCCCGCTACAGCCATTGTCTCACTGCCATTTACCTCCCATAAGTAATTTAGCACCACGCCCATCCCATGAATTCAAATGTACATCAGTGATACAAACTGAATTTTCGTTCCTCAAAATTCTACTAATTTACTTATCCTACTAATATTATAAATGTGAAAGTATGAACGTTTGGGTGAATATCTGTCTTTCAACCAAGTGCGAAATACTAGACCAACTGAGCTGAAATTTTGCAGGAATAGAGCCACTATATCAGAAAAGCACTTAAATCCCCTCGAGCTGCGCCCCGTGAACGTCCTTAGCTTCAATGTTTACATTTTATAAGGATGTAAACATTCAAATAGTGAATTGTAAACAGCTGTGAATTATAAAATTTGCAGCCGAGGTACAGCAAATTTTAACATTTTTTGCAGCGAGGTACGTCATGCTGTAGATGTTCCTGTGAGGCTCTACAGAGGGTACTCACGGGCACGGGGGTCCCCAGGAGGTCCTACCTGAGGTTGAGGTCCAGCGGCACGGCGCGCCACAGGCTGTAGATGTTCCTGTGAGGCTCTACAGAGGGTACTCACAGGCACGGGGGTCCCCAGGAGGTCCTGCCTGAGGTTGGGGTCCAGCGGCACGGCGCGCCACAGGCTGAAGATGTTCCTGTGAGGCTCTACAGAGGGTACGCACAGGCACGGGGGTCCCCAGGAGGTCCTACCTGAGGTTGAGGTCCAGCGACACGGCGCGCCACAGGCTGTAGATGTTCCTGTGAGGCTCTACAGAGGGTACTCACAGGTACGGGGGTCCCCAGGAGTTCCTGCCTGAGGTTGGGGTCCAGCGGCACGGCGCGCCACAGGCTGTAGATGTTCCTGTGAGGCTCTACAGAGGGTACTCACGGGCACGGGGGTCCCCAGGAGGTCCTGCCTGAGGTTGAGGTCCAGCGGCACGGCGCGCCACAGGCTGTAGATGTTCCTGTGAGGCTCTACAGAGGGTACTCACAGGCACGGGGGTCCCCAGGAGGTCCTGCCTGAGGTTGGGGTCCAGCAGCACGGCGCGCCACAGGCTGTAGATGTTCCTGTGAGGCTCTACAGAGGGTACTCACAGGCACGGGGGTCCCCAAGAGGTCCTGCCTGAGGTTGGGGTCCAGCGGCACGGCGCGCCACAGGCTGTAGATGTTCCTGTGAGGCTCTACAGTGGGTACTCACAGGCACGGGGGTCCCCAGGAGGTCCTGCTTGAGGTTGGGGTCCAGCGGCACGGCGCGCCACAGGCTGTAGATGTTCCTGTGAGGCTCTACAGAGGGTACTTACAGGCACGGGGGTCCCCAGGAGGTCCTGCCTGAGGTTGGGGTCCAGCGGCACGGCGCGCCACAGGCTGTAGATGTTCCTGTGAGGCTCTACAGAGGGTACTTACAGGCACGGGGGTCCCCAGGAGGTCTGCCTGAGGTTGGGGTCCAGCGGCACGGCGCGCCACAGGCTGTAGATGTTCCTGTGAGGCTCTACAGAGGGTACTCACAGGCACGGGGGTCCCCAGGAGGTCCTGCTTGAGGTTGGGGTCCAGCGGCACGGCGCGCCACAGGCTGTAGATGTTCCTGTGAGGCTCTACAGAGGGTACTCACAGGTACGGGGGTCCCCAGGAGGTACTGCCTGACGATGGGGTCCAGCGGCACGGTGCGCCACAGGCTGTAGGTGTTCCTGTAGGAGGTGAGGCTCTACAGAGGGTACTCACAGGCACGGGGGTCCCCAGGAGGTCCTGCCTGAGATTGGGGTCCAGCGGCACGGCGTGCCACTGGCTGTAGATGTTCCTGTAGGAGGTGAGGCTCTACAGAGGGTACTCACAGGCACGGGGGTCCCCAGTAGGTCCTGCCTGAGGTTGGGGTCCAGCGGCACGGCGCGCCACAGGCTGTAGATGTCCCTGTAGGAGGTGAGGCTCTACAGAGGGTCCTCACAGGCACGGGGGTCCCCAGGAGGTCCTGCCAGAGGTTGAGGTCCAGCGGCACGGCGCGCCACAGGCTGTAGATGTTCCTGTAGGAGGTGAGGCTCTACAGAGGGTACTCACAGGCACGGGGGTCCCCAGGTGGTCCTGCCTGAGGTTGAGGTCCAGCGGCACGGCGCGCCACAGGCTGTAGATGTTCCTATAGGAGGTGAGGCTCTACAGAGGGTACTCACAGGCACGGGGGTCCCCAGGAGGTCCTGCCTGAGGTTGAGGTCCAGCGGCACGGCGCGCCACAGGCTGTAGATGTTCCTGTGAGGCTCTACAGAGGGTACTCACAGGCACGGGGGTCCCCAGGAGGTACTGCCTGAGGTTGGGATCCAGCGGCACGGCGCGCCACAGGCTGAAGATGTTCCTGTGAGGCTCTACAGAGGGTACTCACAGGTACGGGGGTCCCCAGGAGGTCCTGCCTGAGGTTGAGGTCCAGCGGCACGGCGCGCCACAGGCTGTAGATGTTCCTGTGAGGCTCTACAGAGGGTACTCACAGCCACGGGGGTCCCCAGGAGGTCCTGCCTGAGGTTGAGGTCCAGCGGCACGGCGCGCCACAGGCTGTAGATGTTCCTGTGAGGCTCTACAGAGGGTACTCACAGGAACGGGGGTCCCAAGGAGGTCCTGCTTGAGGTTGGGGTCCAGCGGCACGGCGCGCCACAGGCTGTAGATGTTCCTGTAGGAGGTGAGGCTCTACAGAGGGTACTCACAGGTACGGGGGTCCCCAGGAGGTACTGCCTGACGATGGGGTCCAGCGGCACGGTGCGCCACAGGCTGTAGGTGTTCCTGTAGGAGGTGAGGCTCTACAGAGGGTACTCACAGGCACGGGGGTCCCCAGGAGGTCCTGCCTGAGATTGGGGTCCAGCGGCACGGCGTGCCACTGGCTGTAGATGTTCCTGTAGGAGGTGAGGCTCTACAGAGGGTACTCACAGGCACGGGGGTCCCCAGTAGGTCCTGCCTGAGGTTGGGGTCCAGCGGCACGGCGCGCCACAGGCTGTAGATGTCCCTGTAGGAGGTGAGGCTCTACAGAGGGTACTCACAGGCACGGGGGTCCCCAGGAGGTCCTGCCTGAGGTTGAGGTCCAGCGGCACGGCGCGCCACAGGCTGTAGATGTTCCTGTGAGGCTCTACAGAGGGTACTCACAGGCACGGGGGTCCCCAGGAGGTCCTGCCTGAGGTTGGGGTCCAGCAGCACGGCGCGCCACAGGCTGTAGATGTTCCTGTGAGGCTCTACAGAGGGTACTCACAGGCACGGGGGTCCCCAAGAGGTCCTGCCTGAGGTTGGGGTCCAGCGGCACGGCGCGCCACAGGCTGTAGATGTTCCTGTGAGGCTCTACAGTGGGTACTCACAGGCACGGGGGTCCCCAGGAGGTCCTGCTTGAGGTTGGGGTCCAGCGGCACGGCGCGCCACAGGCTGTAGATGTTCCTGTGAGGCTCTACAGAGGGTACTTAAAGGCACGGGGGTCCCCAGGAGGTCCTGCCTGAGGTTGGGGTCCAGCGGCACGGCGCGCCACAGGCTGTAGATGTTCCTGTGAGGCTCTACAGAGGGTACTTACAGGCACGGGGGTCCCCAGGAGGTCTGCCTGAGGTTGGGGTCCAGCGGCACGGCGCGCCACAGGCTGTAGATGTTCCTGTGAGGCTCTACAGAGGGTACTCACAGGCACGGGGGTCCCCAGGAGGTCCTGCTTGAGGTTGGGGTCCAGCGGCACGGCGCGCCACAGGCTGTAGATGTTCCTGTGAGGCTCTACAGAGGGTACTCACAGGTACGGGGGTCCCCAGGAGGTACTGCCTGACGATGGGGTCCAGCGGCACGGTGCGCCACAGGCTGTAGGTGTTCCTGTAGGAGGTGAGGCTCTACAGAGGGTACTCACAGGCACGGGGGTCCCCAGGAGGTCCTGCCTGAGATTGGGGTCCAGCGGCACGGCGTGCCACTGGCTGTAGATGTTCCTGTAGGAGGTGAGGCTCTACAGAGGGTACTCACAGGCACGGGGGTCCCCAGGAGGTCCTGCCTGAGGTTGAGGTCCAGCGGCACGGCGCGCCACAGGCTGTAGATGTTCCTGTAGGAGGTGAGGCTCTACAGAGGGTACTCACAGGCACGGGGGTCCCCAGGAGGTCCTGCCAGAGGTTGAGGTCCAGCGGCACGGCGCGCCACAGGCTGTAGATGTTCCTGTAGGAGGTGAGGCTCTACAGAGGGTACTCACAGGCACGGGGGTCCCCAGGTGGTCCTGCCTGAGGTTGAGGTCCAGCGGCACGGCGCGCCACAGGCTGTAGATGTTCCTGTAGGAGGTGAGGCTCTACAGAGGGTACTCACAGGCACGGGGGTCCCCAGGAGGTCCTGCCTGAGGTTGAGGTCCAGCGGCACGGCGCGCCACAGGCTGTAGATGTTCCTGTGAGGCTCTACAGAGGGTACTCACAGGCACGGGGGTCCCCAGGAGGTACTGCCTGAGGTTGGGGTCCAGCGGCACGGCGCGCCACAGGCTGAAGATGTTCCTGTGAGGCTCTACAGAGGGTACTCACAGGTACGGGGGTCCCCAGGAGGTCCTGCCTGAGGTTGAGGTCCAGCGGCACGGCGCGCCACAGGCTGTAGATGTTCCTGTGAGGCTCTACAGAGGGTACTCACAGGAACGGGGGTCCCCAGGAGGTCCTGCCTGAGGTTGAGGTCCAGCGGCACGGCGCGCCACAGGCTGTAGATGTTCCTGTGAGGCTCTACAGAGGGTACTCACAGGAACGGGGGTCCCCAGGAGGTCCTGCTTGAGGTTGGGGTCCAGCGGCACGGCGCGCCACAGGCTGTAGATGTTCCTGTAGGAGGTGAGGCTCTACAGAGGGTACTCACAGGTACGGGGGTCCCCAGGAGGTACTGCCTGACGATGGGGTCCAGCGGCACGGTGCGCCACAGGCTGTAGGTGTTCCTGTAGGAGGTGAGGCTCTACAGAGGGTACTCACAGGCACGGGGGTCCCCAGGAGGTCCTGCCTGAGATTGGGGTCCAGCGGCACGGCGTGCCACTGGCTGTAGATGTTCCTGTAGGAGGTGAGGCTCTACAGAGGGTACTCACAGGCACGGGGGTCCCCAGTAGGTCCTGCCTGAGGTTGGGGTCCAGCGGCACGGCGCGCCACAGGCTGTAGATGTCCCTGTAGGAGGTGAGGCTCTACAGAGGGTACTCACAGGCACGGGGGTCCCCAGGAGGTCCTGCCTGAGGTTGAGGTCCAGCGGCACGGCGCGCCACAGGCTGTAGATGTTCCTGTAGGAGGTGAGGCTCTACAGAGGGTACTCACAGGCACGGGGGTCCTTAGGTGGTCCTGCCTGAGGTTGAGGTCCAGCGGCACGGCGCGCCACAGGCTGTAGATGTTCCTGTAGGAGGTGAGGCTCTACAGAGGGTACTCACAGGCACGGGGGTCCCCAGGAGGTCCTGCCTGAGGTTGAGGTCCAGCGGCACGGCGCGCCACAGGCTGTAGATGTTCCTGTGAGGCTCTACAGAGGGTACTCACAGGCACGGGGGTCCCCAGGAGGTACTGCCTGAGGTTGGGGTCCAGCGGCACGGCGCGCCACAGGCTGAAGATGTTCCTGTGAGGCTCTACAGAGGGTACTCACAGGTACGGGGGTCCCCAGGAGGTCCTGCCTGAGGTTGGGGTCCAGCGGCACGGCGCGCCACAGGCTGTAGATGTTCCTGTGAGGCTCTACAGAGGGTACTCACAGGTACGGGGGTCCCCAGGAGTTCCTGCCTGAGGATGGGGTCCAGCGGCACGGTGCGCCACAGGCTGTAGGTGTTCCTGTAGGAGGTGAGGCTCTACAGAGAGTACTCACTGGCACGGGGGTCCCCAGGAGGTCCTGCCTGAGATTGGGGTCCAGCGGCACGGCGCGCCACAGGCTGAAGATGTTCCTGTGAGGCTCTACAGAGGGTACTCACAGGTACGGGGGTCCCCAGGAGGTCCTGCCTGAGGTTGAGGTCCAGCGGCACGGCGCGCCACAGGCTGTAGATGTTCCTGTGAGGCTCTACAGAGGGTACTCACAGCCACGGGGGTCCCCAGGAGGTCCTGCCTGAGGTTGAGGTTCAGCGGCACGGCGCGCCACAGGCTGTAGATGTTCCTGTGAGGCTCTACAGAGGGTACTTACAGGCACGGGGGTCCCCAGGAGGTCTGCCTGAGGTTAGGGTCCAGCGGCACGGCGCGCCACAGGCTGTAGATGTTCCTGTGAGGCTCTACAGAGGGTACTCACAGGCACGGGGGTCCCCAGGAGGTCCTGCCTGAGGTTGGGGTCCAGCGGCACGGCGCGCCACAGGCTGTAGATGTTCCTGTGAGGCTCTACAGAGGGTACTCACAGGCAAGGGGGTCCCCAGGAGGTCCTGCCTGAGGTTGGGGTCCAGCGGCACGGCGCGCCACAGGCTGTAGATGTTCCTGTGAGGCTCTACAGAGGGTACTCACAGGCACGGGGGTCCCCAGGAGGTCCTGCCTGAGGTTGGGGCCAAGCGGCACGGCGCGCCACAGGCTGTAGATGTTCCTGTGAGGCTCTACAGAGGGTACTTACAGGCACGGGGGTCCCCAGGAGGTCCTGCCTGAGGTTGGGGTCCAGCGGCACGGCGCGCCACAGGCTGTAGATGTTCCTGTGAGGCTCTACAGAGGGTACTCACAGGCACGGGGGTCCCCAGGAGGTCCTGCCTGAGGTTGGGGTCCAGCGGCACGGCGCGCCACAGGCTGTAGATGTTCCTGTGAGGCTCTACAGAGGGTACTCACAGGTACGGGGGTCCCCAGGAGGTCTTCCTGAGGATGGGGTCCAGCGGCACGGTGCGCCACAGGCTGTAGGTGTTCCTGTAGGAGGTGAGGCTCTACAGAGAGTACTCACTGGCACGGGGGTCCCCAGGAGGTCCTGCCTGAGATTGGGGTCCAGCGGCACGGCGCGCCACAGGCTGTAGATGTCCCTGTAGGAGGTGAGGCTCTACAGAGGGTACTCACAGGCACGGGGGTCCCCAGGAGGTCCTGCCTGAGGTTGAGGTCCAGCGGCACGGCGCGCCACAGGCTGTAGATGTTCCTGTAGGAGGTGAGGCTCTACAGAGGGTACTTACAGGCACGGGGGTCCCCAGGAGGTCCTGCCTGAGTTTGGGGTCCAGCGGCACGGCGCGCCGCAGGCTGTAGATGTCCCTGTAGGAGGTGATGCTCTACAGAGGGTACTCACAGGCACGGGGGTCCCCAGGAGGCCCTGCCTGTGGTTGGGGTCCAGCGGCACTGCGCGCCACAGGCTATAGATGTGCCTGTAGGAGGCGAGGCTCTACAGAGGGTACTCACAGGCACGGGGGTCCCCAGGAGGTCCTGCCTGAGGTTGGGGTCCAGCGGCACGGCGCGCCACAGGCTGTAGATGTTCCTGTGAGGCTCTACAGAGGGTACTCACAGGTACGGGGGTCCCCAGGAGGTCCTGCCTGAGGATGGGGTCCAGCGGCACGGTGCGCCACAGGCTGTAGGTGTTCCTGTAGGAGGTGAGGCTCTACAGAGAGTACTCACTGGCACGGGGGTCCCCAGGAGGTCCTGCCTGAGATTGGGGTCCAGCGGCACGGCGCGCCACAGGCTGTAGATGTTCCTGTAGGAGGTGAGGCTCTACAGAGGGTACTCACAGGCACGGGGGTCCCCAGGAGGTCCTGCCTGAGGTTGGGGTCCAGCGGCACGGCGCGCCGCAGGCTGTAGATGTCCCTGTAGGAGGTGATGCTCTACAGAGGGTACTCACAGGCACGGGGGTCCCCAGGAGGCCCTGCCTGAGGTTGGGGTCCAGCGGCACGGCGTGCCACAGGCTATAGATGTGCCTGTAGGAGGCGAGGCTCTACAGAGGGTACTCACAGGCACGGGGGTCCCCAGGAGGTCCTGCCTGAGGTTGGGGTCCAGCGGCACGGCGCGCCACAGGCTGTAGATGTTCCTGTAGGATGTGAGGCGCAGCAGCGGGTGCTTGGAGCGACCCAGTATGGAGTGAAGGTGCGGCACCTCGGACTCCACAAACAGCGGCTGCCAACATGATGGATATTTAATCATATCTCAAACATATTATTAATACAATAAAGGACGATTGCATTTATTTGTATGTGTTAAAATTGCACAGGCACAGGGTTGGTCGATTGTAGAATTTAAATTTGTGCAGTAAACTTTTTTCTCTCTATACAACTATCGAGGTGATAAAATAATTTTACTTTACTGCTAAGATATAGTAGGAAAGTAATGCACGTTTCTCTAGCTTATTGTACGTTAAGGGTTAGCTACCTTAAAAGTTATAAAATTACCAAAAACTTGATAAACCGAATTGAGCAGAGTTTTATTTTGTAATGTGCAACAAGATTTATTTTTTCTGACACAGTCTATAGAAATTCTAAAAGTAGTTTTTGAAATAATTTATTATATAGTGCACTCAATCGAGCACTCAATTAACCAAGCAGCCATGCACTCATTGCTTGAGAGCACGGTATATGAAGTAATGCAAAGCTCGTATTTCACTCCACTCTGTGAACCTGCACGAAATGTATAAAGTATGTAGTAATTGATTTTGTGGATATTTTCGTCCGTTTGTCTTATTGCCCGCATTTATTTTCGTAGCGGTAATATTGAAGGTATAAGCATGGACAGTAGTTACACGTGCTTACCATCTTGTACGGCGATTCGATTGTGGCAAGTGCAAACGGCTCCCCGTACTTGAGCTTCTGTCCCTCGACGCACTTGCTCCCTGAACTGAAAAGCCGAGAAAATAAAACGTTACAGATTTTTGTAATCCTAAGTTGAAACTCTTAATTCTAAGATATAAGTGGTAAATTAACAGATTTCATGATTTTAGTTTTTTGTTGAAGAGGTAAACGCATAGATTTGCCGGATTTCCTCAGGAATCATGTTTGTCCTTAGGGATTACCTACGCTTTGCAGAACTTTCAATAGGTCTTTAAGCAGATAGGCTACAATATTTATGTATAAGAATATAATCCCATTTGTTGCATTGAATAAACAACTGTTGGTTCATATTCAAAATATATAAATTAATAAGCAAGCATGATTTTTTGTGATGTTTTAATTAATTTCGTGTGAATCGTGGTAAAAAAATGACACACCGTTATATTTTCCTGAAGATGTACGGAATCCCAAAATAATTTACATGAGTGTTTAGGACAGTTAAAAAAAATAATTGAGAAAAAGTAACCATACTGTTTAGCCCCAGGGGTTATAATAAATACTTCTTAAAAAACTTAGGCCTCTACAGCAACGTATAGTCTCCTAGGCGCGGCGTGATTTTTTTCTCGGCTGGACCGAAATTACTGAAACAGTTTTAGACTAGATTAAATACATTGATATCCCTGGTTGTGTCTAGTACCTGGACACCCGGAAGCAGTTGCGCACGGCGGGGGCGGTGAGCGGCGAGGCGGCCACGAGGGAGCCGTCCAGCAGGTGGCGACACTCGTCGATCTCGCGCGGCCCCGCGACCCCAGCCAGCGCCAGACCCCGCGGCGCGCGCGCGTGACACACCGCCACGTTCACCACCTGGCACGTCTGGCCGAAACACACGTCGAACTCCGGCAGCAGCAGCGGCACCTGGCGGCAGAGCAGTGACGAGACACCAGTTGTTCTGTTTTCTGTTTATTGTAGTGTTTACTCGCCAATTGTCACAAAGTACAATTCCAGGACAGCCTCGACTGGTTGTCCTCATAGTTTGCTATATGGACTAATATAAGTACGGGATTTCATTTCTTTAAGGCTCCTTTTCCAACACAGCGTCAATACGCTCAACGCCAGCGTCGGCGTCATTGCGCTAGAGTTAAATGTGAATCGGGCAATGGGGACACTTTCCTAGACGCTGCGCGCGCTGATTGTTGACGCGGCAGCAATCACCATTGCCCGCTTTACATTTGACTATCGCGCTGGCGCAATGACGCCGACGTCGACGTCGAGCGCGCTGACGCCGCGCCGTGTTGGAAAAGGAGCCTTTAGAACGCGATACGGAGGCAGCGAGTCGTGTACGACCTGGTGACCGTTGGCCCGTCAATTATTAGTAGAAACAGATTTAGAGAGCTCTGGCAACCTTTTGGACATTGACGGAAAACTAATTTGATGTAGGAATCTACTTGAACTTCGGTACAGTTGCCATTTGGGTTCACCCTTGAACTCCTCCAGCGGCTAGAGACCGAGCAATTCCACTAATCTAGCTGCACTGTAAGCTCATATGCAATAAATATTAAATCCAAAAAAGGTCTAATTAAAATCTATGCCAAACTTGCTAGTAATATGACGGTAAAGGTTCCCGCAGAGTTTGCCGCATGTCCGGTTTTATTCTCACTAGTATAGACAATACTCAATATTCTTTCGAATTAGTAATGAGGACATCTTTCGGTACAGTATTGCATCACATATTTCATATTTCTTATTGTTAATGTGCCTTAAAAACATGAACAGTGTTTTGGCAATTCAACACAATCATGAGTTTTAGCAGATGATTTGTAGAGTTTCCACTTTTTGCCACCCGTCAATATGGCTGTCCAGAACTAGAACAGTAGACTCTATAGTTAGAATCTACTGTTTTACGAGAGCTGAGTTTACAAATATGTATTATAAACATGACTGTACTAGTTTAAAATCTCACCTCTTTTAATAAATTCGAGAGCGTTTGCCTAGTTTTTTGTATCATTAGTTCTCCTTTCTCTTTCTTCCTCAAGAAGTGCTTGATTTTTTCCTGCAAATAATTAAATAACATAATTATGCAAAAATAAGTGAAAAGGTTTATTTCAGATTTAAAATTTACATTGTAAACATAGTTTGTACATGTTACAGACAATGCAGTTGCCTATTACGGTAAATACAAAATATCACTATCTCGATGAACTTATTACTCCAACCCTTTTGATTAATGTCACAAAGAGTTTAAAGACATACCAGCTACCGCTGTATTCAACATCAATAAAATTAGGAAAATCTTTATGCCTAAATATTTTGATACTACCTACCTATAAAACTTCGTAAGCCAATTAATATGACCACTTCTGATGTTGCCACTGTAGTGTAAAAGCGTATTCTACCCTCTTTGACCTTTGAGCATTGCCATCATCCTCTACACGTGATTTTGGTCAATTACCTTCGCTTATCAAGCTTGAACTTTAGGTAAACTGTGCTTGTTTGATTCTATAACCCATACTAGTAGATTTGCAAAAATTTGACTCTGAGAAATGATCTTAGCTCTTCCAAAAATCCTTTTTGTCGACTTTTTTACCCAAACTTTTTCTATCGTCAAGAACATACCAACGGCCGGAGACACACGGGGTGAGTTTATCGCCGCGGCGAAACTGCCGCTCGCCTGTTGTGCTTAGATTTAAATGTACGCTTACACACAGTGCGGTAGGAATACCGCACGACAATAATGCCGCGGTCCATTTAAAACTATGCACAACGGGCGAGCGGTGGTCTCGCCGCGGCGTTAAAAATCGTCCCGTGTGCCTCCGGCCTTAGAGACTAGAGACTAGAGAAAGCATCACGTACCTCCTGCAATATAAGAACCTCGTTCCAGTTGCCCATGCGGACTTTAGGAGAATATGTTGGTCCAGGCCCTTCATTCTTTTCTTCTTTCTTCCAGTCGTCTTGATTCACTACGGACATGTCAGTATTTTTCTCAAATTAATAAAAAACCTAACCTAACACGGTATTTACAAACAGCGAATTTTCTGTCCCAAACCAAGGCGACACTCGCTTAGTCAACACATGACTGGCGTGCATCTGTGAAATGCAGTCTTCTCTGACACATGCTCAACAAGTCCTCAGCTCTGCACCCTCGAGTGTATCGACTAAACACTCAAAACTATCAGATAACAAATGAGTTTCCGTGTGAAAACGATATCCATACATAGATTTGACGTTAGTGGGGGTTGACATGAGGGGACGTTTGCCATTGGTGCAGGACGCCCCTTGGATAATTGAAGGAGACATGATCACACGCTATGATCCTTAAACAATTTGTGCCACTCAACTGCTTAACAGATTGATCAATACTTTTCTTGAATATTATTTTACAGTAACTGCTGAGGAAGAAGTGTTTTACATGGCATCTTCCCCCGTTGCAGCAGACCTGCATACTCACCGAATTTCAAATGAAAATCAACATATGTCAATCCAACATAGCGAGATTTGAAATGTGTTTGTAAGCTCCATAAGAATAACATGGGGAATGAGCATGCAGGTTTGCTGCCACGAAAATGGAAATATCGGGGATTTTATACCATTAAACATTAGATCTCATCTAGATGAAGCTACAAACCAAATGTTATCAAGATATGTTGAGAAATAACGAAGATATAGAATTTTACTTATTTCCCATAAGGTTAACATTGGGACAACGTACTGTGTTTACCAATTTCAATATCTCGGTAACCAATGGCAATGTATATAGAACCCTCTATACAATGTTAATTTGTTTAGTTTCGCCGCCGGAAAGCAGAGCAAAAATTAGCGCTGATGCATGGAATAGTTCAAGCTGGCCCCGTATCAAGTGTGGCCTTGCCCGTATAGTCGGCGCACGGCGTTTACACTATATTCACTACCCAAAATGTCAAGATGAGAATGTTTGTAAACAAAAACAGGTAAACATTATGGTAAAAGACACAAAAACAAAACAATAACATACAAATGTCAAAATATTACAACCAGCTGCTTGACTTTGGAAAGTCAGCTTGATCCGTAAACTCTTACAGTCGGACTAAGAGGCGCCATCTCTTTTTCGGCGGCGGGAACTACATTTTTCCATAAGGTGTCCCTACTTAGAGGGTTCTGTATACATTGCCAATGGGCATAGAGCAGTGATTCAAAATACTAAATTGTTTGTTTTTTAAGCTTAATTCAATGGTGCCAACAAAAATTCGATAAATTTAATTTTTTTATGTAAAAAACTCAAAAACCCATTTTTGGGGGGTTTATCCCCCTTTACCCCCTTCCGGTGGTCCGATAGGGCTGGTTCACGAACGCGTCCGAGTGATTACCACTTTACACGCCTGCACCAAATTACGACCGCTATCGTGTTAACATACATACATACATATATAAATTCGAACGAATGGTGTTTTTTGCTTCTGGGGGCCCCAAAACGAAAAGTTATGATGGTCTGGTGCTTAGGTCTTACCATGATTACTACGGTAGCAGCTTCTTTCCTATAGGGGAAATTCGCTAAAATTGGAGGAATTTAACAGAAAGAATTTAATTGGAGGATATTCTTAGCAGATGTTTATCATTAAAGAAAAGTCTGATAGGTCAACCTCCGCAACCTCCGGCACGATTAGCTTAGCCTTTAATTACAACCCTCATCACAACGAAGTAACTTCCAATAACTTCAACTTCAACTTGAAATGGGTGTTCTATATATACCAACCACTGTCTCTTTATTCTGCAATGTTCACAGAACTTTTGCAACGCCTTTTCACTAAGAAACCTCCTTAGCTTAATCATGGAATGGGACCTTAATTTTCTCAATTCCCTCTGGATTTCCTTCAAGTTTCTGTAGACACCATAGCCACCACCAATACAATACTGCTTTGAACTTGAGGTTTCCCAGATGTCTGAAAAGTACAACATGTTCTAGATGTCTGTCAGAGCCAATGAAGGACGATCACAAACACTAAAACAAAGTAAGTTAATGGGGACTTTCATGTCAATAACAACAGTTGTACCATATCATGTCAGTGCTGGTTATAGATTTATAGTTGAAACTAGATAGTACTAGTTAATATTTTCACTCTTATATGGGGCTTCTTATTTTTATAGCCCAAGAAAATAATCAAGACTTTTTACAGTCTTGATTTCTATTGAAGAATACCAATTGGAGAAGATAATAAGGCGAGGAAGGCCACACTCTACTATAAGTGAGACCTTGGGCCGAGCCCGATGTACTATTCATTTTTAAGTATAGTAATTAGCCTAGTTCATAACTTAGTGTGGACGAAATTGTTGAACCGGAAATAAATAAAAACAAAATAAAAACTTAGTTTGACATAAAAAGAGTCTGTTGTCCTTAAACACCTCATGATACCTACAGTGCACAATTAACCCAGAAGAAAAACATGATGTACGCAATTTGATTTTGATGAATGAACGAAGTGAAGTTAGTTAAGTTGAATACTCCACTCTATGTATTAGCCAGTACGTAACGTGATAAATCAAAAACTGTTGCATTCATAATTTTAAAATTTTGCAAAAACATCATATAGATCCACTAAAATCAGTCCATTAGATAGATTATGAAGCAAATCCTGTGAACAATGTTTTTAGGTGGTGAGCAACATGTTGACGCTTGAGGTTGAAGTTTTGGCATAGGAGGGGAGAAAATCATCCATGACGTGGAAGTAAACAAAACCATGTGATTACGCTACTACAACTGAAGACCTACTGGATTTCAGCAGTAGCTACTAAATTTATTTATTTTTTAGTTATGTTAGTGCAAAAATGGTGCAATCCACGGATTCTAGTTACCGGTTTGCTTCTAACTCACGTAATTTTTATTATAAGATTTTCTTATTGTTCTTCCTGTTGAACAGATTGCAAATTAAATTATGTCAAAAATGTTTTGTTTTTATTTATCATTTGTAATAGCTTAATTATAAAACCTTTTTCAAATTTATCGAAACATCGGATACATAATTCTCAAAACGACTACTTCATGAAAGCAAATTTAATTAATTTCATATGATCACATGTTCTTTGAGTACTTCATTATGTACGTTTTGATTATAGTAGAATTAATTATAAAGCGCGAGAGGCATGTCCCTCAGAAAACAAACTAATAACCAACGAGTATTACTCGCAAGATCCCGCTAAGTATTAACATTTTGGTTTTTAGCGAATTTCCCCTATAGGGAAGAAGCTATTACCGTAGGTCTCATGGTAAGACCTAAGCTCGGGGCCACTATAACTTTTCGTTTTGGGGCCCCCAGAAGCAAAAAACACTATTCGTTCGAATTTTTATATATATATATATATATATATATATATATATATATATATATATATATATCTATGTGTCTGTTAGCACGATAGCGGCCGCAAAAATGGTCCGATCTTTATGAAATTTGGTACGGACATGTAAAGTGGTAATCAATTGGACGAGTTCGTGAACCAGCCCGATCGGACCACCGGAAGGGGGGGTAAAGGGGGATAAACCCCCCCAAAAATGGGTTTTTTGAGTTTTTTACATAGAAAAATAAAATTTATTAAATTTTTGTGGGCACCATTGAATTCAGCTCAAAAAAAACAAACAATTTAGTATTTTGAATCACTGCTCTATGCCCATTGGTTACCGAGATATTGAAAGTGGTAAACACAGTACGTTGTCCCAATGTTAACCTTATGGGAAATAAGTAAAATTCTATATCTCGCTTATTTCTCAACATATCTTGATAAAACTTGGTAAATGGCTTCTTCTAGTTCAGATCTACTAAATATTGAATTAAAACCATCCAGTTTCAAAATACCTGTAGCAGCAAACCTGCATACTCATTTCCCATGTTATTCTTATGGAGCTTAACAAAACATGTCAAATCTTGCTATGTCTGCTTGAAATACGTTGTTTTGCATTTGAAATTCGCTGAGTATGCAGGTCTGCTGCAACGGGGGTATTTTTGTCACAACGTCGTTTTCTATTGTTTGATTCGTTTGGTTTGTTTGTATCTTGCCTTAAAAGTCTACTGATTGTCCGCTAGATAGTAACACTTAAGACTTTGGAATTTGCGGATATTTCGGAACTCCTCGTGTGTTTTCGTCTGCCTTCTAGTGGTTAGCCTGTCGCTGGCGAATGATAAGTATATAAATTTCCCTCCCTCTCGCGCTTCATAGTTGTATTGATTCAAGTATAGCTTACTATTCCTTAAATGAGAAAATACCGTGTAAAATTTTAGTCGAATAAAGCCAAACTTTACTAGTTATTGCGTATGTTTTTGATAATCTCAACAGAATCTTTAAACAAACAACATAATGTGATGTACTTCTTCCGGAAAATACAGGGTGTTTTTTTTAACGCAACTCATTTTTAAGAATGACTAATGTACATATAAATTTGAAATGAGTATTGTTTTATTGTTCTTTACATTTTATACAACCTATTATTTAAGTTTGATCACATTTAGTGTAAATTTTGTGCTCAAACAGTCCGCCATTGGCATTTGTATAAAGTTATGCTCTCTCCATCAAATTCCCGAACACGTGTTGCAGGGTATACCTCTTTGAATTTCTTTCATTAAATTTGTTATGTTTGTTTTGAGGTGGTGAATATCCTGTGAATTGTTTTCGTAGGCCTTACTTTGTATGCATCCTCAAAGAAAATAATATAGTGGGGTCAAATCCGGGGATCTTGGGGGAAATAATCCTTCACTGATAAAATAAAGTTTTGGGTTGCGTTTTAAAAAACACCCAGTATATCTGTCAGATTTGAATTTGAAATCATCGTTATTTTTACCTTATATGGTTAAATGAAAGGATTTTTCCCCAATGATAATTTTTATGGTAATATAATTGGCGTGTTATTATTTGTGATTTGATCCAATTACACGTTGAAAAGAGCGAACATTGAGTAATGTGCTAACTTATTGCTTTGAAACAAAAATTGGATGAGACGGCAAGTTTTTTTAACGAAGGTGAGAAAAGCGGGTTTGCTGTTAATAGCTCAGTAAATATTGTTTTTGGGAAAAGGACCCCTTTCCCACTTAACAGTTTATATTCTAGCTGTTTTGTCCGTGCGCACAGAAACTTTGCTCATCACGCTGACTCAGCACTAACGGCATGATAGGTACCTTTGATTTGAATACTGACAAATCATGGATCTTCCATGGAAAAATACGTTTTTCCATGACGTGGGTAAATAATAGGTTGCAAACGAGAGGAATGTGTAAATGATACATATTTATCTTTATTTTTTCTGTTGACGGTGGAAACAATCGTGTTGTGCGCAGAGGGGTACAAATAGCCCAAAGTCTCAGCGCGAAGGAGGGAACATGAGGAATTGACAATAAACATAAGAGGTTTATTGTTATTGACTGATGATTGCATGTAAGGAAACATTAAAAGAGCTGTTATTGTTTTGGTTTATTTTTTGTGACAATAGAATTAAATAAATGCTGCTCTACCGACAGTTCGTTTTATTTATCATCGTTTGATCAGTAATGGATGTTTTTAGAGAAGTGTCTTTTCTCCCACCTTTCTATTCTCTACCACCTTCTCTGTGTCTATAGCATATCAAATTTGGCCGACCCTGTACTGCCTTACCGACTCCTGAGACGCTAGCCCCTACTGGTGTCTAGTGGCAGGGACCTCAACTGTTTACACCCTGTCAACACTAAGTACAGTATATAAATTTAGACAATGGTTATTACGACAAAGTGATTAGGTAATTGAACACCGTTCCCCTGCACACAGACATCTGATTAGAATAACTTATTTTACATAATTTCCTAAGTAAAACTTTACAAACTTTACCCTGTTTATCATTTTGGAAGAGTTTTGTGAGAACACCGAATCATTGAGCATTATTTACTTAATTGGACATATTTTTAGCAATGCTTGGAACTCTGCAGTGCACATTATGTGGTACATTCGACATGTTCGAATGTTTTTAAGTTATTTAAGTCAAAATTAAAATGTAATTAGTAAAATGTAATTAGTAATGTTAAATGTAATTAGTAAAATGTTACATTCTGTTTTTAATATTTTCAATTCCAACAGGAAAGAAGAATTTTATTATCATAAAAATAATATGTTATAACTTGTTATGCTTTTTTTACTGAATATTTCTAAAACTGTCGATTTATTCTAGTAACAGTCTTTCGACAAATGGTAGTTTTCATCATAGAAGCAAGTTTGGTTCTTTTTGGCCCTCAATCGTGTCTGACAAGTGAGGCGATACCGAGCCTCCAAGCCATTTTTTTTGTTGGTTGATACATTTCCTTCTGCCTCCTTTGGAATTTCTTGAAATTCACTAACGAATAACAGAAACTAATTTTTGAACACATTCTCTTCAAAATTAAAGATTCAATTTCATTCAACTCCAGCCCTAACCATGTGCAGTATTATTGTCTCATGACGAGTTTCACTAACGATGGAAAATATGAAATTAAAAATTGACTTTTTTAAGCAAAAAATATAGTTTTGTGTAAAAAAGGTAAACATTATCAACAATAAAGGAACCATTTCAGAAATTTTCATTTTTTACGGTCGTTACATGTCACAAACTTAAAAGCATTATTGGTCTTGTCACACTAGCGTGGGTCTTACTCCTGTCGTCGAGTAGGAGAGCGAGTAAGATGGTCGGTCTACACCGCCGGCGCCGGTGGCCTGTACACCGACCTTTTTCAAATGGGCAAGTCGAGTTGACAATTCTAAACAATAGGAATCAGCTGATCCTATCGCAACTCGGCCGAGTTACTCGACCAATGTGACGTGGCGCTACCTTGATTTTAAAATAGTCTACTATTCACTGTTTGTATTTTATAAATATTTCGTTTTAAGTTTCTTTTCCGACTGATTAGAAGTTGATAAAACAAAGTTTGTTATAATCAGGTGTTCTCGAAAATCTCTCATGATAACAGTCTTATGGACTGAGTTATACCATAACTGGACGATAAAAATCGTTTGAGCTTCATCAATTTTGTTTCCTGCAACACTTCGCGCTAAGATATTTCCAAAGTTGTCTGTTTTTTTTATGGAAATCCAAGGATGGACAATCTGTAATTTTGTATCTGTTGTTCACAATTGGCTTTTGTCGGATTGGGCCGAGGTCGGATGTTTGTATATAATTTAACGAACAATCGTTAATATACGAGAACTAATTAAATGGTTCAAACCCATACTTGAGGAGAGCTTCTTAAGGGGTCCTCTGAGTCCACACACTTACTTGAGACTCCAAAATGTATTCCTATACATTTAGGACTTTCAAACAAAATATCTATATATAAAGCCCAATTTACCCGTAACTTTTGAGAAAACCATCATCCTAATAGCCGATTAAAAGGTCTTGGCTAGGAAATCTCAGGAAAAATATAATTTTTTGATAAAATCTTTCCCTGCCTGAGGGCGCAAATATAAAGGAAGGAGATGATGAGCAGCTGATGCATTTGTTTTAATTTACAATTATTTTTTACTGTTCCCCAGCGAGGCGAGACACCATCAGCTATTACGTCATAAAATAATATCGACCCATTAGTCTAGCCATTATCTTCTGCACAGCGATCGTGTTATTCTTTTAATTTGTTTAATAAGTTTTATTAGTTTAGGTAATTCCTTTAGCATTTTTAATAAGTTTTATTAGTTTAGGTAGGTTAGCATTCCTTTTTTCATTCAAATGCATTACAAATTGATTAATATCAGTATTTTACCTGTAAAGCTTGAACAAATTATATATATATATATATATATATATATATAATAAATAAATAAATATATAAATATCCAAGACCACTTCATTAAATAATTAACCATTTTAGTTTTATCCTCAGATACTTGATACGAATTGCTTACCATCATATATGTAATTATCTTTTAGAGCCCACGCACAGGCTTTGATGCCCATGTGGGCTTTTTCCATATTTTTCTATAATATTTAGTATGATTACAAACAGTATATTTTATGTATCATACATATAACTAGATTTTGTAATAACATTTTGAGGAATAAATCAAGTTTTCATTCATTTTTCATTCAATTGTTACTTATTGAAACTTGCCGTGAAACAATGAATACTTTACCATAACTTAACTAACATGAATCTCTAAAAAAATTCAAAATCTAATAATTGTGATTGTAAAGAGCACTTTAGTGAAATTTCAAATAGCATTGAAAAAATTTCATTACAGTAATAATAAAAAGTAAGTACACGATTTTCAAATTTAAATTTGCTCCAAAACCCCTGAATTTCAGTTGGTATGGTACCTTTGCACCATTAGGAGTCCATGTATTTCAAATTTTGAAAACTTCATATTTTTATGTTTACTAGTTGTCTACGTTATATTTTTATGTTATATTTCATGTAATATTTTTGTTATATGTTTATGTTATTTATGTTATATATGTTATATTTATGTTATTTTTATGTTATATTTTATGTCAACGTTTTTATGTTATATTTTTATGTCTACGTTTTTATTATTTTTTTACTTATCACTCTGGACTTCTGTTGGCTGATCTTCATTACATTTCAAATTGTCCTTAAATATTTGGTACAGGTAAACTTTAGGTTTAGAGAGGACAAATTTATCAAGAAAGATAATTTTTACCATCCACCTCACAATAACCCTTTTTCACAGTAACTTCTAACGATCCGTATTTTTGTGAGATAACTACAATGGTGACAGCGACAGGAGCTCGTCCCAGCTGTCGGTCGGCTGATAAGGGTAGGCGTATGCAGGCCCGCCCCGCCCGCCGCTGTCTGCTGTCGTGCCAGTCGCGCTCGGGCCGTGGTGTCGTGCGCCCAGTCTACCGTCGTCGCCGAGCTCAGCGCTCCACGCCTCTCTCTGCCGCGTGCCGGGGTTAGAGATCGCTGGCCGGGATACTTTTGTTTGTAAGTAATCTATAGTTTTTTTCCAATATTTTATTAATATGCCTATCCATTGTAACTGGAATAAGTCAAAGGGTTTTTTATGTAGGCTTAGCAAAGTTCTATGTAGATTACTAAAACAGGGAATTGAATACGATAAGAAGTATCAAATACGTCAAATTGAATTAAAATGCCACAGTATCAGTACGTGTTGCTTATGCCTTACAAAAGATAAAAAACCAAATAATCTAAGTTTGCTAAATTTAATAATGTTTATTTGTTTATTTCTTAAATTTTTTCAATTCCATTTCAGTTTTCTTTTTTTTACTTAAAGTCATGTCTCAGAAACAGCTTGAACCCTAATAATAATAAAATTAAAAACAACAATAATGCTGTGCAAGTGTTTACATTTCACAAGAAAATAGCGACGTCGGAACTGTATATATTTTGGTTTACGAAAGCGATATATATTCATGTTTTGATCGGTAGATATTTGTCAAATCCCGCCAATCTGCATTTCTATAAACTTTATAGTTAAGAAATAAATAAGTTTCAAGATCGCACTAGGTAATTAAAAATAAAGCTCTTTGACAGATATTGAAAGCTTACAATAAAACACATTGTAAACCGTTGTTTTAAATTTACAAGAATTATCTCAGAGAATAGAGATTTTACCTAATTTAATACGTATAATATTAAACATTTCCATACTTTCATGAGAATCTCCACATTTATTTAATGGCTTACAGAACAGGAGAACTTGTATGAAAATAGTTTTAAAATAAGAGAAATTCTATCAGTATTGCCGACCCCTAAGATTGTACTTTATTATATAAACTATCATAATTTAATTCTGGGTTAATGGAAGTTATTTTGAAATCATAACTCAAATCAGGCAGATCCGTACACACCCAAATTTACTTTTCACCGTAGTTTCCTTTTCTTACAATCCTTTGTTTAAGCAAGATTGAATGTTTAAGGATTTTTCAAATGTTCTCTTGTAGTACCCTTCCTTATGTGGCATACGAATAATTAATCCTTAACCATTTCATAACTAAAAATGCAATTGATCAATACTGCTGGTCAGATAAACATTCAAAAAAGAATTAATAGACTAAAAAACAAGTTCCTTCATATCGTCATAAAACAACAGCAATGTACAACAAAGGTTTTAAGCATAAAGTGGGAAACTCCTAACGACTATTCGTCACAAATCCCCAGGAAGATTAAGCACGGACATGTGTTTTGCCTTAAAATTCTATTCTAACCTATCATATCATACTAGGATAAGATCAGTTTTAAGTGAATGACTTGAGGTTATGAAAAACAATTGTCATTGCCTGGACGTCGATGTGGATCATTTCACATACTTGTTAAGAGGATGAGTTGTCCGCACGTTTAACTCTATTACCCTATTTGTCGAGAATCAATGATTTATTTTTGTCAACTATTTTACTGCTGCTTACCAGAATTACGTCTAATTATACATAATAAGGTAGTCGATTGATGAAAACGTAAACAGAACTCCCGAACTAAATATTTAAATACGTGTCCAATCGCTAGTGCGACAACATATTAATTTTGTTTCTTTGAACGTCCTGCTCCTCTTCTTGAAAAATAGTTTTAAAAACTGGAGCATAGAAATTTTAATAGCAAAATAAACAAACGGGTTTATTTAAAAAGTATACTAACTAAAGTAAGATTATCACATTCCTAGAACAAATTTTACTTCAATAGACTATTAGAAACAATACGGTGATTGCAAGAAAATAGTTTTCATGATACAACATTTAAATCTAAAATCAATATAATGAAACTCATCTAAATACTTCTGAGTAAACCAACTTCCCCAGTTTTAACCATAATGAAAGTTAGTTGCATAACTTCTTTGTATAATTTGGGTCTCCTTAAATCACACCTGACTGTCATAAAACACTTATTTAGGAGACATATTAATGGCCTTAAAACAACTAAAATACTCTAATAATGTTGAATAAAAATATAATTATTGAATTTATTTGTAAAATATATTTTTTGTAATGTAAAACATGATAAATAACTCACTGATTGAGAATCACCTTATAAAATATTTGAAAGACATGGTGGTCAGGTGAAGTCCCAGTTAAAGTCAACGAGGTATTGTGTGACAGAATCGATTAGAATCGACGTTAATCCATGTTCCGCCACTTCCCGATGAACACTCTCGACTACAAAGTACGTCTGACTAAACACAGGCGAGTTTGAAGTAATCAAGTCTCACGTGCAGAGACCGTGACGGCTGTGTCTACACACCTGAGACAACTGTGGTTTTGCTGTCTGAGGTGCGATGTATCGATGTAGCTGTAGCGATGTAGCGATGTAGCGATGTAGTGATTAGTCGTGGCGCGGTGTCGCGATATGTAGCTGTGTTATCTGCTGCTTCTGTGTGTGTTCGCCATGAACCGTGAGCCAGTATGATCTCTTGGTGTTGCAGGCAGACCTACAAACTGCATCAGAAACAGGTGCACTCATCAAGTTGTTCTTTTTACTTACACTATTGTGTTAGGATTAGCGGTGTGAAACTTTCAAGGGTAAAGTATTATTTTTTAAAAATATTAGAATATCTAGAAAACCCATCTTTAAAGTTTTGTTGACACAATAAGTTTTATTGATTTAAATTAACTGCATTAACGCGCTCTGAATTCTTAATATGAATAAATAAATATAGATGTGGCTTCCATATTTTTAAGCGAATTAGGATTTTTTCGAAAACGTAACTTTACAAACGTTTTTATTTTTTATTTTTAATGAACTCGTTGTTAGTGGAATACTCGGTAAAATACCTCCATCTTTAAAACAGTTTCTAATTATGATCAAACATTTTTCTAAGTTAATGATTTTCGCCACACGTGATGAAACAATACAACAATGTTAATTCCTGTAGAGATATTAAACAGAGAGATATTATGTTGTTTATTGTTTTTAAACATATCAGGTTTTTAAAATTTTCTTGAACAAACATTGAAAATATTGAAGATTAAAACGTTCTTTGTTATTTCCTTTTTAGTTACGTTTGCATTTTGTAACTGTGCTTGATAATCAACTAAAGTAAGGTAATAACAGTTCTAGAACAAATTTTATTTTATTATCACTTTAGTTTTATTCTATTTTTATTCAAGTCGAGTCAAGGTTAATTTTTTTTATTCAAGTCGTAACTGCTCAATAAAGCGCAAAAGTAGCTTTATACACTGTATTAATACAACTAATACTGTACTGAAATTTCTCAACAGTTTTACTTTATTATATTCTCATCTTTTTCTAAATCCAAAAACATTATCTAAATTAAAATCATTTGTAAATATCAAAATCCCATTTTACAATTTACATTGTTACGTTATATTTTTAGTTTTTATCATATTTCTATTTCTATTTCTATTTTTATTCATATTTGAGCGGATATAGGCTACAACCTTTTTTGTAATTGAGTTGCTTCGTTTGAAGTAATTTATAAAGCAGTTTATTCAATTAGAGACTCGAACGTGTCAGCCACCGAACAAACAAATGTAAAGATCTTGGTCATTGATTTTATGGTAGTGATTTAATCAAAAGGTGCACGTCACAATGGGCTACATTTTATCGACGGGAATCGCCTCTCTCTGGAGTATACAGAGTTCGATCTATTTTCCATCATATGTGATGTATATACCTCAGTTCGGTAAGAATCTGGTCTCTGGCTCAACGTTTTTATACCTGGGATAAATTATGTTTATCAGTTTTATCACTTATTTAATACGCTATAGGGTTTTTGTGATCAAAACTCTACAATTCTGGATCGACTTGAACAATGATAATTTGGGTGTCGTTGAAAAGAACTCGGTTTAACGTATTGCAGGAAACAAAAAATTATGATTTATGATTGGTAGACTTACGGAAATTGCCCTACACGCCCATCCCCATGGTATTTCGTCCATATCATTTAACGTGGTGGTAAATATTTCACGTAAAACAGGGGAATGGAGTAAACACATTTTTTTAGCAAAGCCATACATAGTTGTTGAAAACTTAACCATCGAATATGTTTACTGAATCATGCTTTATGCCATATCCATTTAAGAAAGAAAATTCTATTCCACCTAAAAGGCTAACAGTCCGCGTAAAACCGAACAAATCAGCCGTAGAATGTTCTCTGCTACGGTGAGTCGCAACGTACAATGACGCACGACCGCACACGTGACTTGTGGCCGAGCGTACCGTTGGCTGCACTTGTACAACTACTGGAACGTAATTTGTATACTGCATCCACTTACAATGAGACATTATGCATCTGCCAATGTTTAACGTCCCTAAAATGAACTGTTGCAACGTGTTTTTGCGAAGTAGGCGTAACAGAATTCGTTTTAGTTTGCGTTCACTAATAAAAGTCACTGAACAATCGAGGGTAATTTTACATTAAGATAGCTATTCTTAATTCAATGCGTTGGTTTTGGATAACGGTTTGAGTGCCCAGTCGGTGGGTTCCACTCAGTTACGTTTACTTTGCCTCGGGTATGGTGCTGTAAATTTTATTTTTAGAAATAGTAGAGAGTTGTGGTTCTAATTTTAGAATTAGAATTACTGTATTAATAACTACTGGGTGTACATGTGGCCCAGAGTTCCCTCGCGGGTAAGAGAATTGCTACCAACTTAGTAAAAACGTAAATAATACTAAGTTTTTATTATTGACGTAATTATTGTTGACTACTAACTGGATAGGTAAACATTTTAAGAGCTGGGACTGATAATCCGTGTAGACTTAAAAAAGTGGTGCTCTCCCCTTATTTTATTATATTTATCGACTTGTATTATATATAATTTTTCAGAAAAATACATCATTCTATCGCCTCACCCATCAATTAGCTGTTTTGGATGAGCGCGCAGACTCTTTTGGCCAATTGTAATTTATTTTTATCATGCTGCTGCAAAAACTTCTATTACATTCTTTGCGGGACTGAATTAGTTCTTTTCCACCATAGGGAGAAAAAAGTCAGCTGGTGACGAGGATTAGCTGTTCGCACAGATATAGGTTTGACATAATACACCTGCGTAGCCCAGAGCTGTGGTCATCTATGGCGTTATGTTTGTGATGATATCCATACTGTACCTCTCAGTAATGCAAGTCCTTCTTACCGATTTGTGCAACGTTAGGTTAGTATCGCACCGATGATAACATGTGTGATGTTATTATTAATTTAATAGTTCAGTCAAAACAGGGTTTGACCTGGAAAAAATTCCGTTAATTTTGAAACTTTGCACACTTATTTAGAAATACCTAAGGATGAAAATACCAAAAGTCCTGGAAAATATGTGGCGAGCTCTAGTGGCAATTGACGGAAATAGGGTACTTTTTTTGGTTTTTCGTAAAAATCTCGAGAACCGTTGGTCGGAGGTGAGAACTTTAAATATAAAAAATAAAGCTTATTAAATTTGCTACAAAATAATGTGGTACATTTCCTTTGTGCTCCTAACGGTTACCGAGTTATAGAGCGCCAAAAATAAGGATCTTTTCACGATTTTCCTCTAAAAATGAGCAAAATTTTGTTTTTTTGGTTTTTAACGTATTACAATAAACTTTATCTGATTTTGGTGGGCACCATTTAATTCATCTTTAAAAACCAAACAATTTAGTATCCTGAATCATTGCTTTATGCCCGTTGGTCACCGAGATAATGGAGGCGGTAAACTCCCCTTACATTGTACCTATGTAATCCTTATGGGAAATAAAAAAGTTCTATATCTCGCTTATTTCGCAACATATCTCAATAAAACTTGATTTGTGGCTTGGTATTGTTGAGATTATATCCTACTAGGGCCTATAATCCTCAATTTTTACATTACGTGTCAGCAAACCTGCATAAGAATAATACGAACAATGGAGTATGCAGGTTTGCTGACACGTAAATGTGAAAATTGAGGATTTTAGGCTCTAATACGATACATCTCAACTATATCAAGTTTTACTATGATATGTTGCGAAATAAGCGAGATATAGAACTTTTTTTATTTCCCATAAGGATTACATAGGTACAATGTAAGGGGTGTTCAACGCCTCCATTATCTCGGTGACTAACGGACATAAAACAATGATTCAGGATACTAAATTGTTTGGTTTTTTAAGCTGAATTTAATAGTGTCCACCAAAATTAGATAATTTTTATTTTCATACGTTAAAAACTAAAAAAACAAAATTTTGCTCATTTTTAGGGGAAAATCGTGAAAAGATCCTTATTTTTGGCGCCCTACAACTCGACAACCGTTAGGAGTACAAAGGAAATGTACCACATCATTTTGTAGCAAATATAATAAGCTTTATTTTGTACATTTAAAGTTCTCACCTCCGACCAACGGTTCTCGAGAGTTTTACGAAAAGCCAAAAAAAGTACCCTGTTTCCATCAATTGCCACTAGAGCTCGCCACATATTTTCCAGGAGTTTTGATATTTTCATACTTAGGTATTTCTAAACAAGTGTGCAAAGTTTCAAAATTAACGGAATTTTTTCCAGGTTGGGCCATTTTTTTAAGTTTTTTGACTGGACTATAATCGCATCTTTAGCATACAAACTAATTTTCTTCATCTAATTAATACGTTTATAAAAATTATTATTAAAATGTAAACAACTTATTTGAAACAGAAAAATATTATTAGCTAATAATTCAAATCGCAATAAATCGTCATGAGTAACGTCAAGTTGGTCATGTATAAACGCTTTTAATCAGCTTCTTATCGACATCTGTATAGCGCTGTGCCTGTAATTTATCTTCATTTTTATTTGTTTAGCTTCCGTGTTACTGTAGAATACTACTCGAGGTTTAAATTACCTGTTTTGGTTTACTTAAAGCAAGTTATTTAAACCACAAACTGTGATGTACATCGCACCGTTAACTGTAGGTCCCCTAGTTGTCATTGGGTGTCGGGCTATTAAATAACAGTACTAAGGAACATGTTATTCTTAGTCAATAACAAGACTTCAGTACCGCCCCACAATCATCTTACACTCATCTCTCATTTCTGCTTGGCATAAAATAACTTACCGGGTTTGGGTAGGTCGCCATTTCAAATTATGTATAATGTAAAATAAACCACGGTACTGTGGAATAATCTGAGCAGGCAACGATACAATACAACGTTTCTAGTTAATGTGCAATAAACCACAAACGAAGAGCACACCAATCAGAGTTTATTTAACTCATAAGAAGTAACTGAATTGACATATTTATGGTCATGTCTGTGATCTGTACCGCATCGCTAACCTGTTAAATAGCCCAAGGACATGTCTGATAGACGTGACGTCCAGTTTTACTTGTATAGCGATACCGTATCACGCGCCGAAGCGGCCAGGTCGGTTATGGAAACTGACCCCGGCCACTTTCGACCCAGAGATTGTTCCCGTACAACCAAACGTATAGGTAGATCCCATTCCTCTCTCTTGGATTTTAGGTCTAACCTTAAAACTATTCTTAGCTGACGTTTTAAAATCCAAGCATTAACTTGCACAGTTGAGACACTATTTAAAAATTCCTTTACCGAGTCGTTATTAACAGGGTTTCTTCAAACTTTGAAGCTGGTTTAGTTTTTTGGGTACTGACGATTATATTATGATGTCGGTAAGCCCTGTATTTTTCGCCCATTAAGTTGACGGCCGTTACGTTTACCTCGATGTATTCCTATACAACTTTCTTTCTCATCGTATAGTCCAGGCAACGAAAAGGTATAGAGGGAATTTTTTGGAACACAATTTTTGACTTTGCAGTTTTGTTTTGACATGTTAGGAGGTGAACAGATCAAAATTTCCCGTCCGTAGCCCTTGAGCGGAGGGAAGAAGGGGGGTCTAAAGGTACATTTTTTTGGTTTTTCCTAAATATCTTGAAAACTATCAACTTTTTGTATTCACTATTAAAAAGTAAGAAAATTAACAAGCAATAAAAAGTATATAATATGAAAAGTATATAATATATCTACTTTGGTCCAACCGTTTACAAGGAAAGCACTAATTTTATTAATATTTAAAAAAAATCCCATAATAAATACATGTAAATTTGTGGGTAACATAGATGCCCAATTGGGCAACGCTTTTTTCAGCTAAAGGAAAATGAACAGCATTCAGGGAATATTGACCAAATTTCCAGTAATTTAACACCTCAATCATAAAAATTGGTAAAACATAAAGGCGTAGGCGAGCTCACAAAAAAACGTTATTTTTCAAGAAATTATTACAATTTGTTATAATTTCTTGAAAAATAACGTTTTTTGTGAGCTCGCCAACGCCTTGATTTTTGACCAATTTTTATGATTGAGTTGTCAAATTACTGGAAATTTTGTCAATTTTCCCTGAATGCTGTTCATTTTCCTTTAGGTGAAAAAAGCGTTGTCCCATTGGGCATGTATGTTACCCTCAAACTTACATGTATTTCTTATGGAAGGGATATTTTTTTAATAATACTAAATTTAGTGCTTACCTTGTAAACAAAGTAGACATATTATGTATTTTTCTTACTGGAAATTTAATTTTCTTTAATTGTTACATCTCTAAGTACATAGTTTTCAAGATATTTAGGAAAAACCAAAAAATGGTACCTTCAAACCCCCCTCCCTCCTCCCGCTCAAGGGCTACGGACGGGGACTTTTGACATGTTAACCTCCTAACTAGTCCAAACAAAGCTGCAAAGTCAAAAATTGTGTTCCATGCAATTCCCTCTATACCTGTTTTTGAGCATTCGTTGCCTGGACTAGCAATATGCGTGCTTTGTTTTGCCGTCTTAAAATTCTTTATTTGCTGACGGGAAAAAATTTTCATAAGATTCCTTACACTATATTTAATCCAAATTTAATATACTCCGACTATTTTTTACGCAGTGCCTGTTTAAATCACAATTTAGTTTCTTGCGCTGGATATGTTTCGAGGGCAAGATGCTTGACCCCTCATCTTTGGCAGTCCTCTTCGAATTAAGCCTACATACCTGTATTTGTATTGAAAACGTTAAAAGAGAGTCACATTCACTGCATACATTAAAACACGATACGAACAATAAATAATCTAGTTAAACGAATAAATAAGAATCGCATTGTATTGTCAGCATGTTCAAGGGAATTTTTATTTGGGTGCTAATCATAATCAATCAATCATAATTCCTTTATTGCCGTAAAACTCTTACAAGCATTGGCATGAGTCATTGTACATAAATGTAATTCGTAATGGGATTTAGTTTCTAAAATATCTCAGGCAATTTTTTGCTTTCAAAACAACTGTGGTATAAAGGTTTCTTAAAAATCGAGGAGCACTTATACTACCATTGGCTTCTCCGTGTCAAGCTCGTTCCCCCTTGGGAAGCTTCTGTCTGATCGTGAACTGCAGCCATGCTCGACTGTGGGTCGCGGTCGCGGGAGATTGAGCAGACGACAATGCCGCCTCGCCTTGGCGCGGTATATAGACTCAAGTTCAAGGTCGCCTCGCCTTGGCGCGGTATATAGACTCAAGTTCAAGGCCGCCTCCTGAGTATGGCGGAGGGGGATTTGCTTTATTATTTATTTCAGAATACTCTAGAATTATTCCTTGGCGCGGTATATAGACTCAAGTTCAAGGCCGCCTCGCCTTGGCGCGGTATATAGACTCAAGTTCAAGGTCGCCTCGCCTTGGCGCGGTATATAGACTTAATTTCAAGGCCGCCTCATCTTGGCGCGGTATATAGACTCAAGTTGAAGGTCGCCTCGTCTTGGCGCAATATAGACTCAAGTCCAAGGTCCGTGCAAGGCCCTTTTCTACCGCACAGTCGTTTGAAAATCACATCAGTTTTGACCTTTTCCCGCTAACACGGGGTGAGTATCTTCGATCAGTTGATTCAGGTTGACAGCTAACTGGTCTAACCATTTCGCAGTTATGTGATCAATGACTCAGCTGAGTTTAGGGCGCGAGAGGAAAAGTGAATCGACCGGTAACTCATTGACTCGGAATGGTCTCGTCTAGAGACAGCTCAGTCAGGTCGAGTCAAAGTATGCACTGAACAATTAATTAAATAAAAACATTAATATTATGATCACTGATGGCTTGAAAGAGCACTGATCACGTATTATCCACATAGTTTGAAAATGTCCAGTTCAATCCTGGGCTAGCCTGTGCTGCTGTCTGAAACATGTTTTATGAATGAAAAACAAGCATACATTAAAGCAAGCAGACCCATCCACAACAAGACCCATCCACTAATGGTGTTTGGGCTTTTAATTTGAAATGTTTGCTAATACATCCATAGATCCTAGTATCACGCATCATTAAATAATCGTTGCTCTGAAATAATTTTTCGACATCATTCTTATATTAAAACGGGTTCGTTGAGACATGTCCGCCTAGAACACACAGGCGATATTTTGGTTATCCCATGTATTTATTAGTTTCTAATAGTTAATGATGACCTGAGGTCAACTTTAAATCAATCAATAAATAATCCAAATATAAATAAATACAAACATAAATTAATGCTATGTAAATAAATTAATTTTATATGTAGGGCCTATTTTTAACTCGCTTAAAACGTACAGCATGTGACATTATTTTATAAATCAGGTTCGTCTTTTTTGGTACATTAATTTATTTAAGCCTTTTATATAACCTTTAATACGTTTTGCAATTTCTATTTGTCAATGACTTACCAGTCATCGTTGATAAGATGTGTGTTACTCTACAGATGTGACGGTGAAGGAGCGACAAGACCATGTCTGTCATCCTGCCTTTGGCTTTGGTATGACAACTGTTCTGTTTTGTTTTGTGTGTGTGATTTTTTTATCTATTTCTTTTTCACTTCTATTATAATAAACTTTTATTCCGATTCTCAATTCTGTGTTTTTGGCATATTAAGTAAAAAACTACCGATAATTATTCAATATGGACAAGTTATATTTGTTTTCCACTTGCATGTCGCATGTGATGAGAAAAACTGCTTGTATTCAATTAGAACCAGTGTGATTTGCAAAATTATCAGTAAGGAGTCGAAAATGGAAATATTGCATAACATGCCGTTAGCCATGAATCTTTTATAAGTTTAGAAAACAAAATATAATACATAATACGTAACATATACATATGTACTCTTTAATCCCAAATGCACCGTTATTATCAAAATATTGTGTATTATTAGCACTTAGTTTGAATAATGTTACTACTGTCACATTATAATAATAACATTAAAGAAACCACAAGACTACAAAGCTTGTGTAAACAAATGCTGACAGTTGAAACACGGGGAAACTGAAACAGTCGGACGAGGAGTTGCGCACTCGACCACGCTACGCTGGCTTTGACGTGTAATATAGATTGTTTCCCTGCCGTCCCGTGGTAATACAAGAGTTTTGAGGACGATGCCAATTGTAACGATCGTATTTAAATCTGCCTAAGGCTTTGATATTTCTTACATTCCAAACCATAAAAAATAAAATTGTTCGGAGTTTATTGTTGAACAAACTAAACAAATTATGGTATGAAATTGTCATTATGTAGAGTAATATTCCGCATTTTTTCTGCATCCTGAGATCACGTTCATAATATTCTAAAGCCCAACTGATAACTTAAATTTACTTGCGGAAACCCGCTTAACACAAACAACGCCGACTTAAACTAACTCCCAACTCGATAAGATCGTACACATTTGAAATTCCGGAAAGGCCCTTTAATTTTTTGGTGTATATCAGGATTCAGGGGCCTAAAGCACAATGGTGGGGTGACTTCCTTGGGCTGGAACGGTCCTAACATAATATCCCGTTAAAACATCGTAAGAACCATTTGCCTGGCCTGTTGAATATGACCGCATGCAGATGAACACTAGTCAAGTCACAGACAAGTTTTACGACTAACGCTTAAAGCCGCGCCTCATTGCCATAACTCGGTCGCAAACAGCTAATAACTCCTTGCAACTCACCTTTTTAACCAGTAATGACTCGTTATAACTCAAATCTCAAACGGCCAACCACTGTCTAACCACTGTAGGCTTCAACTAGGCAGGTTTATGATTTTTAATGACGCTGTTGTATCAATCATTTATTTTTGCTTCTTGTATTTTCGATTTTTTTTAATAATACCACCTCATATGCTGCTAGCTCTTCTGTCTTAATCTTACATATTTAGAAATTTGTTTTTTTTCCGAATCCGCTTGGCTCTTCAACCGAGTTTCATTCTTAATCGAAGCCTTAAATTAATTAGAGGTATGCACGCATCGATTATCCATCACGCATCCAGTGTTCATTTGTCTACCGCTTGTCTATTTGTTTATTTGTCTTGACTCACTCTCAAACAAAATAATTACCCCATGTATTTATTCTGGAAGTTTCAAATTTGCAACATTATTTCATTATTTTTCCTTACATCTGCGGATTAAATCAAAGTATATAATTATTTTTGATATTGAAATACTCGATGAATCACACGCTTTCTTTTGAGATAGAGAATATTCCAATGGGTCGAATTCAAGGGAGGATCATGGGCCTCCAAACCATTTAAATTTGTTTTTTCTTAAGTTTGACTTCAGTTTAAGATCTACATCTCCAGTAATAATTTACATTCCCTGAAATTGTTTTGCCTAAGAACCTCCAGTTAAGCCCCGGATTTCATTTTGGCCATTAATTATAGAAAACGGACAAGTTTCAAGCAAACGCAAGATGGACAGTAAATAAATTTGTACAAGGTGGCTTGTAAATATTTAATTTATAGATTACTGCAAATCGTGTTCCTCCCAAACCAAAAAATCCAGTTAAAATCACGTATTTAGCTTGCAGGCATCCCGGCTTCAGCATGTTCCTCACAAACTAAAATAAATATTTGATTTTCCTATGTTTTTTTTACTCAACAATGACAGTTGACAGTTTCAATGACAAAAAGTCATCATTTTGTTTGGAATGTATGTTTTGAATGCTAATATCCACCTTTTCAAGTTAGACAAGTTTTGACACATTCAAGTTGTTTCTTACTACCAAAAATGTAATGCAGCGGAGCATCGTAGGTCCAGTTTATATGAATGAATATTTATTTTCTGAGTGAAAATTATGAAGAAATAATACTTGAATCGCTTTAAAACAAAATAATATTTATAATCGGTTTTCACAAAAATAACTTGAAGGACAAGTCAATGAAATATAAATGAGAGAGATGTAGTTGTGGAATTAATATGAACTATACCTCCCAAACCTATCATAAGATGCAATTTGATACAAATAAATGTATCCTACATAAAACCCCTGGTTAAAAAACAAACAATGGTGTTCGCTTTAACTCCGTTCATGAATTCATATTCTGAGCCTCCCCCTATCGTCAAAATGAGTTATATTACTTTGCGTCGGATATTTTGGAATACGAAAACGTTTTTACATTTTGGAGACTGATTTTGTATTCATAAAGGGGAACATGCAAATGCGTTCAATATACATCTCAGTTAAAGCTAGTTAGACTTCTCCTTTAATAAATATTCGGTTGGACTATGAATTTTCTTAGTTACATTTTAGTTCATTTTATCTCGCTTTCGATCTTACTTTTTTGTGATTAAGAAACCATCTTCTTATACTACTATATATACGTACGGATTATATTTTATTCAATTAAATCACTATTCATTAATAACATATACAATAGTCAGTTTAAAATATTATAAAATCAAACAAAAAGATAATAGATAGTAGTAATTCGTCTCATTAAAATGATCACAACCAATCCTTTGTTTTAAAGGAGTGAAACCATGTGCCCAAAACCATGGTCTTGTTTTTTGTTCGTCTGTGCAGTTCACCAGTTCGTTGAATCTTTTAGTACACAACGTTACTAAACTTGCATTTATTCGCTTTAAACGTTCCTTCACTTTCAGAATGGAATGAATTAAGAAGGCAACGCCTTATAAAGTTATTCCATAAAGTTTAAAATTTGACTTAAAATTAAATAACTCTGATGGAATGGTTCGTTCAATATGGTTAAAATTTGGTACTTAGGTACTTCTACCTTTTCCAAGAACTTTAAAGCTGGGCAGTTATGAAGAAAAATATTAACACCAAATAAACTTTTTTTACCTTTCGATTATTGATTTTGTGATTAATCACAAACGTATCAGGCGAAATGCATTTTCATTCGTGATTTCAGTGGCGCCCAGTACAAATAACTCATTCTAATGAGCTATACATAGATCCTTGTGGTGTTTTATTTTAAGCGCCACACCAGTGAGTTGCTATTTGTAATAGCACTCCGCTTCCATTTATTGAGGCGCTGTTATTTTCATTGGTAGTGATCCAAGAGCGAGATAAGCGACAAATAAAATTACTACGGTCTTTGACTCATCGGGTAACGGATAAATCAGGCCACACTATTCTTGAAGGGAAGGTAACCTCAATTTATACACCCCAAATATTATTATGACGATCCAGCTTTATCTGTGACAGTAGGCCCCGGCCACACTTAGCGCGGCTTATGAAAAGTGTGACGTTCTCTTGATGGTCGCCGAAACCCGAACGCTGCCGCCGCGACTAAAAAAGTGTGATGCATTGAAGAAGTGTGGACGGGGCCATATCCTTTACATTTTATCAATGACTAGTAGGGATATTCAATATAAGTGGAATAATTTCCCTAGCAGATGCAAGGTGGGTGTCAGACTTATGGGTTTCCAAAAAAGTCCCTGATGGTTAAAATGGCCTTATATATAGGCCTAGATATTCCAATCCAGGTTTGCAATGATTAACTCTAATATCTTTATTTTAGCAATAATTTGGGATAACGGGATAATCTAATCAATAAGCAATAAGATTGTTACTTGAACATAAATTTCATGAGCTTAGAAGCACAGGTAATGAAGCATTTTCGCTGGCTCTGAATAAAAAAACTTATCTTTTAAAAATCTTAGAATTGGAGTTTGGTTCTTCACAATTAAGTTTTGTAGCTATCAACCGTTTCTCGAATAATAATATTCAAATATAATCTATTTAATAAACGTTTAGGTGGATATGATTGAAAGAAATCTTAAATGTTAAACGGGATAAGTGATTAGTAATTGCGGATTTATTTGGTATTTTATAAAACTACTAGCATTCGCCCGTGGCTTCGCTCACGATAAAAACTATAACTCCCGCTGCCTAAACGAAGATGGGGTCAAATACTGAGTTTATGACTAAACAGATAAGGTACAAAAATGAATGAAGACTTTAATTAAACTAAACATAGTACACATTTAGAAGGAACGAAGACGTAAGTTATGTACTTTTAAAACTATATTTGAAATAAAATTTCCCTGCGTCCGCATCAAGAAAACGATTAAAGGAATACGTAGGTCGTCAACGTTTATACGCGTGTCCCCCAAAAAACGTCAAATTGTCACTAAACGGTACATTAATAGTGTGTGATAGTTGTGAGGATTTTTTACTTTCGAATACCATACCAAATTTCCTATATTACTTATCATAATTAATCTCTGAGGAAATTGTGAAAGTTCTCGGTGCCAATCAAGGCCATAGTTTAATGCTCCAACTTGACTTGTCGACAAGAATTAACCTTCGATGATCGTGAAAGTATAATTGCACGGCTTCGGTGTGCTATCTCTGATATCTTGCTCTCAGGTTTCAGGCAGTATAGTGATCGAATAACAGCATCGCGTTCCAAGAGAACATGGGTTATTTTGCGTTGTGCTCTAACGCTTAACTTACCCGACTGATAAGAAAAGTGATTATTTTTACAACCGTAGTACATCGTTTTTACGGGACGAAATGATTTATGAGTAACATAAACAAAACAGCGTGCTTTTAAATTAAACATTAGATGCACTTATAAGGTAAAACTATTAATAGTTACATATCAATAACGATTGTTTATGCAATAAAACCAGAAACTCTTCTTTGTTTTTTGTCTCCTTGAATATCGTATATGTATTTAGTATGGTAAATAAAAATTGTTCAATGGTTCAGTATGTCTTTGGAGTAGGATTTTATTTCCTCTATAAGGGTAAGGTGAAATTAGGTAATGAATTCAAAATTCAATCCATTTTTTAATTTTACGTCTCACGCCTGCAAATGCATATCTTTACACTCATACACTTGATTAAAAATCGCAAAGACATATTTTTTTGATTCCTCTGATTATCAAAATATAATTGGTTACCTAGACTCAAATGGGTCGCATTTTAATGCGTTTATGAGTTATTTAAATAATATATTGACGTAATGGTAGACCTTCAACCAAAAGGTAATGGTGGAAGGGATCGTATTATAGAATATCTCAATACGGTAGAGACAGGCTTAGTCATAAATCAAACTTATAACCTTCAATGTGATTTATCACAGACTCGCTTATCACAGCCTTTCATTGGCATGGAGTGAAAACGTTAAAGTAAAGAATCATGAACCATAACATATTATATGAACTTTAAAGCATCTTTAATGTTCGAAGAGAGTTGTTCTCGCTTACAAAACTCTAAACGAACCAATACCCGTCAAAATGACAAAATATCCTAAGTAAAGCTACTTCGAAGTTTACTCGTTAACGTGGCAGTCGAAGCCCGAGGACCGTGTAGGTGGTCCTAACGTGCGCCATGATTGCATACCTCGGCTTTACGAGGAATAACTACGTTTTATTGCCGGTCATAAACTGTCACCGTACATGGTCAGAACCAACGATCATCTAGCGATATAGCGCAAAGCACCGAGTAGTAGATTGCACGAGTTTTAAATTCATTTTAAAACAATACATGTTTTTTGACAAGTTATTACAGTATTTTTCAATTTAAGGATTTTAGACAGAAAATAACTACAGTAAAACCTCACTAACTCGACACTCGATAACTCGACAGTCAGTGTAACTCGACACTTGAACAGCTGACAGAGAGTATTCAATTAAGCATTTTTTCAGAACATTTAGTTTCAATTGTTGAGTATTTGAACATTGTTTACTCAATATTAACAATACTCATTTAATCTATAAATTTATAAGTTAAACTCAAATTTGTTATGTTTTTATGTATTAAACCCATTGAAAATTCCATTGTTCTGGATAACTCGACAACCCTCAAACTCGACAAACTCTGGGTCCACAAATAGTCGAGTTAGTGAGGTTTTACTGTAGTTTATACAGATGTGGATTCATAGTAAAATTATTTAGTGTATTGTTTCTATAGACTCATAATTCAAAGAGCAACATAGAATCTGCAGCCTATTTGAATAATGCTTAGTCTGATGAAACCACCAGCGTATAATTGACCACTACAACATTGGAAATGGAGTTGACCTTTTATTAATCAACTGCTAAACGACAACGCTCAAAGCGAACTAGTTAATCAATATAAGTCTATATAGTCCATGTCATAAATACCTCTTGTAAAGGATGTCGAGCGTAGAAGAGTAATTACGCTACTTCCGAATCAGTTTAGTATAGTTTGTTAGGAAAAATCAAATATCCAACCTAAACAAATTACGATGCATTGCATTATTTATCAATTAATTATCATCGTTAAAGATACTGTTATTTAAAATGTACGTGGGTAAGAAATTAAAAAACTAATAAAATTCAATATATTTTTACGAGTATCGATGGTTCACACGCTACAAAAATTTTTATTTCTTCAATTTATACCGGATTTATGTACTGGAAAAAAAATATAAGAACCTCCAGATATTGAGCATGCGTGTGTCTTTTTGAGAATGCTTTTGAGCATTCTTTAACGCCTTATATAATTAAAGATTAATAAGTGGTTTAACTATTTTAGCTGCTCTTGAAACAGTAAAATGGATTAAAAGTAAAGCCTCAAGGTGATAGACAACTTTTTTTATATTTAAAGCTGACGACCCTTTCTGTAAACCAATATCGGAGGGACCAAGCCTTGTTCGGCAATAAAAGCCATATGTTAATTGGCCTAAATTAAGTGATTTCAAAATTTAATTTAACCAAACTTGAAAGCAAGTAGAATCGCGCGATATTTTTACTGTCTCTTGGCTGGTGAGGAGAATGGCCTTATAGCGAGCCGCGCTCAGAATAATGGGGTGTACGCTTTGAGCGCCATATAGAACTAAAAATTCTTGCCACCGCGCTCAGTTCGGGCTCCGCCTTTTAAAGTGACTTGAGGATCTCTCTACAACGAGTATTTCAACCAGAACACGATTGAATATTTGAATGTTTGAATTGCGTGATTATTTAACTAACAAGATTATTAATTTACCGTGGAACATACACAGTTATTGGCAAATCAGTCGGAGACTACTCACTCAAACTGGAATAAAACAAAGATTGTTGTACTTCCATCCACTTATTTTTACTTTCCCCGGCTCAAGGTCAGCAATTTCTATGAAGAAGACCGATGCCGTAATTCATCATGAGCATTTAGTTGAAATGAAACGAGTTAAGTATGAAAAAAATGAAATCTGCTTATTGCAGGCAATTATCTTGAAACTTCTTCTACCATTAACCTACGCCATTAACTATTAACCATAGGTTTGAGTTTTCAAACCATTTATAGCGTAGCTAGGTAGGTACAAACACATTGTAAGATAATTAATTAATGGAAATCTTGGATGGAGACTTCTTCAAAAAGGCCAGTCAGATTTAAAACGGTCTCTTGGTTTAAACTCAGTTTTCTTTGTTACGGTTGTCTGTTCTCTCTTTTTTATTTCCAGCATTTAAAGGTAAGCTATAACAATTTAACAATGGACGGAAAACACGTTTTCAAGAGTGTTTTAAGAGACTCAATGTGTTTACAGCCCACATTGCATAAGATTTATCGATGTAACCGTTGCCATGGTAATAGAAGCCACTCCAACAACCCGCTGGTTGACTCTGCCTCGGTAACTTTCCTCACCGGAGTAGCTCGAGATATATAAATAATCGGTTGATTTTATTTCCAAAATACTTATTGCAATATAGTATTTGATTGTATATACGTATTCTGTCTCCTAAATTTCCAGTTAGTGGTCTTGGGCGTGATGTGCGTGTGCCCCGTAGTCAGTGAGTCACTGAGTCCCAGGTTGAGTCATCCCAACCGCCTGTCAACACGCACGGTCGGCCTTTTGTTCACGCGTTTAAATCCTGATTTCTGATCACACAATCAATGTAGTGTTTTTGCTTAAATGGGAAATTTTGCTGTAGGTTATACTTTAAGTTGAATTAATTCATATAGAATCTGAAATATGATATGTAATTTAAGTTATTAGCATGTTCTCATACATGAAGATGCAGTCTGACTTATGTCAGTGTAATGATAAAGGATTGCAATATTTCCCAGCGTGATAAAATATGAATGAAAGGTTGCGTTATCATAATAAAGCAATAACGTGGAGTTGACACTGATTGAGAGATAATTTTGGCCGATCAGCAGCGCTTTCATCCTTTGTGGACTTTCACCGACCATTATCTCTCATTTGGAAAGTAAAAATTTACTATTACTGAATTTGACTTTGTAGAAAGTCTCTGTATGCAACTCTAAAAAAATACCAACTTATTGTTATTTAATTTTTTTGTTTTTTTACAGTCATTTTAGTTTATTGAGATTATAGTGCAAAATAGTTTACTTACATACCTTTTTATAACTACTAATAAGAAAGCATTTTAAGATGAATTAAACTTGATTTCATAAATGTCAAATTTTGTTTATGTTTAACCTCCGTAGTTTTCGTAGTTACAAAACCTCCCTTACATTTATATTTCAATAAGATCTAGTAGCTCCCAAAAGAGAAACTTATGTATATATCTTTGATATTTCGACAATTTCTTAAGTATCAATCGCATATTGCTTATAGCTCTTCGACGCTGCTCTGAAAGAGACTCAAGGTTCACTGCATCCAGCCAGATTGAACAGTAGGGTATTATCAAAACTACCGCAATTAAGTATCGAGGTATCGAGTAGACAGCTGACAGCTCATTACCGCTGAGCGCAGGTTAGTGACAAGCGGCTGAACACATAGTAATGAGACCAGGGCAAGATAATTACTCTTTGTCGGATTACCACTTGATCAGCTGATCAGCGGCTGAAAGGATTACTCTGTGCCAGAGTGAGATATGGGGCCTTCTCAGGGCGAACAATCGCACAGTGAACAAAGGAAGAACCTCGATGATTTAATTTAATTATGTAGGATGAGCTTGGACGGGAATGATGAGCAAGGTGTCAGTCTCAAAAGTCTGAAGTCGATACGGGTTTACGGTACATAGTTAGCGAAATTGTAAGTTTCAAAGTGTAATGTTATACAAATTTAAGAAATCTGATACGGGATTATTATGAAAACAACCAGAAGAATGTAAAGAATGTAAAAATAATTTATTTCAAGTCACTTTGATAATCTGCAACAATAGTAATCGGCAACGTAATTTCGTAAAAAATCCCTAACTATCCCCAAGCAAATGATCAAATAATCCCCAATGATGCAAAATCGTGATGATTAGAATAAGCTAATATGCGTGTCGTATTAAAATAAACACAAATAAATCTCTTTATCAGTCACTCTCTCAGTTTGAACCGTTTCAATAGAATTGCCAATTTTATTTTTAATTTGATATTTAAATAAAAACGTAAATAATGTAATACTTTAATAAACGTGTCGTGGTAATAAAAATCTACTCTTAAAAACAATGGTATGCAATTATGTTGCATCAGCTTATCAGTTTTACTAAACATAATTTAAAGAAACTTACCTTACAAGTTATTTTAAAATGATTTAGTAAAAGGTATGTAACGAATCATATGAGAATTTTGTTATTTCGTTTACCTGGGAATGTGTTCATCATGATACAGCTGAACACACAATCAGCAGAATCTTGGATGGAGACTTCTTCAAAAAAGGTCACCCTGTTTTAAACGTGTCTCTTTAGTTTAGGTTTAAACTCTGTTTTTTTTGTCACGGGCACTCTGAATACAAGAGTGCCCGTCCCCGGTTTAGATATAAGAGCTGTTTGCACAGACAAGAAGTTTTCTAATTATTTGCGAATTGGGTTGCAAACCCAACCACATATTCCCTCCCACAAAGTAGACTACGATTATCGTAATTATGTGATAGTAATTTAATTCATCCCTAATTACCAGGATTCTGTAATGACTACAATCTTTATTTTATAACAAATAGCAATGGTTGATGTTTCCAGTTCGTAATGGCTCGTCATGAGGGTCGATATGGAGAAGATTCAAACCCTTTAACGGGCCCAAAATTTGAGTAATAATGAAAAGGTTAAAGAAAAATTATTGGTTGATAGAATAAAATACATTTTACGTCTGCGACAACCGTCACTGGCGTAAACCCCATTATTTGATTTTCATTTTACGGAAGGTAATGTGTGGCAACTTTCCAAGCTTAATTATCGTAGTAACGTCAGGCCAGTTGTTTCTGATGTAAAAAATGCAATACTGTGTATGACTAAAGTTTTAAATTATAAAATATAATGAGTGCACGATGAAATTATATATTTTTCCCTTAGCGAAAGTTTAAAAAAAAAATATCCAAAACCAATTTCTACAATCTTTTTCTGATAATTAACAGGGAGACTATTTTCCACAACAATTTTGTAGTTGTTAAGTTACAGGCCTAGACTAGTATTGATCTTATGGCACTATTAACTTTCGGGAGTATGTGTGATTCAGGAAGATGTTCTCAGTATTTCGCTACATATGTGTACTGTACAGGGTTTTGCATATAGGCCTAATTTTAAATTCAAAAATATTTCGGCATTTAAATATAGTTTGAAAAAAATAGTCAAAGTTTATTTTGGTTGATGTTCTATATTACATTATTCTATCCTTTGCTTATCAAGCTACAAAGCCAAACTAATTATAAATTGATGATATGATTATTTATATTATTGATTTGTAATAGGGTCCTGTAATCAGAAACTGAGTAATAATATGTGATGAACAATCATAGTTGCATGTTCCAACCAGTTTTTATGCTTAGCAAAGAAGGACAGTATTTATCCTGATGTTAGTTGCCCTCTTCTATACGGGTTATTCTTAAATATATTGCCAATAATCACGTAATTATTTCCATTAGGAAACTTCTTTCCTCCTGTGCACTTTCAATTGCTTGACCTTGTATCATTCCCCTTAGTTCAAAAGTTCTTGCTCCATGTCGGTCAAAGATCAACTGATTCGACCCTCTTCGCTTTTAAGTCTGATTTACGTTAACGCCTCGTCACGTCTACGAAGGTACTTACTATACCTTGAAATCTTCTCATGTCATACCAATGATAATTCACATATAGTACAAATAAAATCATATAACTGGAATGGCAATGTAATATGATACTCGATAAAGTAATCAATATTACAAAACTATCAAATAAAATAAACAGACTGAGTTTAAAAAAGTTTTGACGTGTAGTTTTAAAAGAGACTAAACTTTTACCGTGTTCATCAGTTTTCTTGTGTATATTTTTAAAGACATTCACACAAATAAGAAACCACAATCGATTTCGTTCGCGGTCGCATCGAACATCTCCAGATCAGAAACCGGTCGTCATTACTCTTCATGTGTGCTTTCCGAATCCTTATAAGTATGGAAATAACTGTAGGTGCAATCACTACTTTAGGATTATCCACCATGCCCTTATCTTCTCATCTGAATTAAGCCTGGGATTTTCATCATATTATGTAAGGTTTGGTAAATTTCTACAAGCCCAGAGAGTTCGCTCCGTCTCGACTTCCAAATTAGCTCTAGCCCGTTCCCGGCTAAGCTAGTCATCGTTGTTCCAGTAGGTCAGATTAGCGCCGCAATAATGCATTATACTGGCCAAATATAAAAACTGACAATCACGGTAGGATCGCGTCACGGCGCGGCCTTGGCTGCGGTCGCGGGGACGTCTGGCCGTCTCCTTCCACGACCTTCGCCGAGTCATCAGCGTTCCAGTGTTGACCGAGTTCATCCGACTCTTGCCAAAGCGTGGACTGTTGCGCCCGGATTAGTTATGGCCTAACATTGATTTGATTTTATTGAACGAATGATAAGGTGGAGAGATTAGGTTAAAACTCATAGGATTGAGGGCATTTACTATAATTCGAAGGATGGTAGGGGCATTTCACTTTCAGTTTTATTGATGAACTAGCTTATATCTTATGAATCTTTTAAAAAATGAAGTAATATCCCTATTCAGCATTTATAGTATTAAATTTAACATCCCCGTTGCAGCAGACCTGCATACTCAGCGAATTTCGAATGCAAAACAACATATTTCGATCCAACGAAGCGAGATTTGACATGTTTTTGTAAGCCCCATAAGAACAACATGTGGAATGAGTATGCAGGTTTGCTGCTACGGGTATATTAAAACTGGGTGGTTTTAATTCACTATTTAATAGAGCTGACCTAGAAGAAGCCATTTATCACGTTTTACCAAGATATGTTGAGAAATAAGAGATATATAGAATTTTTCTTATTTTCCCATAAGGTTAACATTGGGACAACGTACTGTGTTTACCACTTTCAATATCTCGGTAACCAATGGACATAGAGCAGTCATTCAAGATACTAAATTGTTTTTTTTTTGAGCTGAATTCAATGGTGCTAACAAAAATTTGATAATTTTTATTTTTATATGTAAAAACTAAAAAAAAAAACATTTTTGGGGGGGTTTACCCCCCTTTACCCCCCCTTCCGGTAGTCCGATCGGGCTGGTTTACGAACTCGTCCGAATAATTACTACTTTACACGTCCATGCATGCCAAAAATTTCATTAAGATCGGACTATTTTTACGCGAGTTATCGTGCTTAAAGACACACACACACACACACACACACACACACACACACACACACACATATATATATATATATATATATTTATTTATTTATGAAAATGGATGAATAGTGTTTTTACCATCTGGGGACCTCTAAAAGAAAAGTTATGATGGTCTCGTGCTTAGGTCTTACCATGAGACCTACGGTAACAGCTTCTTCCCTATAGGGGAAATTCGCCAAAATCTAAATTTGCAAAATTTACCACTCGCGTAATGTAGAAAACCTCTTTAACGTTAACACAAAAGTTGGAAATAAATAGATGACACATGAATTTTTATGAAGCAGCACACCCCAACGTTTATTTAAAAAAAACTCTCCGGAAATCATCTAGCACAGATTTTTTTTATGTAGGCCTACTTGTAGTACACTATATTAACCAAATATTTTTCGGTTGAAATCATTGTTTCTTGTTCAATTTATCCTCAAGGATTTTTTTCAGTTAAATTTGTAAATTTCATATTTAGCCTGATGTGTCTGCTTTCAAATCTCAGTAATAAAGTGGTTGTTTATTATGTAAATCTTATTTATTTTATTTTATAGTGCAACGTCCTTGAGATAAGAGCCATGACTGGTTTTTATGAGTAAGTAGTAATAATTTCTAGCGTAAATATTTGTTTTGCTCTTATTCTTGCCCTCAGCGACAAGTAACTTTCTTCTCTATTATTCTGAACCGTTCTAAACGACTATATCTGTATGAAAACGAAAACCAGTCACTGCTATGGGAGCAAGGGAAAGGCGGCGCAAGATTTAGTAATGTAAGATAACAATCAAGACCTGAATACAAGAGTGCTAACCGCTCACTGGGGTCAGTCTACTGTCAGGCTCATAGAGACAGTAACTGAAAAATTATACGTGCCATTAGAGTCCAACATGGCATTTCGATAAAATTTCTTCTGCTAACAAAATGCATTCTCGTTTCAAAATCGAGCTGACTATAAGCAGTTTTTGCTTTCGATTCAAATCACTCTAGTCCGTAAGGTCTGCCCAAAATATGTAACAATCTATAATTTTCACCTGCCACAAAAAAATCCAAGCTAGAATCCATAAAGCTTTGAAAAAATGCAGCCTGTTAATTAGTGTTCTAAACCATTTAAAGCCGATCTTAAAATACCACTTTAATTGCATTTGGGAAATCACTGTACTTAATTGATGAGGAGAATTCATGTAACAATCTCAGCTGTCACTTCCAGGCGGTTATTATGTCGTTTGATATGTCTCGCTTCATGTCACATGTCACGTAGCTGACCGGCGACATTTTGTTGTTCATAACTTTGTATTTGACATTTACGAAGCGATATTTGAGATAGAATGTTGACCAAAATTTTCCGCCGCTCCCAGATTGTTTTGAAACGCCGCTGAGGATGAGGGGTTAATCCCTCGAAACGTGTACGGCGAATTACTAAAATATTGATACCTACAGGGATTTACGTGAGTAAAAATTTACTAATTTCATATTAAAAGGTATCAAGGGTGTATGAATAATAATATCAAATTTTTCAATTCTACTAATTAATTTCAAGTCCCAAAATAAAACCTATTTTATTTAACTAAAATTTTATAGAATTAACTATGAAAACATGAATAATGTCTTATGAGCGCGTGACAATATTAATTTTACATGTGGCTAGTAATCTAGCTACCACTAAAAAAGAACTTCGTGATGATTAAATTACAGTGCACTGGATTCCACTTCATGTCGTAGAAATACTCGACTGGGTATGTCGCCGAATGCGGCAAAGTCGAGAGTATCCAGTAATCCAGTATTGTCTGGGACAACCAGTCCAAGGCGACCGACCCCGCGGGGACCTGCGAGTGATAATTATTTTAGATGACAAACTGGGTGAATCGCGCATGAGCGGCGAAAGCGCCCGACAATAACGAAACATTCCAACAGTGGGGTTCAGCTGATGTCTTCTTTAACATGAATTTTTTCATACATTTTTCTTTTTAATTAAATCAATAGTTCTTGATAATCGAGTTGATCAGTTAATTTAAAATGTATCTTAGTATGTGGGTTGAATAATGTATTGGAGGATATTATTTTATGGAATTTGTACTTATTTTTTGGGGGTGTTTGGATTCTTTTCTTAAGGAAATGGTCAATAACACTAAAGTAATCTCACACTCTCGACGCAAAGTGGACTACATCCTACGCCTCATCGGGTGAGCCGAATGCCGAGTTGTCTGGAATATTATGGGGGTTTAAAGATAACCCAAGAAATCGCTTCCTCTGGCTAATATGACTGAATAAAGTATATTCAAACGTTACAAAACATTATAAATGACTTGAAATGGAACTAAGTTACAAACATTATTTTGCTTAATTTTAAAAATCATACGCTAAAAGGAAAAATAAAGGCTTCCAGTTTTCCAGCCGTGTTAATGGGTGTAGAGTTAATACGATTCTGTATAACATTTTGCAACGAGCAAAGTGAGTAATTAATCAGCACAAAGGCGGTGTTATGAGGTATGAAAAGTCAACAGTCGCTTAATAGAGTTGTCGCACTTTATTTGCATAATGCCAGAAAGTTTGCCAGTTAAAATGAATATGTGTTTTAGGCCTAATGTTTGTTGAAACTCAACAAACATTTGACGTGCATTGGACGGTTTTACGAATTTCTATGTCGAAATAACCTTATCTGCAAGTGAATGCCACGCGAGTGTTTGAGCAGTAAGACCCCATCACCATCTTCATTATCCAGTATTCAACTGCCAAGGCCACCATAGTTAGTACCTGCTGCCAACGCATCTCGACACACTGAATATTTTCATAATGTAAACAAACACAGGATTTATACACCGGAGGCTGTACGAAACTTCTAATCATTGAATATACAAGTGCTTCTAATGCACATAGCAAGGGGCTTGGTTTGCCGTCTTATCGACTTAAAATTATTGCAGCAATACGCTATTCCGATAACGAATCACGTTTTATCGTTTTATCTACTTCACATATCAGTACAAGGAGAGTTAATTCCGAGACCAGGTTGAAAGAATGTACGGGAATTCTGCAATTGCTTCATTTACTGGTGAAAGTTGTTAAGGTAGGACAGGCAGAGTTGTTTTCTTTGAGTCGGATACATAATGACTGCTTTGCGATTTAACTAATCCCTAAATATATGTAGACATTAATGAGAATATTGTTTTAATCCTTTTAGTAGAGTATCGACTTGACTTTAATTATATTAATTTAATTGAGAATGACTTATAGTCTCATACAAAACAATTTAAAACAACGCACAATTTTAATGAGCATTTTAAATTGCATATATTCATGTATTTATTACTTTGCTCTTTACTGCTCTTTATTTTATATCAGAAACACTGTGGTTGACCTTAGTTTTTTAGCATTCCCTAGTTAACTGCTTCAGTTCAATTAAGAAATATCCAATTAAGACATTGAAAAATCGAATATTCGTATAGATATCTAAATATTGCACTGAGTTAAACATTTTTCATAAATAAGATTCGACTTTTTAACTCATTTAGTTTTTATGATCTTTTAATGCATATCGCATGTAGATCCTCAGTCCTTATAACCAAAAATGAATTAGTATTCATTGAAATTTCATAAAGCAAATCCCGTGCCCCATACGTATGCTACCTACATATCACAAATCACTAGCGGGTGCTCCAACCAGGTCGGTCGACGCGGTATTTCATCTTGGTTATCACATCGACACTCGCTGATTGCTTTACTAATTGGTTTCTCCCAGTTTTGAAATTAAATGACAATTGTAATTACTACAAATGCGTTTGAGAATAGATCAACAACACCATATGTCGATTTCTCACACTGTGCATAGATCGCATATTGAATAATAACAGTTTGTAATTAATTAATTTATTTATCTCATAATTGTTTTGGTAAAGATGCAGATTTTAAAGTGCCTTTAAGCGGTTACAGCATCTTTATATTCATTCAGTTAAATGTTTTTCATTACAACTGTTATTAACTGATGTCCAAAAGTTTATGTCTTAAGATGTTTCGAAGTAAGTTAAGATATTAATTCCTTAATCAAATATAATACCAAAATTGATGGTGAATTTTGTTTTTGGCTTAATATTTTAATACCAATATTTATATATATTAATTACGAGTAACCATTTCAAATAACATTTTCATGTTATAAATAAGGTAGTATAATAATTTTAAGGACAATCGAATTCCTTAAAAAATCCACCTCATTTAATCAAATACCCCTTCTTAAACAACTCGCTTTTTGAGAGATTATAAAACTACAATAGAAAACAATCACTTATGTAATAACACTCATCATTGCAAGTGGAGTCTCTAGTCTCGCACCTTGTCGAACCGCGGCCAGAACAATGGCGGGCGGCGAGCTCCTGTCTGCGGCGTGGTTCACGGACGTGGGAGCGACACGACAATACAACATCCACGTTCCACGTGCACTCACCCACATACACCGCGTGTTCACAGGTTGCACAAACACGATCGCACGCACGCATAAGTACTCTGGCTGTCTTTGCATCTGCTTGGCTTAAATTCATTCAGAGAGGGAATTCTCAGGCATGTTCTTTTAAAATGTCGACACCAGTGACATTTGTAAGTTCTTTCTAGTTCAAAACGCTGATCTAGACGTTTAATATATTTTGAGGAGAATGTGAGTAAATCCTCACATTGTTCGAAGAATATTCTCCAACTGTATGGGAGTTACTAGGGTACAGTATGTGTGAGATAACGTGAGATGTGGTGAGATAATTATAATTATATATTTTTTTGTTTTTCTTTGTAATACCTCGAGTACTAGGTTTGAAATATCTATGGTTTTGGTCTTGAAGTACTCAGTGGATCACTGGCTTTATTTGAGATATTGTTTAATGGCGTATAATGGGTTTGGGGTGTGTTATGAACCTCTAATCCAAGGTAAAAAGTTTAATTTTTCAATATTTTGATTGAAATAAAGATCTATACACCCAGTGTTAAGTGCGGTTTGTCATTAATTTTTGTTTATGACCGCTCAGTAAATTATTGGTTTTCATTTGAGCTACTTAACATTTGAATCTGTGCAGTTCGAGATGAGTTTATGTCCTCCATTCATAAAAATATTGAGAATTGAAAGTGTTACCTTTGATAGGGGTATATATAACTCACACCAAACTCATCAGATTCAAGTAAATAATATCACAAATGTAAGCCAGTGATTGACTGAGTATTTCAAGACCAAATTTATAATCATATCGAACATAGTAGCCTTATTAATAAAGACCTTAAGTCAAAGAAAAACATACAACATTTAATTTTACTTTTGTTTTATATTTAAATTTACTTTTTGGATACAAGTAACTCATTGAGTTTTCTCTTACCAAAATATACAATATTTCCGACTTATAATTCAGTCGTTTATCTTTGATCAAAGGACATTTTCAAAAAATTCAATTTTTTCGATGGTTAGAGGTTTGAAACTCGTTAAATTTCAACAATCTTATTGATAACTTAAATGAAAACAGTGGTCCATCAACTAATTACAGCCCATAAAATTAACAAAACTTAATTAGAACTGTATAATGTATAACCCTAAATTCAGGAAAAGTCTTGAAAACACCTAGATTCAGTTTTTTTTATTTTTTTTGTTTTAAATCGCCTAGGCGTCGTCAGATTCAAATTAAATGATTTAGCTCTCAAATGAAAGGCATTAGTTCACTGAGTGTTCTCAAACTAATACATATAAGATCACTTAACTCACAGCGTAGATCTTAAATATAAAACAAAATTTAGATAAACTAGAATTTTTTTCGTTGAAGGTGCATAATTCGCCTCAATCTTGTTTCATTTTAACATCTATATATAATAAAAACCAGTAAGGCACTGAGCATTTGCATTCTAAAAAATGTAAGATAAAATAATAATTAATAAAAATAAGGAAGATCAATAAAAATTATTTTTTGAAGAATTAAAATTATTTTAGGGTGATGGTATGTTACTTGCTTCAAATATCTCACATTGAAATTACAAATAGCTCAATTGAAAGCTACTAATTAAAACAGTAGGAAATATACTGGATGTCGTCAGTAAATAAGTTATAAATTATTACTTTGATACATTACACATTATCCTTCTTTTCCATAAAAAAAAAATTAATAGGTTATTTTTCAAAGCCTTTTTATGACTTTCTCCTTACACCAACTACGAGTACAATAGATGCATTTGATGCCAGATTTCAAGATCTACAACGTCTACAACTTTTGCATAGAGGAAAATGGTCTTTTATCGAGTTATTTGGGTGCAATGTGGAAATAGATGGAAAGTTATAATTTCTTGTAAATTATTCACTTTTAAAAGAAACGTTGCCTTTAAAACTCAAAATGTTATTAAAAACATGACATTTTCTTGGAGAAAGTTTTATTCCGAGATTTTTAAAATAATTTGCATTGCTCTACATTGCATGGTCTTTTAATTACATCGTTTTAAGTAAAACCTTAAACTGAAATTTAAGCTTTCCGCGCGCCATTTTCCAAGACGGCGACTGTTCCCCATGGGCCATGGGTACCAGAAAGGTACCCGGTGATTTTAGGGTCTACAAACCCTAAACATCACATATCAACCACAATATTGACTTTGTATAAACTATAATTTGTATAAACAAAAACCTACAAATTTAAAAATAAATGATATTTATTAAAAAGATGATTCATATCTCACAAATCTTAGTTCGAATCAAATCATCTGGACAGCAGTATCATGAATAATTAAATTTACTTTTTTAGTGTATTATTTTCACAACATATTCAAAACAATATTTTCCCTTACATATGTTGAATATGCTCACAGTACCTGGTGGACCGAGCCTTGCTCGGTGCTATTTTATGTTTACCAGTTCATACAGATACTATAAAGTATTCCAATGTCATAAAATTGATAAATAAACAACCTTTTTTATTGCTCCATGGACTCTTCATCCCATTTGCTGTTTTTTCCCTTGATGGCTGTAGATTCCAAACAGCTGTTATGATTAATTCATTTCTTTACACTTTCCTTGTTTATTTTCGTTGCTATCACGGCAACCTATAAGGCCAATGTTAAAATTTTACAACTTTTAAAATTCGATTTATTACGTTATTAGATTTTCTCTGGCCAAGTAATCTGCATAAAATACGATTTTTAGTCATAAATTACTTATTTCCAGGCTTTGAAGGAAATCCTCGGAGCCGTTTTAGAGATAATTGTGCAAGCAAGCAAGCATACAAGCATACAAGATAACACTGCTCGTATAAGAGTATAGGATACAAAATGAATCGTTCGGAAACTCGCTGAGTACGCAGGTCTGCTGATACGGGGAAATTTGTCATTTACAATCCGCGTGCAAAAATAAATGTCACTGTCTTTACAGGAAAAGTTAATCGCGCTACTGCTTTATTAACTATTACTTCTTGTGTAATAAATATTAATGGAAGTGTTTGATCAAATTAGTAAAAATAAACCAACTGTTCAGTTTAAAAGAAAAGTTCTTATTTTACTTAAAGAATCTCTTTCAAACATTCAAGTCTAAAGAAAGAACGAAGTAAAACTTTCACTTTCCGCTTTTGTTAACTTCGCGTTCCGGATCAATATATTTAAAAGTTTTTTCCTAAATTAAACACAACTACTTTCACGAAAAGGTACAATATTCATATTCATTAGGATTTATCTTTCCATTTCCCTAATCAACTAAACTAAAGTAGTTAACCCAATAATTGAATTACGCCAAAAAACTTATTTTAATAGGTTTTAACTTCGAGATCAACACGTTTGAACCTCAGTCATACAAAAAGCAAAACTGGCCACATCAACACTTCAACACAATATTCATATCATTTTCATCTACTTCCTCCTTCCTTTTCAACCAACTTGGATGCAGCTGATAACATTATTCAGACAGTAAGGACTGCTTGGGACTGTTTGACAGGGTATATGTCGCTGTATAAATAACACGTTGTAGCCTGTCACACATTGATGTACGAGGCGATTTAATCCAATCCTCGCACATAACATAACGAATTGGCGATTGCAACTGTACAGTGTACAGATGAAACCAGTTGTGGCCGCACCAGCCACTGTGTCACTGTGTTTGAGTCTCGACCAGGACCTGTTTTTAAATATGCGACAATTCCCAAGTGGTTTCAAGCCATTCTGATAACTTGCCATAAGGTTTTTGTTTTGTAAAATGACGCCGATTTCAGCCAAACCTTCGGATTTGATTGTGAGAAGTACATCTTAAACGCGCTCTCCAAATAAGTCGGTAATTGATTGGTAATTCTCATGTCAATGCCATTTGGAAATATGACGACGGTATGATTTTATTATTGGGAACTTTGTTATCAGGCTGGAATTAGTTTAAAAAGACTTTTTTGATCTTGAAACCTAATTTTTTATGCAAAACTTTATAGAGCTGTTTGCAATTTAAATTTAATAAGTTTTAATCGCTGAAATAACTTAATCTTATCTTATAGTCCTTTTCAGAAGAATCGTTCATATTTTTATGAGGATATTGTGAGAATATACAATTTTGCAAACCAGGGTAACCAGGGGATATAGTCTAATGCTCATAATTGTTTGATTACTTAACATACAACCAGACATGCCGTCGAATTACGATATTACCATACATGTAATTAAAGCAAAAGCGAGTGGTTAAGGCCTATATCATGATGTTATTATATAATTTCTTTCACTGAAAATCTGCCAGAGTTGTAATCGTTTCCAATTAAAATTTTCATCTTCTCACCTGCATTTCACTTTGCGTTTTTATTCCAAAAGAACTTTTTTCACTAACCTACCATATTGTTGACCTTATTTCTTTGAAAACCATATGTAGAAACACGTTTGTCGATGTACCAAGTGTGAGGATTGAGTCACCGACATTCCTTGTGTTTCATGTGCCTTTTAGGGTAACCGGCTCGGCCCCGGGACTGTTAGTTTGTATACGCATTTTTAGAGTTATTTGTCATCTTCGCAAGCATTTTTGTTCTCATAATTACTTTATTTCTTTTATCTGTACTGCTAGTAAAAACACGAAAAAATTCCTCACTTCATCGCGTTTTATCAAAAATGGTATAGGCCTAATAATTTGTATTAGAATTAAAGTTATTGTTGGAACTCTATGAGTAAATCGACAAAACAAAAATATTATTTAAGTTTTTATACAGACCAAAAGCTGACGAGTCATAATTTTTAAATCCGAATATAAAGCTCACCCATCCATGTTCACAGTGCAACCACTGTGAATATCATGAACACGCCGCCGCCGTGTATGCTAACATCGTGCCCTGTCGTGTGTATGCTGGCTATAACTTTATATAACTTAATGAACATTTTTTTGTATATCAGAGTTGAAATAGCCATTCTACTTACCGTTGGTGTGATATTTTGCCTGCTGTAAGTTCATCAGATTACCAAATCATTATTTGGTAATGTTTTTAAATTATTGATTGCAACTTGTGTAGCTAATTCCAATCGCAAATTAAAAACTATTAAAAATATATTTAACAAAACATTTCAAATATAAAAAAACATACATATAACAAATTGGCTTTAAAACTACCATTTGAAGCCTCCAAGGCTGTTCTCTCGGGATCCTCTCGCCGAATCCTCCTGTCCCTGACCCACCAGTGAGGTGTGAGCGGAGATGCGGATTTTATATGCTGTATCCGCCTTATTGTGTTCAAGAGAATTTTTTTTCTGTAATGTTCATCTGTAAATTTGACCTAAAATTAAAATGTATATTTTATCATGCTTACACTAATTTACCCTCTCTCAGAATATCACCAGTGTAAAATTTAAAATTTTCGACCGTTTTAATACGAAACTTACCAATTAAATTTTAATGTTCTTTAAACACAAGCAAATATCAGTTTTACATATTTCATTCTGAGAAAATTTTATTCGTTTTTAGCGTAACTATTGTAAGTTGTCATTTTGAAATTTTAATTTTGATACCACAGTGTTCAACAAAAGAATGTTAACAGTCGAGGCATAATAGCAAGATAGCATCGTGAAAACCGGAGTTATTTTCTTGTTCAAAAAGGTGTCGAAAACAACTTGTTATTGAGTGATGGACCACTTTAACTTGTGAGTTGCACATAATATTAGTAGGTTATCCTTGTACTTTGGGAAGCCACACATTCATCATTTTCATAACATGAACTGGCCTAGAGTTGTTTACTTACAAAGGTCTAAAAATAAACTGATTTTTCTCATTTGCCCTATCTATGTTGCAGGAGCTGCCTCCTTCGTTATCTTTTTAACCTGTTACCTAATTTTTTTTATTAATTTTTACCACTAAAGATTAATGTATAAAATCGATTACCGACAACAACTCTAAAAATACGTTTACCGCGGTTTACCGTCCCACATTTTGAACGGTTTCTAAAAAGGATTTGTCATTTTATTTGTGTTATTATAACGTAGTCTCTGGAAAAATGATTTATCCCCTGAAAAAATTTGTGAACGGTACCTGTTCAAAAAAATTTAGAAGGCTACTGTTATGGTAATAAAATCTAATTCTCAATTAATTTACACCTGCGTTGTAACAAATCTGTTGAAACGATGGTTTGTGATAGGTTTAACCAACTATGGTACTTACATGTACTCTTCATAAATTTAATAATTTCCTGCTATGTTCCGTTAGACGTTTTTTAACAAAGTGTGGAAATGCTTTAAAATACCCCTGTCGCAGCAGACCTGCGTACTCAGCGAATTTCCATAGGATTTACTTTGTATATGTGAGCATTCAACCTATTTGAAGGAAAGTATTGTCTGAATGATACGTTAAGTAAATAATATATTAAAAACTATGTTTAATCATTTATCAGCTTTGAAAATGAAGAAAATTAACAAAGAGACCACATTTGTTTTCATTAGTAATATATACACTTTTGTATTTTATATAATTCTTAGTCTTTTAATTTTTAATAACTGTAATCTTGTTATAGTACCTATATAAATGTCAACAAACATATAATCAATTAATGCAAAACACTGAAAACAAACAAATAACTTAAACTCGTGAAAATATTAAATTCAATCTTATTAGGCCAGTAAAATTAGATCAAGAATTAGTCATGCCTGGACAAAATTCCCGGAAAGCTGGAAATCGTCTTAATCTTTCCGTTTTGCATCCAAATATATGAATTTGAAGTTTGTCCCATTTTTCCTAGTGTGCTTTCGACCTGGGACCACAAAAATATCAGAGTTTTGGGTAATGTTTTATTCTTTTGTAAATAAGTAAAAAACCGTTTATTCTACATAAAAAGTTTAAATACAAGAATTGTAGAGGACAAAATTCTGCATTTATTGAGTACCTTCTGATAAAGATACTTTGAATAGTAATTGATTTATGTTAAGTTAAATAAAGAGTTTTGGCGAATTTCTCTTTTAGGGAAAGAGCTATTACTGTAGATCTCATGGTAATCCCTAAGCCCGAGACCGTGATAAATTTCAGTTTTGAGGTCCTCAGAAGCCAAAAAACCCATACTTTCAAATCTATATAAATATATATGTATCAATATAGATGTATATAAATATATATACTTATGTATTTGTTTCCTCGATAACCCTCACAAAAATTGTCCAATCTTAATAAAATTTGGCACGGACGTGTAAAGTAGTCATTATTTACACATGATCGAAAACCAGCCCGATCGGACCATCGCAAAGGGGGGTGAGGGGGGGTAAACCCCAAAAAATGGGGTTTATTGAGTTTTTCATGTAGAAAAATTTAAATATTCTAATTTTGGTTTATACAGTTGAATTCAGCTCGAAAAAACAAATAATTTAGTATTTTGAATCATTGCTCTATGTCCATTGGTTACCGAGATACTGAGAGTGGTAAACACAGTACGTTGTCCCAGCAATGTCCCACATTGCAAAACTTTTTATGTAGAATAAACGGTTTTATACTTATTTACAAAAGAATAAAAAATTACCCAAAACTCTGATATTTTTGTGGTCCCAGGTCGAAAGCACACTAGGAAAAATGGGACAAACTTCAAATTCATATATTTGGATGTAAAACGGAAAGATTAAGACGATTTCCAGCTTTCCAGGAATTTTGTCCAGGCTCAATCTTTATTTTACTGGCCTATATGGTCAGTTTTACAGTAATTAAAACATCCCTGTTGCAACAGACCTACATCTCCAGCCAATTTCAATAAAACATATTATCAATGCTCATCATTGTAAACATACCATATATTATGCTACATTTTCAGGCAGTTTAGACCAAGACATCCCCCCCTCCAAATGCTCATACTTTCTTTATTAAATTTGAAAATAATTTTTATTTTTTGATATAGTATATATTTTCTGCAAAATCTTGATCAATGAACTCTTAACTATTCAAAATAAACATTAATAAAACATTCATCACCTGCAAATTTAATCATATGTTCAGAATTGTATTTTTTTTAATATCTTAAATCAGGGTGACTATACTTTTTGGAGGGAAAAATTAAAAATAATATTGGACAACGTACTGTTAAACAGTACGTGTAACATGTAACAGTTTTCGTCATTAGTCTTTTAGTTAGATAATATTTTTTTCTTTTTTTCATGCATTGTATTTTAGGATAGTCTTAAGTTTCTTATATCTTGTTTCTTTCTATAAGGATCTAGAAATTTTGGGCTAGGCTTTTTAGCAGAATTTACAATTTAGTTAAAACGTATAAGGCTGTACATAGTGGGATTCCGGCTTCGAATTTCTCTTCTAAGAATTGGTTGGTAATCTGCAAATGATAAAACAACAAAATCCCTGTGACCAAAGTATAATTGTGTACGGCTTGCATGACTGAACTGGAACCTCGTTAAACTTATCCAGTTACAGTTTTGTTGGCTAGACAAATACAGTAGAAGCAAAATATTAAATAACCTATTTAGTCCCAAAACTTTCATTAATTTTACAATATTCCCTAAATATTTTACAGAAAACTACATTTAGAGGTTTTTAGAGCAACATTTTGTGATTGTTATATTTTAAGTTTTAAACTAAATTTGTGCATTTAAAAAGTGAAGTATGTACAGTTTTTGTTTGAAAAAATAAGATTAAATGTTCAAAATGCAATATTACTTATTACATAACCTCTTTTAGAATAGCAATTCATAAAAAATTCTGAATATTTTATTGACACACTTTGAATTCAAATTGATCTTTTCACAAATTTATTCATATTTTTTTCAATGTCAAATATATTACTTTTTAACATTAAGGAATCGTCCATACTAAGGAATCAACTCATCATTCATCATTGAATGAATTTAGGCTAAATTGGGAATATGTGTTGGCAACTTCAATTTCCTTGGCAAGAGTGTTTCGATTGTAAAAGGTTGATCGAAAGCCAAAATGAGGCCATAACAACCACAAAGACTGTTCTAGTAGGATACTAATGTTTTGTTTTTATTTTGCATGCAGTGGGATTTTGTGCCGTAAAATCAAAATCTACTGGCTGATCAGTGACGGATCTAGGGGGGGGGGGAGCAGCGGGGGCAGCGGGGGCGCCAGCGCAGCGGCGCCCCAACTGGCTGGCTCCGGTTAAGTAAAAATTGAAAATGTCAAATTTTTCGTTTCGCGGCCGGCAAATCTTTTAGAAGCATCACTGCAGGAAAATCTCTGTCGCATCGCGGCCGTCAAGCCTGTCTCTGTTTATGTTACCGTCACATTTCTCGTTGTTTGATGACAAGAAAATCGCTCGCCCATATCGCGGACGGAAAATAGCTCACTCGTCCCGCGGCCGAAAAAGCGCTCACTGATTTCGTGGTCGGAAAATAGCCTGCTTGTTTTGCCGCCGGCAGATCTCTTGGTCATATTATATGGACTATGGACGACGAGTCTTTCGCTCTTTCCGCGGCCATCTTTATGGCTCTATTTGGCCATATCTTGAACAGATAAATCAGTCGTTGCTGGCAGGTATATTTCTTTGTTGTTTCACTGCCGACAAGTATTTCGCTATTTCCGAGGTCGTCATTTTTATTGCATGACCACATTGCGGCCGAAAAATCTGTCGTTTAGAGCACCGCTGACACATATCTGTCGCATTGCAACTACCGCTTGCCCCTTTTCATGGCCGGTTACACCTTTCGCCGTCGCATCGCGGCTGTCAAATCGCGGCAGCATAAACCACGGCCGACAAATCTCTCCTCATATTGCGGCCGGAAAAAGTCGCTCACTGTTTCTGTGACCAGCAAATCTCTTGGTCTCATTGCGGCTGTTAAATATGTTGGGACATATCGCGGCCGAAAAATCTCTCGGTCGCATTCCGTCAAATAATATTGTATTTAATTTTACTTTACACAGATTGCTGGGCTCAAGTATTCGTTTTAGGAGGCAACATGGCCGATTTCACTGGTCGGAAATTGTTTTGAAACAGTTGGGAAAGGTTAGAAAAAAGTCGGAAGTTTCATATGTGAAATCTGGTAGACACCTTGCATTGGTTTTACAGCAGCTGGCAATTTCCCGGTCATATTGGCAATAACAGCTCTTGGTATGGCTGTATCGTAGCCTACGAACATGGGTTCTAAAAAATCATAAGAACCATAAGATGAAATCATATTATGATTTACGAGATAATTGCTTATCCATCACATCAAAGACACATTAAAAATATAATACATTTCTTGTGTTTGTTGCGGGGGGGGGGGGGTGCCAAGCTCAGATTTTGCCCCGGGCGACAGTAGATCCGTCACTGTGGCTGATACAATTGTATATGATATTAGTAGTTTATAGAAGTATGAATAACCTGTAACGAATAGCAATATTCTACTATATTTGTTAAATACCACTCACCTATCTTCGCACAGCCCAAACTACTTGACCTAGAACCTTGAAACTTGGCATGAACGTTCCCCTCAGGGCATAGGCATCCACTAAGAACGGATTTTTGAAAATTCCCTCTGGGCTACGCCCCATGATACATCGATCATAGTTTCAATGTTAAAGTATAGGGAAGCTCATTTAGTTGTCATGGCAACCTTAAAATTAAATCGAATCCAAGGAAGTTTTTCTGTTTTTCCACGGGTAAAAACGTGTTAATCAGCTAGTATACAGTAGACCCCCTCTTAACCGACCTCGTTTTAACCGACGATCGGATTATCCGCCCTTGCTGAAAAAAAATACTTAAGACCGTTTTAACCGACCCCGTTTTTAGAACAGTTCGGTTTAACCGCCATTTTTAGTAATTGCGGCTTTCCCGTTTCAAAACTCGGCGATAAGAACGTCACTCTCAAATCTACAGGTTGTTACGAGTTAAAATATTTTGAATACAGCATGTATTGATCTATTAAAACGTACAGTAGATGCATTGACTATCGATACCGCATTACAAAAGATGAGTTAAAAAAGTTTTAACACTTCATTAAAGGTGTTATTAGGCTATAAGAACTTTTTTTAACACATCTACTATTTAGCTTATAAAAAGGTTTAGTTTTGACTGTCTTTTGGGATTATTTGTGACATTTCTACGGTATTTATTTTAGAAAATAGGTTGATAATTATAGTTTATTTTCTAAATAATCAAGTAACGGCTCTAGAATGATGTTAATAGAACCCTAAATCAATAGAGCTTTTATTTTTAGGTGTTTAGAGGATTACCCGTTTTAACCGACCTTTTAAGTTATCCGACCTAGGTCCGGTCCCGTGTGGGTCGGTTAAGAGGGGTCTACTGTATAATAAAAACAATAACTCTGTCCTCTCGTACAATATTTTGTTAACAAAACAATAAGGATCTTTATATGAGTGATTCTAATGAAAGAAACCATAGCCTTACGTTACTTTTTCAACGTACGAAATAAGCTATGAATCAAAATGAAAAGAAATAAATTCCTCACAGTACGCAATTTTAATTTTTCCGATATCATAAAAAAGTACTAGAGTAATCATTGGCGTTCGAGTTCAAATAAAAGGAATTAAAGTTGATACTATGAGCTAGAATAACTTGGAATGCAAAAAGAAAAAGAAAAAGAAAAAGAAAAAATGTACTTCCCAAGCCTAGTGTTGAATTTATTTGTCTTCAAGGTGTAATAAAATTATTTTCTCTAAATTAAAATGTAATGACGTTATTTGCGACCGCGTGAACGTTTACACGCGCCGACTGCCGACCTCACGGAGGAATATTAACTACATTTATCAATGTTTGGACTCTTATATGAATGAGGGGTTACATTGTATCAACCCCTGAAACTATATTTTGGACATTAAAAGTGGAAAAGAGTACTTTATATGCTAGTTAAGACCACAGTTTTAGAAATACTGGTTATTTACTGCGTCGCACTACCTTTTCCCATTATCACTGCGGAGTAATGTTAGTACGTATCTTACCCGCGAGGGCGACACCGAATTGCATTTTGCCCCCTCTTAAACATTCAATTCACTTTATTAAAAGCTTAAATTATATCCAAAGACCCCCCGATAAATTTGTACGTTTAACTTATCTTTTTTCTTAAGATAAACAGACAAACGCAAGACTTTTGAGGTTTAGTTTTTAGCTTTTTGAAGCTTAGAATATAATTAATTTTTAATTTACTCCTAAATTTCATGGAAGATGTTTTTGCATCCTGGACATCTCCCCAGGATGTAAATTTCTAAATAGGATTTTAATTGCTATTATTTCTTTTCAATAGGTAATAATAATTTTAATCTCACAATCAAATCTCTGCAGCCTCAATCAGATCAAATCAAATCCTATCAATCAAATCCTTCATCCCTGTTATCGTAAGACTCCACCTGAAGTTTTACCAAGTAAACCTTCAGTGCTTTGAATAGCATTGCACTAAAGTTTACTATATCTTTTGAGTATAACACCAGCTTACCAATATTCAGAAATAAATAAAAACTAAACATGTTATCGCTTTTCGGCGATCGTAATGTCAAATTTGTATTATATCCGAACTGGTAGCCGAAGATTTTATATTAATAAGGGCTTATTGTTTATGTTCATTAGATTGACTTTATGAGAGCTTGTTCACAAAATAATTGAAATTTTCCTCTGATTTGAAAACAAAATTACAACCTTGTTTTGGAATCAACATTTGATCAATGTACCAATTTGCGTCATATTTCCATGCTGCCAGCAATAAAGCTTATCTGGTGCATTGTTTCATATCTGACCTCCATTGTTTTTTTTCTCATTTTCCTCCTCGTCAGTAGGAGTTAGTTATTTTTCCGGAAACATTTAAAAAAGTTTGTTGAATGGTTTTACAATTTTTATGAGATTCGTCACTAAATACATATTCATCATCAGAGTCTAAATCTGGCATTACTTGTCGGAATGGTTGCAGCGTTTACATAATTTCACATTTCCACGTTGTTGCAGGCCATGACTGGACTGGAGGTGTGCGGTCACATCGATGTCAAAGTTCCCTCCAAAGGCAGGAAGTTCGGACTGTGGAAGGTGAGCCTTTTCTCAGTTATCTAATTATTAATTATTTCAATGAATGCAAAAAATGCTCAAAAGATTCAGTTTTTACGACATGATATACCTAATATATAACGACATGTAATCCTTTTGGACTTGGTATGAAAAATATAGGAACCTCTCTCTATAAAATTAAAAAATGTTTTAATTTTATAACATGTAGCCAGACAAATTCAATAATTTGCTTTTCAATTCATGGTCTGTAAGGCTAATTACAAGGACTTTGTCACCAAAATATAACACAATGATTATAAACATTTAATTGGTTGATGTATTTTATTTTATTTGATGTATTTAATTTAAGTATATGATTTATTAAGATAAACTGCAGCTTACTAAATCTCATGTCATTATTGACATGAATTATGAAGCTATGAAAGTAGTTCATTCAATTCTGTGGGTGCACCAAGGTCTAGTAGCCTTTCTCTTTCTTGAACTAATATTAGTACACTTGTGATTGGGAAATTTCAGTGGTTATTTATGAGTCACAATGCTTAAAGTAGAAACAAACAAACAGAGCAGTAGATTATTAATTGAAATTTTATAGGTAATCAATCTTTCTTTTAATTTGAGCGCACTTATGTATCTAATTTTTTTTTTTTTTGTAGCATCATACAGGAAGACCCAGACCACTCGTATTCCTCATGGAACGGGAAAACAATGTAACCTTAAAACCCCCAAAAAATTAAATCCCACTAAAAATTATCTGAATTATCTGAAATTATCTAAATCCGTGTTGAAATATAGGCCATTTTTGTGGAATTTGTTTTTATTTACAGAAAACCCTGTTTTTGTGAACCACTAAAAATATTTAACTTCTAATTGAAAATTCTCAAACCTTGTTATCTCAGCTTTATCGTATGACCAGATTTTCACATTACCAAAATAATTATTTTTGAGAATTTTGGTAGCCTTGAAAATCGAAAAAATTTCTGTGGCAATGTGTGTCAAAAATATTGTAATTCACACACATATTCTATCTTGTTTAGTTTTTTTTATTTTTGGACAAAACTGTTTTTCCCCATTAAACATATTTTGATTTTCTCACTTTGCATAGTGCCTATCCATTTTATTCATCAGTGCACTGTACAATTAACATATTTATTTAAAAGGGGGAAAAGAGCTTTAGTCCATCTATCTATACTATTATAAAGAAGAGGTGGTTTCTGTATGTATGTATGTATGTATGTATGTATGTATGTATGTATGTATGTACCAAGTGAACTCGAAAAATGCTGAACCGACTGGGTTGAAATTTCACACAGACATAGATCTTGAACCCAGGAAACACATAGGCCTATTCACTTTCTTAAAACCGCCTCTGGCTCCGCCCCGTGGGCTTCTAACGTTCATGTTTATGCCAATTTATTGGTTTTTGACAGTTTTGACAGTCCATAGAAACCATTGTTTCTTTTTCATTCTAAACCCGTGCGAAGAACAGGTAAAACAGCTAGTCATAAATGAAAAACTAATAGTGATGGGATTCATATGTAAATTTAAAATTTTTGGATTTTTGAAAATCTTTAAAATATGCTTAAAGATGCTCTTATGCTTATACATATGTCTTTAAGAAATGCTTTTGACATGTTTCGATTTGACAATAAAAAAAGTTAAATTAAAAATAAAGTTTTTGAAAACTTTGGATGCGTGAAAATTTTCTCATGTGACACATCATAGTAAAGTTGAATTGACAAGGATTAAAAATCTTAAATCAGAAGTAAAAAAATTTATTAAATGATTCACTAATATGGGGTTTTCTCTAAATATTAAAAAAATTCACAAAAACGGACACTATAGCCAAATGGATTGAGATAATTTAGTTCTGTTTTACCAAAAAAGTTCCTGTCAGTAAGATATTTAGCATAATACATGATTTGCTACAGGTTTACATTTAAAAATTGAGAAATTCCAAAATTTGACCTTAATTTCTGAAATACTCTGAAGGTAAACTGATGAACATATTTTAATGTTTCTTTGTATGCACACATGGGGGGGATTTTATTTGGCATTTCTAAAATAAACTGTTTTCCTATTACGCAACGTGGATGGGTGGTCTGCCTTACCAGAGTTGTAGACATCTGTGCTCACCTAATAAACAATCAAGTTTGAATCACATTTTGAAAATAACGTTTCACAATATGATGATGAGAGAAGTTTTTTGATACGATGAAAATCCAATGTGGTGCGATATTTTTGGTGTGAGAGGTACTGTGACATCGTTGTGCTTGCAGGCATGGCGGCAGCAGTGGTGCGTGGTCAGGTGTGGGGAGGACAAGACTCTGCAGATGATCCTGGGTCACGGCCACAACAGCCCCACCAGCTGCATCGACATCCCCCACAACGCCGTGGTGTGTCGCTCCGAGTCCAGGTACAGCGGCGAGGGTAGCTAGTCACATCTACTTATAATATCTTTATTACAGATTTAGACTACGATGATAAATATTTAAAGAAAAATTCCATAAAAATTGCGGAAATTTTTTATAAACAATTATTTTAATGTTTCGCAAATAATACAAAAATCAAAACCTATTGAGGAAGAAGTACATTAAAAAATCACAAGTTATTTAAATTCTAAATCTATATTTATTGAACCAATAACCTTATTCCGAACTTAATATTACCTATATTAAAAAATAAAAAGTTCCAACAATATTAATATTGGGCAGGGGCAAACCCAGGATTGTATATGGGGACAAGTAAGGGTTATCTTACAGTAAAATGACCCTGAAGCCACAGACCTGCATACTCAGCTAATATCAAATGAATAACATTATTTCAAACAAATAGCAGGATATGATATGTTTTTGAATAACAAGGGGAATTACTATACAGGTTTCATGCTAGCAGGTGTGGTATGTTAAAATTGTGTGGTTTTAAATCAACCAGTAAATCAAGTACCGTAGTTATGAACTTGAAGAAGTTGAAACAAACTTGATACTCTGGTTTTATCAATATACTAGCCCTGCATTCTGTGGTATATCTCTGGAACTATTCCAAATCTTGACCATCTGTTTTGTTATAAACAAATGTGAATTGGAAAAAGTTCACAGGTTCAACCACAGGTAGTAGCACTTTCGCTGAAATTTCAAAAGCCTCCTGTGTGAAGGCTTTTCATGGGATATTTTCCAAACCCGCAAAAGGAACATCTAGATAGTAATAGCTTTAATTTGATACCAAATATGTGTAGAAAAATTAATTTATAGAGGCCAATTTTCTCTGTACAAAATCCCAGAAATTCTTTTAATAATATAGAATAAAAGATAGATAGATACCAAGAAATAATGAAAATATTGTATTTTATTTTCCAAGGAGGAAATTTGGTGTTTTATTTCCTGCCTTATAAAGGAATTTTACTAGGGTGAATTATTATCAATAATGTATTAGTCTTATATCACTCATTAAAACTTCATCCTATTGAGTTCATATATAAATGTTCTTGTGTTGGGGGGGGGAGTTTATGCTCCCTAAGCCCTCTCATGTAAGGCCCTTCCTCTAAGATTATTTTCACTATATTGAGAAGTTTAATTATTCGAAGATAAGCTTCCGCATGCACTTAAATCACTCCCAAGATCTTTAATTATAACCATAATTTCACATTATAACATATTGGTAGCTGTCTCAATGATGTGTTTAGTACTTGTCATGTCACAACATTGATGTTGCTGGCAGCAGTTTAATACTATTTCTCCCTATTCTCATGTATTTTTTATGTATTACTTGTACTATCAGAATGAAATAATTTTGTTAAAAGGTCTCGGGCATTTGCATTTGGAATATTCTGCTCGAGTAGCATGACTCGCTTTCGTCAGCCAATCGTGTTCCTCGCTGGTCGATCAGAGACTGAGTCACAAAAATGGATGCTCAGGATAAGAAATCTCATAAGCAAACCCAAAATACCAGGTAATTTAAAATAAGAGTTTATGCTACAAAGATTTTTAAACTAAAAGTAAACATAAGCTTTAAGTAAATCATAAGCTAAAAGAAGACAGCATTTTAAGAGTTTGTGTGTGTGTGTGTGTGTGTGTGTGTGTTTGGAGTTTGTTTACAATTTCCTAAAAGCCTTTAACACCTTAAGACCTTGTTAAGATCATGACGCAGCTCTGGCTGCATATTTGAATCAGAATATGACTGTGGGATAAATCAAATGAAAGCCCTCCAGACAAAGACCAGATGATTTGTTTTATCAGGATTATTGATTATTAGCCCAGTAATCTATGGCAGCTGAGTCCAGAATAAACTCTTTGCCAAAAGTTCTTTAGGATTAAGCTTAGGATTGATCTGGGGAAGCCAGTATCCCACAATTGCCTAACTCGTTGACTGCGTTCCATGAATGGGGGGTGTTCGCGGGTTGTGGCGGCAGTTTTCCACAAACTCGATTGGCACAGATAAATTCAAAATTTTGGTCTGACGAATCAAAAGTCACTGTGCGGTGATGTACTGCATTACCACGAGACTGTACATAGTTCGCTAAAGGCTAAAACACCTACAGAAAGCGGTTATACTTCCGCAGAAGGGTTACACCTAATTGAGGAAGTCAGTGGGTACCAGTAATGTCTGGAGGGGAACTATTGAGTGATAACCATTACCAAATTTCAAAATAAATTTGCCTGAAAACTTACATAACTATTTTAAAAGGTTTCAAAACGGACATCAATTAGATCACAAACCAGATAGTCAGCTAAGTTACGTTGAGATGAAAATAGGTGGTAGGTATTTCAGTTATAGTTTAGTTAGTTATAGTTTAATTAATACTGACTTTAATTCAATAATAGTTATATTCGTACGAAAAATTCAAATTTAGCTAACCTTAAACTTATTTTATAACTGTTTTATTATGGGTTAGTATCAGTATCAGTATTCATTATGAAGTTTCTATGTATTGGGATGATATTGGTAACAGGCAGTTTGCCTTCACTTTGAATCAGCATATTTAAGTTAGTTAATGGAATTTCTGACACATAGTTTTAGCACTTTTATGGTCTTTAAGGTTGTAGGAGCAAAGTATTTAAATATATAAGAAAAAGAAAAGTGACATCCTAATAGCAAAAAGTGTAACCCTTCTGCGGAAGTTGCACCCAGAGAGCAGCCTGGATCACAGCCCTTTCCCTTGAGACAATACCGACCGATCGGTGCGCCGAGGCCTGCAAATGGCCGCACTACCGACCGATTGGCGGCCCGCAGGCAACGTGTTAAAATGCAATCCTTACATATACACATATTACAAATACACATTGCAGTTTAGTTTAGCTTCTGATAAAAAAATTTAACCAATAAACAATCTTTAAGTTTAAACCCTGTTTGCATGATGAGAAAACAAAAGCCTTTTTCCTTATTTCTGTAGAATAGACCTTCAAATTGCTGACCAAAATAACTACTATAAATCAGCTTTTGACGCTTCACAGTGGAGCCTCGCCAGTTCACCGTGTCGCTGATAGACAACTCGCACTCTCGCACGGCGGGGTTGGCAGGCCTGTACGGCACCCTGAGCACCTCGGCCACAGGCATCACAGTTGGCGACCCTGCCACGGGCCAGCTCAAGGTGCACTGGCGCTGGTCCCAGCTGGACAGAGTCAGTCTGGCCCCGGCTGTCGCGTTTGAGGACAAGGGACATATTATCGTCTTGTATACATCCAGGTGGGTACAGGCATGTTTTTAAGAAGTGTGACCTTTACTAGAATCAATCAAAGGATTGACTCCCAAAGAAGACCGTTGAAGTGAGGTATAACTTAGACTTAGAGACAAATCATTGTAACTAAGTTTTCATGACTTTCAAATTGATTTCTTAAGCTACAGCCAGAATAGTTTTCCGTCTAACACCAATTATCGTAGTTGTTGGTTGGATTCGACAGCAATTAAAATTATATGCCTTATAACATTGAACAAATATCAATTTATAGTTTAGAATAAATGTATCATTTTTTAAACTTCACTATTACTTATTCACTTACATCTTCAATCTTCACATCTCATCTCCTATTCAAATAGTTTTACCTAATGCTGTGAATTTCAGTGAGTTCTCCTGTGGGGAGGGTGAGTTGCAGCTGTTCTGTTTGCGAGGGACTGAGTTGGAAGCCACTGTATCCCAGTACTTGACCAAGCCGCTGCATCGCCTCACATCCTCCCCTCTCCCACCCCTCCCCTGCCCCTCCACCCCCTCCTCCACCCTCCTGGCGTCGCGCCGCCTCAGCCGCAGCGAGGGAGACTTGCATTGTTGGCCGCCGGACTCCAACTTCTCCCTGTTTCATCTCCGCACTCAGAGCGTGTCGAGGAACACCCCAAATGACAAGGTAAATAAACACAAAAAATTATTTATCTAATTTTTTTAAATAGTTTTTCAATGGATGTTTTGATTTTTGAATAACCACAATCCCTTTAGAAAAGCGAAACACGGTTTAAAAATACTTTCAAGGTAGTATAAAAAATATAATTATTTAATGATCGCTGCTGTGCTACGATTCCATCACTGCGCCACCACAATAGTTTTGAAAAGAACCGCACCTCAAATGGGTCCAGGACCCCTTTTATTTTAAGGATTTTTGGAATTATGATATAAGGAAATTCAATAATGCTAAAATGCTAAAATTTGAACGAAAGGTGTTTTTTTGCTTCTGGGGACTTCAAAATGAAAAGCTATAATGGTCTCGGGCGTAGGTCTTACCATGAGACCTACGGTAATAGTTTATTCCTTTGAGGAAATTCTTAAAAAGGTACTTTTATGTTGAGCTGAGTTGAACATGTTTTTGACATCAAAATATGTACAAAAGTCACATTTATGGCATTTTCAAGATTAACCTGCAGTGTACTCCACAGGTGGCGAGCAGCCTGATCCACGCAGGGCTCGGCCTGATGCTGACCACGCCAGGCTGCAGCGAGCCCGACTCCCTGCACGACTACCAGTGCCTGGACTCCCGCTGGCCCGAGCCCGACACGCTGCCCGACCTGCCGAGCCTGCAGTCGCGCCGCGCGCTGTTCCAGCGGGACGGCCGCCGCGAGTCGGGCATCTCCATCGCGTCCGGCATCTACGAGGAGATAGACGAGAGCGACTACGAGACCATGCGGCCCTCGGCCACGGACCCTCCCCCGCTGCCTCCGAGGCAGCTCGAGCCCAGCGGGTACGTACCCTCTCACCTCACATCTTATATAGGGGGATTTATCAACTTTGATTACAAAAATTTATAAGTGAAAAACTTGCTCTAATTTTGAATTTTCACCTACTTTATTTGAAATTATTTCAATTTCAAGGCTACAAGCAGCCCTACAGTTTTGATTTCTGTCTTAAAGATAAATGTGATGAAAATTTTCAGCTAAATAGTTTTTTTATTCACAAAGGTGATCAAATACACCACAACCACCAATGATGGTTTGTCTTGAGTCAAAATTTCATATTTTCGTTAATATGGGCCTCAGAATAAATTGAAAGGCAAATAATGTATACGGATAACTTAGTTAAAAGCATCTTCCTGTGTGGCTGCTGGGATGTATATAACGTCTTAAAACAGTGCTTGGGCAAAACAATAAAAAAACCTATCAAAACAGGAAAAATGGGCAAAAAATACATATTTTTACAAATTCACATCATTATACATTATAACACCATAATAATATTCTTCTTTTAGGTCAGAAGAAGTATATTCCACCCCAGACCTTATATATTCCGTGGTGGAAGACAAAGAAGAAGAAGAAGAAGAAGAAGAGCCACTTTACTTGCCAATGTCTCCAAGAGGCCACAAGGAAGACACTTACGTCGTTATGGCCAACCTAATAAACAAAAACAAACACTTATCCGAGCCAGTACTGTGATATGTCTGAGTTTATGTTTCTACCTTTAAGAGATAGTTTTAATTTCATGACAAAGTCATTAAAGACTTTCATCACTGTCCATAAAGACTTGTAGATTTTTTACTTCTTATATAAGCTAGCAAATAAGTTGTACATAATATAATTGTTTTAAGGCTTTTTCAAGTGGTCCATTTCTTTCCAAAATAAGGTTAATGTTGTGATGAATTGATAAAACAGGTTTGTAAACATTAGAGATTGCCTAATGGTTAAAATTTAACCAGAAAATATTGGATTTTGTTATTATTACTCCTTACTGCACTAATGTAACAGCAGTAACCCGTGTGACTGGGTTTGTTAAGATTTAATTGTTAATCCAAACCGTAACCAAAATGGTAACCCATGAGGCAAATGATACTTTATTTAAATTTTTATATTCATTTTCCTACATTTATCCAAAACTAAAGTTAATTATGGTGGAGACTGGTACATCTACAAGAAACTACATTTCTAACAGTGAGTTTAGGTTTTTTTTTCTGAGATGCAGATAAACGAAGAAAAACGTATTTCAAAATTAATGCTTGCCTAATTAATATAAAGATAATAAATCTGGATATCCTGCTCTTGGATGTTTCCTTATGTCCACTGTCCCCTGGCCCCCTATAAATATGTGTATACGTGTTCATGACCGAAGGCTGGGGCCTACAGTCGCTTATCAGGGTCAGCTTTCTGCCCAGTTCTATGTTTTTATAATGAGGTTGAGACATGATTTATTTCAAACAGAACTGATAGGTAAAATTTGAAATATGCTGGTTCAAATGAAGGTTGACAACAATGCAGTGCTCTGCACTTCCAGTTATTCCAAGTGTCAAATTCAGGATCCGAGGAATGAGAAGCTGGCATACCATTTTAATTCAGTCCCCGCTCGCTGATAAGTATCTACCAAGATCAACCTGGATCATAAAAAAAGAGAATTGATATCTAGTGATCCCCTTGTGGTCCAAGTAAAAAAGTTTTGTTTCCATTTTTTCCATGAAACTTATGACTGCATTTGATCTTTTGCTATTCAGTAATCAACATAGCAACCCATAAGGCTGTCATTAATTTTGTTATTTCTTATTAATTTTTCTACATTTCTTAAATTTGTAATGGGATTATGCACATGGAAAAATACACTTCTTATGGTGTGCTTAAATTTTTCCAATGATGCTCATGAGTTGGGTAAAAAAGAATTAAAAATTCATGCTTGCCAAGATTTCACCATGTATTTGAGTATAAACCTTTGACTATAAATTATAACTCAGTAAACAATGTCTACATGTTATGAGATTCACTCAATAAATTCAAACCATTCACAATATTTTATGCACCAATACTTAATATTTGATAAAACTGTGTGTTTTATTAAGCTTTGTAATATAAAGTGTTCAAATACATTTTTATTCTCTCATGGATTTTTATAATTGTATTCTCTTGGAATAAAATTCAATATACATTGTTTGAATAAATAAAAACTGAAGCATTTATTTCCCTTGATTAGACTAATAAATCTTTTATTTAATCTCAATAGTTAATCTAAAATCATTTTTAGTTTAAGCAACAAACCATTTCTTTGTTTGGTTCAATGATTGAACATTAAAGTAATAATTTAATCAAAATTATTCTTAATTAATATACATAAACAGTACTTATCTAGGGAAATACTGTACACAAGTTGAAACAAGAAACAAATGTATTTGAAATGTTCAACAATACTTCATCTCCGTCGCAATAGAGACACGTTCATGGCTGCAAGCTGGAAGGTTGTAACAAGCTCGGAGGGGAACGTTTCACAGCTCCTCATATGGTTTAGCCACTCAACCATCTGCAAAAAAATATTTAATGAAATTCTTAATGTAGTTTAAATTTTGCAGGGTTCCACAAAATGTTTTTTGGAAATGATGATTTATTCTAGCTATTTTAATTATTGAAACATTCTTTAAAAACACAAAATGACTTGTTTTAAGAAAAACTGAAATGCCAGAGACTAAGAACAATATATATTTTGAAAGATTTTTAAACATATTACAGATGCCATATTTGAACAAAATTCCTATTTTATATGCAGAGCTTTCATTGCTGTTAGGGTTTGATAATTTATTTTGAACCTTTAATGAGATTTTTGGAGCAATCCTAAAAAAAACAAAAAAAACAGAGCAAATAGCAACAAAGTTCCCCCAAAACAAGCCTGTGCTGGTCTGCCTTGCCTGAGTGGGTATATAAAAACAGTAATATAAATGTGAGCTGTAGAAAAATATATAACTAGAAATATATTTTTCTATATATATTTTTTATAATAATATATATATATTCTTCTTAGAATATATAAAAATATATTCTATATATTTTCTTTTTTTGAAATATTTAAATAACAAGCATCCAAAACATCTAAAAATTCTTTGTGGTGACTTTAACATTAACTTATTAGAAAATAACTTCATAACCCAAGAGTTTGTTAACATCCTAAATTCCTTTAACATGAAATTTTCAACTTTCTTACCAACAAGCATTGCAAGCAAATCTGCATCTTGTAATGATAACATTGTTATTAGTTATTTTTTTAAGAATTTTGATTTACAAGTAATAAGGACAGACTTATCAGATCATGAGGTACAACTCCTATGTCTCCCACTTGGAACCAGTAAAAAGTCAAATACAATAAAAAGAGATAATGTATGTTCAAAAAAAAAAGAATTTATTCAGATAAAAAATAAGCGGTTTTATGGAGAAACTTCATGCAGAATCTTGGAGAGATTTGCAGATAAATGAATTAGAAATTAATAAGGCATACAGTATATTTTTGGATACCTTTTTGTTTTACTTTAATGACTGTTTCCCAGTAGTTAAATGTAAGAATAAGTTCAGCTATAATAATAAAGGTTGGGTTACAACAGGTATAAAAATATCAAGTCAAAAGAAAAGATACCTGCATAAAATGAGTAAGAGTTGTAAAGACCCTTGTTTTTTAGAATATGTTCGCAAGTATAAATTGGTATTTAAAAAGTGTGTTCAAGCTGCTAAAAGAGCCTATAATAGTAATTTCATAAAGAGGTAAAAAAATAAAGTCAAATCTGCCTGGCATGTAGTGAAATCAGAAACAGGTCAAACAACAACTCAGAAGAAAATAATCGCTCTAAATAACAACAATGAAAAAATCACTGACCCAAATGAAATTTCTTCTTATTTTAATAATTTTTTTATAAACACCTGTCAGCGTTTTAATTTAAATATTGATTCCAAGGATGCCATGTCATTTCTGACCAATGATAAGTTACCTACCATCAATTTAACTACTTTTGAATATACATCTCCAAAGGAAGTAAGAGAAATTCTTAAAGAAGTTAAATCTTCAAAATCAACTGGATGGGACGAAATCCCCACATTCATTCTCAAATTATGTTCAGATTCTTTGTCTAGCCCTCTTTCACTTTTAATAAATAAATCTATTTCACAGGGCACGTTTCCAGATGCTTTGAAGCATACAGCATAGTTAACCCAACTTTAAAAAAGGATGATCCCGAACAAGTTGACAGTTATCGACCCATTTCCATCTTACCATCTTTCTCAAAAGTTTTTGAAAAGGTTTTCCTTAAACGCCTGGCAGCATACTTTGATAATAATAATTTCTTTTATGATGGCCAATTCGGGTTCAGAAAAAACAGAGACACAACAAAGGCAATATTCGAGTTTGTAAATGACGTCTCAGAGGCCGTTGACAGGTCACAGTTTACTGTTGGTGTATTCTGTGACCTGTCAAAGGCCTTTGACTGTGTTAACTACAAGTTACTCATTGATAAATTACAATATTACGGTATAACAGGAGTAGCACTTAAATTGATTAAATCCTATTTATTCAATTGTAAACAGTCAGTTAAAATAAACAATACTACACAGTCTTCTTACACTCTGGTCACTGATAGGATTCCTCAGGGCTCAATTTTAGGTCCTTTTTATTTCTTGTATATTCAGATGACCTTCCTTTCATAGTCAATCACTTTAGACTCTTTAACTTATGCTGATGATACATCTTGTATTATCAAACATCATACACCACATGACTTGGCAAATTTTTTCAAAGGTGATATGGAATTGATGAATTCCTGATTTCAGAGTAATGGTCTTCTTCTTAACAATAGCTAAACTTTTGCCATAAATTTCCATTCAAATTATTCAAACACCAAACATATTTACATAGCCTAATTAAAACATCTCAAAATGGCAAATTCTTAGGCTTACATCTTGATTGTAGGTTAAAATGGGACCTTCACACCAGTCATCTGTCTAAGATATTAAGTAAAGCGTTTTTCCTCATTCGAACTCTCTCTAGGACGACTTTAGATATTGCCACTCTAAAAATGGTTTATTATGCATACATCCATTCAAACTTAACTTATGGTGTAATATTCTGGGGTGATGCCCAATCTAGTGACTCAATTTTCAAGATTCAAAAAAGCATTGTTCGGACAATGTTGAATAAAAATTTGATGACTCCGAGTAAACCTCTCTTCAGAGATTTGAATATTTTACCTCTACCTTGTATCTATATTCTACACACTCTTCTGTTTGTCAAGAATAATTTTCAAAAATTTACCCTGATCAATTCCAATCATAACTATCCAACACGTAACAATCAACTTCAGTACCCTCTCCATAGATCCACAGCCTTTGAGAAAACCCCTTCATACCAAGGTGTCCGATTTTTCAATAACCTTCCCTCTAAAATAAGAGAAATTTCATGTTACAAAGAGTTTAAAAAGAAACTGCATGATTACTTATTTGAAAACATGTTTTATAGTGTCAATGAGTTCCTTGGCTTAACATAATTTTAAGAGCAGACGATTGTATGAGTTTTATTTTGTAGCATTATTTAACATTACTTATGTTGCATGTTATTTACATATTATTTAAGACCTAACAAAGATGAATGCAAGAACCTGACGTGTAGATGTTGTGTAGGATTAACTGTAAAGTAGAGACATGAAGATGCGCAGAGCAATGAAGATCCATATAAACTAACCCCCATTTAATGTGAAATGAATGCTGATGCACTGCCAAAATTTCAAAGTGTAGAACGTACAGAAACATGGTCACTTTTAAAGTAGATGAAGTAAATGAACATCTCAAATTCCGTGAGGAATTTCTCACCTATATTGAAGATTTGAGCATAAAGTAATAGGTTATTTTTAAAAGTTTGCCCCCATGAGATTTAATTACTGGCAATTTTATTCCAGTGCTGTGACATAAAAAATTTGTAGAAAACTAAAGGAAGTCACAAAAATTCACACAGTTCATCATTGAAAGTATTTTACGCTGTCTAAAAGCCTATTTCACCAAGTCATTTTTATAAGTCACGAAGTGACGCGGGCTGCTAGTATTTAGCGAATTTCCCCTATAGGGAATTTAGCGAATTTCCCCTATAGGGAAGAAGCTATTACCGTAGGTCTCATGGTAAGACCTAAGCCCGAGACTATGATAACTTTTCGTTTTGGGGCCACCAGAAGCAAAAAATACTATTCGTTCAAATTTTTATATATATATATATATATATATATATATATTTGTCTGTTAGCACGATAGCGGCCGTAAAAATGGTCCAATCTTAATGAAAATTGGTACATACGTGTAAAGTGGTAATCACTCGGACGAGTTCGTGAACCAGCCCGATCGGACCACCGGAAGGGGGGGTAAAGAGGGATAAACCCCCCAAAAATGGGGTTTTTTGAGTTTTTTACATAGAAAAATAAAATTTATCGAATTTTTGTTGGCACTATTGAATTCAGCTAAAAAAAACAAACAATTTAGTATTTTAAATCACTGCTCTATGTCCATTGGTTACCAAGATATTGAAAGTGGTAAACACAGTACGTTGTCTCAATGTTAACCTTATGGGAAATAAGTAAAATTCTATATTTCGGTTATTTCTCAACATATCTTGATAAAATTTGGCAAATAGCTTCTTCTAGTTCAGGTCTCCTAAATAATGAATTAAAACCACCCAGTTTTAATATACCCGTAGCAGCAAACCTGCATACTCATTCCCCATGTTATTCTTATGGAGCTTACCAAAACATGTCAAATCTCGCTATGTTGGATTGAAATATGTTGTTTTGCATTTGAAATTCACTGAGTATGCAGGTCTGCTGCAACTGGGGTATTATTTAAGTAGACTTAGTCATCTACCATTAAGGCATCCCTACCTTTGTATATGGTGTAACATGACTGAATAAATAAAATGAAAATGACAAATGAAACTTGCAATGAAAGCTATATTCATGAAAGAGCGAGATTAATAATTTTATTAATCATATATGTTAGGGGTGTGCGAATAGTGATTTTTGAACCCAAGTCGAGCCGAGCCGAGCTTTTTCAAAAGTTTTCGAGCTCGAGCTTTTTTGAGCCGAGCTTTTTAACACTTTGAACCCTAAGCCCGAGTATAGCTCGGGGCATGGCGTATGTCACTGTGTACGAAGCCCGAGTATGGGTCGGGCCGCGAAAATAAATTCCATAGCAACGTATATTCGACGTATTTTCGCTAATCGTTGCTAGGGAACTCTTCCTTGATCATCTGGCATTGATTATAGTATCCAAAGGTCTCGAAAAAGCCATCTATTTAGCAGCAGACAAATAAATCCAAATGTCTGCAGCTGATCCTTTGCGTCACCGGCTGACGATGCTTTGTTGTCTGCAGTAATGGCTGACTTTGTTTACGTTGGTGTCGGCGTCCAATAAAGTGTGACTTTACTTATATTTACAAGTGTTTTGAGTCTTAGTTAGTTATAAGATTTGTTATTACTTTATTACGTAATGTTTTTGTCATGTTTAGTATAAAATATGATAGATATATTTGATATGAGTGATGTACGTGACTACCGTCGCAATTTTGTTTTCTTCATTTTTTTATGTCCGTTTTACGTGGAATCCTAAAATTGTTGTTTGTTGTATCTGTAATAAAATTTATATCATTTGAAAGGTTATATTTTTCTCTTTATTTTGATATATAATTTATATGGGTAACAAATATAAGTATTAAGCTACGAATTTTAATTTGAACCCCAAAATCGGCCAGTAACGCACGTAAAAAGCGATTTTAGCGCCCAGGGTTCAAAGTGTTAACAATCACCAAATTATTAAAAGGAATTATGAAGCTTGATTTTAGTTTTAAATGATACAATAGACTAATGTTTGCATACCTTAAGTGACCGCCAGCTCAAAAATAGAAAGCTTATCTCCAAAACAAGTTAATTATCTGATAGGTTCATCAGTATTTTGTATTATGTTACATAAAATTAATCAAACTGGCTCAAAAAAGAATTTATGGAGATAAATACCAAATTAAAAACCTATATTTATTATTTGACTCCTCAATCCCACAATACTTTACTTTAAAATAAATAGTTAAATTACATAATTAGACTAGTTACATATAGGTACTACAAAATTTAATTGTGTGTGGTGTGCGTATGCCAGAGAGCGTGAGTTAATTTGGAGATAAGGAATCCTTACTACAAAATGCAAAAATACAAACTACTTGTCATACAACTATAAATTATGGCTCATATTTTTTGTCTTATTTTTATAAATCAAATGAGACCAAAATGAAACTTGAACGATATACCGTTTAAGAGATAAGCCTTGATAAAACAATAGACTTAAATGCTGTATTTCCTGTTTCCCAAGGTCAACTAAATATAGCTCCGATTTTCGTCTAAATGGAGATAATAATTCTTGTTACCTGTCAATGTCCTTTCTTTATCACTAGGGAATATTTTTTGCTTGTTTTTCGTGGGAGGGAAACACTCTTCCGGTTTAACTTGTCCAAAAATAGATCGCAATAATTGTCTTTCCGATAAGAACTCTCTTATCAAAAGCTCGGCTCGAGTGTCGAGCTTTTTCGAAAAAAGTCGAGCCGAGCCAAATACTGAAAAGCTCGACCTAAAAAGCTCGACCGGTCGAATACTCGCACACCCCTAATATATGTACCCAGCACGAAAATGTTCTACATCTTAATGTTATGAAGAATTGATAAGACAGGTTTGAAAACATTAGAGATTTGAGATGATTATTTAACATTCCTATAACAATACAAAGCTGCAAAACTTACAGTGCTAACATCTCCATGGCAACTGACCAATGAAGTAACAGCCTGAGGGAACCTGAGAGCTCGAGGGTCTAGAGCTAATGGGAGGCTAGCTGAGTCACAAGATCCCGCCTCGAGGCTACTGAAGCCAGACATGATGTCGACACACAGCACAAACACTGTCACCAGAAAGTCCAAACCTCCCTGAGGATGAAAAGATATATTTTAAAATAAAATCCCTTAACTTTGATTACTATCGTAAGATTATTGATAAAACATACTAGATAATTTGTGAGGCACAGATCTACTTGCAAAGTGCACTTTAATATATTTAAAATAGCCATTGTTTCCTTAACCTGTACATATTTTGAGAGGATAATGTGCACCCAAAGCCGGATCATAGCTTTTGACATATTTTGGGTCAAAAGAGCACAGGCATAATAGTGTCCTGTCAGGTGCAACAGCTGAGAGGGTGACAAGCCAATTGTGGCAAAATATCATTTGGTAGCTATGGACTAGCACTATTATATGACTAAAATTTGTACATTGAACATTCTGTGATCCAAAGCAATAAAAGGCGATAACTTCTGCCTATAATAAATTATCCTCACAAACAGCTTAAACCGTCAGCACTCTTTTGAGACCAAATACTTTAATCAGTTGTCAATCAAAATCACTCTTAGCTACTCCTCAGCAGATCAAAAGATATTAAATCAAATAATTTTACTTAAGTGATAACAGTTGTACCTTATTCTCAGCGGAAGTGAGGTGAGTCTGGCCCATGAGCTCTCGTAGCCATGGCCAAGCTGTCTCGTGGCCTCTGAGCTTGGTCATCACATCTGTCACTAACTGCAGAGCCAACGGCTGCTCCCTGCCAAAATGCAATACTAAACTTAAATTACACCAAAGAGTTAATATCTATTATTTTTAAGAGGTACCTTTAAAACTTTTGATAAGAGTAAAGGGAAAATACTGTCATTTGATAAGAGAACTTTGTAAGTCAAACACATTGTTTGAATATGAGAGCACAGATAAAGTTCAAGCCTGAATCAAACATGTGATAAATGAACATACGCGATGTTGGATGACGCCACATCGATGATCTCGTTGAGCCAGTTGAGCGGGTGCTGGGCGTCGGGAGTGAGCGCCATGTACGCTCGCAAACGGAAGGCCTTCTGCAGCTGGGCGCTCGTCACCTCCCACATGGTGGATGTCGAGGTCATGCTCTCCGTGATGCTGACGGGCAGCTCGCTCACACAGGCAAAGTAGTCGGGCAACACCTGTACAGCAAACAGAATAATAAACGTAACGATATGAGACAAAAATATTATTTCCAGGTTTAACTAATTTTTCAATCACTGCATACAATGAAACATTTAAATAACATTTTACTGCTCTTCAGCTTCCAAAGCAATAGATAATCCTACGTAAGTGATGCAAAAAATATATTTATTATGTTTCCTGAGTATATTATTACTCAACCTGTTTTTTTACTACTTACCCCTCCTACTAACAAAAAAATTGGCTAGAACAATTTTAGTGAAAGAAAGACCAAGTTACCTGAAAAATGTCTTCAAAAGGAAAGTTTCAAAATTAAATGCCTTCCCAAAGGGAATTTTGAAGTAAAGTTGAAACAACACTACAACACTGTACATTTAATAGCTAAGTAAGATAGGTAATTAAATTCAAGGTTTCTTTGAATTGAGGGCTTAATGGGCTTAGGTAATTCATAATAGCCCTTCATCTTATTTTAAGACAGACATAAGCACAACCACTAATTCATCAATTCAATAAAATAATCAAACTTTGGAAGAAAAGTAACATACCTCACTCTGAGGCTCAATCACCTCCCACAAGAGCTTTACTTGCTGCTGAAGCATTGTTCTGTTGGCATCATGGATTTTTTCTTCCTTGAGTGTAGTTCTGATACAGCCAATCAACTTAGAAAAGTGACCACAGTCTAAAACACAAAGATGATGTTTCAGGATATAGTTTGTGTAATTACTTGTTGTTTTTAATTTACTCTGACAGATAGAATCCTCTTATTCTTACAAACTTTTAAGGCAGCCCATCAAAGAATAATTTCATTCTGAAAACAGCTTTATTTAATGATAAGTTACCTAAAAACTATCAAGATTAAATTACTGTTCTTAAAACCTATGAACTAATAGGAACTATGTTTAACACCTACCTTTCTCCTTCAAAGCAGAGAGGAGAGTTCTTTCCAAGAATGGCCTCAAAATGGTAGGTGGAATCCCTCGACACAGATCAATGAGTGTTGAATACAGGAACTCTATTTTGTCTTTCTGAAACATATACACATAGGAATGTTTGCTGGATATTAAAATTATATATATATGGGTTGTGTAAAGTGTTGTTTAAAAACAAACAACAACAAAATTTCGGTGGTTTTATTCCCCCTTGACTCCCTTTCCAAATGTCTGATGGGGATGGTATTCGTACTTCTTTGAATAGTTACTACTTTACACGTCTGTGCCAAACTTCATTCTGATTAAAACTCTTATATGAGTTATAACCCTTGAATACACATATCTACTTTCACTGAATCAAAATGCCAAAGGACTAAAATTTTTTTTAGTTTATGTATAGTTCGACAGGTATAGTTTGGGGGATTCTTTCTGAGTCCTATATTTGCGACAAAGAAGAAAACCAAACATTGAAATTTGAGTTACAGAGGTAAAGAATGATGACACTAGGCCAGATATGAAATATAGAAGGGGGTTTAACTTCCAGAGGTCCATTGAGTAAACTTCTCAATATAGGGGTAAACTTCAACTTATAAAGCATTAATGTAATTGGAATTATCTACTGAACTTTGAGTTATTGGGATAATTTTTGTGTTGCTTTGACTTATAGAGGTAAAATATTAAACCGTAAAACTGTTTCATGTTACACAAGGTTTTTATTTTGACTCAGATATATTTTGCCCAGAGGATCAAAAATATTTTGAGATATCAAAGATTTTGAACTATTAAGGATTGAATTACCGAGGGTAATTATTTTTTACTTCCTTTGCAATTCTTTATATTTAATTTGAGATATTTTTTAGCGTGATTACAGATGTAATCATGGCTTAAGTCTTACTGTAAGACCTACGGTACTTCTTCTGTATAATAAAAATTTGCTAAGAATTAGAGGTCTGCGGGTAGTGATTTTTCAAGCCGGGTCAGGTTCGGATATTATAAGTGGAATAAAAATTCTAGGGGTGTGCGAGTACTCGAGAATCAAGCTTTTTTCGAGCCGAGTATACACTACTCGGCTCGACTCGACTTATTGCATATTACTCGAAAGTTTGAGTCGAGTAGATACTCCCGCCGTTTACCCAGAATCCGTACGTGCGAAAGAATATTACGGCCATTTTTCACAATGTCAATCCATCTTTAACGAATGTAACTGAAACCTCGTTAGTAATAAACTTGAAGTAAAAAGTTCTTTTTAGTTATTAAAGACACATAAACTTTTATACCACTCTATCTTTTTTAGTTTGAGATTGTTTACTATTACATCTCGTAAAGAAATGATTTTCGTTATATTTTAGAAACCATTCCAAATAAATAAAAACTTAGTTTTTTTGTTGACAGTTACATAAATAAAAATGTACCTGTGTGAATAACTCAAAGGAAATATTTTAATCATGAATTGAGTCAGATAATTGGTCATGGCTTATAGTTAGTGTTTTCATTTCATTTCAAACCCCTGGTAAGCCTTAAACACAATTTAGGCTTGAAACTTATATCAAATCAAGAATTATTGTGAGTTTAAGTAAAAGGTTTTCTTTCTTTTTTTTTGGTATCATTTATTTGTATTTCTGCTCTTAGTTCAGTAACTCTTTTAAGTTTAATCACCTCGTAATTGTAATTTGTATTGGAGTAATGATAATAATTTTTACCATTATGTAGAAACATGAAGACTATTATATTATAAACTTAAAAAACTCGACTCGAAAAAAGCTCGAAACTTGCGGGTATTTTTCAAAACTCGGCTCGACTCGACTCGACTTCAAAAATCACTACTCGCACACCCCTAAAACATTCGGGTCGGGTCGGGTTCGGGTATGTAAGTTGAAAAAAAAATTCGGGTCGGGTTCAGGTATTTTAGTTAAAATTCGGGTCGGGTTCGGGTATCATTTGTCAGCAAAACATTAATTTCATTAAATTTTGATGGGATTACCAAGCAGTTACGAAGTAAAAATCTAATATAACATTCACATTACTTACATATATACTAGGGGTGTGCGAATATTCGAACTTCGAACTTTTTCGAATCGAATATCACGATATTCGATTCGATTCGAGATTGCAAAGAAGTTCGATATGACCGAATCGAATATTTAAAGGACTGGCAAAAAATCAAAAGTAGGTGAAAACGTTCCCATTTTCAAAATAAAAGTACTTTTTTAGTTGCAAACAACTACGAATCCATTTTTTACATCAGAAACAGTTGCGGCCTCACGTGGACAGACGACAGATTATAGCTGCTGTAAAATAATACTGACATCGCAGTTTTGCCACCAAATTCCCTCTGCCATGTTGATCAGTCAGTTCTTAGGTTAATATACTGCACAATACCCGACGCGACAACGAATTTTTTTGTAAGATAAATTATAGTATCACAGCTTTAAATCATATAACAAATAATAGTCCATCCTTCATCAGTTCTGTCTCGACCAGTATCCGATACCGACGAAACATCAGTTGAGTTGTTGAGTTGGTAAAAGAGAGAATTAATTGCAATCAAGACCAATCAGAGTTCACCGATGACCGACAGTGTCCAGAGTCGTATTCAGTTGCCAAAACGAAATATCCCGTAAATACCCCATAAATAAATAGTCGTGTTGGTGTTTCGTACGACTTTTTCAGGCCGTAAATATCTTAAACGGAATCCGGGATCACCATCGCTTCCAACTTTGATACGATGAAGTACAATAATTTTGGGCTGGCAAAGAGTTGGCGGACATGTTCATTATTTTGTCTTTTCGTTTTCGAATTTCGTCGTCACGTCGTTCTTAACTTCGTCTGCTTTTGCTTTTGAAGTTTAGTTGTTGTTAATAACTCGAGAACGTCTATCGCGTGTTTGTTTCAATCACTCAGATTTCTTTATTTTTCAAATAAGCAATTACATAGAAATAGAAACGTTGAATGATCAAAAATTGGTTTTATTTTGTTGAAATCTGACGAATCAGGCGGAGCGTGTTTTTTCAATACGTGATAAAAATGGTCATTTTTAGATAACGTACAATGTTTGTTTGACAACTTAAGCCTAATTAATGGGTTTGCTTGCTGTTTATAATGTAAAACAAATAAACTTTGTTGTAAGTAAATGGTAATTGTAAATTATCTTAAAATTTAGTTAAGTTTACTGGTCTGACTTATTATTATTTTATAGTATATAGTATTACTTTAGGAGAATCAAAATCTTTGTTCTCAGGCATTAATGCACAAATAAAATTGTAAGGCTTTCTTCAAATATGAAGTAGTTGGTGAACCAAGTTTTATATGTAATTCTTTGGTGTAATCCCTTAAGCCTAGTCCCTGATCAAATAATTTATTGTTTTATTAAAAGGAAAAGGAACAAAGGGATGCAGAGGCCTAAAAGTGAGCAAATTTAGGTTGCAGTAGAAAAGGAATTGTTAAGTAGCCAAATCCTGAAATTGCTACTATAGGCCTAATGATGCTTATTCAAATGAATATTACCTATGCTTAAGGGGAATTAATAAATTTCTAAATTCTTAACAATTGATTAGTTGTACCTTTGTGTACCTTAGTAATTGATATTTGACCTATATTATTTTGACTTGTTATAATGCTATTAATAATTAAATAAGATAAATACAGGGAGGGGAGGGAGAAAGTAAGGACAAGAGTAAAGAAAACACAATGAAATAACACTTTTGTTTTGATAACATTATATTAATTATTGAATAGTTGCTAAAAAATGCTTGGTAATTTGCTGAGTATACAGGTTTGCTGTGAAAGGGTATTTATACTTACATGCTGTGATTTAAAATTTGATCTCATTTGAACGAATAACCATTGACATAAATATTCGGTTCGAAAATATTCGATATTCGGAATAGTTATAAACTATTCGATTCGATTCGATTCGAACCAAAAAATCACTATTCGCACACCCCTAATATATACATATAAGATAAAATTACAGTTTGCATGAAGAAAATAACACTACACATGACCATGGGACAAGAAATATTGATGAATTGAAGCTAGACAACGAACAAGATATTCTAAAACACAAAGAACAATTACATACACAAGTATGAAACTTTACAATAAGTTACCATAAAATATAAAAAAATTAAAATTATAGATTAATATTAATTAAAAGACCAATTTAAAAAGTACATGAAGACATTCTTTACAAATCATTGTATTTATGATACAAATGAATTTTTAAGCTAAAATTTTAATAATGTTATAATATATATAATGAAAATTTTGTAAAATATTGTAATGCACCAAATGGTGTCATATACAATATACAATAACCAATGCAGTCAATAGTTATTCATATTCATGACTAAACTTATTATTTCATAATTTATCAATGAAATAGTATTTATATTTTAAAACAATAATAATTTATTTTCATCATAAAATTAGTTTTATTATAAAAATTCTATGAAGAAAATAATAGTTGGTTTAAGAAATAGAGTAGAGGAAGGGAGGAAAGAGAAGGGGGGGTGGAGAGAGAGAGAGCTAGAAAAAACAGCTTTCTCAGTCTCCTTATCAGTGGGAATAGGGGACGTGGGGGGGTTTGTTTACTCATCAATTAGCCTGTCCGCCAGTCCGGTGTTATCAGCGATCAGCGAGCATGCATGCGTTCGTCTTTTCCCTACTACGAAATGAGAAAATCCAAACCATTTCTCCTACAACCACATATGGTGGCTCATACTTTTTGTCTAATTTTTTTTAAATACATTGTGGTAAAAAAGAAACTTTTATCTCTTGCCGTTCAAGAGAAAATCCATGATCAAACAAAAGACTGATGTATACTTTGTGGTTCTCCAAGGTCAACTAAATATAGCAGAAACTTTCCGAATTCCATCTAATTGGAGATATTATTTCATTTCACCTGTCAACGTCCTTTCCTTATCACTTCAGGGATAATTTTTTGTGTATGTTTTTTGTGGGAAGGACATGCTCTTCTGGTTTAACGTGTCCAAAAATAGATCGCAACAATTATCTTCTCGATAAGGCCTCGTATCATAAGCTCTGCTAGAAATTCCAGCTTATTCAAAGCTATTTAGTGTTGGTACCTACGACTATTTCATCCTTTAGGTTGCTAAACGAGGATACGATATTAAGCACTAAGCATACGATAATTTTGAGCCGGCAAGGAGACGGCTGGTTGTCTGAGTTGAGACATATAGTGAAGATTGCTTCTAAGTAGGGGTGTGCGAGTATTCGACCGGTCGAGCTTTTAGGTCGAGCTTTTCAGTATTCGGCTCAGCTCGACTTTTTTCGAAAAAGCTCGACATTCGAGCCGAGCTTTTGATAAGAGAGTTCTTATCGGAAAGATAATTATTGCGATCTATTTTTGGAAGCGTTAAACCGGAAGAGCATTTCCCTCCCACGAAAAACAGGCAAAAAACATTCCCTAGTGATAAGGAAAGGACATTGACAGGTAACAAGAAATATTATCTCCAATTAGCCGAAATCGGAGCTATATTTACTTGACCTTGGGGAACACAAAATACAGCATTCAAGTCTATTGTTTTATCAAGGCTTATCTCTTAAACGGTATATCGGTATATCGTACAAGTTTCTTTTTGATCTCATTTGATTTATAAAAATAAGACAAAAAATATGAGCTGTCATTTATAGTTGTATGACAAGTAGTTTGTATTTTTGCATTTTGTAGTAAGGATTCCTTATCTCCTAATTAACTCAACTCTGAGTCAGACAGTAGCAAAAAAACAGGGAAGGGGCTTGGAGTAAACAACCTCCACCCCCCCCCCCCTCATTGGCCACTGATAAGGAGAGTGAGAGAGATAGCTGTTTCTTTCTTTCTCAATATTCCATCCTTATTTATTTATGATCTTTCTTCTTCTTAATTGTACATTATTTTCTTCACAAAAGTTTAGAAATGCAACTAATTTTAGGATTACAATAAATTATTGTTGTTATTAAATATTATTTCATTCATATATTATAATTTGAAATAATAAGTTTAGCCATGAATATTATGCCACAATTGGGATGGCTATTTAATTTTGTATCATCTTTACTTTAGTGATCATAAAAAAAGTCAATCTTGTGTTTGACTAAGTGTAAATGTGTGATTTTTTACTTGATATAACTATTTTAAAACCTTTCAACTACTCTTTTCTACTCTTGAAATTAAATTTTGTAGTACCTATATGTAACTAGTCTAATTATGTAATTTTAACTATTTATTTTAAAGTATTGTGGGATTGGTTATTACTTAAATATAATTTAGATAATTGTAGATTTTAAATTTGGCATTTTTCTTCATAAATTACTTTTTGGGCCAGTTTGATTAATTTTATGTAACATAATACAAAATACTGATGAACCTATCAGATAATTCACTTGTTTTGGAGGTAAGCTTTCTATTTTTGAGCTGGTGGTCACTTAAGGTATGCAATTAGTCTATTGTATCTTTTCAAATTAAAATCAAGCTTCATAATTTCTTTTAATAATTTGGTGATTGTTAAAAAGCTCGGCTCGAAAAAGCTCGAGCTCGAAAACTTTTGATAAAGCTCGGCTCGAGTTCAAAAATCACTATTCGCACACCCCTACTTCTAAGTTTAACATCGCGATTGCAACCATCTTTGTTCGTCACATTATAATATTGCGTGGACGCTGTAAGTCAAAAGCTTTGCGCGAATTAATTATTGTTGAACATTCTTAAAGTTTAGGGTTTCTTTCTGTAGTATGTCGGGTCCGATTTCTTTCGGGTAGTAGGTACCCGCCCGACCCGACGTGTAATAAAAACCCGCCCGAATAAAACTCAAGACGTGTCGAACCCGCCCGACCACTCGGGTTCACATAATTACCCGAAGCTACCCGAATTTTCGGGTACCCGCTGACCTCTACTAAGAATAGAATACATCTATTGTTCAACTCACATCATTTCCAACACTGGCAATGTACTCTTCTGTTATTTTTCTGGCAGTTGGAGAAATCTGTGACTGTTTCGATGTAAGCCTGACTACGTTCTTTGTTAACTCTACATCTTCAAAGCTATGAAGATCTTTGAGGAAAGCCCAGGACATGGATGGCAGAGGTTTAGGTGTCGGTTGCAGTAACACTGTGAGACAGAGGGTGATAGTCTTGATGTCATCTGGGGAGGGAATTTTACACAGCTCCTGCAAGCTTGTCACCACCCCTCGCACAACACTCTGCCTAGGGAGATGAGCGTAGCTGGATGGTTCTTGTCTGTCTACCTGGTACACAAGAGGATTATTACATGAGTCACTTAAAATTAAATAATAGACAATTTTTTTTAAGTTTGCCAATTATTTTAGAATTTTTATTAGTTGGCTCTTAGCCGGGCTTCCTTTATACTCCATCATTAGATCTGTGACCTTCATAACCTATTACAGCTTAGGTTTTGACAATAAATATATGCATAGCACTAATAACAATGCCTGGGTACTTATCCAGAGAGTACTGTTTGTTAGAAAGAAATATTATTGCCTCTTCCTCTATCTCAATGAACCAGTCTTCTAACAAGAAAAAATAATTCCACTTTGGATTAATTTTTTTAAATTTTGGAATCAGTGGTTGATAAAAATGACACTTTACAGTACTAACCTGATACAGTTTGGCACCTCTGAACGAGGAGACTTCCATCTTCATCCAGCTTGCCACTGCCTCGCTGGCACTCTGCCTACCCACGAACTGTAATACTTGAACCCAGCATTCACCTAAGTGAGAACAATTGTGAAAATATTGGAAATAGTATTCACAAAATGCATAACAGTGTTCGAAGAAACACATTAAAAAATCATTACAAGCAAATTTCAATTAGGGTGGCCACTCAAAACTATTATTTATTATTTATGTTCCCAGTTTTATCCCGGTTTTCAAGGGAATTTATCCCAACAGGTGGCAAAAGATTAATCAAATTATTGCACTAAAGTTGCATTAAATACAGATTACACAGACGATTTTTGCGTTTTTTATAAACTATTTCAATACTGATTCATTTACAGGTTTTCCTGTATTTTGCTCGAGATTCATTCATAGTCATTTCCAGGTTTGAAAAATTTCCAACTTCCAAATTCCAAATTCCAAATTCTTGAAGCAGTGGCCACCCTGTTTAATACTATACATGGCTGAATCATGAAGTCTCGGCCGTAATGTCAGATAGTAATATAGCCAAAATAATCCAACATTTCAGTTTTTTGTAAGAGAATTACTGTACAAAGATTTCCACATGTCTGATTCCGTCTATCCTTTAAAAAAATGAACTAATAAACAAATAGTTTATTAAGTACACATAAATGTAGAATCACCCCAGTTAAAATTTTAATCAGAAGTTTAAGTAAAAACTTAATTGAACAAACTAAAAATGTAACAGTACACTCTTTTTCTTTGCAAACACCTTTGCAAGCAAAATTTTGTTATGAAAAGTTTTATACTAAAAATAATAAAAATTGTTAACCTACAGTCATCATTTGTAACTATAAACGATAAAATAAATTAAAATTTACTGCAACAATATTCATTTTACAGTTAAAATTGTATACCTGGAACGTAGTCGAGCACGTCCTCCGGTCTGCGAGCGGCGTCGGCCGGGGTTTTCACCATCTCGGGCGGCAGAGTGACCCCTCGGCGGAAACTCTCCGGCAGCAGCTTCAGACTCATCTGGTCCGGCCGGAACTTTGATACAGCTCTACAATGAACTATATTTTATGACGGCCATCTAAATACTTCAGTATGTTATTAGATTTACCAAGGAGAAAAGGATTGTGAAAAAATACATACAAGACAAGGCCCGTCAGTGTATTAAAAACAAGGAATTCAATACAATGAAATTATATCAGATAATCCCTACTCTGATTTGCACATTGCATAAAGTCTACATTTACTCAAGTGCTCAAAATTTTCTTAAGTTATGGTACAATGACTATGCTTCTACAACATGATTGCCTTTAAATAATTGATTGATTGCGAAAGCCAACTTGGTACTAGGAAGTGGTAACTAGTTAGAGAGAGAACAAAGATTTACACTGGCCACAATTAGACTGAAAACAGCTATTCCATGTAGGTATGGAATTCCATGAATTACTGAATGAATTAGCCTGCTAAAACGTGTTAGCTGGCTAATTCATTCAGTAATTCATGGAATTCCATATTGAAAGATCCTAAATGTAAATTTAGACCTTTCCACATACTTCTGAAGCGATAAACACTCACTTGAGAGCAGCGTCGACGACAATAGGGTGTTTGTTGGTAGCGACTATGTTCCACAGCCACTTCACTATCTGTGACAGAGTATCATCAACTTCCGTGGCAGTCTTCTGTACTGCAGCCACACTCACCAGCTCACACAAACTGGAACATCACAAGTACTGTCCAGATAACGTCATGACAAAGCAAGGGAAAGGAAACTGAAAGGCGATAAATTTCTTGAATGACTTCAAAGTATATTACATCAATGACAATGGGAAATTATACTTGAAATTATTATATTTTTTGACAGAGGTAAACCATGAGTATTCATTTTGAAATATTTGTTTAAATAGCTCTGTGCTAGTGACACTGCCTGGTAATTCTTAAATCCATAAAAAAACCTCTCTTGCAGCTGATATATTTTTCATACAGAAAACAAATTAGAATTTTAAATAAATATTTTGACATTTATTCAAATTTTTCTTAAATAATAGGCTAATTTAGTTGCACTAGATGAATTACGTTTATGGAGCCCTGCCTTTAGGTAGCCTACCCTGAACAGGCAAGATCCATCATACCTGCAGAGCACAGCAGGGCGCTTGTCGCGGGAGAAGCGTGGCGACAGACTGCGCCAGATGGTGAGGATGTCGACAACGTCGTTGCGACACAGGGGCACCAGAGCGTCGAGGGCCAGCGCCGAGGCCGCCGCGTCCCGCGCGCCACTGCAGCGGTTCAGCAGCTCCGACACCTTCCCCACCAGCTCCTTCCCGTGCATCTCTGGCCTGCAGGGGGATAAATTGGTTAATGAATCTATTCAATGGCGGATGGAGTGTATAGACACTGCTCTGATCAACTGTAAATACAAAAGTGATACAATACTAAATTGTAAACAGCTGATACGTTGAAGCCCATTCTTGAATTTGCCAAATTTGCAGAAAAATATTCGGAGAAATTATTTTGGTCACCGGTCTAAATAGGAGCATTGCACATTAATCTTGCCCCAAGAATAACACAAAAACAAGCCTCACTTTTGCCTTTTCAGTCCAATTTTATCCTTGGTACTGTTGAAGCTATTTGCAAATGAGTCAGAAACAGCTGTTTTTTTTTAGTTGGCTTAAAATTTGGATTAAAATTGTCTTAAAACAGTTGGCCAAAAAACATTTGAAAGCAACATGGTTATTATTTCTCACGTTGATGTTTGAGAGGAAGATAGAAGAGCGCCAGACAAAACCAGGTAGAATTCATATTAAGAAACAGCTCTAAAAATCTATATCTGAATGTAAAAGTTGGAGCCAAAATAAATTAACATGCAGTGGCAGGTGTCACTTGTTCAAGGATATGTTTACATTGCTTGGGCTCAGTTAATCAAAGCTTGCAGACTAACAAAAGTATAAAGGTTTTTAATTAGTAAAAATGACCCACTTGGCTTCACAAATGGTCTTGCAGATGTTGGCTTGAAGCATGTGGGCAACGCAGGGCTCTTCGAAGCAAGCAACATCTTGATTCAAAATGTTCATCAGCTGCGGAAAACACCTTTCTTGGTTCATCCACAGCTGACAGTACAGCTCCACGGCAAGCAGAGCCAAGCCAGGTGGCCCGCTTCGTCTGACGGCTTCTAAAGTGGACACCACACCCATCACATTGGCCTGGAAACGCAGGGAATAATAAACAGGGGATCATCTAACTGCAGAAAACGAAATGCCAAGGATCCAAATGGCACTCTTTATTTCAATAAATTTCACAACAGTCTGCTGGACATCGAACTGGTCCTGGCCCCTAACAGTTTCATGTGCAATATTTACCTTGTCGGCGGCTGTGGAGGGGAGAGCCCTGAGCAGAGCCAGGTGGAGCTCCGACTGTCTCTCTCTCGGCAGGTGGAAGAGCAGCAGAGTGAGAAGGTGTGAGGAGGCCATGGGTGCTCGCGAGTCCACCAGAGCTCGCAGGGCCGCCAACCTTACCTTGAGAAAAAATAACTCTCTATTAATGTACCTTCAAGTCATTTGATAGTGTTAAAGAGCACTTGTAAAGTTAATTTTAAAACTTCGTGTTTTAGTTTCAGAAGTTACTTTACTAGACTTATTATTGCTAAAACATTGCATGGAGAACTGATTTTTTTACCGGATGACTTTGATTGTAAATTACCTTTTTGTACATTTTGTAATGCTTTTGACTAATAGATCTACATTTGTACCATTAGACTACCATTCATTTGCAATTCCTCACCTAATAATAATATCTTGTCCTTAAATAAAATTATTATTTGTAGTTAATAATAGGTACTGCTATACCTGTGACTTAAATAGGCCCTATCTGGCTTTCTGATTAGTTTACACTTGAACAGAGATAAACAATGGGTACAGTAAATAGAAGATGTCGTTGTATTGGTCTGTGTTGTGCGCAACAAGCCCTCGCGGCTGAAGCGCCATGGGACTACGGTCCGCCCTTCTAAATGAATTGGTCTGTGTGGCTATCTAGAATAACCTCAGTTCCTCCTTCGCTCACTGGCAACTGATTACTGGCAAGCTTGGATACCCAGTCATGTCCGAACCCTGGAGGGAGAGGTGGATCTTCCTAGCTTGCCGATAAGGGATGGTATGAGAGACAGGCTCTTAAGAGTCTGCCAGACCACTTAAAGAAAAATCTGGAAATTGATTTTCAGATTGCAAGACATACCTACCTGTATGTCAGGATGACAAATGAGCAGAGCGCTCACATAAAGATGCAACTGGTCAAATTCAATCTTGCTATTACGATGTAACCAATCTAATGTGGCAGCACTGTCAGCCCTCAGGACTTCACTCAGTCTGGACAAAAAACTTTAGTTTAGAAATAAATTACCTTGATTTTGGACTAGTCTGTAAAATATATTGACTATAAATATATTGACTATAAATATATTGACTATAAATATATTGACTATAAAATATAAGAGAAGAAAATGTTCACTTTTTGACCAAGTTCAATAAGGTAAAAAAAATAATATTACCTTAGCTACAGGAAATGAGTCATTAATTAAAAAGATGAAACTATTAATTGTTTAACTGAAATAAGCCTAATTGGGAGGAAACTCATGCCGCCATAATATAATTGTCAGCAAATAGCCCATTCATAGGGAGCTATAGGCCAGTTTGTTCGATGGAGAGAAGCTATCCCACAACACTGTTGAAACTTGTCTGAGATTTAGTCTCTTTGACTCCATTGCACCTTTAGTAAAAAGATTTAAGAAACTTTTCAGCAAAATGATTAAAAAATTTAATATATCACAGAAAAATTAATCACCTAGCAATGTGTATCGCCTGAGTCAGTCTATGATCGGCTGACATGAACATGGTGACAGCAGGGTTGCCAACCAGTGTGGCGGTGGTGGACGGTGATATAGTGGCAGCACTGGCGTGGCTCACTATCTTGGTGGCAGTGTGCAGCGCCTGGTGGAGGTGACTGGGGTTGCTCGCGAGCCACGGGGTCAACGCACTCACACACATCCACACGCACTCCACAGAACACTGGTTATGGCTCAGAATATCAACAACTGTAAAACATTACATTACAAATCCTAAGCATGAGAGTTAAAATTTATTTTGAAGAAAATTATGTTTGAGGCACAGTTACAACTAATCACTGTAACTAATCACCATTCTTGATTCTTGGTTGGAGTGTGGGGAATAAACTAAGCATGTCAACCAAAGCTTATTGTGCTTTCCTATGCTGCTGGATTGGCAACCCTACGACTGAGCCCTCAACGAGGCTTAAAAGCTTTTTCCCAATGCTAGCATCGGCTTCGTCACCTGGTTGTTGGAGACCAAAGAGGGCACTTCTCCTAGCCCCCAGTCTCTTAAAATCCAAAATTATGTGCCTTGCAGTCTCTAGATAATATCAACTCTACAGGTTATGGCTCAGGATATCAACAACTGAAAAACATTACAATATGAATCCTCAGCATGAATTAAAATTAATTTTGAAGTGTATTATGATTGAGGCACAATTGCAATGTCTTGAAAATAGCCATATAAAAAAAGAGTGCTTTGTAACTAATCACCATTCTAGAATCAAACTAATGCAATGAACCCTCAAAGTATATTAGGTCCAAAGGCATTAAAAAATTATGATGGCCAATAGGTAATATCTTTGAATTTGTATATATTAAAAACAAACTATTTTATAAACTGTTTGACCAAAGAATGCAAAATAATATTTTCAATTCATAAAAGACAAGATCAAACAAGCAATGGCAAAGTTGTCATGATAAAATTTGTTTATTAAAATTTTTGTGACAAGCACAATTTATTCATTAAACTCACAAAATGTCAGCAGCTGATCCAGGTAGGGGGCAGGACAGGAGAGTATTGAGTCAGCCAAGAGTGCCAACAGGACAGAGTGAGTGTTGGTAGCAGTCTTAGCCAGTGCTGCTAACAGTCGCAGAGCAGGCTGGGGGCAGATGGCTGCTTGGAGCAACCTGGGTAGCAAGGCTGCCAGCCCGACACAACTCAGCGACACAAGCAGTCCGTGTCTGCTGTTCAGAGCAAACTCACTGACCAAAGTCATGATCTCCACTGCCTCGAGCACTCTTGAGTTGTCCCAGCTCTGAAACATAAGGTGGCTGTTAGGAGACACACTAATAAGACGCGAAGTATGAATGAGAGTTGAGTGTAAGATGATTGTAGCACAATCTTGTAGTCTTGTTACTGACTAAGGCCGACATGTTCCTTTACGCAGGACTGTTAATTAATAGCTCAACAGCAAATGTAAAATGAGTGACTTACAGTTTAACGTGGGATCTGAACCACAATTTCACCAATGAATTACGATTTGGTCTAATTATGAGGATGGCCTTTTATGGATGAACGTAGCATTCACTGGTGCGGACGTTAATCCCACCAGGGGATAACGCACCCACAAGCCTTCGCTTATAACTATCCTTGACTTCCATGTCGCTGGATTACAGGGCACACCACCATCCCAGTTGTTTCATATCTATATCATATTTATGATATGGATCTTCCTTATTTTTCATATTGAAATTACTTTTTAAAATAGGGTATGTCACAGTGGCAGCTCGTGTGTAGGTTCAATGATTCAATGAACCCCCTAAAATAATCAAAAACAATAAATTATTTAAGTAAATAGCAGAAAAACCCATTATTAAACTTACTCTTATAAACAACATGGCAAAAAAAACTATTGTTACGTCCAGGCGAAGCTCTCACGCAACGCCGGCAAAGCGAGGTTCAGTTCGCCAAGTGAACCCAGCTGGCTGGCGAGGGGTGTGAGGGGAGTGGAGGGGGGCTTGCTTGAAAGCAATGGACTTATCGCTAATGCTCTCGGCTAGCGGCGAGCCGAGCGCTGACGACATTGGCCGACCTCTTCCGAAAGAGTAGTTTCTTTCCTAACCACTTCTGTTTCAGCAGCACCCTACGGAACACGAGCTGTAAACCTTGATAATGTTGTTTTAATGGTTCGGGCGATGTTTAAGTTTATTTATTTAAATATTGTGTGATTTCTAAGTTGTTTTTAGTTATAAATAAGTTTATTTCAGATATGCGATTATGCATTTTATTTTTAGCTCTGATTATTGAAAGAAAACAATCGGCGTAGCGGCCGCACCATAGCTTTCTGTAAGAACAGTAATTAAGCTATCGAGCAACGGTAATAACGCTATTGATTTAATTAATTTTGGATTTAACATTTTAATGTACATAGTAGCATAATACAATTTATCATCAATGGTATAGTGCCTTAATCCTATAGACTATAAGCATTATACTCGTGTATAAAATCAGGTATGTCAAGAAATGCAAGCACTACGATCTTGTAAGCATTTAACGTTTTTAAATACTGATTGGCTGATTGGCTTAAGACAATAACTCTAATATAATACATTGGTATCATGTATATGTTATTAGCTCTGAACCCCCAATACATAAACTCACGAGCCGCCACTGGTATGTCAAAATATATATAGGGTGTCCGGAAATTATGGTGAAATAGGCTATTTCAATATATGATAGTACATTTAAAAATAAGAAAAAAAAGTTTATATAAACATAGGTCCTAAAGTGCTTCGTTTTCCGTCTGTGTGTCTGTTTGTGATTTTCACATATTTAATCATATCTCACGAACCTCTGAACGTATAAACTTCAAACTTGGTATGTTAACCATTATTAAGAACTATTTTTGTGATAAGTATCAAATTTCTCCACTGTACCATTTCAAAATGGCGACTGTTTTTTATTTTCAAAGCTAGATATCTTAAAAACAGTAAATTTTAGAAAAATTATACAAGAGACAAAAAAGTTGTGAAATTTCATCCAATTAACGCTGGTATTAAGATTATGATGATCGGACAACTAATAACTGAGAAATTTTAAATTTTCCGAATAAAAATAGGCAAATTTCAGACAGTAGGTCTTAAAGAACCATGTTTTTATGCATAAAAGTTTAAATTTCTCCGTTATTAGTTGTCCGATCATCATAATCTTAATATCTGAGTTAATTAGATTCAATTTCGCAACTTTTTTGCCTCTTGTGTAATTTTTCTAAAATTCACCGTTTTATATTTAGCTTTGAAAACAAAAAACAGTCGCCATTTTGAAATGGTACAAAGTAGAAATTTAATACTTCTCACAAAAATAGTTCTTAATAGTGGTTATCCATGTACCAAGTTTGAAGTTTATACGTTAAGGGGTTGGAGAGATATGATTAAATATGCTAAAATCACAAACAGACACACTGACGGGAAACGAAGCACTTTAGGACCTGTGTTTATATAAACTTTTTTCTTATTTTTACCTCTACTATCATATGCTGAAATATTTTACCATAATTTCCGGACACCCTGTATATAATACCCCCGTTGCAGCAGACCTGCATACTCAGCGAATTTCAAATGCAAAACAACGTATTTCAATCCAACATAGCGAGATTTGACATGTTTTGGTTAGCTCCATAAGAATAACATGGGGAATGAGTATGCAGGTCTGCTGCTACAGGTATATTAAAACTGGATGGTTTTGATTCAATAATTACTAGATCTGAACTAGAAGAAGCTATTTACCAAGTTTTATCAAGATATGTTGAGAAATAACCAAGATATAGAATTTTACTTATTTCCCATAAGGTTAACATTGGGACAACGTACTGTGTTTACCACTTTCAATATCTCGGTAACCAATGGACATAGAGCAGTGATTCAAAATACTAAATTGTTTGTTTTTTTGAGCTGAATTCAATGGTGCCAACAAAAATTCGATAAATTTTATTTTTCTATATAAAAAACTCAAAAAACCTATTTTTGAGGGGGCTTATCCCCCTTTACCCCCCCTTCCGATGGTCCGATCGGGCTGGTTCACGAACTCATCCGAATAATTACTACTTTACACGCCTGTGCCAAATTTCATTCCGATTGGACCATTTTTGCGAGCGCTATCGTGCTTACAGACACACATATATATATATATATATATATATATATATATATATATATATGTATATATCTAGAAATTTGAACGAATGGTGTTTTTTGCTTCTGGGGGCCCCAAAACGAAAAGTTATCATGGTCTCGGGCTTAGGTCTTACCATGAGACCTACGGTAATAGCCTCTTCCCTATAGGGGAAATTCGCTAAAAACCAATGTAGAGCCATGAAACTTGGCACAAATATTCTTTACAGGCTCTAGATGCGTACCAAGAAAGGATTTCGCAATATTTTCTCTCAAAACGCTCAAATATGGTAAATTAGGAAATTAAAATGGCGACTATTTTTAGCTTTCAAAGCTAACTTTCCCAAAAACTACAAGTCTTAGGGCCATGAAAGTTGGCCCAAATATTCTTTATGCACTTTAGATACAAAAATAGAAAAGTTTTTAAAATAGTCTCTCTCAGGCGGCTAAAATATAGTATACTAGTAGATATACCTGCAGCTTCGCCTGCTGAAAGGATATTTAATTTTAACCCTGGGGGGGCTGGTAATTCCACCCTAGATTAAAATGAGAAGGTGTAATGTTTCCTTTAAAAATGTTTCTCTCATGATTAGGAAATGTTATGAATTAGTTTCCTCCCATTTGCCAATACAGAGAATACAAAAAACGCTAAAGGAAGCTTTTGGACTTACCCTCAATCTGAATTTAGCGCATTTTTAAAAATAGACAGAAAACTATAAGAAAAAGTATATAGACGGTAAATGCCTTGGCCAAAAAACTATTTCCCAGACGTTTCTCAATCACATTGAAGATAACGTTACTCAGCTATCGATAAGGCAAAATATTGTAGTGATAGTTTGTGTTTTGGAATTGAAATCCCCATCACCTAAGCAAACCCTCCTAAACTTCTAATTTTGGAATCTCTGTTTTTAGTGCATATACATATGCTCAAAATAAATTGTCCGTACTGAGTTTTAAAGACTATATTTTGAGTACTTATTTATTTATTTTTAAGACGGACAACAAATTTTACCGAAGTGGAAAGTGGGAATACAAAATAGTACTTCAGGCGGTTCGTACAATGCGAGTAGCTCAAGTTGTATTCGACAAATACATAGTGAGTGGCCGTAATACATTTGTACACTTTATTCTTTTAGTACATTGGATCTCGTACCTTTACTATCCCCTGAAAAAATTCTATAGGACTCCCATCCGTAGTTTCACAAACTGAAATGGCTGCCATTTAGAATTTTATAATACACTCTGTTTTAGCTGTATGAGAGAAAATATTTTAAAAAAACCTTTCTCTGCTTGCATCTAAAGCCTAAAAGGAAGATTTGAGTCAAGTTTCATGGCCCAAAGTCTTGTAGTTTTTGGAAAAGTAAGCATTGAAAGCTAATCATGGGCGCCATTTTGAATTTCATAATATACCATAGTCAAACCATATAAAAGAAAGTATTGCAAAACCCTTTCTTAGTACGCATCTAGAGCTTGTAGAGAATATTTGTGCCAAGTTTCATGGCTCTAAGCCTTATAGTTTTTGAGAAACTGCGATCAGTCAGTCAGTCAATGGGTTTTGGCTTTTATATATAGAGACTATAAAATTCAAAATGGTGGCTATTTCAGTTTTCAAAACTATGGATGGGAGGCCCATTGGATATTTTCAGGGGATAGAAAAGATTCGAGATCCAATCTATTAAAAGAATGAAATGTAAAAACTTATTTAGGCCACCTTCTTTATGTTTATCAAATGCCACTGAGCTACTTGCCTTGTAAGACCCGACCGAAGTACTATATTGTATTCCCACTTTTGTGAAATGGGTTGTCCCCAATAAATAAATAAATAAATACTCAAACTAATCTTCCAACTCAGTAAGCTCATTCATTATGAGTATATGAACATCCACTAGAAAAGGAGTTTCCAAAATTAAAATAATTAGCAGGTTTGCTTAGGTGATGTGGATTTCAATCCCAAAAAATATACGATTACTACAATAATTCTGCTTTATTGATAGCTAGGTGACCCGATCTTCAATGTGAATGAGAAACGTTTGAGAAATAGCTTTTTTTTTGCCTGAACATTTATCGTCTGCTTTTTCTTATAGTTTTCGGTCTGTTTTCTAAAACGGGAGAAATTCAGATTTATGTTACTTTTTTTTTGTTTCTTACCCTGGGTTATCCCTCATTCTCTGTATTGACAAATGGGAGGAAGTTCATACAATTTACTTGTTATAAGAAAAACAGTTTTAGAAGAAACATAATATAATATGATTTAATTTAAATTAGTTAACCTTTCAGCGGGCAAAGCTGCGGGAATACCTGCTAGTTAATTGATAAAACATGTAAGAAATGCAAGTATAATTCATTGTTTTAGTTTATTTTTATTTCCAACTACCTGTTGAAAAAAAAACAGTTCTTGAAGTAAAATAAAATGTGTCCAACCAATTTTATGGTAATTTCGTCTTGTAAAATGGTTTTCAAAATTACCCTTCACAAGAGAAAGTTTTGGATTCTTCAACTTGATCTGAAACTACATGTGAAAATTAAATTTTCACCACACTACGACGAAATCACCTGTTTTACAAACGTCAAACGCGGACCGAAACACACCGTTTGCCGCCACAGGACCAAAAACGTTGGAGGCCCCAGGGCTGAAAGTCAGCTGAAGTTTATTTGCTTGAAACAACGTCAGAACATCACAAAATTATACAGCATTCGAGACAGGATAGTTGCGATCATATGATTGCCATAGCTGTGTTTTGTTTTCAAGTGAGTCAAATAATAATCAGTTTTTTTTTATTATTTAGGGTATATTTCATTGTGTAGTGTGGTGAAAAATAGCGTTCGCACCTCGGCCGAAAGGGTTTTGCAGCTCTCGATCGTTTCAAATTCTCGACTTCGTCTCGAATTTGAAACACGATCTCGAGCCTGCAAAACCTCATTTTCGGGCCCTTGTTGCGAAATATACTATTTGACTGGACTTACTGTCCATTAAAAAATGACTTGTATAAAACAATATTTTTTAGAGAAGTATTTTCAATGAACTCTTTTGTCACTATGATAACATTCACTAGAAATCACCAACAAAATAAGAATAAAATAAACAAAACTGTAATACTTTTAGAAGAAAGGTATCACTAAATGAGTATTAAATATCTTGTCTGCTTAATTCATTATACAGGAGGATCATTGTCTTGACAAAGAATTTTGAACCAAAGGAAAGGAGTCTCAAACCATCTTTTCTTGGTGTCTAATTTATGCCTGCAGAGAGCATAATCCAATTCTTCTCTCTTAGCCTTGAAAATGTTACAATATTCTGAAATTCTTCTTTTAATTATTAGGTTAGTGTGCAACTTTTTCTCTACAAGATTTTGATTTATAAGTGCTAAGTAATCTTTTTACAATCATAGTCCATTAAGAAGTATTTATTCTTGAAAATTAAATCCTTAAGCAAGTATTACCTTACAGGCTTTGACAGTTTCTTAATTGTTCTTCTCCCTGTTATGAGTTTTATTTAAGGCCTAGTGGACTAAAAATTAAGTGGTACACATCAAGATTATTGACATAAATTGGCAAAACTTACAAGACAAGATGATAAACCTTCGACGAGGAAATCTCCATCAGAGAAATTGTTGATGATAATTTTAAAGACCTGCAATCTACTGGACTCTGGCAGGTCTGTTGCCTCTCTCAAGATGTAAACCAGAACTGGCTTTATCAACTCTAGGCTGTGTCTGTAGACTCTGTGCGAACATAAATGTATTATATATAATGAGAATAAACAAATTATAGGAATATACAAAGTTATTCAATAATGTTATGCTAAATGAATAGCACATTGTATATCGAACAGGACATAAAGAAGAAAATAACTTTAATTCAAAATGGGACTGTTGACTATTGTTATTGCGAACCATTTGTAATAATCATGTTTAGATCTCAACTTCTGAACATGTGATACAACAGCGGGCCTGTTTTAACTTTTGGAGGAATCTACAATAAAAAAATGTTAGGCTAACATTACGGTACTAACAATTCATCAGAGTGAGTGCATATGGCAGCGACATGGTTGAGGACGTCAGGCCAGGCGAGGGGTCTCCTCTTCAACACAGCCACCAGAGGGTGCAGTGGAGCCTTGGTGTTGTACGGACACTTGTAGCTGGTCTCTGCGGCGAGGTGGCAGCGCAACTGCAGCACCAACAGATCTGTCAACGCGCTACATACTCCCGTCACGCTCCTGGAACATCAGGGCAAAAGTTTAATTTACAGCTAAAAAGAAATCTTGATGAAGAAATTGTTGAATATTTATAATTAATTGTTTTCTATCAGATGTTTTCTGTTGATATGTTTTCGTTTTTAAAAAGATGTAAATAAAGTATTGAATGTGAATGTTTTCCTAAAACTGATTTCTTATTTAAAATAAGTGAACATTCACTTTCAATAGAAATCATTTGAAACAATGTGATTAAACTATTTGTTTTCCAACATTTAATAAATATAATTAATATTGCTTGTGTAGATTAGTTTTGGTATTAATAACACATCAGAGAAACTTTTAATAATTCCAAAATTAGCTTGATGGTGTGATTTATAATTTAGTAAACATACAAAACAATATTCAAAACTAGGTTTACATAGAGAAAAAACATAAAAATATAACAAAAATAAAATCAAACTTCCCCTTCTCAGGTTACCATTGATTGAAGACAAAACTTATTAGTGATTTAACTAATTTGTAAATGGGTCAAATTTATTTCTTCTCTCATTCCCACATGATAAGAAACTTTACAGAGAAATGAGAACCTACCTGACAGAAAAGAGAGACGAGACTAATGTGGAGATGGTGTTATCAAGAGGGCAGACGAACGACTTGACGAGATGGACGAGTCCATGGCACGCCGTGACACTGACGAGGGAGTCCTCACTGCCGCACTGCTCTCGCAACTGCTTCAGCTCCTCCAACTGGTGAAAATATGTGTAGTTTGGTACAGAGGACTTTGGGCTGACTGTTACTATGACCCTTGCTTGGTCATAAGGGACACTAAAATCAAGCTACACTAAAAACCCTACAAATAAAAACCAATATGTATTGACTTTTAATATTTCATTACAACTGCAAACTACAACACGGTGTTGACTGTTCATGGCAGATAAATCTTCTACAATTAACTGTAAAAAATAATAATGTGAATCCCATTCTTTAGAACACCTTCAATGAATGTTTCAACTGAATAAAAAAACTTAAATACAAGTATTTTATTCAAATAATATTTTTTTAAGTTACACATCAGTATTAAGATGTAATTCATAAAAGGATCTATATTTACCAGGCAAATAGTACATTTATAATCAATGACCATTTGTAGTCATTATTAACAATTGCTACAAGGTTTCAGAGGCGTAACAGAAGGCCCGCAGGGCCCGAAATGAAGGGGGGGCCCGGGAACCAGAGGGGCCCATGAACAGGAACTGGAAAGCGGAAAAAATAGTTTCCAAACCAGAACACTGGGGGGGGGGGGGGACACTAGAAATGAAAAATTTGAGGTGATTCATATTGAATTTGATTGATTAATCATTCAATGATTGTATTTAATAATTAATAACATTGATGTTATTAATTGATATGCTGTTATTGTTCAATTTTGTTTGACCTCTTCAATTATAAATAAATAAGGTCAAAAATGTAATGTTTTACCTTGGGTTATTAATTATGATGCTGCCTTACTCTGCTTTTGTCTAACACCAAATAACTGAGGCTTTAAATATTGCTATGTTAATATGTTGGTAAAGCTATTGATTTTAATTATTATTAGGCAATAAGATAACTAAAAACAGTGAGATTCCATTAGGCGAAGAGGAAGTTGTCAATAGGACGAAACATCCATTTAAAAATAATACAAATACAAAAGGCGCTTTTGATGTTAAGAGAGCCGATCACGGCCAAGATGATACCTGATAGCTGCTGTCAAGGCCCAAGTCTATAAACATTGTGGCCACGGCTACAAGACCGAGGGACCTGGGGGGAGCTATCCCCAGCGGAAGGGGGTTCTGTTGTCCCCCGGAGAATTTGTAAAACTAGACCTGAACTCACGTTTTCAGGCAAAAAGTTACCATGGTCTAGACGCATAAAAACATACAAAGGAACTCTACAAATTCGTCAATTGAGAGACGAGTTTTCCCTATTTTTCAGATTCACAAAAATGTTGACTAAATCTAAAAGCAAATGTTTTTAGAGTAGGTCTACCATATTTGCACAACAAAAGAAAAGTTGAATTTAATCTTTCGCAAAGCTACTTCTGTAACTACTGTACTTCTGTACTTCTGTGCGGTGGACTCGCACGACTTTTTCCAACCTTTATTCATGTCTTTGGCAAGTCCTGTCATTTACCCCTGTTGTTGAATGTGAATGTCTTTTTCGGCCATTCACAAAAATTCGCCAAGTTACAATATTTCTGCAATTTTCTGTGAACGGTAAATCCGTGCACCTGTTTTCTCCAGACGTTCGTGTAATTTGACAAGTTATACCCTCGTCATTCAACCCAGGGATCGGAAAATACTTTTTTTTACTGCCATTAACAAACTAAACCAAATAATTTAACTCATGTGCATTTTACTTTGCGTAGTACCATCACGCCCAAGATGAATTGTTTGTTCTATTCATCTTACTTCATGCCGAGTTGGGTTTTTAATCTACGTATTTTTGCAATGCTAGCAAAAAACTATTGAGGTATAAAAAGGTGGGCTTCTGGAAGAGAGGGATTTTATATTTCCTAGTGTGAAAACATTTGCCATAGAGTACAGTCAGTTACGAGAACTTGAGCCAAAAAGCATGTATTTTACCATGCAGTCATTTCCATTAATAGCCACTTGCGTCATAAGATTAAAATGTTAATTTTTCACTGTGTAATTTTTATTTCTTCTATGTTAGTATGACCTGTTATTCAAGGCCTGAGAATCCCAAACTAAAAAAAATCCTGCTCATCCCGGGCCCCAAGTTTTAGACTTGATTGACATGGCCTCTCGGCGGACCTGCTGCTATCAATCTTATACAACATTTAATTCCCTATTACTCTTTGCCCGTTTGAAAGTGCTGTGCGTCAGTAATGTAGTGATGTAACTTGATCAAAACATGATCGAAATAGTAACCACGCCCTTTTATGTATTATTGCCTATCATTTACTGACAAAACTGCTTATGTTGTATCGGTGAGGTCCAAAAAAACTCATGGGGGCACAAAAAATAAGTTTGCGGGGGGGGGGGGGGCAAAAAAATCTGTTACGCCACTGCACGGTTTTATACTGTAAATGGCAGATAAATCTTCAATTAATAACTTAAAAAATAACAAAATAAAAAACATTGTTTAGAACATCTTCAATTGAATTTTCATTCAAACAAAAAAATTTAAGTACAAGTAAGTATTTGATCAAAATAATCTTTTGTTCAGTTACACATCAATAATGTAAGATACAACTCATAAAAGGATCTATATTTACTGGTCAAATAGGGTGGTTCATTTGTAATCAATGACCATTTGTAGTTGTGACATTAATAACACAGTAGACATCCCTAATAGCCATTCCCAATCAACCCTTCATTTGACGGACATAAATTTTATTCATATCTTCATTTAGTTAGTACATTAGTAGTACATTACACCTAACAGTTAAGATGATACTTTATTTCATTAAATTGGTCCGTTCCTTCTTTCTTCTTTTCCAACGTGCAACTATGACATGTCCTTGGTTTCTTCGAGTAGCTTTTTTTCTTGGGGTCAATCCCTATGCTCAAATTACATCTCTTAAAATCCATAAGGTTTTACTTTTTACTATAATTTGCACTTAAAATTTGTTCAAGCCAAACTGATTAGGGAGGATAATTACAATGAATATTATCCTCCCAGTGGTAGAGGGGTGCAAAATCTGCACTTCAAAAATAAAATAATTTATTTTTTCCTGGTATATATTTTATACACTTATTTTTTACAGGTGTGTGGTCTCCTGGTCATGTTCTATGTCACCTTCATTGCCCTTGGAGTCTTATATCTGGTAGTGTCAAGTGGTTTCGGGAGTGTCGCTCTCTTCGCCATCCTCTTCCGTACATTCATCACTTGTTTCTTCACCACTGTTGGGCTTATTAAAAGCCAAGCCACCATAACTTTTTACGAGAGAATCTTGTCAGAGATTGATTCGTCATCAAGGAAAAAGGTGATTATTCATAATAGTTTCCTCCATCTAATTTAAAAATAACTTTTGATCTTTTCACTATAAAAATGGTAGTGGTAGCTAGTAAAGGTAATAAAACACTAGCTCCTTAGCCATAATAATCTATGTTCACTTTCAACTAACTGCTATGAATATCCATCCAAAGCAACATATCCATCCTAAACCTTGTTGCTGACAAGGACCAGCTGATTCACTTGCAAAATTATTAATTGCCCAAAGTCAAAGGTAGGGTCCAGCTGGGTTCTAGCCATCGTAAAAGTTATGTCAAAGTGACAACTTTTTCCCATAGCCTGCTCGGTACCAGGCTGGTTCTAACCAGGATCTGGCCAGTACTCAGTAGATTCCAGCCAGCATTTACAAGGTTCTTCCTTAATGGTATAATTCACTACAAGTCACAAAAGTGGCAAGATAGTGTTTTTAGTTGCAAGGCGTAAGCCGAGCATGCAAAAACACTATTGAGCCCTGAACTGGGACTATAGTGATGAGTTGTAAACAATACTTTTCATCACGATGCAAATATGTAGCTAAACTTAGAAAAAAAATCATCCAATATTTCATAATGTAGTCACTTTTTAATGAAATTTGGCATGTAGGTATGAAACCATGATATCAACAGGCTTTTTTATTTTTTTGAATTTTTAATTTTCAAGAGTATTTACCCTATGAGACTCATAACGACAAAAATCCAAATTTCTCAAAAAGGGGCTATAACGATTTATATAAAAATTTCATGGTTTTTAGTGCATGACAAAGAAAATGACACCACCCGCATTCCTGTAAAAATTTACATTCAGAGTTATAGGAGTTTAAGCGTTAAAAAATTCAATTTTTCATATTCCACAAAACCTGTAACTTCCAACAGGAATATACTTGCAACAATTAAATTTGGCTTTAAAAAAATAATCCGATATTTTGAATTCTTAGTCTACGTTAACTGGTTACGGAGAAAATTGATATTTTATTTAGGCGTTAAATGCAGTACATTGTCCAATGTCATTCTTAAGGCAAATATTTAAAAACCGGTATCAGCTGGTTGAACTGTCAAAATAAGAACTTCGTTTGTTTGGGTACAGCAAAATATTGTTTGGATACGGAAAAGCAATGTTTGGGTATGGAAAAGTAATGTTTAGATCAGGAAAAGGCAGCTGATCATGATTTATTTTGATGTAAGGAAATCGAGGATTTTTGTAGATCTCAGCTCTACAGGCTGTTTTCAAATACAGAGTGATGAAAAATGCTTATTTAACCGGTGGTTTTTTGTCATGTTCCTGTCCCAGGTATATGCCATGGAAGACTTATGGTGTTTGTTCCTCTTCTTCCTCATGTTTTCTGAGTATGCTGTTATTTTCAACGAGAAATTCTTTATTATGCTCATCTTCCTTGTGGTGTGCTCTCTGAATAACGCAAATCCACTAATCACTATGGTCCAGTTCTCTCTCTGCTGTGCCTCTGTCCAATCATCATATCATAGACTTCAAAACGACTTGCTTCAGAGTGTACCAAGGACTTCTTCCTTCACTTTACGGCACTTAAGGTTAGTAAGAAATATAAAAAAAATATAAAGTGACAAAAGTTCCATTTCTGAAGTCATAATATTTTTTATTAGATAAAGTGATTGTTTTTATGAGTTTGTAATGAATATCGAGACAAAATACCACAACTAATAATCTGAAACAAAAAATAAAATTAAAAAATGTTTAAGGTTAATCCAACAGTGATATTCAATAAATATCTGTTAATAAATTAATGGAAATTAATTTAATATAATTTAATAATAATCAATATTAATTTTTTATTACAAACTAAATCTTGGACCTTTTCTGTTAATGCACTACTACTAATTTTTCATTGCAATCCCATTTATTCACTAACAGAACTTAATTTTCCATTTAGTTATGACATAACAGATCAGAATACATGGCCAGAATCTTTAATTAAGTCTAAAATATTTTTACAAGGGTACAATAAAAACATAATCTCATCTTAATAATATTTTGGTTTGTGAAAAGTATTTTTATCTGTTGTAAATCACTTAATCACTTTAATAAGAGAGGTACCTCATGGAGGACGTTACCCTGAATATGAGTGAAGGATGAGTGTGATGATCGTGATGATAATGGCGCGATCTTGTAGCCTTGTTACTGACTAAGGTTGGCATGTTCCTTAGACAGGATTGTTAATTAATAGCCCAACAACCAAATATAATATTGACCTGTATAATGGAATTGACACTATTCAATGTATACATTGCTGTACTCAATGATGAATAAAGAATACTGAATCTGAATCTGAACCACATTTTTTAAATGTGAACAAATCGTTTGATACCTCCCCTCTTGATTTAAAATTTTTGAAAACGTGCAGTTCAACTTGAAATGTGTTGAAGATATAAAGAAACTTGTGAGTCTGTCTCTATATTAACATGCTGTAACTACAAATGTCATATGTGTGGCTGATATTGTTGTCACTTGTCACAATTTTGTTTTTTTCTACTTTTTTATATAAAATAGTCCAGTAATATGATAATTTTTTTTCATTTACTTGGTTATGGGCCCAGGATACTGTGAATAATTAAAAAATGGATATTAAAGTACATATTGATAAGCTCGATGGAGCTCAAATTTGGAGACAATGGAAAAGGCAAACGGAGTTGATGTTGAAGCATCATGGGGTCCTAGACATTGTACAAGGAAAAAGGACTATGCCTCTATTCTGTACTGGTTATATTGTCAGCTGTTAAGATTTCACATGTTTAATGTTTATGTTTATGTTTCAATCAATATAGAGGTAGTGAGGTATAAGATGAAGCTTGGGTGTTTACAAACAAACCCAGATGAATTTAGATTTTTCAAGAAGGGGAAATAAATATTAACAGATGATCAATTGATTCAACAACAAATTTCTTATGTCAGTCATGTGTTACATGCTAAAACAAAAACATGTCACCTGTTTATTGACTGTTATTCAAAGAGCAAAACATTGGGCGCGTTCAGCCGCAGTCACCGGTGACCAACCGGTTACCATAGTCCCTAATAGGCAAATCCACTGCATCTTGAAAATAAACAATGCCCGGTTACTTACCGAATCCACCATAAACACAACATCGGTGGATGCACAACAATGATCGTTCGGTGGTACATCCACCACTACCGTTCACTTATTACAGGTTGGTAGAATACCCACCGGTGACTGCGGCTGAACGTGCCCATCGTTTCAAATATCAACCCACATTTTGTATCTACCAGACTAGTAGCGTAGTCATATGGCTTTGTTTACTTCCACATCATCGATGATTTCCTCCCCTCCTCTGCTGAAACTTCAAACTCAAGCTTCTTCTCATACCTCACCACCTCTAATAAATTGAAAGGAGTTCATTTAAGTGTTTTAATTTATTATATATGGCGTCGAGATAAGTGGAATAAATATGTCTGGTGTACCTAATATTCCAAGTTTTGATGAAAATAATAGTAATATAGAAGAATATTTTGAAATAATTTAACAAACCTTTCTGGCTTACAGTGTGAAAGATAATAAAAAAGTGTGTTTACTTTTGAGTTCCATTGGTCCTAAATATTATAGTTTGTTGAGAAATCTTTTAAGTCCTGAAAAACCTCAAAATAGTTGTAAGAATTTTTGTAATGGTTTCACCGTTTAAATATGAATAAATAAATAAATAAATAAATAACCATATGAAAGGTCATATAATGAGATAGTACAGTTATTAAAAGATCACTTCCAACCTAAACCCTAACTCATAGCTGAAAGGTTTCGCTTTCATAAAAGAAATCAAAGTGATCAAGAATCAATTCTTGAGTACTTGGCAGAAATTAAAAAACTGGCTACTACATGTGATATTAACACTAGCTTAGATGAAACTTTGAGGGTCAGGTTCGTTTTTGGGTTTAAAAGTCCAAACACCCAGAAGATATTACTGACAAAACAAAACTTAACATTGAGCCGTGCGGTGGAAATTTCTGTGACATTAGAACGAGCAGCACAAGATGCAAGAGAGTTATCTAATGATTCATCTGATACAAATTTGAATAAATTTGGCACGATTGTTCCGATCAAACGCGATTCAAGACCAAGTAGACAATGTAACAATTTTTCAAAGAATAAATGTGAACCTGTATGTTACTATTGTGGGGAATGCGTTCACCGTAAGCCTGATTGTAAGTTCAAAACATTTACTTGTGGTTTATGTAGAAAATAAGGGCACCTAGAAAATGTTTGTAAAAGTGGAACTAAAGACAAGTTTAATAAGAGAGCTAACCATGTTGTTGAAGAACCCACTCAAGGGATTGAAGAGACTGAGGAATGTGTGGGGAGTATTGTTCATGTTGCAAAAATTTCCAGACTTTCCCCGATATATGTGTTTCCTCGAATTAATAATCGAGTCATCAAAATGGAAGTGTACACAGGGTCAGCTGTGAGTTAGATATCAAACTGTGATTTTGAGAAGTACGTTAAAAATAGTAAACTTGAACCAACTGATATAGTTTTGAAGACATATATGGGCGAACGAGAGGAAACTATAGGAAAAGCCCGAGTTAAGGTTGAATACAAATCAAGTAAATACGTTTTGGACCTTTATGTTGTGAAAAGTGGCCAAAACCCTCTGTTTGGTCGTGATTGGATGATAAAAATTCCATTGAACTGGAAAAGTATAAACTTGATGATCGGAGACGGCAGTATCAGTGATTATAAAAAGGAATCGTTTAATAAAGAAGTAAAGCAAATGTTAGACAAATTTTCAGAAGTATTTGATGGAAAACTGGAACAAATAAAAGGAATGGAGGCTAAACTGAATCTGAAACCAAATTCAACACCGATATATAAAAAAGCCCGACCAGTTCCATATGCTTACAAAAAATCGTTGAAAAAGAACTTGACAGATTAGAAAAGGAATAATATCGAAAGTACAACACTCTGAATGGGCAACTGCTATCGTTCCTATTATCAAAGACAGTGGAAAAATAAGAATTTGTGGTGATTACAAGCTAACCGTGAATCCTGTTCTAAATATTGATGAATACCCTCTCCCTAAAATTGAGGATATATTTGCTAATATAGGTGGGGGTAAACACTTTTCTAAAATTGATCTGAAGAATGCTTACTTACAGATGAGCATGGAGGAGAATAGTAAGAACTATTTGACATTGAACACTCATAAAGGGCTTTATAAATGTAACAGATTAATGTTTGGAATTGCGTCAGCTCATGCAATATGGCAACGAACCATGGAACAAGTTTCACATGGGATTCCTATGACGCAATGTTTACTTGATGACATTATAATAACTGGGATGAACGATGAAGAGCATTACAAAAATTTACGTTTGGTTCTTGAAAGACTGAAAAACTATGGTTTAAAGGCAAATGTGGAAAAATCATACTTTTTTCAAGACAGAATTGAATATTGTGGACACGTAATCGATGCCAAAGGTTTACATAAATCAGAGAAGAAAATCGAAGCAGTGTCAAAGCTTAGAGTTCCCACAAATGTCACTGAGCTAAAATCCTTTCTAGGATTTGTAAATTTTTATCACAAATTTCTGCCAAACCTAGCTAATGTTTTGGAACCTTTGCATAATCTACTCCAAAAGAACACTAAATGGGCCTGAACATCAGATTGTGAAAAGTCCTTCACAAAAGTAAAACAACTTTTTAACTTCAGAGCAAGTTTTAGTGCATTTCAATCCACGTCTACCAATTATTGTATCCACAGATGCATCTCCGGTTGGTTTAGGAGCTACCTTAGCTCATCTGTTTCCTGACGGTAAAAAAAGACCAATTATGTTTGCCTCCCAGACTTTAACCCTGCAGTGGTGACGCACGGTCTCTCAGACCGATCTGATTTTCAGTCGTAGTTCACTAGTTTACGGATAGGTTGTGTTCGCTGCCGCTCGAGTTATGTAATACGCACCCTTCAGTGTACCTCCACTTGCCGGGGCGTAATTTTAAGGTTAGGTGGTGGTGCACAGCAGTGTTCAACGGTCCATTGCACCGGCGTCACCGAAAGTGTAAGTGGTCTGGTGCACCGACGTCACCATACACGTTGTGAATATTGTAATTTTCGGTGTGTTGCACCGACGTCACCATACTCTGGTTCTAGGTTTTATAGGTTTGATTTATCTTTTAGAGAAATTACACCTAATTTCATTGATATATTATAGATTAAGTTTAAGAAAACATTTTTTAATTGTATGAAATTATTATCTTACTAATTTTACGAGCATTTAATAGTGTATAATCCCACAGACCGACGTCACCAAAATTAATATATGGTTCCTCAGACCGACGTCACCAAAATAGGGACTTCGCATATTCACGAATAAACCCTTTTTTGTCAATTTTCAAAACACGTTTTTCAAAAAACAATTCATAAATTTTGGATTTTCATAATTTAATCACAAGATTAATCCTTTATAATTACAAAAAATGAATAAATATTAGGTTTTTAGATTTAGTTTAATATTGCTGATTTTATTTCTGTGTCAAGAATTGAATAAAACATGTAATGCAATAAACTTTTTTTTCTCCACTTCAAAACGTGATTTCTTTATAATAACCCTGTATAAATCTTCCCAATACTATAAAGTTATTACACAATTTTTATCAAAAACAAGTTCCAATATTTAGTAAGTGAAAAAAAGAAATATGTAAAAGTTGGTCTCATAGACCTACGTCACCAGTTGAAGCCGAAAAATCACGTCACCACTGCAGGGTTAAATAGGACTGAGCGAAGGTATGCACAGATTGACCGAGATGTATTTTCTTTGTATTGGGGAGTGAAGAAATTCGACCATTTTCTCAGAGGAAGACCATTTACTCTGATAACAGATAATAAACCAATAAAATCAATATTTAGTGAAAAACGCTCGATTCAAAAAATGGCGGCAGAAAGACTTCAAAGGTGGGCTGTTTTCCTTGGTGCTCATCAATATACTATTGTGCATAGAAATTAGCAGTTTCAAGGAAACGTTGATGGGTTGTCAAGGTTACCGTTACCTGAAACAGTAGAGGAAGAACCAGAAAATCTTTTTCTGGCGAAAATTCAGGAGTGCTTTCCGATTACAAGTAAAGATGTTGAGAGAAAATCAAATAAAGATCCCATCTTATCAAGTGTTATTGACAAGACCTTAAATGGTTGGGAAGATGGTTTGTCTGAGGAATCACTAAATCCATATTATTCAAGAAAATATGAACTGTCATTAAAACTAGGATGTTTACTCTGGGGATCAAGAGTTGTCATAGGCCTACCTAAAAAGCTACGGGAATATGTGTCAAACAAATTGCATTGTGGTCATCCCGGCATAGTTAAGATGAAAAATTTGGGGAGAAGTTATGTTTGGTGGCCAGGTATTGACAGTGACTTAGAAAGAATTGTTAAACAATGCCCTGGGTGTCAATCAGTTCAAAATAATCCTAATAAGATACCCACTCATATTTGGGAGTGGCCAGAAAAACCTTGGTATAGGATTCATGTGGATTTTGCTGGGCCTTTTCTAGGAAAAGAATTTCTTGTAGTTGTTGATAGCCATAGTAAATGGCCTGAGGTATTTGAAGTGGGTGCAGCGTCTTCAAAATTAGCCATACTAAAATTACGATGCCTATTTGCAAGATATGGTATACCTGAACAACTGGTATCAGACAATGGCACTGCCTTCATATCAGAAGAGTTCCAAATATTTATGAGAATTAATGGGATTTTACATTTTTGAACTGCGCCTTACCATCAACAAACTAATGGTCAGGCAGAGAGATTTGTACAGACCTTCATAAAATGCGTGTTGGCCATGGGGACAAAAGATGATTTGATTTGAAAATGTGCAACTTCCTCATGTCATACAGGAACACCCCACATAGTCGAACCAGCTACTCTCCAGCAACGCTTCTGCTCGGAAGAAACCTTAGGTCCAGATTGGATTTATTAAAACCAGATGCTAAGAGGACCGTGAACTTGAAGCAAAAGCCTTATCTTGGAACTCAGACAAGACAAATAAGAGAAGTCAACGTGGGAAATGAAGTCCTCGCACGAAACTACCAAGGCAAAGAAAAATGGAAAAAGGGAAAAGTAATACAGAGGGAAGGAAAACTTATGTACCATGTTGAAGTAGCACCTGGAGTTGTGTGGAGAAGGCACATATACCAGATTAGTAATTTATCATGAACTTTCCTCGACCGCAAGGGGGGAAGACTATTGTGTACTGGTTATATTGTCAGCTATTAAGATTTCACATGTTTAATGTTTATGTTTCAACCAATATAATAAATTGAAAGGAGTTCATTGTGTTTTAATTTATTATAGCCTCCAAAGATCGATCTGACTAACCTTGAAGCTCAGGAGCACGCAAGGATAGAACAAAAACATAGGAGTCAGTAAGGGCATTCGAAAAAGAAGATTATTTGGCTCAATTACTTATCGTCAGTGCTCTAGATGATAGTCATGTTGAATTATCAGCGAATGGGCCAAAGATATTTGGAATAAATTATTGAGTGTATATGAACAATCCTCGAGTCAGAGATTGGACAGTACTCTTGAACAAATTTTCTCGGCCAAGCAGATGACTGACGAGAGATGATTCAGTACATCTCGCGTATGCAATTCACGTTCAGAGAAGCAAATGAAGAGTTACAAAAACACAATGCTAATATACTGCTAGATATTGTACTTATTTCCCGAATTGTAAGCACTTTACCATGTGAATTTTTCAAATTCAAAAGCATATGGGAAAGCATTCCGATTGCAGAAGAGTGGATATTTTGATTGAAAGAATCAGACTCATTGAATCAAGATTACCTTCTAAGAGCGCAATAAATAGAGGGCAGGCGCTACAAAGAAACAGTAAACCAGCAGTGACATCAAGTGGAGATGAGCACACAAAAGAGAAATCTAGTTCGAAAGTTAAATGTTTTATTTGTAAAGGACCGCACTATGCTAGCAAATTTCTTCAGAATATTAAGAAATTAAATAATCATAGAAGTAGTGGAAGTAGAAATTCTTCTAATGAGTACCAGAAGAAATCTAGCTGGTCCTTATGTTTTCTAAATGATGGTCAGAATCAGAATACATTTATTGCTGACTCTGGATCTTCGCAATATATGTGTTTCAAGCGAGACAATTTCAGTACTGACAAAGTTTATTTTCGGACTATTTAAGTCACAGTAGCTAATGGAGGAGCTATTTATGCTGAAAGTGAAGGCGACATAGTGTTCTTATAAGAATCGGCAAGAAGAAAATGTTTCGAATACTACAGGGAGTGTGATACAGTAGAGCGCCGATTATCCGAACTAATTGGGGATAACTGAATATTCGGATAATCGAACAAGGAAAGACAACATTTTAAAACTATAAATATAACGTAATTCTTAATAGTAAAAATGCTAAAAAATGAAAAAAAAATTATTTACTTAATTTTATTATGAAATCTATCAGAATACATTGATATCCCAGCGCAACAGGAGTTTCGGTTGGTGCGCGAATTTGAGTTGCTTGAGAATCATGTTCAAAATATGAATTATTACGGCGTTCGGTTAACCGACGGTTCGGATGATCGACGTTCGGATGATCGGCGCTATACTGTATATCCCAAAACTTGGAAGAAATCTTCTTTTATTTTCCAGGTTAGTTGAAAAAGATTATGTTTTTAAAGCTTATAAAAATAAATGTGTTTTTATGAAGGACAATAAGCCACATTTATTTGGAGATATTGTCAATGGTCTTTATGAGCTTGAAATCTCTGTTTTACAAAATAAGTCTTCTCTACAACCTGTAATTGCTCCTAATATGACTGCTGAGTGCCAGCAGTGCCACTCCAATTAATACGAGCTACATTCAGAAAGTAAGTTCTGTTTGGTAGTAAAAACATTCTCAATGCATTTACAACATTTTTGTTATATACATCTTAAGGAGCATACCTTAAACTACTTTTCTACATAGTTCCCACAATATTTAGGCACTTGTCGTATCTAGGGAGGAACTTTTCAATTTGTGCTGAAAATAATTCTGCCGCCTGTGCACGCAGCCACCTGTTGACACCATCTTTAACTTCATCATCATTCACAAACCGACAAAGGTTACAATGGTGTACAGAAGAGTTTGTGAAATTTGTGGGAAACACTCAGAGAGATCTGTAATTTTGAATTTCCTTTTTTCCCGAACTGTATCGTTGATATTGGCAACGAGATCGTCAGTGACGACAGATGGTTGGCCACTCCTCTCTTCATCGTGGACATTAGTGTGACCTTCTTTACAGTTCGGGAAAAAAGGAAATTCAAGATTACTGATCTCTCAGAGTGTCTCCCACAAATTTCACGAACTCTTGAACTCTTCTGTACACCATTATAATCTTTGTCAGTTTGTGAATGACGATGAACTTAAAGATGGAGTCAGCGGGTGGCTGCATGCACAGGCGGCAGAATTCTTTTCAGCACAAATTGAAAAGCTTCTCCCTAGATATGGCAAGTGCCTAAATATTGTGGGAACTATGTAGAAAAAAATAGTTTAAGGTACGCTCTTTAAGATGTATGTAATAATAATGTTGTAAATGCATTGAGAACTTTTTTACTTCCAAACTGTACTTACTTTCCAAACATACCTCGTAAAAGCTATTACTGTAGTCAGTCTGGTAAGGTCTCAGTTCAGACCATGATAAGTTAACCTTCCCTAACATTTTTCCTTTTTCTGCACAATGACACTAGCACAAATGGATACACCCAATCTCAATGCAATACGATTAATATTTACAATATGGCTTGGGGTTGTTTCCAAATATGTAATTGGGTTGTTTCCAAACATTACTCTATTATATTGATCTTGAATGTCTTAACGTAAAAGCTAAAATTTGTAAAACAAAGTAAATCTCATGTAGCCTAATGGTGCCACTCTATATCGAGTGGCATGAGAGCTTAGTGCATCAAATTAAGGCTTGTTGTGTATATAAGTTTCTATGATCTCGTGGGATCTTAGTGGAGAAAGATGATGTTTTCTGTGAGGGATGTGTGATGGGCAATCATTATAGGGAAACTTAACACACACGAATTGTGAAGCCTGAGAGGCCAGGTGAAATCATAAGTGTACACTTATTTATTTATTCATTTATTTATTCCAACGGTTTCCCAATTTATACAAATCATACATGCAAATCATATATACAAATAATTACTGAAACGTACAGAGTTCCTTGCAGTTTCATGTATGCTGCCATAACATTTTCATGCAAAACAGTGAATAAATTAGCATAACAACTATAACAACCTAATAAATACATGCAACAATATGTGTTGGTATATTTAGTGCTACGGCCAAAACTACATGTCGTAGACCCTTAATCTTGGTATCAAATTAAAGCTTGGAATCTCATAATATGCACTATGATGGTTGGGTTTTGATATCTTATAGGGTGTAGGCACAGGATCGTCCGAAAGGGACCTATGTCAAGGATTTTGTGAGTACTTTAGGTTTTATTTGTTTAATATCAAAACATATGCTTTAACTTGAAATGGTTATCGTAGTTACAGTGGTTGCCAACAGAATGCAGCACCTACAATTAATTGTTTTTGTACAACAGGTGAATACGGTCTTATTTAGGAAATATGTTTTTATTTGTGTTTTCAATCATTTTGTAATTTTTTACTGAAGGCTAGGGTTATATTATTAAAAACATAAAGTGCACTAAAATGTATAGTTACATATTTTTTGTTTTTAATTCAAAGTTAGTAGTACAAATAAGATAAGAAAAAGTGAAAACATAGGAGAAAATGTTTGCAAGTCCATAATCTATCTTATCACATAGGCGAAAGATTACAAGAAAAAATGACACAACAAAAAAAAACAAATCTAAGGGTATCACGGGAAAACTCACAGTTACATCAAGAAACACTATCGTAACAGATTGAAACAGAAAGGGAGACAGACGCACAAACGTGATGAAAGAAATAATCAGAATAGAGATAATGGAGAACTTTCAAAAAAGGGATCAAACAGAAGAAATTGATTTAAATAAAACAATTTACTAGCTGTTTGCAAAAGGACAGGGAACTATGATTTTGACCGTAAAGGACACATTATTCAAAATTAATAAAGATTATATTGTACACCAAAATGTAGTAATTGGTAAGATTGATAAAGTTTGTAGTTATTTATTGCATAACAAAGAAATTGATTCAAAAAGGAAACGCATATTGTGTGCTGTTTGAAAGGGAAAATAAGACTGCGACCATCAAATATGCCACCCACGGCTTTCTCAAATGTATGTGTGGAGAGACATAAAAATATATTGAATTTTACATAACATTATACGTTATAATGCAATACAATATACTGATGAATAAAATACATGCAGCAACCACAATTCAACAAATGCAAACACGTATACTTTATACAATAACTAGGATATTTAACAATAAAAAACAACAACCTATAAAAATATTCAATATAAATGCCAAAGGACTAGAAGCAAGAATGGTGGAAATTTGTGCAAAAACCAGAAAAGTACTACAAAAAGTATTGCATGCCAATAGATTGTTTTGACTAGAAATCAAGTTAGAAAAAACTTTCCAAGCAACAAGAACATACATAATGCAATAAGGTATTTCATGGAAACCACTGTCTGGACTACTTAACTGTACATTCTACATTGACTAATAGCATGCAATCGTGTGAGTAATGACAATACAAGTACTCTGGTTCATAATCGTTCATGAAAGATAGTTTTTAGTTTGATCTTGAATGACTGCAGGCTGTCCATGAAGAAAACGACCTCCTTACAGTGCTGGTTCCCAATCATTTGAATTGTTGGTATAGGACTATTTTGGCTGTAGCTTGTCGCATGTTGGCCCGTTGCGAATAGATCAAGGGACCTTGTGTTCAATGCTGGAACCCTGAAGCAATCATTTGCAGCAAATCAGGACAGTCTATGATGTTATTGACCAACTTGTACAATAGTCCATCTTGAAGCTGTCTACGGGCATTCAATGAGTGCAAACCAAGCTCTGACGCCATTTCCATTAAAGGCATTTCCCTGTAGGGAATCCCCTGTCGAACCCCAACCACTCGAACAAACTTGTCTTAGATTCTTTGGAGAGCTTTCTTGTGACCAAGTTGATAAGGTGTCCAAGCTGTGGTTGAAAACTCCAGAATGGATAAGATGCAAGAACAGTAAATAGTCTTGAGAGCTGTTGATGATCTTAACCCATGGGTAAATCAAAAGAAAAACCAAGGAGTCTGTTTGCTTAAGAACAAACTGCAAGAACTTGTCTACCCAGTGACAGATCATGACTCAACATTATGCCCAAATCTTTTATGGTATCAACTCTTTCAACTAATTTATGGCCAAAGTTATAGTCATTAAATTAAGCATGCTTGACTCTGTGGAAGGTTATAATACAACATTTTTGGGGATTTATAGACATGAGGTTATTATCACTCCATGCGAAGACTGCATTCAAGTCACTTTGAAGTTTCTCACAACATTTACTGTCTTTGACTTGAGTATAAATCTTCATGTCATCAGCGAACATGAGAATCTGCGATGAAACCTCCAGTATTAGATCTGCCGTGAATAAATTGAATAGATAAGGTCCCAGATGTGACCCCTGTGGCACACCAGAAGTGGCAATGAATAAGTCGGACACTGCTCCCTCAGAACGAACCATAAGGCGCCTGTCATAGAGGTATGAACGAAACCAGTTCAGAAGTTGCCCACAGACTCCATATGCACAGAGTTTACTGATGAGAATAGAATGGTCCACCCTGTCAAAGGCTTTACTGAAGTCTATGTAGGCTGAATCTACTTGTCTCGAACTCCTAAAACTAAAAGCCTCGGTAATGTGTTCTTGAAACAGCATCAGATTTGTTGCAACCAAACGGCCAGGCATAAAACCATGCTGTCATGCTGGGATTACTGATCTAAAGAAGGATCCAGTCTTAGTAAGCAAAAGGCTTTCAAAAAGCTTAGCAATAGCCGGTAGGATGGTCACTGGTCTATAGTTCTTAACGTCGTTCCTGTTTCCAGACTTAAATATTGCGACAACAAACCCTTCCTTGAGGCACTCAGAAAATATACCTTCAGACAAAGAAATGTTGAACATATGGGTTAAGGCTTGGATAAAAGTGGGCTGCAATATCGCAGAACCTTCAAAGGTATCCCGTCAGGACCCGCTCCTTTCGCAGGATCCATATTCTGGAGTTCCCATCCAACGTCCATCTCAGTAACAACCTGCCCATGTGTCATTAGAAACAAAGTTGAAATTGTAGTCAGTGGATGAGTCCAATGAGTAGACACTGCCAAAAAACTTGGCAAAGAGGTCGCACTTCTCCTTTGGGGTTTTAGCAGTTTCGTCGTCCAAGTTCATCTCTCCAGGCAGTCCTTGATCAGATTTTGATGACTTCACAAAACTCCAGAAAGTCTTCATATTGCCAGGGATGGAATCTTCTACCTTTGAAAGATATGCGGCATAACATACTCTGGCTAAACGCTTACACTGATCCCTGACCAAGGAAAAGTGCTGATAGTCCATTCCTTCGAGTGACAACTTATACTGCTTGAGTATGTTGAGTCATGATCTGTCACTTAATCACTTAATCACTTAATCACTTTAATAAGACAGGTACCTCATGGAGGACGTTACCCTGAATATGAGTGAAGGATGAGTGTGATGATCGTGATGATAGTGGCGCGATCTTGTAGCCTTGTTACTGACTAAGGTTGGCATGTTCCTTAGACAGGATTGTTAATTAATAGCCAAACAACCAATGTCACTGGGTATGCAATTCTTGCAGTTTGTTCTTAAGCAAACAGACTCCTTCGTTTCCTCTTTTGATTTACCCATGGGTTAAGATCATCAACAGCTCTCAAGACTATTTACTGTTCTTGCATCTTATCCATTCTGGAGTTTTCAACCACAGCTTGGACACCTTATCAACTTAGTCACAAGAAAGCTCTCCAAAGAATCTAAGACAAGTTTGTTCGAGTGGTTGGGGTTCGACAGGGGATTCCCTACAGGGAAGTGCCTTTAATGGAAATGGCGTCAGAGCTTGGTTTGCACTCATTGGATGCCCGTAGACAGCTTCAAGATGGACTATTGTACAAGTTGGTCAATAACATCATAGACTGTCCTGATTTGCTGCAAATGATTGCTTCAGGGTTCCAGCATTGAACACAAGGTCCCTTGATCTATTCACAAGGGGCCAACATGCGACAAGCTACAGCCAAAATAGTCCTATACCAACAATTCAAATGATTGGGAACCAGCACTGTAAGGAGGTCGTTTTCTTCATGGACAGCCTGCAGTCATTCAAGATCAAACTAAAAACTATCTTTCATGAACGATTATGAACCAGAGTACTTGTATTGTCATTACTCACACGACTGCATGCTATTAGTCAATGTAGAATGTACAGTTAAGTAGTCCAGACAGTGGTTTCCATGAAATACCTTATTGCATTATGTATGTTCTTGTTGCTTGGAAAGTTTTTTCTAACTTGATTTCTAGTCAAAACAATCTATTGGCGTGCAATATTTTTTGTAGTACTTTTCTGGTTTTTGCACAAATTTCCACCATTCTTGCTTCTAGTCCTTTGGCATTTATATTGAATATTTTTATAGGTTTTTTTTTTTTGTTAAATATCCTAGTTATTGTATAAAGTATACTTGTTTGCATTTGTTGAATTGTGGTTGCTGCATGTATTTTATTCGTCAGTATATTGTATTGTGTATGTAGCTTTTTCTTGGTTGGGTTTAGATAAGGAAAGAGATAGCAGGTGATAATGGCACCATCATGAGTATGTCATGATCCTTATGTTTGTGACTGCGATTTTGACCTAACCTGACCTAATTACTACTTTTTTTTAAATCGTCTACAATTATACACCCATTTTTATTTAAACTGTGTGATGTAAAAAATGACGGATCGGGGAGGGAGATGTCAAACAATTACCAGGTAAAATAAGGCCAGCAATAACAGATTTCTAGCAGATAACAGAATACCACAGAGGTCGTAAAAATGATTGGGGAACAGTTTTTAGAGCAATGGAACATTTATCAAGCAGCAGAGATTTAACGGAAACCAAAAAAGTGGTGGTAGTGAATTAACAGAAAAGGTCCTAATGCTTAATTAATTTTTACTCGAAAGTAGTTAGTTATTTTGAGGTATTCTCCTTTCAGATTACGCCAGTTGGACATAGTAGACAGGGTGCATGACATTAGTTCTGCTTTTGGCCTACGTCAGCTCCTTTACATATTGATGATCCAGCTTATCTTGCTGGAGAAGATCAACTTCCTTGTTCATGGAATAGCTTCAAAAACCTGTGCGGACGATTGTCTTGGAGTACTTGGAGGTTTCATAGGCTATACTGTCAACCTGTGGTATTTCTCTTACCGCCCCTTCTTAGCTTCTAGACAGGTAACTTAATTATATGACGCTGCTATAAATTATGCTTACAGGCAAACGGCCTTTAGTCTTGTGTTTTATGTCAAGAAATTCAAGAAGATATCTGATTTCAAATCTTTTTATATTAAACTTGTATGGCGGCTTGCTGTCGTGTAATGGGGGAACAACTTCAGTTCCCCACTAAGGAAGCTCGGGACTGATGGCAACAGCAGACTGGGGTGATACAAGGGACATAGCCCAGTCTGGGACATTCATGGTATAAGGGCTGGTAGAGCCCCACATCCAACGTATTGGAGATTGCGAGAGCATATCTGGGAGTAGGGTGAAAGCAGAGGAGGATTGAATAGTGTGAGATTATGGGTACTGGGATTTTATGTGAAAAAGCTTCAAGCACCCTCCAGTAGCAAGTGCAAAATGACCTAACATTATCAGGTCATAGAATATTTTTGTGATGAGAGAAAGGCTTATTCCAATTAATAAAAGCTATTACTGTAGTCAGTCTGGTAAGGTCTCAGGTCAGACCATGATAAGTTAACACAAGGACCTTCCCTGACATTTTTCCTTTTTCTGCACAATGACACGAGCACAAATGGATACACTTAATCTCAATGCAATACAATTTGACACGATCACAAATGGATACACCCAATCAATGCAATACAATTAATGTTTACAATATGCCTTGGGGATTGATTTCAAATATGTAATTGGGTTGTTTCCAAACACTAGTCTATTGATATTGATCTTGAATGTCTTAATGTAAAAGCTAAAATTTGTAAAACAAAGTAAATCTCATTTAGCCTAATTAAATATTATTTTCAGCATCAAGAGGTCCTTGCTGTACTTGTGGATCTTGACACTAGAGATATGGATAATGCAGCTATTCAGGAGGTAGAATAAAACAATTAATTGCCTTTTTACACACATACTCTAAAACAAGAAAGTGTGTTATAATACAGATTTACGTAGCCTAATTCATTTTTTACGAAGCAACAATAAATAATATCATTAACAGCAGAGTAGTTCAGAAAAATAGTCCAGTAAAATAATACATTGTGGTAAACAAAAGGTTGGGGAGATTTTTGGATATATGTATGAGCTGATAACATAAAATCCAAGTCTTCGACCTCGAGCTTCCCAGGTTGAAAAAGAGCATGCTAATTCCTGGGACTTTTTTCAAACTTCAACATATATTTAAAACACTATATGCGTTCTACAAAGATTTTTTTAAGTATAAATTTAAAGATGACTAAATTACCTGAAATGTTATTGCTTTTGAAGCTCTGTAGCTTTAATGAATTCGTAGATATGGTCCTTCAAAGATGAGCAAACTTTCTCCATTTGATTAACATAGGTCCATTTGAGTAACATGGGAAATTTTAAAAATTTCGGAGGCCACTGGGGGAGATCCCTAAATGGGTCAAAATAGCTAATAGGGAAATATGACTATAACTTTGTAATATTTTCCATGCAAATGTACTCGTGTATACCAAATTTAATGGTAAACATCCAAATAGCCTTGAACCAATCAACTTAAAAACTAACTGTAGCTTTCTACATGTTTGCATGTAGAAGAAAGAACACAACAAAACCAAAACCTTTACACCTTACCTTTACCTTTTTAGCAAATTTCCCCTATAGGGGAGAGCTATTACCGTAGGTCTCCTGGTAAGACCTAAGCCCGAGACTATGATAACTTTTCGTTTTGAGGCCCCCAGAAGCAAAGAACACCACCATTCGTTCAAATTTATATATATATATATAAATTTCGACGTTCCTTGGTCGGTACCTGAGCATTTGCCTTACCCGGCCCCAGCCAGGCTTGAGACCATCGCCCCTGGCTGTCGGGATGGCTTAAGACCATCACACTCGTCAGCGGCAAAGCCGAGCCCATCAAGGAAGGGGTTACCCCCGAACCTCTAACCAGGGCAAACTGACTACTCATGACCACCAACTGAGTGCTTAAAGGAACACCTGCCACGGATGACAAGAGCCCTTACCACACCAGTGGGCTTGAGGTCTACGAGAGCTTCGCACGAGGCCTACCTTACCTCTGACAGAGCCAATCCGCCATTTTGAGCCAGAACAGGGTACACCAGACTCATGGGGGTGACCACATTAGCCCGGGGGACATACCCTGCCCATTTCGTAACCACATACCACCACGAGACCAATCCCAAACGCTGGTCCACCAGCCCGGACCAAGAGTCGACCCCAGCCAGAGCCAGCGGGGCCAGGTAACCAGCACCCGTGGTACTTCGTTTGCCCATGCATCCAGCCTTTCGGCCTTCCGCGATAGGTTTCCCATTACGGAGGCGGGATTAGAAGTGGGTCCCACCCGGGATACTAGGTTAAAAATCCGACACCCTTGCTCAGCAGAGGCTTCCCACAAAGCCCCCTCCAATGGGCAGCGAACCATCTAAAGCCCTGACCAGCCCGCCAGGTTCCCCATTTTCACCGCCAGCAGACCTTTGCCCTCATTCTGGGACCAATGGTCCTGTTTCACACCTCGGAGGGGAACCATCCGGAGAACCCAGGCCGCAACAAGGGGAACAACCCCGCAGATGAGCTGGCAAGCCAGCTGAGAGCTGCGAAAGGCTGGCCCCAAAATATTGGCCCAGGAAAACCTTCAGGCCCCCCACCAAGGAGCTAGTTCCAGAGACAGGGATCAGCCCTGGTCAAGCTACTTCCAGAGACAGGGACGTGCCTACGGCACCACCCTCACTCTGGGGGGATGAGGTGGTCGACGATAGCGGCCGTAAAAATGGTCCGATCTTCATGAAATTTGGTAAAGACGTGTAAAGTGGCAATACCTCGGAAGAATTCGTAAACCAGCCCGATCGGCCCACTGTAAGAGGGGGGGGGGGGGGGAAAGGGGGGTAAACCCCCCACAAATGGGTTTTTTGAGCTTTTTACATAGAAAAATTAAAATAATCCAATTGTTGTTACCACCATTGAATCCAGCTCAAAAAAACAAACAATTTAGTATCTTGAATCACTGCTCTATGTCCATTGGTTACCGAGATATTGAAACTGGTAAACACAGTACGTTGTCCCAGTGTTAACCTTATGGGAAATAAGTAAAATTCTATATCTCGATTATTTCTCAACATATCTTGATAAAACTTGGTAAATAGCTTCTTTTAGTTCAGATCTACTAAATATTAAATTAAAACCACCCAGTTACAATATACCTGTAGCAACAAACCTGCATACAAATTCCCATGATATTCTTATGGAGCTTACCATAACATGTCAAATCTCGCTATGTTGGATTGAAATATGTTATTTTGAATTTGAAATTCGGTGAGTATGCAGGTCTGCTGCAACGGGGGTGTTTTACCTTTACCGTTTTGTTTGTGTTTTTGTGTGTTTGCATAAGGAAAGATTGAGTTTGCTTGACATTGGTTAGAAATCTGTTTGACTGTTTGCAATTAAACTTGGTATACTTATGTAAAATGGCACAAAAGATATTTTTAAGCTATCCATTTCGTCTTTAACTATTTAGGGCTCTGCCCTAGTGGCCTCCAAAATCTTCGAAATATCTTAAGTTAATCGAAAGAGAGAATTTTTTCTCTTTGAAGGAACATATCTCCGTATAAATCAAAGCTACAGAGCTGCAAAAGTACTCAAATTGTAGGGGATTTAATATTCTTTAAATTTGCAGCTAGATACATTTCTGTAGGATACATAGTTTTTTACATATATGTTGAAATTTGAAGAAAGTACCAGAGAGTGGCGTGATCTGTGGCAACCCAGAGAAGCTAGAGGTCGAAAACTTGGATTTTATGTTATCAGCTCAACAGTAACAATATATCCAAAAAACCACATTTACCTGACCTTTTGCACAGCAATCTAATATTTAGGTATGTGTTTAATGGACTAAAAATCAAACAACTATGGAAAAACTTGTCTTTAAAGCTCTGTAAATTATGGCTCTATTAGGTGAACACATATTAATTTTATCATGGAAAAAAGTAGGTAGTAAAGGTTTCATTATTGATCTGATGAGAAATTAAGACAATTGAATGCAGTAAGCCTGGCATAACCTCTTCAGCTTACACTAAGCGATGTGACTTCCTACCTATTAGCCGCGCACTAATTAAATAACGTGTCAATTAAATTTTAAATAACGTGTCATTTTAATCGATTGAGCTCGGCACAAAAGAGGCAATATCAACAAATCCTATGGGAAATAATAGGCCAACATATAAATTGAGATAAAAATATATAATTCTTAGGTCTTTATCAGTGGAGGATTTACGGCCGGCCAGGGCCGTATGTGGCCCCCAGTATGTGGCCCCCAGAGGTCGCTGCAGCCTCACAAAAGTGATATTTTTTATTTAGTAACTAACTTCGCTTTTAAGCCCCATCTGCTCCTACAACCCACTCTTGGTGGCTTATTCTCGCCCAAGCAGCTCCCCCTAATCGCCGCGCGGCCCTAGGCCACTGTCTCGTGGGCCTAGTGGTAAATCCGCCACTGGTCTTGGTATTAGGCCATATGTGGCAGATGCTATGGCAAAATTATTTTAAAAGTTTTAGGGAAAATCGGTTAAATGGGCCATAAAAAATCGCCCATGTCTCAGTTCCGAGATGGATGGATATGAGAGGGTCTATTGTATATGAAAAGGTATCAAAAAACCAACTTGTGCAAGACTATCATTCCGATTTTTATCAAAATTATTGTTTAAAATTTATTCATTCTGTTTTATAATACATTTAAATTTTGTAAATTTTTCACAGATGACACTTTTTGCAGAGGACCTCAGTTCTCAAGCGGTCAGATTCTCTGCAGCTGGATCATTTTATGTCGGTTTCCATATATTTTACTCCGTAAGTTTTTTAAATTAATTTCAAAAACATTGTTGAAAGTTGTCTTTTTATGTTCTGTGATCCATTAAGGACATCAACACTGTAATTATACACACTTTAAAAAATGCTTTTGGCTTACTTATTGACTATTTTTTGCTACTGGCTCATGGCAAGCCGGATTTGAAATGATATGCAACATCTAACAAAATTATAATCAGAGATGTCATACCAGAGCTGTGGACACCACAAAGCTTGACATTTAAAAATGTCACCGAGTACCACCGAGCTATTTTAAAAACATTTACAAATCAAGGTGGAATTACACTTTTACAATTTCTGCCAACATTTTCTACTGCTACATGTACTTTTACTGATGGAAAATTTTTCATAGTGAAAATTATTCACAAGAAGCAATCTATTTGGTAAAAAAACTGTTTCATTTTTTTTATATCTTTTAACTAGAATTTAAAACAAAATTGTATGTTTCAGGTAATTTGGATCACATTTTCATACATCATAATTGTAGGACCTATGGCTTACAACCAAAACAGGTCTTTATGGTTGAAAGACGACTAGCTACATAACATAATAGACTCAGAGTGTCAAGACAAGAGTGTCCAAAATCAAAATTTTAAAACTAAACCTTTGAAAAATCTTTCTTTTCTCAAACATTAAAATTTTAAACAACAATTTTTCAGTTTCATTCCCTTTTAAGTGTAACTTCTTTTTAGTAAAATTAATAGCCAACTTTAAATTTTTCTAATAAGAAAATGATGGGAACAGTTAAGAGCCTGAAAGTTGTCTGACTTGAGCCTGAAGCCAGGAGTAAAGGTGGAATAGGAGGGCTAACAGGTGGCTAAAAGGCTAACACAACAAAGGTACATTTCGTCAGCTATTGTATATTGTTTTGTGGACTATGTTGTAATACATCAATAGGCACTCCTACTGTTTTTTCTTTCTACAGTCACTACTGCCCCTATTTCCTATGATATAAGTTTTAATAACACTAGTGGCTTCGGTTTGGCTTGGAAGGATAGGGGAGTACCCAAGCTTATGAATCTTGATTATGGCTTAGTTATTTGGCATTAACTTTGTCCCATACCTGCGTTTCTTTCTATGTCATTAAAATAACAGCTGACTCATAGTAATGTCCTTCTTAAAATATTGGTAAGGTAAAAAAGGTAAAATTAATAAAGTCGTTAATGAGTAATGATTACATAATATAATAAAAACTAACGATGCTTAAGGCCAGTTCATTGGTCGAATAAGAAGGTGAGTTAGAGCTGTCAACACGCCCAGTGTAACAGATGATGTGGGGGTGAGTTGACTAATAAAGTCAACTCTAAACAACCCAAACCCGATTCTAAAAAACCCAATCATTATAAAAAATGGGGATATATTACTCGACCAATGTAAACTGGCCATTACGGAGAGAAAACTTACATCTTTATCTGTTTGCCCAGCTTTTACCTTCTTCTCAATAGATTCAACCAATTTGGTTATGCTCTGAAAGAAAAACACAATTAAAAATGGTGTTAATAAACTAAAAAAAACACAATTCCTTCTTCAAAAGACTAACTCAAGGAATTTTTATGACCAATGTTAAAATGAGTGGCAACAAAAAGGCACGGCTTTATGTTTTATACATTGGTTCTCAAACTTTTCGACTGGCAACCCACCAACAACTCTAAAGATTTTTCACGACCCACCATAGATTGGTATGAATTTATATGTCCATTAAACAAAACAAAAAATAAACCGTAGTAAAATTTAATCTATAACGTCATAGACTGTGTCGGGCAAGCAATTGTATTTGTATTGCAAGAAAAATAACACTGTTTCGATGAAGAATAAGCTTTGTAATGTATAACAAAATATTTCTTTAATATAAGTTCAGGTTAAAATGTAACCCAAAAAGAGCTACCGTAACTTTTATTAATTTTAGCTATCGTAAAGTACAAAATATTTCGGTATTTTCCAAGTTTGTTTTTTTCGACTGCAAAGTGAAATTTTATTTTACGAAACCTTGAGTGACTCTACTTAAAAACGAAACAGCCTGCTCAAAAGAATAATAATGTAATAATATTTTATTCTTACGTTACAAGTCATTTTAATTGAAGAATCATCAATAGTAATCCTGAAGGAAAACATTCCAATCTTTTCCACTGCAGATGATTTCCATATTCAGTTTTGAAATGAATGAAAGCTTGGGAGGATTCGTAATGGATTCACACTGTGATGTTATCCAAAAGAACACTGTTTTTCACTTTTTTATAAAATTGCATTTGTCTTATGGTAGAGACATGAACAGACCAAAATTAAAAATATATCTAACTTAAATTTCATATTTTTTCACTTTTGGCTCTTTTACTAAAAAAGTAGTTTTTTAAAGGTATAAAAATACTTTTCACAAGATCAAGCCATGTATTGTTCTTTGGGAATAATACAGATAATTAGCAAGAAATGTAATTCTAGTCTTTGTTGAATTTGTTTTAGGACTAGTTTCTAGGTTGCATTATTGTTGGAAGGGCTTCTCGCACTTTTGCATTTGTACCGGGACTGGTCATTACTCAAAATACAGGTGACACAATTTACACAAAGCACAAATTTGTTTTGATCATCAGCCAACTTTTGAGGGTCCAGTAAAACATAAAAAACGTTCTGCTTCCTCTAGATTTTCGAACAACTTTTATCTCCCAGAACTTCAGCTGAGGCATTCAGCTCACACCAAAAGTGGATGAAACCCAAAAAATACAATCTAGTCGTGGTGTGGAGTATTAAAAAACCCAATCTTTAAAAAGTGATAAACAGTGGGTATCGGCTGTGAATCACACTTCAGGGCTAGACTGATTCGGGCAGGTGGGGATCCGACTGGTGGAAAGATGCCTCCCTCATTAATGTCCTTACACTTTATTGTTTAATTTTCAAATTTGACTATGGTAAAGATAAAGAACATCCTTTTAAGTAAATATTTAATGACAACTTTTCTTAACTTAGCAGGGGTTTTAATTATTAAATGTTGAACACCGTTTTGACTCTTTATGTTTTTTTGAAACTATAAACAGGAGGGTTTTCCGGTAAACCTCTTTCCGGCCCACCTACAGCCTTTCCGCGACCCACACTTTGGGAACCACTGCTTTATTATTCCAATACTTTAGATGGGATGGAGATATCTGTCCTACAGCCACCAAAATTCTCGAGAGGCCTCTAGAGCACAATTATATTGGCCTGATTGAGATAACTTTTAAGTTTCTTGACAAAGACCATTCAGCAGGTAAGTAAAATTAGGTGAGGTGGATCAATCAGCCCATTTTTTGTTTAAAATGCTCAGTCTCAAACAAACTAAGCTGATTACACCTGGTCAGTTAGATGGGAAATGTTTAGTTCGCCAGGCGACTTGACACAAATAAATCAATAATACCTCTAAAATTCGTTCACTTGAGAATCATTTAACCAGGACCAGCAAATTCAGCTGGAATAGTGAAACAAGAAAAAATAGTTTGCCTACCTTCAGTTGTTTCAATGTATCAAATAAAGTTAGCCTAACATATTTCTTTTTTTTTTTTTTTTTTTTTTTTTGAACAGCAAGAAGAGACTAAAGGCAATTTGGTGTTACCCTCACGGAGGAGAGATGAACTATCATTAATCAGTTTTCATACACCTGTCTCAGGAACATGTCAGCCTTAGGCAGTAACAAGACTACAAGAACACTCCACAGCCATCACCTCTCATTCATACTTAGGGTTGCCATACATCCGTATTTTGTACGGACGGTTTGTATTTTTGGGTCCCTGTCCGTGTCCATACCGTACCTACAAGGCAAAAAAATGAGAAATGTCCATATTTTCAGCAGTTAAAAGGTAGGAAAAAATAGCATTAAGCGCAAGCCAGTTAGTAACCAACAGTGAGTCAGACGTCTGAAGTTTCTCTCAATTACTTCCAATAAATTTGCAACGTTGAATACAAGAAGACGGAGGGTATCAGCATGCCGGACCAAGGGTGAGGGTGGTGTGACTGGTGACCGCAACCGTAACGTAAGCTTGACGTTCGGCGCGGCGCCTGCCCCGGGAAAGAACACACATGCATGCGCTCCCACGCAAAACCCACCCCTTTCCCTCAACGCATCAGTTGTCTGCTGAGTAGACGACAGTGTCGACAGTGCGTGTTGTTATTGTTTTTTTTAATTTAAACTTAGTGGAGTGATGTATCGGTCTGTGGTCTGGGTATCCTCAATTTCATAAGTAATGACAGTTGAATTGACTTTGATTTTACAATGTCGAGTAAATTGAAAAGGAAATGTAGTTTTAATGATGAATTGAAGAAGGAGTTTGACTTTATTTAGAAGGCGAGACAGGATAGTGAACATGATGATTTAGTGTACTGTTCAATTTGTAGGTCAGAATTTTCAATCGCATTTGGTGGTCGATGGGATATAAATAAACATTTTGAAACAAAAAACATACTAAAGCCTTGCTTGCTAAACAGGTTAGCACAACTGTTGATGCGTTTTTTTTAAGTAAAGTTGCCACTTCCGAAGATTTACTGTGCGCAGCCAAAGAGGCTACGCTAGCCTACCACACTGTGCGGCACTATCTTAGTTTCAAATCATGTGACTGCCAATCAAAACTAATTTGTGAACTGTACGATTCAAAATTCTCATGTGCTAAAACATTTATGTAAACCGTATGTATATCTTCTGTACTAAAAACCTCTGATGTGTAATTGACGTACTTGAAATAAGGTAAACAACCCAAATTCCGGTCGGTTAAGGTAAGACAGAGTTAATATTGTCTATGAATTTGAACCAGCTGCTCAGGCTATATTTATTTTGGCTAATTATACTTTAGAATTTAATTGAAGTTTCGAATCGTATATTTATGCCACAAAAATAAATTATATTATTTAGTAAAACATTGTTTAATGAAGACATAGTTATCCAACCTATATCCCTAATACCGGTCGCTGCATTCCTAATAACGGTTTTCACATGCCTAATTACGGTCGCGGCCAGAACGATGTTTAATGAGTTAATTTTCAAAATAAAATGGATTAAATTGAAAGGTATATGTGGACTGACGTGTGTATTACGTAGCAAAATATAATATATGATGAGCCAGGATAAACCTTTACCATCACCTACAGATTTGCAGTGGTTCGAATATGGATAAAAATAACATAGTGAAATCTCTATTGCCATGGTGTTTCGATGCATGACGTTAAAGCTACCGATGATTTATTGCAGTAGAACGTGTTCAATTCTACCTTATATAATTCGAAAACTTTGATTTTAATCATTTCGTTCCTTAGTATTTTATTATGTTTGTGTAAAAGTATGCTCGAAATCATGAATGATGGAAATAAAAGCTTGGATAGCTCAATTATTTTGTTACGTAAAATATGCTAGCTACTAGAGGTTTGTTGACAATCAGTACCTAAGGAAAAAGAAAACCAAGTTTTCTTCATAAACATGTTATTGATTGACTTCTTATAAACATGTTATTGATTGTAATAAAACTATATATATATATAAGGCAAATTTTTGTATCAGATTGCAGAGCTGTCTATTAAAAGTAGAGTAGTTGAAGAAATAATCAATTTTTGTTTCCCCAAAACAATGCGATTCCCCTCCGTCACCAAGTCTCATATTTGAAACATCTCTACCCTCCTCCTTCTGATGCAGATGAGCCAACAATACAAATATGATGTCTTAAGTTTATAATTTCATCTTAAAGAATTGAGTGTCATTCAGTTGTGTTAGAGTTTATTATAACAAAATACGGGTGTAGTCAATAAAACACGTAAGTATCCAAAAAGTAATGAGTTTTGCCCTCGAAGGACAAATCGAAATGAAACAACAATTACTGTAATGAATTTGTAAAGAATAAACTTAAAAATTATCAATAACCGTAATTAGAAAGAATGAAATCCTAATTACGGTCGCGGCCATTAGTATCGACCGTAATTAGGAAAAACGTATAAATTACCTTCCTAATTACGGTCGCAAATATTTAAGGATTAAAATAATTTAAAACCCTAATTTTAATTATGCAATAAATAAATAAACTAATTGTTTTGAAGCTAAAACATTTTGTTAGACACAATAAGTATATTTAGCATTTAGAAGCTTATTTAATTTACCTCTCTTTTAATGGATTCATACAAGAAAGCAGCAGTCATCCAACGGAAATGACTTACTCATCTCTTCATAGCTTTCTGAGTGCTTGTTGCGTCAGCTAATTTTAAAAGTTTTTATACTCTATGGTAGATCGAAACTCGCTGTTTACGTTAGCTCAAGACATTACCAAATAGGACCGTCTAAGATTTTATAATGTTTAACTGATTGAGCAGTGACGACCAGCGACCGGTATTAGGCAGGCGACCGGAATTTGGGTTGTTTACCTTAGTTATCGATTAATACTTTTGCACTGCTTTTTCAATGTATTAGAGATTTAAGTATTTAACAGTAGAATGTTGTTACTACTGTATGATTAAACATAGAATATGTTTATAATTTATAAAATTATTTAGGTGTTTTATATGTTTAAAGTAAAATAAGATTAAACTATTAATGATTTGATGAGTTCATAATTAAATTACAAAATTAATAATACAAGTTTGTTGTTTTTTGTTGTGATTATGTTTTCAATAAAATTAGCTACTTAGTGAACGTGGTGACGAGTCAGTATCAGCATGGACTAAACCAGATTCTGACTTTATTACTTGCCAAGCAGCTGAACATTCATTTTGCGATTTCTTAATAAATTCCTCATTGTACCGAATTTTAGCCTCTCTTATACAAACTCTATATTGCTTCTTATAGTTGATTACAATCAGTTTCAAGTGTGGGTTATTACAATAAATGGGAATTTTTAACATATCCAACATACTTAATATATTTAACATAGGAGATAGAAAAGAGGTAAAAATTGGCAAACTAATTCTGATAATTGCAAATGGTGATTTAAAACAACTCTGGGCCCCCTCTGGAGGGCTCTAGTGGGGATTGTATATTGAAAAGTCACCGGAGAAATATAATTTAATTTTTATCAAACCATCAGAACAAGATATATTTGGTATTGTTCAAAGGGAGATTGGGTGGTCAGGGGGAGGGTGGTTGTTGATTGTGAGGGGAGAAAATTATCTACCGTATTTAAAATTTAAGGAAGGGGCGGAGCCAGAGGTGAGTAAAAAGTCAAAAGGTCTTTCAATCAGAAAATAAATTTAAAAAAATAAAAACACAAGTAAAATTTAAAAATAAAGGAAAGCTCAACTTTAAAGGCCTATTTAGGGGTTGAAACCGCTATTTTAATATTAAATTAAATTTTAAATTTTGTGTTCAATAATAACAAACAACAATAAAAATTATACACCCGAAAGATTGTCACACAGCAACCTTAAGCCTTTATTGCATAAAACTTACCGAGTTTACTTTTACGGCATTTTTGACTTCTTGATGTTTTGTCTGTTCTAAGCCTTCAGCCGGGACAGTCATTTCTAAGGCATTCCAAGTCAACTTTAGATGTATTCTTTGTTTTCTAGATAGACTTTGCCAAGTCCAAGAGCAACCTAAAAAATTAACGGAATACTTATAAACTTAATACCCATGGAATATTTTTCAAATTTAAAATTATTTACAATAGCAATTGGTTCAATAGGTTTTTAACACGTTCTCTGTCAATCTCAATAAACTGGTCTCCCTGAATTCAAGATTCAAGATTCAAGATTATTTATTTCCTTTATATACAAAATTATTTACCATACAAGAAAGAAATTATTCTCCACAAGACCAAAGTCTGAGTGTGGGGAAGAGTTCTTAGGCACAAACAAATATTTCTAGTCCTTCTTCCACTAGTTGGCAGCACAAATACATACAAAACTTAAAAGGGAAACAAATTACCCATCGAAAATGAAAATAAAAATAGAACAAACTATTACTCAAGGAATTATATAAAACAAAAAGGGGAAAAAATCAAATATCGTACAATTATTCAGAATCAAAACAAAAAGATTTAATCAGACATCAGAATACCCGCAGACAACAAACTCTATGAAACATATGGCAAACGAATCAGCAGCTCTACCAATAGACCAATGGCTCATGTAACTTATGTGAGCCAAAGATTTTTCAATCCACAGACCAATGGCTTATTGAGAATCAGCACTGCTCCTGTTTAACGTTTTGAATTTAATTTATAATTGTCTGTATGTTCGACTTCAGATTAACATGTTAGTCTAAAAGGACGAATCTGGGGCTTAGCCTAATCACACTGTCTTACAGTTGGGACAATTTCTTTGAGTAATTTCAAGAACAGTCTAGGGCTGACAGAACTGTCTAAAGGCTTCTGATTTCAGTCTATAGGGTAAAAAAAATCAAATCCGAAAATAAAAAATCAAATTTAATGTAGAAACTAATTTCGGCTGGTCTCCGGAAATGAAACTTTACGCGCTTAGTACATGAGACACTGCCTCCCCTTAGCTGCCAAGACGGGGAGCCACAACATTAGCCTATGTCAAAGCTGTCACTTGTCAGGAGGCTGAAAAGCCCTGTTCGCTGCTTAAATTCATTGGAGCAAAGCAGTATACGGGGCTCGTCCTGCAATGTGTATGTAGGAGCTATTTTATAATTCCCCCGCTTTCTAAGTAGAGAGAAAAACTTAATTAAACTATCACATAAAAGATATGAACTTTGGTTTATTGTTTACTTTTCACTAATTAATTAATCCTCTCAAAATTAAAACTCTGAAAAATATGCCTACAGGAAATGATGCTCAGATTCCCAAACTGACCATTGTTTTCGGTAGAAAAAGTGGGGAAACTGGAACTGGAAAAACCAGAAAACAGAATTCTTGCAAAATGCATCATATGAGTTCTAAAATTATCAGAGAGAACGAGTAAAGCAGGAATATTCAAAATCAGGAGAGATAGCCTATTAAGTTTAATGAAGATAAAAGTTACAGGGGGAAAACTCAAAGAAAAACTTTTTCCAAGAAACATATCATGTGGGTTCTCACATTAAAAAAAATCGCAAGTTAAACGATATAATTTGATGAATTTTTGTGAACAAACAGTAACAGGATTAAGTAAAGCGAAAATTTTGTTTAATCACAAAACTACTTTTAGTTAAGCTATATTTTACACAGTACAAAGATTGATCTGTTCGAGTAATAAGTTAGATTAGGGATGGATGTTAGTGTAGGTAGTATAGGGTCAGGTTTGTTTAAGTTAGATCTTTGTGTTGTCGTTGCTATGTTAGCTTACAAGAACAAGGATGGTAAAGTAACAGCATGTACGGATTCACAATTAAAAATTCATTCTAACAATAACAAGCCCAAACCCTTTTATTAAAACCTAGACTGAATCCAAATTTATTTAACACAATTTGTACAAGTCCCTGAACCCTGAACTCCGTTATTTACATGAATCTTGACAATTTGCATAAGTTAGGCGGCCTGTTCTCACTTTCCAGTCAATTTGAACACCCGCATGATCTAATTCGAAAATAAATCTAATTTGCCGCTTTTCCGACATTTCCTGAAATTAAGGTGTTATTTGCTGCTAGAGAATCAATTAGGCCTATTGTTTGTTTGTTTGTTTGTTTTAAAAAGAGGGTGACGGCTTCTTTTTACCTAGCATTTGCCCCCCCCCCACACATGGGCCTCAGGCCTGTGCGAAAATTAAATTCAGGAGTAGGGAAATGGAATGCAAAAAATTACCCCAACTCAATGTGGGATTTCTTAAAATAATAACCAATCAGTATTTATTAACATATCAGTATTTAATAGCCTAAATTGTTGCTGAACCTGCATAAACGTACACTCATATTTAAAAAAATCAAACAATGCCAGATAAATAGTTAAATTAGTAGGCCTAATAAGTTATTTGTTGAAGGTAGGCTCAGATAGGTTACCAATAAATGGAAGAAATAATAACTTATCTGCTGAAAAAAAACCTTTAGTTACAAAGTTCTTATACCTTATGTAAATATTGGTGGTAATATTTACTTTTTGGTTACATAAATGATCGATAATGTCAATGTGAAATAACGAAATAACAATGTTAGGAAATTTGAGAAGTCATGTTTAAGGTTAGGGTTAGGATTGACACTTAAGTTTTTTCTTGCCAAAACCGGCTGGCTACAATTAAACATATGATATCATTTTTTGTGTTATTTCATAGCAATGACCACCGGTCTGACACTTAAATGGAGCCAAGTGGTACAGTAAGCTTATTGGGGCGGGTTATCGAAGCACTTTAGCACTTTAGTTAGATGTGGTTGTAAAAACATGGTTTTCTTCTTCTTCAATGAATCAGCCAATCAAAACTACGATAACGATCTGCTAACTTCCTATTCCGTTTCCCCTGATTTTCTGTCACCACGTGTACACAACCAAAACGACTTGGAATTAATTTGAGAGTGGAAAAATACCTAAAGTACAGATAGATTTTTTAACTAGAAGCGGTCAAGACGAGGAGGAATATCTTTGGTGATGAACTTTTTTGTTTGTAATGTAATCACATGTTTCTACCTGTCAAATATTGAGGTTAGGTTTAATCAAAACAAACAATATTCTAAGCCATTTCATACCATTGTTTATTTTTTGGATTGTAAACAAAGGCATTACAAGATAAACAGAAACACATGATTTTACTTTAAACAAAAGAAGTACATTGCCAAAGATATTCCATCTTGTCTTAACAGCTTCTAGTTAAAAAAAATCTAACTGTACGTTTGCCACTAGTGCAAGTTGTTTCGCGAAATACTTGTTCTGCGTGATTCATAGTGTGCTTAAAACGATTGATAGAAAATAAATACGTAGATGTTTACGTAATAGCACTCAATAAAAATTGACTAAATTAATTTTTATTAAGTGCTTTTATGTAAACATCTACGTATTTATGTTTTATCAATCGCTTCAAGCACAATATGAATCACTCAGTACAGTATTTCGCGAAACAACTTGCTCTAGTGGCAAACGTACTTAATCAATTTAATCTAAACAAATCGGTAAAGCCATTAAAATTGAAAGTCTAGCAAACAAAACAAGAAACCGAAAATATTAAACAAAGCAGACGACGACGAAGGTCGATATATTGCATCGACGACGATCGATATTTTTAGTTCGTAGCACTTTTGTCAGATACTATCGTTTAAAATTGTAAACGATAAATTGCAATTTAAATCACACTTCATTTTCAATAGTATTTTGAATAAGAGGAGGGAACCAAGGCCAAAGGGGCAAAGTACAGCAGCTGATAACACCGCCGCCGACACGACGAGGCAAGGATGAATCCAGTCGACTGCGTGCTCGGGTATGGAAATGTGCGGTACCGAACAGGCCTGTTTTTGTAAATTTCGTTTTTTAAATAATGTGTTTTGTGTTTGTGTCAGTTTTATATTTTAACGACGCCTTATGGCTGAACTTCAATGTCTGAGGATGGCACACTGATGCTGAAACGGCCGTAACATTTGTTACAACTTCATGAGCTGACTGACGAAGGTAAATAATTGCTTTTAATTTAGTCAAAGGAGCAGCTAAGGGGCTAAAAAATATGGATTTTAACAAGTAATCTTTAGAAAGAAAAATGAACGCTTATGTAATAAGGAAGAAAATAAGTATTTCCAGTGATTTTAAAGAGGTAAGAAGTAAAAGATAAAATTTACAAATAGTTTTAATTATAGTTATTAAAATATTACTACATTCTTGTAAAGAAGAACATCGACTATCCGGCGGATCAACGAAGGCCTTAAACCTAACCTGACTATTAATGGCTTAATATACTTTAGGAGAAATATAAACTTTAAAATTGCCGTAAAACGAATGATTAGTGTTAAATGTCATTTACACGCATTATAATAATGATTTAAAAATAAATTTAAACCTGCGTTTCTAAAGCAGTAAAGAGTTTTTAATCAAGAGTTAATGAAGGCAAAATAAATCATGTTGATCGAGAGCTCGACGAGATACGCAAGTGCAAATCCTATCTTTATTCACACGTCCATGGCTGTCTCTTCGCGTACTCACAACTATAGTATACTCTACTGGTCTTGTGCCGTAACGTAACACACTGACAAATCTCATGATTAGGAATCGGTCACAATGGTAAACTAGCCTAACCCACTGTGCTCTCTAGACATAACCAGTTTTGAGTGAAAGGGAAGAATTAGAATGATAATACTGTAACCCTAAAAAAACCGAAACGCATTAATGGCGACAGTTTTAAGTCTCCGAACCTGATTACTGTATGGGGCATTTCATTTACACAACTTTTAAATTTATCTCTTCCACAAATAAAAATTTCAATTACAGATCATTACCCACCTGTGATTGACTCAACTCTTCCCGACCCGAATTTACTCTTTACTTCGTAAATATATTTTTTGAAATACAATATAATCGGTACTTTTTGAGTTTTACAAAAAGGTAAAAAATAAACAAAAATAAATAATATCAGATTTTTTACGTAAACATTTTAAATTATTAATAAACATAAAAATATAATGACATATTTTTGGAAATGAATTTATTATATTTAAGTGCTAAAGTAGCTAATTGTGGTATTTTATAACTACGTAGTTCTCAGCACTGTTACGCGGGTCGAATTTCACTATTATTTTGTCAACTACTTGAGTTGTAATATTATCCTCTTATTTACTGATAAATTCTTTTGTATTTTAATATCAGAGTCAGAATTAATTGTTCATTCTTAAATGACATGGGTTTAAGTCAGTGTAAAGTTTAGATAATGATGCCTAATAGTCTAACAAGCAGTATCTACTACCTGTTACGCATAATCTCGTGTCCTCAAACTCACGACCCTCTCGTTAAAAAAATGGGGGGGGGGGTTACGTCGACTGGACCCCCCCTTCCCGAAATCCTGGCTACGTCCCTGCAGATAGCGCTGCTGTTCCCTTACCACCGAGTTAACATGGATGTGACAACATAGAGTAATAGTGAACTTCGTAAAGAGATGGCACTTCCATGTTAACTCGGTGGTAAGGGAACAGCAGCGCTATCTGAATAAAGTGCTACGAACTAAAAAGATCGATGCGATATAACGATGGTCGTCGATGCGACATATCGATCGTCGTCGATGCGACATATCGATCGTCGTCGATGCGACATATCGATCGTCGACGTTTGCTTTGTTTATATTTTCGTTTTCTTGTTTTGTTTGCTAGACTTTCAATTTTAATGACTTTACCGGTTTGTTTAGATTAAGTGCGTTTGCCGCTAGTGCATCAAGTTGTTTCGCGAAATACTGTACTGAGTGATTTGTATTGTGCTTAAAGCGACTGATAGAAAATAAATAGTAGATCTTTACATAAAAGCACTTAATAAAGATTAACTTAGTTAATTTTTATTAAGTGCTTTTATGTAAACATCTACGTATTTATTTTCCATCAATAGCTTTAAGCACAACATGAATCACGCAGTACAGTATTTCGCGAAACAACTTACACTAGAACAACTTTCTGCAAACGTACTTTAGGTATTTTCCCACACTCAAATTAATTCCAACTCGTTATGGTTGTGTACACGTCGCGTCGTGACAGAAAATCAGGGGAAACGGAACGGGAAGTTAGCAGATCGTTCTGATTGGCTGAATCTGTGAAGAAGAAGAAAGTCATGTTTTTACAACGCCATCTGAATAAAGTGCATCGAACTAACCCGCTCCAATAAGCTTACCACTTGGCTCCATTTAAGTGTCAGACCGGTGGTGACAACTCTTTACGAAGTTCATTATTACTCTATGCAATGACTCATATTGCCCACTTGACAAAATTCTGTTAACGTAAGTTACAAACGACAATACGACAATTATGGTGTCTGGTGTCAGGTGCCGTACACTTTTTTTGGCTATTGTCAGACCCCCTCCCTTAGATAATCAAGCCATCATAGTTTTGATAACCCCTCCTGGTTATGAAAATTACTTATGGGTGTTTTCCCGGACTTCCTTAAGACCTCCCGGACCATCCCTGTGTACAAAAAGGGAGACCGCCTGAGGCTGAACAGTTACCGGCCAATATCTCTCGTGCCCACTCTTGGCAAAGTTATTGAGGCCGTCATCAAACCTCAACTCGAGGCCTTCTTTGAGGACAACCATCTCCTCACAGACATGCAGTTTGGGTTCCGCAGGGGAAGATCTACGGTCGATGCTGCTGCGAAGGTTGCTGAGGGTGTAGGTGCGGCTTTTGAAGACTCCAGGCATATGTACCTGACCCTGTGTGACCTTAGCAGGGCTTTTGACAGTGTGTCCCATGACATCCTTATCAAGAAACTTGATTTTTATGGACTCGGAGGTGCGGCCCTGTCTTTGATTGAGACGTACCTTCGTAACAGGTCCCAGCAAGTTTCCATTGAGGGAGCGCTCTCCCAGACCCTGCCGATCAACTTTGGCGTCCCACAGGGATCAATCTTGGGGCCTACACTCTTCTTGATCACCATAAACGACCTGGACGAAGATGGCAAAACCCTGATGTTCGCTGACGATACAACCCTTCTGGCAGAAGGCCAGAACCTTGAAGAAATTCGGGATGAAAGCGATCGCAGACTCCTGTCTACAACATCATGGTTTCTTGCCAATAGACTGCAGTTAAATGAAGAGAAGACCCAGCGGTTGATCTGTAGCCTATCTAGGGATCAGCTTGAGTTTCGGGCTCCTGTTAGGCTGCTGGGATTTGTGATAGACAGTAAGTTCACCTGGGGGGACCACATTGGACAGATTACCAACAGACTGTCTCGAGTCTGCTTCCTCCTGTTGAAACTGAGGTACTCCGTCACCGAACCATACCTGATCATGGTATACCATGCCCTGTTCCATTGCCATGTTGCCTACGGACTGCTGCTATGGGGCCACTCCAGTAGGGTATGTGATGTGCTGAAACTGCAAAAGCGAGCTGTAAGGATAATTACAGCAAGTCATCCTCGCGCTTCTTGCAGACCCCTGTTTGCTAGACTTGGCATTTTTACAGTTTTCAGCCATTTCATCTTCCTATGTCTCATGCATGTTAAGGAAAACCTAAACACATTTACAGTCCGGGGAGACATCCACTCCCACAACACGAGGCAGCGAGAACTACTCGATATCCCTAGGGTGCGGCTGACTAGGACACAGGAGGGGCACAATATATCGGCCTTAAGGATGTACAATAGACTGCCATCCAGTGTCCAGCAGATGGATATTGGCCCCTTCAGAAGGAAGTTGACTGCCTTCATCAAGAGTAAGGCCTACTATTCCCTGGCTGAGTTTTTTGCGGATGACCTCTCAGGAATTAATTTATTGAGCACCATCTGACCTGACCGGAAGTTAGTTTTAGTTTTTATTTGTAAATATATGTTTGATTTTGTGAGTTTGAAATATGACGCTGTCAATCCCACAGTGTGGGTAAAAGACGAAGAGGAAGGTATAAGGTATAAGGTATAAGGTACTTCATACAATCATAGATAAAGGGATACAAAGTACTTTGTATCCCTTTATCTATGATACAATACAAACATAAATTTAAAGTGAAATAATGTTTACCAAATGTCACGAGATTGCAATCTTCAAAACTTTAACAGCTGATTTGGTTATTTACCCGGGTTGGAAGTCTATGGAAGTGTTTAAACTACAAAAGAAAGCTATTAGGTTAATATTTAATGTACCCCAGAAAAATTATTGTAAACCTCTTTTTATTAGGCTAGGTGTTCTTTCTTTTCCTTCCATGTATGTAATAGCATAGCATTGTTGTTGTTTGTCCTTAATAATCTGGAAGATTTTGAAGTGAACAGTGAAGTACATAGTTACAACACAAGAAACTTTTTTTGCCAAAGGCTCACTGAGAACACAATTTTTCCGTTACAGTAAATCACAGATGAATTGGTTCTTTACTTCCATTGAACTTTTATCATTCACTACCCCAGTTATCAAGTCTCTGCCATTTGCTCAATTCAAAACAAACTGAAATCAGTTCTCATCGACAAATATTTATACAGTGTTGAGGAATTTTATGAAATTACTATTGATGCGTGTACTTGAGGTTTTCGTGCCTCCTTAGGGTAAAATATTCAAATAACTTTTATCATATCTTTTTTAGATGCTAAGTTGTACTGAGTAGGTTAGCCAGCTTGTGTTGTATAATAAACTTTTTTCATACGTTTTACAGTAAATATTGATTTTCTGCTCTCTTATATAGCCCTAAGCCGCCAAATATGATGTTGTTATTATATAATGTTGTTTTATATATTAAGTAAGCTTGTAATGGATTATTTGGAATGGTACTATACTAATATGTTCTGTATTTGATTGTAAATTTACTCTGTTTGACGTTTGTCTATGCATTTTTGTAAATGTCTATGGCAGTAAAGGTTCTGATTTCTGATTTCTGATTGGAAAAGGCCACACTAGTGCAGCCTTGCACTGCGGCTTTGCCGCTTTACTTTAGAGTGGTGTCTCCAGTCAACAATATAGCCTCCTTGGCAATACCGTATTTTGGCAACACTGCTGTTCTGTCTTCACTTTTTTATGCCAAAAGTCGAATAGCATCAGCTGATCTTGACACTAGTAGTTGAGAAGTTCATCAGATGTGTTTTGTTGATTGGATGTTAGGTTAAAAATAGTGGTTTGTGGTGACTTATTTCGTGGTTTGTGGAAGAATTTTCAATAAATAAATAGTGTTTTTGTCTTTTAGAGAATTTTGTGCATTCCAGAATCAACATGTTCTACATACTGTTTTGATGTTGCTAGATTGTTTCCTGTGATTCTATGGTGCAATCTTGTCGGAGGGAAAAATTTGGTGCAAAATGACACAAGAGTTGTCAGGAGTAACTGTTGTTTTCATTGTTTCAAGTGGTATATTGACCTTTATATTTCTATTCATATTTGCAAAGAGGCAGATTATGAGGTTTGCCTTAAGATCACGCAGAGGACCACATGTTCCAATTAGTCATGGAGCAAAGAAGGTAACTTACTAAAATTGTTGTCAAAAAATAAAACTTATGTCATTCATGGATGATTGATAAATGGTTTGTTTGTTTGCGAATTCTATTGGTTTTCAAATCACCTTGACTGCGTTCCACCAATGGTGGGTGATTGCGGGTTGCAGCGGCAGTGTCCGCAAACCCAATTTGCACAGACAAATATTTGAATATTTTGGTCTGACGAAGCACTAACACTGTGCGGCAATGTGCTGTGTTACCACGAGAGTGCATGTAGTTTGCTGGAACACCCACAGACAGCAGCACTGCCTGGATGTAGCCGGTTCCCTTGAATTGTCAATCAGAGGGAGAAAAAACAAGACAAAATCTGGTTTTCTAAGACATTGCCAGTAGGGAATTTCATTGGGAAATTTAGGCCTAGTACCAACCTAACTAAATTCATGGGTAGAGCCAGAAGCAAGCAGCCTGCCTAGAACTAGACGTTGGTTATTTAGACTTGCATTTAGTTTGCATGGAGAGGCTACTGACCGGTCGGCGCGCCACGTACTGCGAAGTGGTGAACCTACTGACCGCTTGGTGGCACGCAGGTAACGTGTTAAAAAGAAGAAAAATATTGACTGATCTAAGTTACCGGTATTACAACTTTGTTTGCTATTGATACCTCTTCTTGTTCATCACTGACTTGTCAGAACAGAATGAAGAAACCAAATAAATTAGTAGTCTAAGTTACCTTCAATGTAAGCTACAAGCAAACATGACATTTCGAAAATCAAAAAGAGTTTTAGTCATCAAAGGGTCTCAGTTAAATACTTCACTTAATTTAATGTGTCATACATTTAATTTTTGCAGTTGTGGTGAATCGAGCCGAGTGCTCAACCATGACTTCCGGTGGATTATCAACTCCAGGTGGAGGGGGGGGGGGGGGTCAGCAGACCTGTTTTGCCATGTTACTGATACCTAATGTTTTGGGATCTGAGATAGGAATTAATTGCATATGTCTTCATTCACCATGCCAAATAGACGGGACTCATTTCGACGATGATGGTGATATAGTTTATTGCCCTAAAGCCAAAAACAGAGACTCCGCTCGGTTCTGTTTCATTCAATTAACCTATGTAAATTGGACAATAACATTTTTATCTGACTCCATTGTATTTATTGATGTATAGGCCTACTATTGATTTGTCGGCTTATGTTGATTCTTTGAGGACTGCAACCGAACACATTAGGAACATAATCAACATTTAACTTAACTACCTTTACCTGCATGACATACCATAGACTTAAAAATTATCCCACATCGTTCACACTTGATTTATTTTCAGTGTGTTGTGTCATCTGCCCAATCAACTGAGGATTGCAATATACTAAGGATTGTAATTTTGTAATTAGTTTTGGTTAAGTTTTAGTTTTATTGTAAAGTCTTGTTTGTTTGAATGTAAGAATAAATATTAGGTAACAACTCTGATGATATCAACTACATTGACAATCGAGAAATCATTTACCATTCCCCCAAGTTTTACTACGTGAGATTGTTTACAATTAATTGTTCTGATGGTTAGATCGATTCTTCCTAATGGTGTTCAATGGTAAAGAACAAATCTAAACATCAATAACTACGATGGAGTTGGATATCAGTTTTGCCGTACAGCACAATATTCTTTGTTATATTTATGGTGAAACTTTGAATCCATTTATTTTTGAGTTACCATTGGATTTAGTGAGCTAAGCGATGTGTGATGCGGAAAGTGAAAAGGATTCTGAAGTCGGAATTTTCCGGTTTTTAGTTATTAACATCCTGAAATTCAGTATTTAAATTGTGAAGAACTTGACATTTAATTTATATAGTGACATGATTTTTTTGTCTTTGAGTTATTTTCATTTGAATTTCAACTTATCAAAACGGATATTTTCGGAAATCAAGGCCCAAAACTTCAAACGTTCACAGAATATTTATTACTACCATAGTGGCTTCAGGGGGCTAAAAGCCCCCTAATTATGAATTCAAAACAACTCTTATCATAGTAAGGTACAAATTAGGCCTACCTTCATAGTAAACTGGCTAGGGTATTAGATCCACCACATGTTAATATCTAGCTATGATCTACCGCATGGTTTTGGAATAAGTATCAGCACCCCATGTTTTAAGTTAACAAAGTAGACATTTTTATATCCTAGAATGCATTTTATTTGGCAGGAAGTTCACCTTATTTCTTATTTTTCCTGGTAAACTTCAAGAGATGTCAGTATTTTTCACGAGTCCCTGGGATCAAGACCTTCAGTTTGAGCCCTCTCCCATTACCCTGTGACTTGCCATACGCCCACAATTTTATATTTATTTTATACGCCTGAAATTTTTGCTACGTAATTACATATACCTATATAGATTAATAAAGGGCCTATAAGAAATAAATCAGGTATCAAAATGAAGTTGATAGGCCTAACTAAATCTAAACTAAAAAAGACAATTTCATTGTTTTTTAGAAATACAAATATACAAATACATATTCTCGTTGTTTTTAATTAAGGAGAAATATACTGACGACATGGTGATTTTAAACTTGGACAGTATTCTTTTACGATGATTAACTTGAAGTATTTCACTCATAGGCCGGCCGATAGATGTCAGGAAAGACTAGTTTTGTGTGAAGCCCCTGACTACTCAGTCAATCCGGGCCTGCGCATTAGAGAAAAGGGACCTAAAGTTGCTGGCCATTTTATTTTCCGTTTAATCGGTTTGAGGTCCCTTTTCATATGCATGACATAAGACTGCAAAATCAAATATTTTTAAATGTTTCTTGGATTCTTACCGTCACAATAACCGGATAAATTTGTAGGCCTCAGAAAAGGTTAAGGTTAAGGTAAAGGTTAGGAGCAACTTAACATTTTTTTTATTACAACAAGCTGTTTATTAGCTGGAAAATTTTTTCTCTTATTCAGCATAGCATTAGGGTAAGAAAGCCCCCATTAACATGTCAGCCCTACTAACTACTACTAACAACTACACCATCAACATCAATCATCAATATGGTGTCCCGGTTGCAACGGGCACTTTTTGACAACTCCAACGCCGCAGCGACCAGATGGAGGATACAGTAAAACCTCACTAACTCGACTGTTTCTGGACCCAGAGGTTGTCGAGTTTGGGGATTGCGAGTTATCCAGAACATTGGAATTTTCAATGAGTTTCAATAAATGAACACAAAACAAAGTTTAGTTTCACATATCAATTTATTACTTACATTTTACATTACTCATTTTTACATATTGAGTAAACAATCTTTGAAGAAATGATAAATACTCAACAATTAAAACTAAATGTTCTGAATAAATGCGTAATTGTAGACTCTTGTCAGCTGTTTAAGTGTCGAGTTACACAGACTGTCGAGTTATCGAGTGACGAGTTAGTGAGGTTTTACTGTAATAGGAAAGAGGAAGATAGGAAGGTTAATCATGTCCAATCAAAACCTGAAAATCAATATTTTTGACCCTCGAGTAGACTAAAATGCCTGTAGTACAAAATTTATACCAGCGACTTGAGGTCCCCTTTCACTTTCCGCATCATACAATTGTTTAAATATTATTAAGTCAAATAGAAAATTTTATTGGAAATAGTAGTTGAGGAAGTCATTGAAAAGTTTCATATTACATACCAAGTTTTACTGGGGAGAAAGGGCAATTTTAGTTTAATGTTTTTTAGTGTCAAACTGAGTAGGTTAGGCCTACTTTTAAAGGGAACCAAAGTTAGTCCAACTTAGTCCATTGGAATCATCATTGTCACAATCAAACCTCAACCTTTTAGGCCTATCTTTTAAGTGAACAGTTCTTCCCATCACTCTGGCTAACAAATGTAGACTAAACTTAGACTATTTTCTTACTGTATGTCTGGGCTAAATCATTCTTAAATATGTTTTAATATTTATTTTTCAGTCCTTAAAGAAAGAAATTCATCGGAGGATTGATGCTATTCCTAAGATTGTGTACGAACCAAGAATGATTAGCGAAAGTGACTCTCAATATATCATGCCTCCAGACAACCACCTCCCACCATTTTATTGTCGACTCAAAGCTATGGATGATGTCAAACTACTTGGTAACTAAGATTTTTTATGAATTTCCCCTATAAGGAAGAAGCTATTTCGGTGGGTCTCATGGTAAGCCCAAGACCATGATAACTTTTAGTTTTGAGCCCCCAGAAGCAAAAACCACCATTCGTTCAAATTTCTAGATATATATATATATATATATATATATATATATATATATATATATATATATATGTAAATCTACATATGTAGATCTGTCAACCTGGAAGGAATATTAGGCGGGAGTGACCCCCCCCAGAAAAATTTTTAAAATTCAAGCCTGAAAAATGAGTTTTAAGCATTTTTATCAACATATTGAGAGTTTAAAAAATATTTACTTTCCATTTCATATCATCCAAAAATATACAAAAATTATTGAAAATTGCAAATTTGTCAGCTCATCAGGAAAGTGACATTAAACTAAATTTTTGTTTTCATTAGTTGCAGACTCCCAGTCGGCCGAGCTACTGACATAATGTTAACACAATAAAAAATTCCAGATTTCCAAAAAAAATTTCCCCAATGTGAATGTATAAATAGTAATATCAGGTATGCGGGAGTTTTTCTACTAAAGCGGGGGAGCGGGAGTAGATGTCAGACTGCGGGAGACTCCCGCCTAATGCAAGAGAGTTGGAAAGTCTGACATATGTGAGGTGGAAAAAGAAAAGGGACCTCTTGTCGGCGAAGAAAAACTTTCAGTACGGCCGATATAACTGATTATGGTCAAACATATCAAAATTCGAGTATGTATCGATTGTTATACCTCATTTATCCTCTAACAGGCCTGTATTGGTTAAAATATTGAATCAAAATTGTAAAAGGTTGAAAAAAAAAACATGGCTTGAGAAAAGGGACCTCTTGTCGCTCTTCAATTTTATTTTGCCATAATGACAAGAGGTCCCATTTCCAAAATGCACTTCGTAAGCAAACTTTGGTAAAAAAATTAACTCTCCCGAATTCTAATGGAATTTTAGAGAACTACAACGAAGTTTGGTGTAAAGAGAACAAACTTTCTCATCAATTTCATATGGTCCCGACAAGAGGTCCCTTTTTATAATCGATATTTTGGGTACTAAACTTTGTTTTTTCAAGAGACTATTTATATGTTGGGTAATAATAGTTATTTTTACTTTAATAAATGAGCAATTAATTATATACTAGGAGTACGCTCTTTCATCACGTGATTGGATGAACTCACAAATAATAACACACCACGTCCATTGCCAGAAAATTAACATTGGCGAAAAATTGCGCTTATTAAACAATGGGATGCAAATTAAGTTAATTTTAAATACAGGGTATTTTGAAACTCTCTCCCGAAACTCCGTGGGCACGTTCCTTAGGTCAAAACAAACAAAAAATGTCATATAAGTATAGGGTCTATTTTGCTCAGTTTTCCATCTGTGAGTCAGTGTGTTTTTCAATTAAAACTCTATAACTTTGAAACGGCTTCAGATATATCATTGAAACTTGGTACGTAAACTATAGTTAGTATGGCCAAAGTTTTCATCAATTTTCAATTTTTTATCTTTTGGGATTTCAAAATGGCGGCCTTTTAAATATTAATTAATTAATATCTAAAAAGTTTGATGGGTTAACACTGACTCTTTTACCATACATTTTATTTGCCATTTAATTACAAACATAACGACACTTTATTTATTAAAATCTGATAATAAATAAGTGAGATACAGCGATTTAAGTAAAGCATGTCATGGCATATTCCACGCGACTAGCGCGAGACCGTCATTGTTGAGACCGGCAGGGGGCGCCACGGTCTCGCGGGCCGGCCTCTGGATGGAATATGCCATGACATGCTTTACTTAAATCGCTGTACCTCGCTTATTTATTATCTGATTTTAATAAATAAAGTGTTGCTATGTTTGTAACTAAATGGCGGATAAAATGTATCATAAAAAGGTTAGTGTTAACTTGTAAACGTTTTCAGATATTAGTGAATTAAATTTTTAAAAGGCCGCCATTTTGAAATCCCTAAAGATAAAAAATTGAAAATTTGAGAAAACTTTGGCCATACTAACTATAGTTTATGTACCAAGATCCAATAATATATCTTAAGCCGTTTCAAAGTTATAGAGTTTTAATTGAAAAACACAAACTGACTCACAGACGGAAAATGGAGCAAGATAGACCCTATACTTATATGACATTTTTTGTTTGTTTTGACGTAAGGAACGTGCCTACGGAGTTTCGGGAGAGAGTTTCGAAACATCCTGTACAAAAGAAACCAGCAATTATATGTGCGGCAAATATGTTTTCCGAAAAAAGGTACATTACATGCTGTGTATTTAACGCTTCTTCAATTACTTTGAAAAAGTTTTCACGATTATTACCAGTGTAAAACCTAAATTCACACGTTAAAAATCCTGAAGAAACGTTCTCCCAATGTCTTTTACTAAATCGTATACTAGAAACCCACCAGAGAGCAGCAGCTGATCCCCATCAGGTGGGAATCAGCTGCCGCTGCTCTCTGGTGGGTTTCTTGTTTACGATTTAGTGAAAGACATTGAGAGAACGTTTCCTCAGGATTTTATACGTATAAAATATATCTTTTCACTTTTACTGGCTGGAATTTGTGCCAAACACCTTTCTACAAACCAATCTTTCGTTTCATGTCACTTTTCTCCTGAACTATCCTTATTGTTAGCTGAAATGTCATACTGAAATGCAAAGAGCTGCTGGTAGATAAATAAACCATGCATTTCGTTTGGCGGAGATGCAACTTCGTTTTTGTAATTTTTAGGCTATGTTTTTGTTTTACCTATAGGGTTATTATTAAATTGTCGTTTGTATTTTGATATTGTGGATCTTTTTAAATGTTAAATGATGTTTCTAGTGTAAGTATGGAATACGAATACTGGTTGTCTAGTGACGTCGTTCAACTCTGCATTGTTGCAAGTTTATCGTTTTATTTTGTCAATTCATAATCTATTACAGTAAATTGATGTTTTATACATGGTTTTTACGTAGTTTCACAAAAAAATGAATATAATGAATTTTTTAAAGTTTATTAACATTTATTTGTACCAGAAACATGAAATGTGTCTTTCTTCTTGTCATTCATAAATAATATATACAAGTATTAAGGAACAAAAAAAAGATTTGTCAAAAAATGTTAATAGGCCTAAATAAATTTTTTGTGAATTTTTTCCCAAACGCTTACATTTTTGCAAAAAAGGCCTGGCACTTCTTGCAGGTAGCAATGAAAAAACAAATGTAGTCAAATGTAGTGAGTTTTTTTGCTCTGGCACTAAAAGGGTTAACATATCTTCATAAAACTTGGTACATGGCTCCCTCCTCTGGTTAAAATCTATTAATACTACATTAAAACTACCCAGTTTTAACATACCTGTTGCAGCAAACCTGTGTACTCATTCCCAATGTTAACCCTATAGGAAACAAGTAAAATTCTATATCTCGCTTATTTCTCAACATATGTGATGCGGAAAGTGAAAAGGGACCTCAAGTCGCTGGAGTAAATTTTATAGTTATGGGCATTTTAGTTGAACCGGGTCAAAAATATTGATTTTTAGGTTTTGATTGGATATGATTCCTTAATCTTTCCTGTACACATTCATTCGGTTATTTTAGCGATAAGAATCCGAGAAATATTAAGAAATAATCTATTTAGCAGCCTATGTCATGCATACGGAAAGGGACCTCAAGTCGCTGAAATGGGAAATAACATGGCGAGCAACTTAAGGTCCCATTTCCCAAATGTGCAGGCCCGTACTGACTGAGTCATCAGGGGCATCACAAAACTGGTCTCTCCTGACATCTATCGGCGGATAAGTGAACTACTTCAAGTTTTTCGTCGTAGAAGAATATTGTCCAAGTCCAAAAATCACCGTCTTGACAGTGTATTTATCTTTTAATCCTTGATATTCTGCCTTCCGACTTGCGGTCCCTTTTCAGACTTCTCAATTTCTCATTTTTTTAAACAATGAAAATGCAAGTTTATTGTGTCTGTTTTATTTTAGATGTAAAGATCTACTTTTCAGCTTTATTTTGATACCAAATTAATTTCTTAAATATTAATAGGCCTAATAAATATTCTGTGAGCGTTTGAAGTTTTGGGCTTTGATTTCATAAAATACCCATTTTTACTAATTAAAATTCAAATGCCAATAACTCAAAGACAAAAAAATCATAGCACTATAAATTATATGTCAAATTGTTTGCAATTTAATGCTGGATTTCAGGATGTTAATAACTCAAAACCGAAAAATTCCGACTCATGGTACCTTTTCACTTTCCGCATCACATATCTTAATAAAACTTGGTTTATGGCTTCATCGGGAAGAGATATAATGTATTTTCGTCTAAAATCTCTTATATTTACATTTTTTTTGTAGCAAATCTGTATATTTATTCCCCATGTTATCCTTATGGGAAACAAAAAAAATTCTTTATTTCCCTCCTTTCTTAACACACTTGGAATATGGCTTTTTCTAGTTTAGATCTACTAAATATTGACTTAAGACCACTAATTTTTCACAAACCTGGTACATCAATCCTGCATACTCACATTCGTCATGTTATCCATATATAGGAAATAAAGCTAATTCTAAATCTTCCTTTTTTCTTTACACATTTTTATGAAACGTGGTATATGGCTTTTTCTAGTTCAGTTCTAGTATATATTGAATTAAAAGCACCCAGTTTTCATACACCTGTCGCAGCAAACCTGTATACTCACTCTCCATGTTATTCTTATGGTTATAACAAAAGCCATGTATCTCATTATGGATTAAAATATGTTTCCAAGCTTGCTGAGTATGCAGGTCTGCTGTAATGGGAGTATTTCATAATTAAATACACAATGTCTATGTTGTAGGAGAGGGAGGGTAATTTACACACTCATCATTCGCCAGCAAATTCCCATGAAGGCAGACGCAAACTCTCGAGGAATCCTGAAATCTCTGAAAATTCTTAAGTTCTTAGTGTCACGCTCTAGCAGAAAATAAAATTTTAGAACAATATAAAAAAAAATCACAAATAGAATTAGTCAGCCAATAGAAAACAAGATTCTGACAAGAAAACCATAAAGCTCCAGCCAATAATAGCCTATACTTGGTGGGATCTTACAAAATATATTCCTCGCTGGGTTTCATTTGTGTTTTTTTTATGGTTATGCCTGTCGCTGGTGAACAATAAGTGTAATTTCCCTCCCTAACCCGTTTTATAGTTTTATTAATTCTATTACAACTCTGTATATTTTTTTACTTTTGAAAATATCTAGATGATTTTGATTTATTTTGGTCCAGAGAGGTCCTGGTCTCGAGATGTTCAAATTATTGGAAGTCTGTTGTGTATTGAATGAAACCATTTTTAAGAAATTTAGCTTATCTCCAAATATTAGTAAAAAATGTTTCAACATGCCCTAATATTGCAAGTAGTTATCCAGCAATTATTATATCAACTTTTTTTATTTGGCCCAGTTTAAAACATGTTCAGTTCCAATATTGATAGCTGTAAAATTTATCTTTCGACTCTTACCTTATCTACCTTTTTACATCTGTTACAGAGGAAGAAATAACAAAGCAGGACCCTTGCTTGCACCGACATCCAACAGAGAACTTGCGAGCTTACCTGCTGACAACGTTGGCTGCGCCACTCAATGGCATGGGCCAACGCATGGTGCATCAGTTCTGTGATCTCTATGAGCACGCCAGACACGACCCGAGCGAGTTTGGCGATGAAGAATACCAGGTGTTCCATCGGCTACTGCTCAAACTAATTGATGCGTAAGTACGGATTTTCAAGGTTCCAAAAATATTAACTACGCTTGATTGTTTAAAATTTAGTTATAGATTTGTTAGTGTTGATTTTATATTTATTAATAATATGTATGGACTTGAATGTTTAAATTAAAATACATATTTTATATTTGGTATTTGATAGCATAGTGTATGAACCAAGAATGATTAGTAAAAGTGACTCTCAATATATCATGCCTCCAGACAACCACCTCCCACCATTTTATTGTCAACTCAAAGCTATAGATGAAGTAAAACTACCTTGTAACCAAAATCAATTTTTGTTGTCTATCACTTTTTTACATTGAAATATACAGAAGGTTTTCTTAATGAACTGTCACCTTTTTTCTATTTTTCATAAACTAAAAATCCTGGATGAACAAAAAAATATTGTTTGGTGAATACTTTAAGTTTATGTGGTGAACTCTGAAGAATGGTTATGGGAGGACTAATTCTGACTTCATCATGTGTCAGAATGACACCCTTTTCGTTGATTAACCCTCGAGCGGGCGCATGCGGAGTTTTCCTCCGCACGTGTTTTTTATGTTAAAATAAACAGACATAATGGGTGTCGGCGGTTGTGTCCGGCTCCGTACTTTATGCCCTTCATTCCAGGAATTTCCTAAAAGTATTTATACCCCCACCCCCCCCCCCCCCCTTGGTACCTCGTTTTATGCAATTCAGAGATGCCGTTTCAGTTTGCGGAGGGCCCTCTCCCGTGACACAAACACTGATACCTATTTTTAAAATTCATAATAACAATGGATTTGTAATTTTTATTATTTTTTTGGACTTTTCCTTTTGCTTTTGAAAAAAAGAAGTAAAAGGAAAAGTCCAAAATGTTAGTGATAATTAATACATATTTTATACTAGAAAATTACTTTCTATGTTTAATTGAAATATTAAACCTATTAAGTTGAACAATTAATTGAATCGACGATGAAATGTGATTCCTAATGAAGTTTGTCAACATTTAAATACTATATTTCGTTATAAAACAAGTAAAATGGGTTAAATTTGTGCAATTTAGTGTTGCGGAGTAAAACTCCGCATGCGCCCGCTCGCGTTTTGCCAGTGAAGCGCCCCCTCAAGGGTTAAACATAATTAGCCAAAGGAGTAGATGAGCAGAAGGAAGAAAGGTGTGATAAAATCAAGACAAGTTCTAGCATGTAGATTCAAGCCTGTGGACTTCGAACTACTGTAAGTCATCTATATCTTCTCCACAACTGGTAGAAATTTCTTCCATTGAACCCTACCTGATTTGTCCGCTGACACTCCTGAAACATATTCCTGTTCAATTCTAGCTTCAAATCATACTCACTTTATTGGTTCAACATTTCTTTACATATCTATACTCCTAATCGCCGAGCGATGTACCCCCATCTGCGGGAGTCTGGCAGTGCTCAACTCCACATCTCCACTTCCATCAGCTCCTCTTAGCAAAGTAGTTCACAGATGGATCTTTCAGAAACAAACCTGTGAAAAATAAATCGTCCTATACATTTCGGTAGAAAATTCCTGAAATTCCTTCCTATACATTTTGGCTCCAACCCTGATTTAAATCATTTTGATAATTCTTTCTTTGCGAATACTTCACCAAAGTGTCCTGTATATTGGGGCCAGACTGTGGGTGTCTGGGTATGTGGATGAGGTATTAATTGAATCCATGTCATCTGAGATATGGGCTTCTGTTTTTCTTAACACTTTCTTTGTGAAAATGAAGTTTTCCTTTCCAGGCTACATTACAGCTACTCGTTTTTTTTTTTTTTTTTTTTGGACAGGTGGTATAAGCATTTTTATTAGGAGTCTTTACCATTCAATGATTAACGTGAGTAAATTGCCATTGAAGGCTGTTGTTCATTAGAAGTTGATCACTTGTTAGTATAAATTCTCATTTTGTTAATAGGTTGAATTATTTGGCCAAATCATTATCCGCCTAGGCTCGGTCCCATAGTGCCTGGACATGAGGGGTTCTTTTGTTCCATTGTTCCAAAATAAATTTTATTGGTGAAATCTATATATTTTTCTCAGATAATTCAAACACATATAGCCTAAGTAATTTGTAATTTGTTGTCATTTCTAGAGCAAGGTTACTGAAATCATACTCAAACAGTAGGAAGTCAAGTCCTAATCGAACACCTCTCAAGAAGAGCCAGGATAAATGTCGGCAACTATTGGAAGCCAAGCTAAAAGAAAAGGAAAAACGGGAAGATGACTCCCCTCCTGTTCCCCCACCCCCTGACAACACCGAGACTTCTGTGTGACACATCGGGACAGCTTGAGTGCATTCTCCATTGGGTCAAATTTTGAACTTTGTTCAAGTCCAACTTTTATTTCATTAGGACTGAAACTAAAAACATAATGTGGCACAATTATCTCAAGCTTATTTAATCTTGCACACTCTTAGATGCAAAAGAAATATTTCCATCGTTATCATTACAGGATGATAACTTATCTTCCACATACCTTAGCCTAAGAACTGAGAACAACTTATTTACTCAGGCAATTGACTCAACCTGTGCAATAGTTTGGAATCATGTCATCACTAAAAATATTATTTGATAGTTTTTCTCACACTCTTTTTGCAAATGTCAAGGAAATTCGTTCCTTCCGGTGAGAGATTAGTTTTACTTGTGTCAGAATCAAAGAATCAAAATTGTAACTAACTAGTCTTCTGCGCATGCAGATAATGCATGTAAGGGCATATATTTAGACAATATATATAAATCAAATAAGTAAAATGGAAGGAAATTGCCACCCTATGAAACCCCACAAAAATATGCCATTACTTTTGTACTGATTACAAAAATATTGATTATTACTTTCTTATTAAAAAAGGCCCTTAACACGTTCGATACCGTTGTCACCCAAAGACGTTGCAGTCAGCAGATTTCACTGACCAATGATGTCGAGCCAAGCGCCCATTATAGATCAAAGATAAGTGAAGTTAATTATTATAATTCTTAGTTATAAGAATCACTTTCTCAGTTCAATTCCTGATCAGATTCACTATAAGCATGTCCAAAAATGTTTTATATAAATACGACTCATAAAAAATACTCTAACAAAACAAGAAACCACAACACGCCCGCACAAGTGCCGGGGCAGCTTATCGGTCAACTTCAGGCTACCAAATAAAAAGGAAAAAAAATATCCCTCCTCAGGACAAATCCGTCATCATATTCAGTAAAACCCCCTGCAGACCAACACACAATAACAAAATTCATTTTCTAGCCCAGTCCGTAGTAGGAGATTTATTTAAAGTCGTGTGTATCCGCGTCAACAACAGGTGACGTCAGGCCACTGGAAAAATTTCGCATGTCACCAGTCAACATTGGGCCACAGTAGAAATTTGGTGCGTCACTCAATGGTGACGTCGTTCATTGTAATTGACATTTACTAATTACTATCAGTAGTGATTGTGTTCATCTATTATTTTCTGCCTCTTAGTTTTAATCTTCCTTTTATTTAGAGGATGGGACTTTCTAAGTGATGTTGTTTTGTCATATCTTTTCAATGGGGAAATCACTTTTGCTTAGGAGGCTAATTTTTATCTGAGAGGTTATTTTGTTGAAAGGTTGAGTAAATGGCCATTTCAGGGTTCAAAACAGGATGCCACTCAATATGTTATTGGAACATTCTTTATCATAATGTCTACTTACAGTACTGAACTTCAAAAGATAAATCTTTATCTGAATTTTCAAGATAAAGATCTTTAGTTTTATCTCTTGATTCAACTGATAAGTGTTAAAATTATTCTATGAAAAATTACCAGAGGGGAAAAGTTACTAGTTTTACAAAAATATTTGATGGTGGAAATTAAAACTATTAAAAAAAATTTCTTCTTCGTGGGGATAATCTATTGCATATTTACAACCCTTAATGCTACATAGTTTAAAGATTATTACTGATGTTTAGTAATTACAACAATTTTTTTATTCAGATACAGTATGTTAAATTAAACACTAGTTTGTATGTACCTAATGCCAGTTTTTTTTCAAGAAATTTTCTGTAACCCCTGTTACTAATGTCTAGGTTAACTTTTTTTGAAAATATTTCTTCTCAGTACGAATTAAGATCAGTTAGATATTTGTTTTTGTTTTACATAACCAAAGTCAGTTATGAAGTTATAATTTACATGAAGAATTCCAGACTTCTAACAGTAATTTTAACACATAAAACATTACTTACCTAGTAATTTGTGTAAATAATGTGTATACATCTTTCATTAATTTAAAATAGAAGCTATGTCTATAAATTATGTATTTTACGTTAATATAAAAATCTTGTAAATAAAATCGGTAGTTTTGTGTAAATTTTCAAAACATAGTTTTATTAATATAAATCTAGTCTTTGTTAAGTAATTTATCAAAGAAACTATTGCTAATTTTGTATATATAACTCTGTATATTGATTTATTTGAATTTTGTTAATAATTGAGTTCCTGGTCTTATTTGCTTATAAAGAGGTTGCTTATTTAATATAAACTATTCATATTTAGAGACTATAATTTTTTAGTTGAAACTTTAATTTTTTATGGGAAACATCATCAAATTTGTTGTGTTTGGTCATTCCATAAAAAACTGTTTGCAAAAAATATTTGTTGGCATTTAGACATATAGAGTAATTTATAACGCAATACGTATTGGAATAAAAGTGTGCAACCACAAACTTATGTTGAATTATTGTTGATACCTTTTCCCAATCAATAAATTATCTGTCAACAGAATTGGGCTCATTAACCAAAGAGGTTGAAATTTTGAGCTACATTTAACTAATTTAAATCAGAAATTTAAAACATTCACCCTTCTTTAAATAATTTTATGGAGTAGGCCTACTAGCAGTTGCCCGTGGCTTCGCTCACGATAGATAGCTTTTACATTTCTGTGTTTGAATGTTTACATCCTTATAAAATGTAAACATTGAAACTGAGGACGTTCACGGGGCATAGCCCGAGGGGATCATCAGTAATCAGTAATCAGTATCTTTATTGTCATTAAACACAATAATTAGTGTAATAGACATAGTCATAATATTACAATATTACAAAAGCCTATAGGTGACAATTCACACTGTATGCCTAAGTTGAGTTTACAAAGATACAATTTCTGAACTTAAATTAAATTAAATTAGGCCTACATTTACATTATGGCAGTCTTTTTCAAACTCTTCAACAGAGTAATAGGCTTTACTTTTTAAATAAGCTTCTATTTTATTTTTAAAAACATTTTGAGTCATATCCCTGTAATGTAAGGGCAATAGATTAAAATATCTAATCCCAATATAAATCAAGCTCTTTTGGGTTTTTCCCAGCCTTAAGTATTTACATTCAATTAGTTCCTTATTTCTTGTGTCATAACTATGAATATCAGATCTTAAATTAAATTCATTAAAATGGCTTTTTGCATACAACAAAACATGTAATATAAAAACACAGGGCAAGGTTAAAATACTTAATCTAATAAAAAAAACTTTACAAGACTCTCTGCTGTTTATTCCTACCATTACTCTCAACACCTTTTTTTGCCATAGAAAGACTTTCTTAGCACCAGCTGAATTACCCCAGAGGGACACTCCATACAACAAGTGAATGTGAAAAAAAGCATAGTAAGCATTCAGAACTAGATTAAAAGATGTACAGGTCTTCAGCTTTCGTATTAGATAAACCACTCTGGCAAGCCTACTACATAACTGATTGGTATGGTTTTCCCAAGTTAATTTATTGTCTAAAATGATACCTAATAGTTTTACTGATACACTTTCGTGTTTGTTTAAACTAAAAATTATTTCTTCGGTTTTTTCATTGTTTACAGTAAGCTTATTTGTATTGAACCACACATTAGATCTTTCCAAAATATCCTGTTTTAGGTCATCGATAACAAAATGATTTCTGTCAGCCAGAAGAAAGGTTGTGTCATCGGCATAGAGAACACTCTTAGTATTCACAAAGCTAGGCAAATCGTTTACATACACTGTGAAAAGGAACGGTCCCAAAACCGAACCTTGAGGAACTCCGCTATGTACCTCTAACAAATCAGATGTTTTACCTACCGCCCCAAGCTTAAATAATTGTTTTCTACCAGATAGGTAAGACTGCAGCAAAGATAATTCAGTTCCTAATATGCCATAAAATCTTAATTTCTCAACCAATATTACATGTGAAACCATATCGAATGCTTTACTTAAATCTAACAGTAATGCACAGACTTGTTTTTTATCTTCAAAACCATCAAGTACAAAATTAACTACTTCCTCAACAGCTTTTACAGTGGAACATCCCTGCCTAAAACCATATTGGGCAGAATTTAAAAGATTATTAATTGCAAAATGCTTATCAAGCTGGACCTTAATTAAACCCTCAAAAATCTTTGAAAAGACAGGCACAAGTGCTATAGGACGGTAACTGCTTGGGCAAGATTCATCACCCTTCTTAAAAATAGGCACTATCACAGATAATTTCAAACACTGAGGATAGACTCCCTCATCACACATTCTATTAAAAAGATAGGCTAGAGGAGCTTGTAAGGCTTCAACTATAAACTTAACTACATAATTTGATAGACCATAGATATCTTCTGATTTTGAGTTACTTAGCCTACTAACAAAATTGTACACTTCAATTGGGGTTACAAAAGACCACTTAAAAGGAGATACATTAATAACATTTAACTTAGTCCTAATTTCATTTAAAATACTGTTTACATCATTTATATTTACATTGCTATTACTACAAACATTAACAAAATAACTATTAAGTGCATTGGGTAACAAAGGAACTTCTTTGGTACTAACTTTTGCTTCCCGGCCACATTCACGATTTATAACGCTCCAGGCCGCTTTACATTTGTTGTTGGCTTGCATGATAAAATTTCCATTTGCCTGAAGTTTTGCTTGTTTTACCTGTTGCCTATAAAAAGATTTAAGCCTAATATACTGGGGCCTGTAAGTTACATTGACCTTTGCCAAATCGTTAAAGACCAGCAGTAGCCTTCTTAATTTATAAAGAAAAGGAGTAAACCATTTATTAACAGAGCCTTTTACAAAATCCTTGTTTCTCCTAGACCTCGTTACTATGGGACACAAATCATTGAAAAAACCAGTAACAGAACTAAGAAAATATTCAGTTGCCAATTCAACCTGATTAAATTGATTAAGTAATGCCTGCCATTCTACCTGAGAGAGATTAAGCTTAAAACTATGCAAACGAGAGTCATTAAGTAGCCTGAAGGTCTCGTAGGTACATTGCTCACTGTTCATAATAGAAGGCAATTCAGCTGTTAGTATTAGCCCATCATGATCCGAAATAACTGTTGCAACCACTTCAACCGAAGCCTGTATACTCCTGGAGTTTGAAAGAATGTTGTCTAGACCAGACCGCCCTCTTGTAGGCTTGCTATTAAGGCAAAAAAAGTCTATTGACCTCAAAGAATTTAAAAAGTAATGAGTTCTAAGCTCATCGTCCAAGATATTTATATTAAAATCTCCACATATGTAAAATATTCTAGTGTCTATCTTAGGCAGTCTACCCAAGTATAGCACAAGGTCAATAAGCATGTCAGAAAAAAGTTTTGCACAAGTATCTGGAGTGCGATACACTGAGACGACAACCAAGTTTATGTCTGGAATATCGATTGCGGTCACTTCCAGATATTTTTCCACACACAAATTTTCTAGGTCAAGAACCTTGAAGGAATAAGGGAAATCCTGTTTCACTAGTATAGCAACACCCCCATGACCAATTTCAGATCTGCAAAAATAGCTGGCTAAATTATAATCTTGAGGTAAATGAAGTTGCATCTCGTCTTTCACAAGCCAATGTTCATTAAGGCATATAAAATCAGGTTTCATGTTATTAGCTGAAAGTAAAACCTCAAGTTCATGGACCTTGTGTCTCAATGACCTTATATTAAAATGAAATAGGCTAAAAGAAAAAGGCTTGGCCTTTTCAATTATAGTGTCCTTTGCTTGGTAAATAATGTGTTCTGTAGGTAGATCTTCGGTTATCAGTGAGGCTTCTGTATAACCTGTACTTTGTCGTTTCCCGAATTACTTAAATGTCCTTCAGCACCCATGACAGAATTACTTAGGAAGGTATCATTTTCCTGTATATGGGCTTGTCCTGACAGAGTATCGGCAGCTAAACACACCTTTTCTGACAACCACTGTTTCCCCTTAAAGTTCAGATGCATTCCATGTTTTGTATGTAGTTCTTTACCTAATCCACTCACATCGATGAATGCAGCATTTTTTGCTACTTCACATATTTTGGATAGAGCTTCATTTGTTTTCTGTACCTCCTCATTGACACAAGACCATTCCACTAAATCATATCTGTGTGGTACACCAACTACTACAAACTTAGTTTCATTTAGAGTATCTAAGATGTTTTTGATATTTTTTATTGCTTCAGCACTTTCATTCTTAGCAACATCGTTGGTTCCTGCAATTATTACACAGACTTCTTCCTCTTCAAAATTTTCTTTTTTTATGTTACCACTGTTTATAACATCGTCTGAACATGCACCTGGCCTAACAAAACTATTTGCTTCGTAATGTTTTTGTGTTTTATTGATTGTCCAAGCCAAATTCCTTCCATGGCTGTCTGCACAAATGGTAATTTTTTTCTTATATTTAGGCTTTTTTTGTAAAGTTTTCTTGGGCAACTCTTTGACAAAATTTGTTTCCTGTTTTTCTTCACTGCCATCTGCATTATCCACTTCTAGTACTGCAAATCTATTTTTAGAAAAAAAGCTGTGTTCTGCTTTTTTTGATTCTGTTGCAGGAAGAACTCTATTTTGCTGCTTCAGTGTGTCCGAATATAATACCCGACTGTTACTACTTTTATTTACTTGACTTGCCTGAGGTCCACTATGTATTGGCGTACTATGAGGGAGAGATGACAATGAACTTATGTTAGTTTGTCTCCTTATTCCCTTGCAGATAAAACCTTCATTCATACTTTTATTGTTTTTATTTATTTTCTTTAAACACTCCTCTAATTCTGAAACTTTTCCTTGTAGAACTAAGATCTCTTCTTCTTTTTTTAAAACCATAGATTCTAAGTTAGCCTTGTGGATTTTAAGATCAGATATTTCTTTACTAGCTTCTTGTAAGTCTTCTTGTTGAGTTTTAATTACTATGTCTAGATTTTCTACTTGTAAGACCAAATCTTGATTAATTTCATTAGTAATTAGAGTTGCATTCTTTATTTCCTCATCAATATCTGATATATTTTCAACTGAGCAGGATTTATCACTATTTCCCTTTTCTTTATCTGTTTGACAACTATTACAATTCCATGTTCTTTCTGATTTTTTTAAGCTTTGATATTCATCTGAAGTAAGATCGATGCACTTTAAATGAAACCACTTTGAACATCCTGGCTTACAGATTACTGATTTACTGCATTTACTCACATTTTTAGAGCAGACACCGCATGGATATTTTATAGGTCTACTTCTTACCATTTTTTGTAGAAAAGAACAATAATTTCAACTCAGTATAAACTAAATTGACAACTTTTAGTTTATGTTTACCCTCAACAACAGTCAGTTCTCTGTGAATAAACTATGTTCCAAATGTAAACAAAACTATTTCCCAAATGTAAACAAACAGAATATGTAAACAAGAAGCAGTACTGAGGCCGTCAAAGGTCACATAGATAACAGTTCAATCTGGAGCGAGCGAGTGAGACAGAAGGTCCCAAGTTCAGCTTTTCTTATCAGTGTCTTCCTTATCTACTGGACAAAATTATTACCTGTATTTCTTCAAATTATTTTTGTTAAAAATGATAATGCTCGGGTTTGTACTACATGCATACAAAAACAAACTATCCACATTTGTGAATGAGGACTCACTGCACAATTCAATATAAATCACTGTCCAATAATCTTGCTAAAAACTGCTTAAAACTTAGAAAAATTAGGACCACACTTTGTACACAACCACTTCAAACTTGCCCTCAGAGGCCAGAGATCTTCAGGAAGTGAAAAGGCTTATGTGTTTCCTGGGTTCAAGATCTACCTCTGTGTAAAATTTCAACCCAGTCGTTTCAGTATTTTTTGCATTCACTTTCCACATCTAAACATACATACAGATTTACATACATACATACATACAGACCTATACTATTACCACCTCTTCTTTGTAATAGTATAGGTCGATAAGAACTCGTAACAGTTTTGCATTGTTGATAAAAAATCAGTTTCAACACTTTTTTGTTTTAATCAATGAAACTTATGTCAAACCTTGTTTTGCATGCATACATCAATAAATACAAGAAAAAAGTGAATAACCTTAAGGTCAAATGAAAAAACAGTCTGTTTTAACAAATCATTATTTATTTACAGGGTAAAGTCTTATTCTTAGGTTAAAATTATATACATTAATTACATTTTAATTTAAGCTCTCTTATAAACAATATGAACAGAAATCACATCTATAATCTACAACACAGAACACATTCTGGTAAAACATTGAACATTAATAAAAAAGAACATGTTTTGGTAAACAAAATTCTGTTGTACATTCAACTATAAATTATGATGGATCATTATTTTAAAAGTAATTTAAAATGATTTATTGTTAAGGGCTGTAACAAATAGGCTTACAAGAAAATATGGCCATCGGTCAAACCTTACTGATCCATCACCTAAGGCTAAGGGACCAGGAGCAGTGGCGAGACACTGCAATGAAGTCATGTTGTCAACAGAACATGTTGAGTGACAAAAATGGGTAAACAAATTCAGTGGTATTTTGAACAGAAAAAATTGTGTTAAAAGCATTTAACAAAGTAGAAAACTATCGAATGGCCTAATTAATTTCAATAGAGAAGGAGCCAACCTAAACAAAGTGATGCACTGGTAATGTAAACATAAATGAATTTTCAATAGCATGGTCAGACCAAGCGAGGAGTGGTCAGACCAGCGGAAGCCTATTGTGCCAATGTCACAGTTGGACCAAGTGAGGATTCGGTCCATCCGAAATCAAACTAGCCAGATTCTACTGTATATTTCTTAAAAAATTATCATTTTATCATTTAAAAAGTTCCCTGCGCTTACAAGTACAACTATTCTGAATTTTGCGGCCTGAGTCACTGGTGTCTCATTGTGGGATTTTCACTCGTCTGGCATGAACCACCATTGTCTCATATTGTGTTCAAACTTTAATGCACACTAGCTCCATGATGTTTGCGATCAAAGCGTTTTTTTGGGTAAGTATATTTAGGGACTTAGTTTCTTAAGCATACATACTGTTAGGGCTGTGTCCACCAGATTAAAGCATCACGTGACAACTTGTGCTAAGGCCAGTGAATCGTACTGTAATGGACAAAAACAATAGCCTTAAGGTGATGTATGAAAATTGTAATTTATTATAAGTAACTGAATGAGTCTAATGTAATAGTATAAGTTTGTTGAAATGGGGAACCCAGTTGACTTTTTTAACGTTCAACATGTTTGATGTATTTTGCATTTTGGTTATTTCACTATAAACTAAGGCGACTTGTGCCACGAATCACCAGACTCATGCCACAATGAAAGAAAATGAAGTAAAATTTTTAGCATGATAATGAATAAGTTAACTGTTTATTAGTTATAATGAATCTATAAATTTTTATAAAAGTTCAATGACAAAGTAGAATTTCAGGGCTGGCTCTACCATATAGGCGAACTAGGCGACCGCCTAGGGTGCCAGGGCCTGAGGGACGCCAAAGGGGGCACTGGATGGTCGCGTTTTTAAAAATAGCAGGGTGCAAAAATAAAATTATTAATTTTGGTGTAAAAAAACTGGCCCGACTCACGTTTATTTGAATTTTTTCTAAAAGTACAAACCCAAAGGGCAGGTTGGGGTTTTTCCCACTGGTGATAAGTTTTGAAGTGATTTAAGGAGTAACTACAAGACTCGTGCATTTAAAGCTAATCGTGAACTATAACCTTATAATTTAAACCTAGAACTTAAGTCTATCATTGACGTTCTAGTCTACCAAATAATAAACATGAACGCCAATGGGGATTATACTTTTAGAAAACATTCAAATACACTGGGTGAGTCGGGTCTGTTTTTTTAATACCAAAATTAACAACAAAATACGGATCAACATGGGGGGAAATCTCCAGCATGTTAGCAAGGCACTTCTTGTCAAAGGAACATGTTTTTGTTTTTACATCTTTGTTCATAATAATTTGTCTAAGTGTCTCAATTGTTGAATTATACATTAATTTCTCAAAATCATAACTTATTAAAGAGCACCTTTAAGTATCTAAACTTGGTAAATAAAATACTTTTTTAGTCTTTTTTCAAAGAATTAACTCCATGTCTAATCTATCGAGCATCATTTTATGAGTATTATTTGTCAAATGGTGTAATATCCTTTGAATTCTCGATATGCAGTCGAGCTTCACTTATTATTATTAATGAAATGAAGTAAAAACATACGGCTAAAAATTAACAGCTATGACAGAACTTTTGTTTGATCTAGTTTTTATTTGGAGCAGGGCACCAGGCAATACTCTCGCCTAGGGCGCTGAAATTTCTTGAGCCGGCCCTGTAGAATTTATTGCTTTTTTCAATGTTCAATGCTTATTTGCTTACTATTTCTTATATCAAGAGGTGAAAATGCAGTGATCCCATTGGTGACTCACGCCGTAGTGAACAAATATTTTGTACTCTGCACTGTGTAAGGCAGTAGTGACTCAATTTAATGTACACGTGTTAATGTTCAAAATTTTTCAATTACTTAACATTTTTCTAAGGTTTTAGTTTCATGATAATTAATCATATGCTTGACATATTATGAAAGCTATACCAATAATCTCAATAATTTTCCTTCTTAACACGTTCAGCACAACGGAAAATTATGGTCAGTCTTTGAAATTACTTAATTGTGCGCCACCAGTGGTGCATGGCAAACTTTCCAAAACCCTGACATGCACCTCTGGTGGCACTTTTTCAATTTTATTTTATGCTTTTTCAAAGTTCATTTGAAATTTTGCTGGGTTATCTGCATAATATATTTGTAGTTTAAATTTTTAAGACACACTTTGGCCACTGGTGGTGTGCGTGCAAATTTTTTGTCTGAGATAACGAGTGTGATCACATCAACAGTTAATGCAGTGATGTCTTTTTATTCTGATGTTTTCTGTGTTGTACTTGTAATAGTTTTTTTAAATATCCAAAGTGTACAGTATTGTCAGGCTGAACGTGTTAACTATGTCCTATACCAAATAAGTTAGGTCCACAACTTGATAATAATACATATCATATATTGATTTATTTATTAAAGCAATCCAATCTGTGATGTAAGTACATAAATAAAATTGGTTTTTAAATAATTTTGTAACTTTTTTAAACAAATAAAATGAAAAACGAGAAAAATTTTAATATCTATCCTGAATTATAGTTACAATTCATACATTATAGAGTTGATTGGATTTTTAAGTCTTGACTTATTATTACTGCATTATTATATAATGTAAAATTTAAAGAAATCCTTGATTAGTTTGGTAACTTTTTAAGGATAGGTAATAAAGTCAATTACCAAAATCCAAAAACACGTACTTATATAGTACCTACCCTCTTTATCAAATAGATAGTGTGTCCTTTCTCTAAAATTACAATATGTTGCCATAGCATTTTAAAGTAAATGCCAAAATTGTCTTTCTGCCGTTTGTGACTGTTTAATTTTCTATATACAACTTAACATTATATAACATACAAGTTTATTTTACATAAAACTATGTTAGATCACAGCATAACAAGTTACACAATGTTGTTACATTGCTTTTTAGTTTTTATTTTAAATAATATTTACAATTTTATATAGATTTATGGAATAAGTTAAATAGTTCACCGCAGTTTTAAAAGTTATAAGTTTAAAATAACTACACATAGTAAAAATGTAGAATACAGTTTATCTGTGAGAGTTTTGGCCTTATGGGTGGATTTATAGGGTCGAGTTGGCAGGCGAGTTAGGACGAATTACTACTTGCCTTAGTTCATCTTGCCAACAGTGATGTGTAATCAGTTTGGGCGAGTCGAGTTAGGTTTGGAACATTTAGAAGGGTAAAGCAGGCAAATGTGACATGTACGCGTGATTTTCACAGATTCAGAAATAGAAACTCACCTGCAACCATACCAAGAATTGCTGTTTGTGTGTCTAGTGTATCATTTGGTTGGGCAAGTGAAACCAATAACCTATTTGACCCCTACTCGCCCAGTTTCTGTCAACCGTCTAGCTCAACCATTGTAAATCCGCCCTAACTCACATTAATGTTTAAAAAATATAGATTAACATGAATTTTTCAAATATCTAAATTAAATGTGAAATTTTAATTTAATTACATTATTCTGTGAAGATAGGTACACAACAAATTCAGCAAATTCAGCCTTTAATATTTTAACTAATTACCTTTTCCTGAAGCACTTTAGCTAGACGAAACTCAGATGGAAGGTTTTCTTTACTTCCTTTTCTTATTTGGCGAGCAAGCTCAAATGAAGAACATTATATACATGTGTAAAATATAAGAAATTACAATTACTTTTTTTACTCTGAGAGAACTGATCTTGAAAATTGACAAATTTTATGCTAGCTCCCAATTTTTATGCTAGCTATGTAAAATTAATATTTAGATTTTTTATAATATTTTGCCAGTTATTGAAACTTAAAATACAATAACAGTTTTCAGATGTTATTGATCTCTTTAATTTTAGCTCCGACTTCCAATAAATTAAAACTAACTTCTTGAATGCAGTCGATGACTCCTGATGAAAACAGAAGATCTTGGAAATTTAAGACACAGTCTCAGGCCATCTATAAACAATAAAATATTGCTTATTTATGAAGCACGTCTGAGGTAATTGTAAAATATTTAGATTCCAAAACCATGCAAAAACTCTCCAATATCAAAGAGTTATTTTATAGTCTACAATGATAAATTTCTTCATGCTCAAGACCAAACTGTAGTAAAGCTGAATAAATATTGTTTTATCATGCAATACTAAATAAAACAGATATTTAGCCACAAAACTTCAATTCCGAACCTTTATCTTATATGTAGTTTTACTACAAGTCTTTTTCCTCAAAAACCACAAGAAAATTCAATCAGTCTTTATGGTAAAAGAATTTCAAGCCTGGTAAGTTATAAGCTTCAATAAATTAGTGAAGGTCAAAACAGTAGCATTATTATTTTAGGGAAAACCACACAAAACACATTAGTCTGAAGCTGTTCAAAGGTGGGTTACAGTTGAGTAGTTGCCTGCAATTTGACGTACCTCGCGTGTTGGTCTTCCGTTTGCGCGACGGGCAGGAAACACTGGTGGTTCTTCGGCCTCTTGAGGATTTTCCTGAGAGAGTGGTAGACGACCAGGATGAGCACGGTGCTGAGGAGGAACAGGAGCCCGGTGAGGACGAGGTTCAGCGTGGTGTTGGCGCGAGCTGCGGCTGGCTGCGACACGGTGAGGCACCTCGTCTTGGGCTCGGTGGGGGGGAAGTCACCGAGAGTGGCGCACACTTGGTACGGCCCCTGCGGCAGTCCGTGGATCACAGCCCACGGGAGCGAACAGTTCAGATGTCTCTGAGCGACCAGTGTCCCCGTCACAAACACTGTGATTGTCAGCAAACAGTGAGGATCTGATTTGTCCTTCCAGATGTGAGCGGACACCATCAAACTGCCCAAGTCTGTCAGGTTGGCGTCGAGTGAGGTTATGTACGACCGCGTCTTAGCCACCGGGTTACTCTTCACTGTCGGGAGCAGTGGGATGATCTCGCTGCAGCCCAGGACTAACGCCGACTCGTCATTGCCACCACCCTCCAGTAAGACGACACAGTAACGGTAACGGTGACCTAACTGTAAATCCGACGCCGAAAGGGAGATGGCAAGCGTCTTTGGGTCAACTAGTTGTGACGAATCGCACTTGAGAGGATTTGATTCTAAAAGTACTTCGTGCGAACCGAGTTCTTCATACACAAATAAGGCATCACATGAGTACGTAAGAGCACTTGCTTCAACACTCCAGAGCAACGACACCTTGGACCCATCAAACTGGAAACCTCGTAGGACCACCCTAGTTCCTGACACTGGCATCGGAGTTCCCAGTGGGTTCTCGGACGGGATTGGAGACTCCTCTTGGCTCCCACACACAAGCTCACTGGCTGACAGCTCTTCTACCAGCCCGTTCTCGAGGGAAGGCGGTGTGGCACACACTGATGTCGCCTTGTCTGCAGACAACAATGTCGTGGAATTCCTCAGCCAAGATGCAAACTGGGACAGGTTGCAGTCACAATTCAGTGGGTTTTCTGAAAAAAGAAGGTTTCAATATTATTACATTAGCTACAGAATAAAGTGATATTTTTGAAACTAAAGAAATGTTGTTTTGAGACAAGTATTCACTGCTATTGGGGGCCATGGGCTGTGCATGAGTCAGTGCAGGGCGGGGAGGGGTGGCAAATTAGAGCTTTGCATGAGTGCCTGAAAGATCTGGCAGGCCACACTTGGTAGAGAGGTTCAGAAGAGGAGAATGTGATTGAAAGAGGATACAGAAATGAACTATCGTATTTTGGTGAATAACATCCATAGTACAATGGATAGTAGTGGATAGTAGTGGGTAGTAGTGGATGGTAGTAGTTGGTAGTAGTGGATTGCAATAAAAAAACTAGAGATGACGGTATTAAAATTTTAAATAACCAAATCAATTAATGGATTCCAATCTAAACCCCTTCAAATACAACAAACAATAAATTAATTATCTAATGTTTCTAGAAGTCCTCTGAAGGGAGAGAATATTATCTATGGCGGAGGTAGCTGATTTAAACTGACAAATTCATTATTTTCGTAGAAACTCTATTGGTTAAAACATTTTTGTTCATTCTAAGACTAAAATTGTGTGTCTGGGATGGGGAAAAATTTCAATAATGAAAATATTTCCCAGCTAATCACCTGACAGTGTGAACCTCTTCAGTTTGATGTTGGAGGAGAACGCGTCAGCAGCCACCATCGAGATGTCGTTGTCATCAAGTCTCAGCTCAGACAAGTTGCGCAGCGGCAGTGTCAGATCTGGAGTGATTGCTCGTAAGAAGTTGTGAGCAATATCGAGTTTTTTTAGGCCAGTTAAGTGAGCAAGTGAAGCTCCTGACACAGCAACAATCCTGCAAAATGAAAGTAAATGTTGTAGAAATATGTTTTTGATCCAGTCATTTAAAGTTTAATATGACAACTAAACAAATGTAAGTTTAATATGACTTTGGTTACAACTGAATTTTACAACTGACTTTTACTGGTCTGGTAGGTATTACTTGTCTTGTAAAAATATCATGTTCAAAGTATATTTTAGACCTAGCAAAGCCGTAGCCAGGAAATTTTTTCGGGGGGGGGGGGGTTTGGACAGGGCCAGCAGGTGGATTTCCCGCTCGTCAAAAGTGGTGACTTTTTTTGGGGAGGGGTTTCACTATTTCGGGGGGGGGGGGGTTTACCCCCATTAACTACGTTTTCAATGCTATTTCTACTATTTCGGGAGGGGTTCTGACCCCCTAACCCCCCCATTGGGTACGCCCTTGAGACCTAGGAACCAGGAAAGAAGGCCTCAAAACTTCTTTGGCGACCCAGAATTATTATGAAACTGATTTAAATTATTTTAATCCAATAGCAGATTTAATAGACGTTTTCACAGTAAGTCATTTTATTATAAGAAAGGTTTTTAACGCTTTTGGTCATATTGTAACTTTTATTTCACCTGTTATGCGCCAAGTTCAGTTCACCGAGAGTTGCGATTGCCCTGAATGCATGATCCTCTAACACATCGATCTGGTTGTGATGAAGGGAGAGAGAGGACAAGGAGTCCAGGCCTGCCAACGCACCTCGTGTCACGCTGCTCAGCTGGTTATGGGCCAGCGACAACACACTCAGGTTTGGCAACCTACAAGCAAAGAATGTAAAATAAACTAAAGCTATGAAGAAAATTGTTTATGGAAACAGCCTCTTGGAAAAGTATTTCTTTGATTGAAATAATTTCTGTTAAAATACCTTTAACACCTGGAATCGTTATAAGGGTTGGTACTACGGTAATACTACAGCTTGTATTGGAACAGAAATTTAGTTATCTCGATCTTTTCTCCACCAAGGGGATGGGGCCCTGTTCACCCAAACTTTGTCACGTCCCAGATGGCCTTTATAAAACTTTTTCATCCAAAACTTATAGTCTTTTTCACTTTCTGTGCCCTTTGAACCCTTAAAAATCAGATTATTTTGCCTTGATCGGCTTTCAAGGTCCAACAGCTTATCTGCAACCACAGTTTATTTACTTTTCAACGCCTGTATCTGCTCTCCGATTAACCTGTTCTCTTACTACAGGGAGGATACTCTATATCTATAAAATTTATGAAGTATTTTTTTGTTGCAAGATTTGACACTTCAGCCTCTGGTCCAGCTAGTTTTTATTTAGTAATTTACCCATGTCCTCCATGAGTTGCTAATGAAACTTCGCCATGCCTGCCACCTGGTCCCCCGCCTACATATTACGTCGCCTTCGTCACTCCTGGGAGGGATATGCGATTTCGGTCGCTTTAAATTACGACCAGGCGTAAAATAGCTGTCGATAGTTTTTTTCCGACAAAAGACACTTGCACTTATACAATAATTTGTCATTTGGGGCTACGTACCACAGAATACGCACTTAACTAGGCACACACGGCACAACTTGCTCATCTCTGTCGACAGACCACTCTGCCCTAATATACTGTATGGTTTACACATAAGCTACCGAGAGTCCAGATAAGCTAATTATAAAAGCTTGAGGCTTAATAATTCCAGAATCGTTCAGAGCTACACAGAAACTTATAACTGATACATTACCGACACAAACTTAATATAACTGGGAGGCCATATACACGCTGACTTTATGCTGCGCACCATAGTAGTGTCAACCTTTCAAAAAAGGAATTTACCGTAGTTAAGAAATTAAAGATTTTTGAAAAACACGTTTTATTGTATAAATAATCATTACTTAAAAAATGTAAAATCTCAAGGCTATGATCTCTCTTGTTGGATATTAGGTATGCTTAGAATTACAGAGGTATAATTTAGACGGAAACTGTGTATCTTATAATTTTTTTAAATGAAAACCTCTTTTAACAAAACACATAAATCTCTAAAGCAAATCTGTTATGGACTCAACAGACCCTAATTTTACTGATAGTTCTTTACCATCTTAGAGGTATGCTTGTTTATATAAGTAACATTTAATTATGAAAATGTGTTTTCCCTCTCCAGTCCCAGGCACAACTCCATTACCTAGGCAGTGTGCTGGGTCCCAGTGGCCCAGCCAGAGAGTTGCCGCTGAGGTCGAGCTCCCTCAGACTCCGGAGGCCCTGCAGGCTCGACACGACGGACACTGTCAGCCGGTTGCCCTGTAGACGCAACGTGTGCAGCAGCGGCAGCGGGACAAACGCATCCGGCGAGATCCAGCTGATCATGTTCTCACTCAGGTCCAGGAATGTCAAGCTGGTTAAGTTCTGGAAAAGTGATTGGTCAAGGTTAAAATACCTTTACCTACGACCATTGCAATAAGCACCAACTATGGTATTACAATAAACATTTTAATGATGTACATTATTTAACCAAATACAAACCAGTTGCATAAAGTCAACTTTATGATTCAGGAGTCACTTTAGAATACAGATTCTAGTCCAATGATAGCTCAGCATTTGACGAAAGTAGCGTCATGATAGAAGTAACTCAATTCGCACATCAGCTGATTGTTGCATTACGATTCATGTTTCCGTTTTTCGATGTGAGTTGACTTATCCCATCAGCTGATTGTTCCACAACGATTCATGGTTAAGTCTGCTTATGTAACTAACTTCAAATTTGAGTTGACCTATTCCATCATCAGTAAAAGTCATGAGTTTGGTTTAACTTTAGGGAAAATTTTCTTGTATATTGTTGGTTGTATATACAGGGCCGCCGAGAGGCCATGTCAGCCAAGTCTGAAACTTGGGGCCCGGGCTCCGAAGGGGCCCGGGGTGAGCGGATTTTTTTAGGTTGAGTTAAAAAATAAAATGTCTAACTTTATCGCCAAAGTAATTGTATTATCAAATTACTTTGATAATACAATATTTGTTTAGTTAAGGCAAAAACGGTTGTCTGTCTGTACTATTGTATTTGCTACTAACTGTACACTACGGTGATAGCGGCCAGCGAGTAGTGAGAGTTACTTATACCTCCCCCTCCATCCATCTGCATTGAAATATATTGACAACTGTAATAAAATACGTTACGATGAAATTATCCACGATGGTAAACAATAAGAGTACAACATAATATGTTACAACTATGGCGGGAAAAAACAATTTTGCGCATTATTGTGAAAAAAAAAAACAGAAGAGCAACTTTGTGAGGCCCCCACCCAATTTTTCAGCCTCAATTGGTTCGGATTTTTGGAGCTCCTATGATCTTCCACCTCTAGACTGCCTAAAATGTGAGTTTAGAGTCCTAATTTTCAAAAATTTTCTGGGGGAGGGCCCTTACGGTGTACAGACTTGGGGCCCGACTTGGCTCTCGGCGGCCCTGTGTATATAAAGTAGTGTATGCAACAATTGTATTATGCCTTTAAGCCATTCATGAGATTTAGATCACTCGCTATGCCGTGTCCTAACTTACATCTCACTTGTGGCTTAAAGACATTCATAATACAGTCGTTGCATAAACTACTATTTAAATTTAGATAGTTTTGACATTGATGGCCGGATGTAATCTGATTCACTTCTGACTTAAAGGTGGGTTTCAGTTTGAAAAAAGTTATCTCCTTTTGGACGGTTGACAGTTAAGCAGTTTAAGGAAAAAGACTGTATCTCTCCTGATTCACAACTGTATGTGTCTTCCAAGTGCCAAGCGGGAGTTAACTGTGATAAACTGCAATATTGCTACTGCAATGCAATGGTGGGCTAGAAACAACCTGCAGCAGGCTCAATCATTTGCTTTCTCTGATATACCTATTTATTACTGATATTATATGTGAGTAGTATATGTTAGTCATATTCAAATGGGATTAGCAAGGAACTATCTTAGCATGTTTCAAGTCGATTTTGTCACCCTCAGTACCAACAAGATATGTTGAAAAATTGAAAAAATATATTTGTTACATTTTTTATTTATTTTTATCTCATCATGTGGCACAGGGACCAAAGCATGTCTATGCTTAAACCGCTGATGAGTCTACAGCTCAATTAAAGTCAACCAGTTGGCATTCATCTTTACCACTTTTACTTTTAACACATAAAATGTGTAAATCATACTTTCCATATTTTTCCATCTTAATTCCCACTGTAGTTGTATGTAAACCTTTTTCTACCCAACCGGGGCGATGTCGGACTAACCTCGAAGGAGATGTTGTGTATGCGGTGTATCCGGTTGTGTGAGAGGTCGAGTCTCTCGAGGTGCAGGAGGTTGCGGAAGGCGGAGGTGGGGACGGAGTCCAGCTGGTTGTTGGGGAGGCCGAGCGCCTGCAGTGGAGTCATCAGTCCCGTGAAGGCGTCCGGCGAAACTTGCCGCAGCTCTCCCGACGAGACGACCAGCCCATGGAGACTCACGTTCTGTAGATATCAACAGAAATCAGTGTCAACAGTGTCAGGGGAAGGAGCAGTAGGTCTAGATTTCTCTATAGTGATAAGTAAAAAAAATACTCCTGTTGCAGCCGACCTGCATTATCAGCAAATTTCAAATGCAAAAAGCAGATTTCAATCCAACATTGTGAGATATGACTTATATTTTTGTTAGCTCCATAAGAATATCATAGAAAATGATTATGGAAGTTTGCTGCAACAGGTATGTTAAAAACTGGATGGTTTTAATTTAGTATATCTGAACTAACTAGAAGAGGTGGAGGCCCTATACTAAGTTTTAATGGGATAACATGTCAATAAATGAGAAATATATACATTTTTCAAATTTCCCACAAGGATAACATGAGGAATGATTATGCAGGTTTGCTGCCACAAAAATGAAAACATTGGACATTTTAGACTAATATACATTAGGTCTCATCCTGATGAAGCCACAAACCAAGTTTTATTAGGATATATAGTGAGATATAGAATTTTACTTATTTGCCATTAAGTTAACATTAAAACAATGTACTGTAATTACGACTTTCAGTTTTTCATTAACCAATAGGTATAGAGCAATGATTAAAGTTACTAAATTGTTTGTTTTTCGACCAGAATTCAATGGTGGTACCAAAAATTGGATTTTTTTCTATGTAAAAAACTTTAAAAAACCATTTTTGAGGCAGTTTATCTCCCATTATCCCCTTATAGAGGTCCGATCAGGCTGGTTACCATATTACATGTCTGTACAAAATTTGTTTGTTTTTCTCTCCTGGGTTCCCCAAAACTAAATGTTATCATGGTCTCGGGCTTAGGTTTTACTATAAGACCTATCGTAACAGCTTCTTCCCTATAGGGGAAATTGGTAAAACCCATTGGCTTCTTCTGAGATAAATTCCAAATACTTGATTTCGCAAGAGCACAATTTATCCGGGTTAGGGAGACTCTCGGCAAATTGCGCAGATTCAAGTACTTACCTGCAGCAGGAGGCCAGGCAGGAAGGAGACGTTCTGGACAGTGCAGTCGAGCAGGGACACGGAGGCTGAGGGAGCGAGAGTGCGCAGGGCCGCGGCTACGGTGGGCAGCGCCTCACGCCCTCCTGTAACCAGTGTATTAATAATTGTATATCTATACTTTAATGGATGGTTTTGAGGATCTGACATTCCGAGCTACTCTTATCAGTCATCGAAATTCATCTATGACAACGTTACTTGCTAGCGCGGGTGGATTAAAAGATTGTGAGATTAAAAGGCCAGCTCTCATCCAACTTGGCCGATGTAAAAGTGGGGTAACCACATACCCCTACACAAACTGGGGTGTGAGTTCTGGGAATATTACGTTTCACATTATTTCATCATGCATTAGTTGAGGGTCAGGCAGGGACAACTGAGTGGCCTAGCCCGGCGTCCCACAAAACTTCTACACAGTTCATCAGAACAATGTAAGGTAACTTTTAATCTACTTCTGGTGTATATAATGGAAAATTTTAAAATAAACACAATTCCATGGGGAAGCTCTTCCTTTTGTCTATTTACTTATGAAAGACCTCAATCTCCCAAATCTGTCAGTTGGTACCACGCTCCCCTCTAAAACACTTGCTCTACACATTATTGACGCTATCCTTCTCCTTAACCCTAGGTAGGTGACTTTGATTTTAAAACACGAATGGTGACTCAAGGAGTTTTCCTCCGGGTGTTGAAATAATAGACAAACAGTGTAGTTTTATACACATATTGTAAAAAGGTTACACAAAACCCTTGTATAATCAATATTAAGCAATAAAAAACTTACTTGACATATTTTTGAAACCCTATAGGTATGTCAAATGTGTTACTTGTCACTGTATTCGAAATCTATATTTTCAAAATCAAATATAGTAACTGGTACAAATAGTGGGTACAGAGTGTATATACATCATTATTGCCACTGATCTCCATGTTATCATCCTTATTTGCACATTTTATACAAAAAGCAGGTGCAGTATGCTCCCTACAAATTAAGAACTTGGCATCCACGTTACATGACTTTTGGGTTTCAACTGAATAGAAGGGGTACGTACGAAGGGGGGGGTTGGGAGAGTGAAATGAGGTCGAACAGATTCCTAGGAAGAGGCATGTGAGGTACGGTTACTCCTGCGACTGCCGACCGGTAAGAACGCATATTTTTTTATAAAAATAAAAGCACCTGGAGGAAAACACCTTGTGTCACTGACGGAGGGTTAATAACCATTCTTGTCTTCCCAAGGTGTACTTTGTTGTGTGACTTGCCTGTACACCTGAGGGTGTGGGGCAGATCGCAGGAACACGACACATTGGAGATCTCCGGACATCTCCACTCTTCAGCTGTTGCCGCCACCACCAGCAGGAGCCACCACATCCTGCCAACAAGCAGACCGTTCAGCCAAAAATTCTGATTTTTTAATCAGATAAAATAAAAATATTTAAGCCTATGAGAAAAAATGAAGTCTTAACCTTTGTATTTCCAATAGGCAGAGCTCTTTTTTAGAAGTTTTTTGAAATTCTACAATGAATGGGGGATCAGTGAATCTCTAAACCAAAACAGGAAGATGTACTGCAACCTATACTGTATCAATCCTGTAAATGATGTTTACCATAAGTAAAAAATAAATAAGGTATATTCCAAATTTTATTTGAATACCTCTTTCACTTTTTGAGATATCTTGAAATCTTGAGAGAACCTACTTAAGGTATTTGTTCCCCAAGTACTGAACTTAGATTCATGGATTTCGTCAATAACTCTTGGCTTTCCATTATTTTAAAGAGAGCATACTATTTAATTGCACTAAGAAAACTGATAAAATTCAGTATATGTTAGGACATATACTGAATTTTATCAGTTCAGTACCACGCGTACTCCCAGCTCCTGCCGCCCGCTAGTCTATGCCCGCCCAGATGCGGCCAGCGACAGCCGGTCAGTCGATTCTGCTCTGTTCATCTCACTTGCAGTCTCAGTACCACGTGTACTCCCAGCTCCTGCCGCCCGCTAGTCTATGCCCGCTCAGATGCGGCCAGCGACAGCCGGTCAGTCGATTCTGCTCTGTTCATCTCACTTGCAGTCTCAGTACCACGTGTACTCCCAGCTCCTGCCGCCCGCTAGTCTATGCCCGCTCAGATGCGGCCAGCGACAGCCGGTCAGTCGATTCTGCTCTGTTCATCTCACTTGCAGTCTCAGTACCACGCGTACTCCCAGCTCCTGCCGCCCGCTAGTCTATGCCCGCTCAGATGCGGCCAGCGACAGCCGGTCAGTCGATTCTGCTCTGTTCATCTCACTTGCAGTTCAGTACCACGTGTACTCCCAGCTCCTGCCGCCCGCTAGTCTATGCCCGCCCAGATGCGGCCAGCGACAGCCGGTCAGTCGATTCTGCTCTGTTCATCTCACTTGCAGTCTCAGTACCATGTGTACTCCCAGCTCCTGCCGCCCGCTAGTCTATGCCCGCCCAGATGCGGCCAGCAACAGCCGGTCAGTCGATTCTGCTCTGTTCATCTCACTTGCAGTCTCAGTACCATGTGTACTCCCAGCTCCTGCCGCCCGCTAGTCTATGCCCGCCCAGATGCGGCCAGCGACAGCCGGTCAGTCGATTCTGCTCTGTTCATCTCACTTGCAGTATCAGTACCATGTGTACTCCCAGCTCCTGCTGCCCACTAGTCTATGCCCGCCCAGATGCGGCCAGCGACAGCCGGTCAGTCGATTCTGCTCTGTTCATCTCACTTGCAGTCTCAGTACCACGTGTACTCCCAGCTCCTGCCGCCCGCTAGCCTATGCCCGCCCAGATGCGGCCACCGACAGCCGGTCAGTCGATTCTGCTCTGTTCATCTCACTTGCAGTCTCAGTACCACGTGTACTCCCAGCTCCTGCTGCCCGCTAGTCTATGCCCGCCCAGATGCGGCCAGCGACAGCCGGTCAGTCGATTCTGCTCTGTTCATCTCACTTGCAGTCTCAGTACCACGTGTACTCCCAGCTCCTGCCGCCCGCTAGTCTATGCCCGCCCAGATGCGGCCAGCGACAGCCGGTCATTCGATTCTGCTCTGTTCATCTCACTTGCAGTCTCAGTACCACGTGTACTCCCAGCTCCTGCCGCCCGCTAGTCTATGCCCGCCCAGATGCGGCCAGCGACAGCCGGTCAGTCGATTCTGCTCTGTTCATCTCACTTGCAGTTTCAGTACCATGTGTACTCCCAGCTCCTGCCGCCCGCTAGTCTATGCCCGCCCAGATGCGGCCAGCGACAGCCGGTCATTCGATTCTGCTCTGTTCATCTCACTTGCAGTTCAGTACCACGTGTACTCCCAACTCCTGCCGCCCGCTAGTCTATGCCCGCCCAGATGCGGCCAGCGACAGCCGGTCAGCCGACTGTGGACGCGCGCGGAATCGCAATCACCGCTCCCCCATTACCCGTTCCTTTTTCATCAAACCTCGCTTTTCTCAGAAGACTTTTTGCCGATGGCTGCATTATGCATGGCGGACGCGGCTGCCTACATCGGTCGCTAGCTTCGACGCGGACTCGAAATATGGCCTTCACTCCGCTTTAATGTACTTCGAATTAAGTCGATAAAATTATATGACCGGCATTGTGCTGCGTGAAGGTTGCAAATTCGTTCGGAAATCACTGCGTCGCTTTCATCTCCGCGGCCCGCCGATGTAGCCATAGCAATACTTATGTATAAGCCTTGATTTTAAATTTTATTTTGTTTTGTTTGAATAGAATATAGATGTAATGTACATGTAAATGAACTGGTTAGGATGTTCATTTCTACCACGCACTAACGATTTCAAAACTAGTCAGTTGTCACGTTTGATAGTTTTCTTATTCTGATATCTATCAATGCATACATAACCCTCTATATGGAGTATGTTTATCTTTCTGTCTTTTTTTACAGATGTCGTGGTGGATTCTTAAAAAAAAATCGTTTCATGTCCTGATTTTTTTAGCTAAAAGAACTCATTATCTAATAAGATATTTTATGCAAGTTCTGATGTAATAAAAATAAAATACTTCACGTAACAAAAAAATTATTAAATAACAAAATATTAAAATTTAGAGATAAAATAATGCAAAGAATGAAGCGATAACAAATAAAATTGAAAAGAGAACCAAAAGTAAAGGAGAGTTTGGTACACAAGTCTAATAGTTTATCACTTGCAATTATGATTATATTACCTGTTCATTGAAATAAACGAATGCTCGAGTAGTTATAGAGAAAAGAGTTCCTACGCTCAAGCCCGAGTGTAACGCTAAGGTGCGGAAAAGGACTGTGTAAATTTATTCAACACAGATAACGGAGGAACAGGAAGAAGAACACCTTGGGAAACTATTTAAAACAACAATCCTGGTCTGTTAGCGACACGGCGCGACTCCGTGACTTGGGGAGTTCCCACCTACATTAGCGGGGAGTGAAAAATTGTCATCCTGTAGGCTAGGAATATGTACCGTACCGGATATAAACGAGGTGTAGAAAACCGGCGCGGCGCAAACTGCTTAGTTAGTAATTAATTTTAAGAAGACGGGACAAACTAGAAAAAACGCTCAACCCACGAAAATCTCGTGTTATTGAAGTTTGTTTTTCTGGGATAAGCGGATTAGAATCAAAGGGCCAAATCCTCATAATCGATGTCATCAACCAACTTTTAGTTGCATAAAACGATTATGAAATTATTAATTAATTCATTCATATCATGTAAATTAATTAATACGGCTGAGAAATATTATCAATGAGTAATATTAATATATTACAGTAAATGCATGGTTTTTGAAAACTGTGTTTAAATCTAAAAAGGCAATATCTACAGTCAATGAGTAAAATAAATACAGTGTAGTATAGTAAAAGTGATCAATGTGCAAAATAAGATTCCCATTACATTTCCCGGTTTTTATATGTAAGCGAGGTCGTTAATCATAGTCACGTTAAACTAAGAGCGCTCGTTCATATTGCTGCAACGTCGTTTCTCTCGCCAATGATTATAGAAACTCTTTCACTTGCAATCGACTTGAGAAATGGTAATGACCATCAGTGCTGCCTTGCTCCCTTTAGCAAAAGCAAATGCTTTGTTTTGCATTTTCATCTTTTGTTGTCTATACTCAACATCCCTTATCTAGAAAAATATGTTTATACAGTTGTTAACTATTTATTACTGTAACTCACAAGATGTAGAGTAGGATTCACCTAAGTTGGCCAAAACGAAAGTAAACAAACTATTATCTTCTTACGAACTTAACCATAAAATCCAGCTGTGCTGAAAACATTGTCAACGAACATCTGTTTGGTATAGCACTTGCAATAAAGGGAAAGTTCTGTAGCAATTTGCGACTAGCAGTTCACTTGCGCATGCTTGCGCTGCTTAAAATATTACTAAGGGGCTTTTCCAAATAAATTATGTATTAACAGGGAGATGATGTGTCATGGATGCGGCATGGTTAATAGTCTAAGATTTTCTTATGAAATAATATTTACAAAGAAATATAGGCGAATAGCCAGAAATTTGAATAGCCAGTATTACTGGCTGCAAGTCACTATCTGAAAAGAGAGATTCTTTCATATTGCGGTCAAAACTTATTAAAATTGGTCCAGGAAAAATAAACAAGAAGTTAAACAAACTAAAATACTTGTAAATCATGAAATAGAATCAAATTAAACTTTGGCAGCTATGTAAAAAGGTTGAATGGAAATAAAAACTTCTAAAAATAGGCGATATTGTAAACATTCTATAACCTATAACAACTTGTAAACAAACGAAACGTGGTGATTTGACAGTTCTGAGAAAATGTAAACAGACATTATGTGTAACCAACAATGTTTTCAATGTGACTTGTATAAAAATTTTTGATGAGATGATTAGTACATGCTTTGGCCAACTTACGTGAATCCTACTCTACTAACCTAAAATTATATGTGTGTTATACACGTTGACATTACTTGACACAGTTACAATACAGTTATTTTGTTAAAATTACTTGTAGTTGGTACAGCATGTGAATTGGTACGAGTAGTTTTGTAGCATCGAAACTTTGTTGACTTTTTCATAGGTCGTGTAGTAGAACCGTAGTAGAAGATCTCGCATATTACTCCACTCAACATATTATAAAAGAATTATAAAAATTAAAAAACATCACGTCACCTCGTCATACCTTGAACGGTCGTTCATCATTTGCGCGGTAAGCCTGCTGTGAAATATTCTGAAGGGTCGCCTAATCCCCTTACATCATCTGCGCGGTGTCCCGTCCAGGTTGCCTCAGCCTGCCAACAACAATCCGCCAACAGCCACCCTCCCGCATGTACCACATGAGGCGGGTCATAGCAAAACTGGCAAAGTGATATTTTTTCGAAATTTAGATTTTAATGTCTTCTTACTCTATGGGAGTCGATACATCAGACTGTGTGCTCATTTGTGTCAAAACTTGTTATATTCTATTTAAAAACTATGTTAAAGTTTAGCGGTTGTAGCAAAACTCGCCTTTTTCATCGCGACTGTTGGTTGCAAAACTGGTCATTTTGCAGCCGACCAATGGTATCGCAGCTTATGATCACGTGATTTTCAGTTTTTTTACATCTCGACTTACTGAAGTTCTTAAAGGTTGCAGCTACTATCTGTATATTTTAAAGTTTATTATTGAAATAATTATGGATACAATCATTAAACTTTCGCCACGTGGAAAAGGGCCGAAAGAAGAAATCTAATCCCGAGGAATGGAAGACATTTTGACGTTTTATTACTCTATGGGAATCGATACAACAGGGGGCTGTTTCTAAACGATGTTGGTAAATTAATAATGTTCACATTTTGTAATCCTAAGGTGTCGTTTCAAAATTGTAAAGATACAACTGCTAGATGGATTGTAACTATATAGAATTTAGTAATCTGAATGCCGCTTCCGCTACCCCTCACCGCGCAGATGATGCATATACCTGAGAGCCCCCTGGAACGCACCGCGCAGAACACGCAACCCTTCTACCTGGCTCTCCGCATACCGCGCAAATGATGTACGCCCCCTTGAACTACTCACGGCTTACGGTTTTCTTGTTCACATCACGCCCACGCTCATAATGATCAACCTCGAATCATTATATGGGTAAACGCTTCAATCCGTTGGAAGTTTTGCATTGAATCTTCGCCTATAAAATTCTATAAACATATACTTAGGCAAAGTTTACTGAGACTTATAAGTAGCGAGGGAATATGTATTCATTCCTTTTCCTCATCGTTTTCATATTAATTTTAGTTTTGGAGGCGTAAAGGAATGAAGCAATGAATAAATCAGCCTCCCTCGTATCCTTCTTAAAAGGGATGAAATTAGCCTCTGAAAAGACGGTAAATTACGGATATTCAATAATCCCACATTGTGTTTCTTGCTCGTAAACCATATGTTCAATTACGGTGAGGAATGCGCTCCGCAATAACTCATTGCTGGTTAGTATGCCACCGAGCCGGCGGTTCGGGGATCGAGCCAACAATGGAAGTAATTGGAGCTAAACATCGGAGATGTGGACGAGAGAAAAACTCAAGCACGGCCTTATATAGCGGTAGGTCGCGCAGCAGCAGGTGTACGGACAGGTGTGTACCGTCAGCGAGGACGCGCGCTGGCTCTGGCGTAGGCTCGCTGACAATGACGAGTGTAGGCAGTGACTGACGCTGACGCGCGAACCACCTGCCGATAGCGAGAGTATGAATGAAAATTTGAGCAGGATGAGAAGAATAGAAAATGTCGATGTATCGGTACACTGGTATCATGGAGTAACAATGTGTGACAAGAGTCATGGTTATCGGCCAAAAGACATAGATCCTGTAATCTATGCAGCGTACTACCATACATACACGATGACCGGTGTCAAACACTGTATGTACATATTCCGACTTTATACTGTACAGTTGATTCTGCTTCAACATAAACCCATCTGATGTAATGTGCTTCGATACGTTCGAGGTATTTCTCTACAGAGGTTTAAGTCGAGTAATTAAGTTTGGTGGATACTAGCATTATGTTATGCGTTTAATGTGTTGAAAACTAAATTATATGAGCTAAAAACAAAATACAATCAAAATCTTTGGATGAATTCCATTCCTCCGTGACTGAACTTAAGATATATATGTACAGATATATATGTACTTTAAACATAAATGGAGTACCAAGCTTGGCATACTATGGGGATTCACCCTAGTTCTGCGCTTCTCACTTTTCTTCTTCATTAAGAACATGATACGGACAACCGAGGCAGTTCAGTTATTAACTACCTATGATTGGCTTGGGCTGTAAGAAGTGCATGCAAATCCGGATTGCACTATTAATAACCAAAGTAAGATGTTTATTTTTCTCCTTGTTTATAGAATAAGCCCACGCATCAATTAAATCGACTTTCTGAAATTAATTTACGTAAGAAACTTTCCTAAATTGATAACCCCATCAAGGTTTATACTTTCAAATCGCTTTTATCTATTTCCAATCGACTATCCATTCGGGAATCTGTTCCTACTGAATATTAAATCAGCATTGAAGCCCTATTAGATCAGCCGGTATTTACTACAGTATAATGAGTGGGTTGCCGCAGTATCAATCAAGGAGGCCGTGTCTTGGCGCTAATAAGCCGTCAGCTGATGTAGATAAAATCAGCTGATGGTCCGAGTGGAGGAGCAGGTGTCACATCTTCGCGCCGCCGGTGAAACGAAGACGAAACAACCGCTAGCCTCGCCGCACTCCTACACTGTTGTGTGTCACTGCAAAATCGTAGGAGTGGGCAACTTATACGTCACTGTCCAAATCCGGCACGGGCCTAGAGACGAACGTGCCCTACTTTTAATCGACAGCGTTTAGCATAATCGTTATATTATTCATGATTACATTTCCATTCTGATCTCCTCAATCTGTATCACGATAAACGCCAATTTTGTCCATCTGTTTTCAAGTTTTTACGGCCAACAGCTTTTAGAGATAGATAAAATGTAAAACCACTGTGACGACTTTTGGAGTAGGAAACAGAGACTATAATGATGATCAAACCAATTTAAACTAAAATATTTCTATAGCATGATTGTGTTGATGTTGATCATGACAGCGTGATGATGCTATACAACGCATGTGGCATGTAGGCTATCCAGCTTTTAGTATTTTAAATCTTGTGGACCTATTCATTGTTGGGCATTTCACAAATAATGTCAAAATATACATAAACGAAATTTTTCAGTACTGACTGTATTGGATTTGAATTTCAAAACCGGAATTCCTCCTCCGTATCAAGCCATCGACCCTGTGTACTCCACGTTATTGGCAACAAAACAGCACGAGATGTGTGAGACGAACACGACAGACAAGACAAAACAAGACCGGGGGATTGCGATGAGTTATGGGGCCGAGCGGGGGACGACTGTGGGCGCCGCGGCCCCCGTACCATTGTGCGACTGTCCCATCAGACCCACACCGGACTCTGATCAAGGTACGCCTTCTCCGGAGACCGGTATCTGCCCTCATGTTTAACATTCTTCATTTCAACCTAGTTTACACTAGCATTCGGCAGAGGCATCATTGGAACGAGTAAATTGTAGTGTCATACTACTACAGGCTTACACACAGACGTAGTATATACTGTATCGGTTGACTTTTTTACACAAACATTTACTGACACACGTTGCCGGTCGCTAAACGCTTGTCATTAATTAGATCTGGCGCTGAGGTTTACATGTGCCACTGTAACTAACTGAAGATCATCACTGCAGATGGCGCGTCTCAGCACCCCTCCACTTAGGGTGGTACGTCATATTTGAGGTTTACACTGTACATTGCTCACGCCTTGTAAATTTTTTGATACGCCAGTAAAAGTAACACCACTGTTAGATGCTAAGCAAGAAGGAAACTGTGATGCATTCTTATCTCAACTCAATTGCAAATAATAAACGCAAATAATAAAACAGCACCCGTATATAGTATATAAAGTAATACATTTGCCTCGTGCAGTGTCAATTAATTAAAAGCAATGAAGTTTCTATCGGCCAACAGGTTGCTCCTAAACCAGTCAAACAACTCAACTGGAGGTGGCAGTTGCTCATTGATTATGATACTTTCCTCGAGAGGTGTGATTCGGACGTCGTGTTACATAAGTAGTATCTGGCCGCTCAGTGTCCGGTGTCGTATTGTGTGTCCGGGCCGGAGAGACGGGGGGAGGGCGGGGCAGGTGGTACCTGGATCTTCACGAGTCAATGCGTCCCCCAGACGTGAAACTATAGACCGGAAAGGCTTCCCAGACACCCGATACCGGCACTTCCGGTGATATAAGCCTTTGTCACCGAGCCTACCCTCCACAGGCAAACTCTAATATGACTTCTTCACTACTGACGCAGGGGGGCTTATAAGTTCGAATCCTTTTTGATTCTTTTGAGAATCGTTTATTTAGAAGGACCATCAATATCTAACTAACTGTTGTGAGATCAATGGTTGAGGCTGGAGGCTGGAATCCTACTAATATTAAAAATGTGAAATTATGGATGTTTGTGTGAATATCTGTTTTCAACCATTCAATCACGTGAAAAATACTGGACCAACTGAGCTGACATTTTGCAGGAATAGAGCCATTATATCAGAAAAGGACATAGGCCTATTCATTTCCTTAAAATCCCCTCGGGCTACGCCCCGTAAACGTCCTTAGCTTCAATGTTTACATTTTATAAGGATCAAGGATGTAAACATTCAAATACTGAATTTAAAACAACTGTGAATACGAAAATTTGACTGTTCAAAGAGCAGAAGTAAGATCAGCTGTAATTTCTATCGTGAGTGAAGCCACGGGAACATCTAGTGAGATTATAAAACAACACATTAAATTTCATTATGGCACAGTATGATACCGGTCACAACATTAACCGTCCAATATGCACAATGGAATACCTAAATCATCGCTAACTGTTGTGAATCATGCTATAGAATATGAAACTAAAAGCTAAATCAATTTATAATTAAATTAAAATCCAACCAAACTTGAAGGTTTTTTGAAGCTATGATTAAATTGCTATGATCAAAGCAATTGCTTCTCATCTCCACGCCAGCACAATAGACTATCTCGGCTCGGGACCAAACTCCTACAACGCTGCAAACACGATTCCTATCGCGCGTCCACAGACCTGGATGATTGTATTCAGCAGAGAGCCGCTACAGGAGGCCTTTGTCATTAGCGGCTACAAATAAGTGTGTGTCTCGTGGAAACCGATAAATTGTGCATTATTCTCGCGACTGACGAGATCGGAGACGCGCCGTCTGGCGGAGAACATGAATAATGCAGCGTGAGCGGCGAAGACGTAGACGGGGAGGCTGGCGGAGGCTGGGGGCGAGTTACGGCGGAAGGTCAGGGTTTTCAAAAAAAAGTGGCACGGTTTATTTTTTTCCTTTTTAATAACACGAAAAAGATAGGAATAAAATGTATAGGGAAGCACCTATAATATTTAAACATTTTATATTCAAATTTCATATTCACGTATATTTGGCTCAAGTTGCAATATGACTATCACGTCTTGCTTTACAGATATCCGCCAATTAGTATATTTGATGAACGAATTGTATACTACGTGTTAAATTTAGATTTTGATTTTTTCTGCATGAAATAAATCAAGGCTGTGAAGTATTTGATATTCTATCAGAAGTAATAAAAACGCCAGGAGTTGGTCTGGGATTTGTATAAAAATAAGCTTCAAATTTAAAGCACATAAAACGATTATCCGATAAAGAATAAACTGGTGTACTTAAGGACCAATTGCTATGCAATAACTGTCATTGTGATTCATGGCTACGAGTTAGTGTTTTGGTTTTGTTGACAAGGATCTACCATCATGTATTTCCCGTCGTAAACCGCATAGAAAATAAATCGCAGTGACTTCCTGCGGGTACATTCAACTGTTCTGAATCGAAGAGGTCGAAGCCTCAAGGCAGATACAAAGAGACAATAAAACAGGTGAATAAACATCTGCTAGTTTGCGCAACTGATTTAAATTGTAAACTTGGTGCGGATCGTCCTGGCTATGGGGCTTGCACAACTCGCCTTCTGGCTCTTCGAAACTCGCTAGTGATAAGGTCAGCTTAGCGCGCTCCCTACTGCAGCCTCGTGGGAACTCCTGGGTTTAGGGGGTGGGCTATACAGTGAGTTTTGCAAAACCTTATGGCTTATTTTTAGACTATCGCCTTAAAATTATATTTCACTGTACTTATCAACGATGATCATGAGGTGCTAGATGAAGAAATACAATTTCTGTCTGAAAATGTTTGCCAACCTATAAAGGTGATTCAGCTTATGAATTACATATTTCAATGGCAGTATAAGATAACAAGAATATTGTGTAAATTATACATGCGTCCGCAGGCTTTGATGTGTAATCATAACAGCAGATATATGTCTGTAACCAAGCATCCAGGAAAGGCTGTAATAACGCAGACAATGCATTTTAATAAGAAAATCTTGAATTTCACTAACCATTGGATTATTAATTAACAGCCCAATTATCAACTCTGTTAAACACTTTCACACTAATTATTGCAATTTAACAATAGAACATTAATTCCGTCTGAGCAAAACTTTGACGCCATCGGTCTAATCGTACGTTAAGGTCTCCACAAACACAATAATCTAAATCGTCACTACGTGTTTCCTTGGCGGACAACCAAAGTTTCAATTATAATCTGTTCTGTAAATGTAAGTTTAAACATTGAAATACCTCTGTTCTATCACTTTGAAAATAAAAATAAACCTGCTTTTAACACTTATGTTGATTTTTCATCTTCCAATTTAATTTGTCTTTTAAATGTGAATGAAGGCTGTAAAGACATTTCCAGAAATATCACTACAACAGTAGATTAAACTATCCAACTAATGACAGTTATCATCATTCATTTTTTAGTTACTGTCGATGAATAAAATGAATTACAAATAATACCTTTTATGTGCAGCACTATTTGGCGGCGGATGTTCCCCGCTCGTGGAGCGCTGATACCTTGACAATGCGTCACGCCAGCGACACGGAGCACATCATTTGCATGGGCGGCGAGAGTTTGTAAACAAGGCCGTGTTCCAATAGTGTACTCTATGCTAAATAGGTAATTATACCGACACATCCTCCGAGCAGACCGCCACGAACGGACTTCCAGGTATGTTTGTAAACTTTTCCAAAACAACAGACGATCCTGACAGCCTCTGTAGAGGTTGACATGACAACGTCGCTTCTGGAGTGCCGCAGTGGCCACTGGCCATCCAAGGAAACCTGCCTGTCTCCACTCGAGCGGTAACGAGTTTTTAAGGCCGGACCGTGCGGTATCGACTGGTTCGCTGTACCGTCTGTCGGGCCGTGGTAACCGAATAACTGTGGGGACAGATGCTGCTGCACAGCCGTTGGCATTCTGATACAGTAAACTGCCTTTTGCGGACGCTCGACTGGGATTAAGAAAGGCAGTATCTGCAATTATATTACCTATTTGTATACATTAATTGTTACATAGACATAATTGAATATTTTCTCCCAATAGTTTTCAAGTCTTGCTTGAGGGGAGGGCAATGCATTGGTCTTGATGAAGTTCCAAAACGTTAAATATAATGGCTGATTTAATTGTTATTTCTCTTAAATTAATTGTTGTTGATTAATTATCGTTCTTAATAGTTTCTCTTGATTAATTGTTGTTGTTAATTGTTGTTTAATTGTTGTTTTCTTTGATATTTTTTTTAATTGTAGTGGCTCTTTTTACGGTCACTTAAATACAATTTGTGAAACTAAAACCGTCAAGAAAAATTTAATGGGATGAACTGAAAACCCATAATCATCAGACCGGGTGGAGAGCCAACATAAGGTTTTGTCCCATAAAACTTCGTGGCTTTGTTAATGATACTACTATGGCCTCATGGCTTATAAGGATTTTGGCATCAAATTGCAACTGAGGATTCTACGTTAAACTCACTCACAATATCTAAAATTCCTTACACGGAATTTTCACTGAGGGAAGAAACAATTAGTGCAGGTCGGTTAAACCCGAGGTCGTGGTATTTTTTCGATTGGGGTCCCCGCAGATTGCAAAAACAACGGCCGCTTGAATTTATAAAATTTAAAATGTTCTGTTCATGGCAGCAAACCTGCAAAATATTGTTATTGAATTAAGATTTAACAAATGTTTGCACAATTGTAGCAGCAAACCTGAATAATCAATCCACACGTTATTCTATCGGTGATAATAATAATATCAAATCTCCCTACTGAAGCTGAAAAATGTTTAACATGAAATTCTGTTGACACAAAAACAAGTTTTTCATGAATGAGCTATTAACACTCAAAAGTTAACGCGTTCATAAGGAACAAAATATAAATATGGCTTCCACCGATTAAATCATGGCTCCCATCAATGAACTCTTAACGTGGGAACACACCGAGCTCCATAAAACCCAATATAAACTCGAATCAATAAAAAGCCATAAACCCGAGACCGGTACTCGATTCAGACGGAGGCTGGGGGAGAAAGGCGTGTTGCCGAGCCATATGGCGGCGCCCACGCTTGGGCCGGCTCCAGGAGAAACTCTGACGCGGCCGGACCGGGATTGAACAACAAATCATCGTAATAGAATTGACAAACAAAGCCTGGCCCGCTAATATATTCCGCAGGCCGGGAGCCGCGGGGGGGACTGATAGCGGTGATAAGGGACTCCTGCGGCGACTCCCACCCAGGGTCGTCCGCGGACTCGGACAAGACTGGCCAATTTGGAGATTTAAAAAGGTAATAAATAGTATATGAATAAAGTTATTGTACTGTTGAATCTTGGGTTTGGCAATCAACAATTAATTTGGGAGGAAAGTCCACACATGAGATAACACTTTATGGTTCATGGGTCACTCTTACATATCCCGTTAATGAGAACAAATCAAATCAAATCAAATCAAAAATCTGTCTATTTCCTTTTTTTACAATCATTGTACATTAAAAAATTATATATATGTATGAAATATAGTCCTACATAGGTCCTTCGACCTGTGCGAAGCATTAGTGGAACCATGAGAGTATCGTGGGACGCCTTAATCTTCAAAAATAAGCGCTTAAAGTTCAGGCAACCATAACGTTTTGAAAGGTAATTCAAAATAGTTATCAAGTATGGTTCGGCAAATAAAACAATCCAAAACCGAAAATCATAATCAGAATAGACATGTAAAAAGTGATCAAGAAACCTAAATTATACTGATAAAAACCTCCACAAAAGCTTTAAAAGAACAATACAATACAGATCTAAAGAAGGCCGCAGGAGATGAAGACTTTTCTAAGATGCAGCGGCGGTAGCCGGGGCGGACAGGAATCCCCGTACAAAGCGGGAGAAGCCCGACTATTTTAATGGCTACTAATCTCGAATTCAGCTTGTTATGATTGGTGACGGACGTTGATGGATATTTTTGCACCGTCGTGCTAAGAAAAAACAGATAGTAAACAAAGGGCGGATAACAAATGACAGCGAGGCAGGGGAAGACCGGTCCCGGGCCCGAGCGGAGCGGCGGCGGCGGCGACGACGACGGACTATTGTATTTAAATCGGCAAATCCATCTTGGGCCGTCCGCCGCGACTGCTAATTGATGGACATCGCGAGCGGCCTTATCCCGCTGATATCGCCGATCGCGGCCCGGCTGCCGTTCATGGGGCGGGCCTTCGTGGACGGTGAATGCAAGGGTATGTTGTGTCGAATTATGAATGGAGCGGTCTAAATCATTTCCGTGTGAGTTTTTATCTTTCGAGATTGGTTTTGAGGAAATGGTTTATTCTACTTGTTTTACTTCGCAAACGCTACATTGTGCAGTTTTTGAGTGCCGTGAGGTCACTTGATCTGTCAGTTTACCTAAATTACACAATCCTTAATTGACTCAGCTCTGAGTGTGATTCATCTGGACAACACTAAAAGGTCTTAAGGCTGAAGTCAATAAGGTAAAAGCTACTAATTCACATTCGTATACAGTACCGATAACATGGCACAGTAGTAACGTGCTCTCTGTCTTCGAGCCAGAAGGTTGTCAGATCAATTCGCGAGATAAGATTGTTGGAACACTCGAACAACAACAATGAAAAGCAATTCTGAAGGTCCGAAACTGAACCCTACCATTGGTCAATGGGCTAATTAAAGAGCCTCGATAAAGAATCAATCAGCCTCAGTCGGTGACAACTCAATGTATCTCACTCATCCTCTCACCATCCATTCGTTAACGTCAATCAGTGTCTCAATAAATCTCTTAGGAAAAACATCAAAATTATATTTTTAAAGTCTTGCTAGTAACGACAATTTAACCTCGTAAAAATCGTCAGTGAGTTGTTTCAAGCAGTTTTAAACTGCCACGCAATTTATTATATTTCCTGTTTCGCCAACAATGCTTTTAACAGCAGTTTTAACTCTCGGTTTCAGGAGACAAAAATCGCTTATCGCTCTGCAAGTCATCAAACTCTCGCCGTCCGAGGAGCTGCGTTGCCGCCTGTTGGTGTAACCAGTCGAGGTCTCTATAAGCCTATCAGTTTACGGCCGCCGCGACACGGACGCTCCGTGTTCATGAAAATGAGCCTCGCTGCGAGTGGGACGTTCGCCGTGCAGCGACAGCTAGCGGCCACGCCATGCACCAACGTGGCTGAAGGGGTATACGATTGGAGCATAGAAAATCGTTTCGAGGCTTACTCTTTCACTATTTTCAACCTGTTAGTTGGCAACACTAAGTTTTGTGGTCCAAAACAATAATATTTCTCTATTGTTTCATTTTGGTGTGGTTTTTCTGGATCACATTTTTTGATTTCACATAAAAAGTTAATTACCTGCTAGTCGGCTTCGTGATCCTGTTTATGGTAAACTTATTACAGATTATGCAATCAAGCAAATTACTTTGTCATCTTCAGATCTGTTCAAACATGAAATTTTACATTATTGGTTTCGTCATAAAGTAGTAAAATTGTTAAACTATGAAATAAGCAATTAGAATTAATTTTGTAGTTTAAAATTTTAAACTATGACGAAACAAAATTATTGGAATTTTAAGATAGTAGGCCTTCGGATATGAAGATGACAAAATAATTTGTTTAAATTGCATAATCTGTAATACAGGATCACGAGGTCGACAAGCAGGTAATTAACCTTTATTGTCGATTAATAAATATAAACAAACTGAAAAAATGCACCTCGAAACAAAAGTCAGCATTGCATTAATTGTCTTTATTTCCCTAGGTTAGACTTCGTGCAAATTATTATGAAGCTTGTTTTTTCTGAGTGGAAGGAGTGGAAAGCTGCTGATGAGTGGTTCGGTAGGATATGAATGATGTACACAAGACTGTTATCATAACTATCATACAGTAATGTGAGAGCACTCCGAAGGATTCCTGAAGTAGATGAACCCCTACACATTTCTGCCGGAACCTCGGAGTCCCTACTCAGGCTTCAAGGAGATCCACGAGGTCAAGATTTTTGGTATTCCGCTAACAGTAATCACTAGGCATTACCCATCTACAACTAACTATAAAAATGAGGCGTATTAAATTGTCCTTCAACCGACTACTAAGGAAATCTCTAAGGAAGGATTTGTAAATTGACATCAGCCCGAAGAACCTGTTTCAATGAAAACAGCAGCACCGTCAGAACGAAAACTTTCCCGATTTCCAAATCATAGTTTGACGATAGTATCTGCTCGGCTCGGCGTGAATGATAAGCCTGGTGGCGGTGGCGGACCCGTCCCCCCACGCACATTCCCTGCCCCCTACACACCTGGCCGCCTGCCCCCGGTGCCCCCCGGTCCACTTAACCCCGCATTTGCACCTTATTACCCGGCGAGTCGAACGCTCGATGCCCCCGGATGATTTGATGCGCCCCGGGCTGTGATTGATGCGGTTAGACGCCATTAGGTGGCGCTTTGAATTAGCACACCACTCGCTGATGTCGGTTCGTGACGCGTCATCGGCTGACAGGAGTGAAATCTGGTCATAGTGCTGTTTGGTGCGATTACGTATAAATACTAAATCGTGTTTGAAAGTCCGTGAAAAAAAATTTGATCACGCACATTTCCATATTCATCGTAATTATATCGCAAACCGTTCTTCTCAACAAACTTAATTAGGATATATATTTATATTTTGTAAACTAAAGACTACTGTAGCTTTAAGAATAATGTTTCTCTATTTTATGTTGTTTTTTTTCTTGCAGAGTGAAATTGCAATACCGTCAGAGATTAAACAGAAAAGGTACTGTGTTACAAATAATTACATCTATTATTTACGCAATTATAAAGTATTGATATAGGTTTTAAAATATAATTAGGGTACCAATACCTTATGGTTCGATAATATGAGTGAATCAATCAATTAGCTGGCTCTTTGATTTATTATAAACACCACCTGACGGGTCTTAAAATAATTTAAATTAAGGTTTCAACAGTTGACATTTTATAGAAACTGTACAAAAAACTATAAACAATTAATTGGTGAACGAAGTAAAGTGAGACCTTATTTTTAAGCGTGGATTTCCTTGTAGCAAATATAATATAAATTACTTACTATTCCTGTAAATATTGAAACTAATTGAGTCGTAAATAATAGATATGTTAACTAATTAGGTTGTAAGCAGGTTATCTGCATGTTTATTACACATATCTGCATGTTTATTACACACATTAACCATTGTCAGGTACACACCTTGACCTTTGCTTAGTCCAAGTAAAGACTGATATAGACATTTCCCAATCAGGGGACAAGGTCTGGCAAGGGCGTGTACACCTAGGGCTTTGACACTGCACTGATACTTTTCTGTAAGCTAACCTTCAGCGTCCTACATTCGTTAGCTGATTCATTCATTCATACACTACTAGGCCTAACCATCCAGTTTTAACACACCTGTAGCAGCAAACCTGCAGGCTCATTTCTCATGAGAAAACGTATGGAGATTACAAAAACATGCCACACTCCGCTGTGTTGGATTGAAGTTTATATGTTGACCTTACAATGTACTAATTTACCGAACAAAGGTTTCCGTACTCTTTTTTCAGTATTTTCTTATTATCCATACTCTCTTATTTCCGGCTTATATCTAAATACCCCCGTTGCAGCAGACCTGCATACTCAGCGAATTTCAGATGCAACACAACAAATAGTATTTCAATCCAACTTAGCGAGATTTTACATGTTTTGTAATCTCCATTAGAATAACATGGGGAATGATTATGCAGGTTTGCTGCAACAGATATGTTAAAACTGGTTGGTTTTAATTCATTATTTAGTAGATCTTAACTAGAAGAAGCCATATACCAAGTTTTGTCAAGAAATGTTAAAAAATAAGTAAGATATAGCATTTTTTTATTTCCCATAAGGATAACATGGGGAATGATTATGCAGGTTTGCTGCCACTAAAAATTGAAATTTCGGGGATTTTATACTAAAATACATTAGATCTCATCTAGATGAAGCCACAAACCAAGTTTTATCCAAAAATGTTGAGAAATAAGCGAGATATAGAATTTTACTTATTCCCCATAAGGTTAACATTGGGACAACGTACTGTGTTTACCACTTTCAATATCTCGGTAACCAATAGACATAGAGCAATGATTCAAAACACTAAATTGTTTGTTTTTTTGAGCTGAATTCAATGGTGCCAACAAAGATTCGATAAATTTTATTTTTATATGTAAAAAACCCAAAAAACCCATTTTTGGGGGTGTTTATCCCCCCTTACCCCCCCTTCCGGTGGTCCGATCGGGCTGGTTCACGAACTCGTCCTTTCGATTACCACTTTACATGTCTGTTCCAAATTTCATTAAGATCGGATCATATTTACGGCCGCTATCGTGCTGACAGACATATATATATATATATATAGATAGATAGATAGATAGATAGATATATAAAAATTCGAACGAATGGTGTTTTTTGCTTCTGGTGGCCCTAAAACGAAAAGTTATCATGGTCTCGGGCTTAGGTCTTACCATGAGACCTACGGTAATAGCTTCTTCCCTATAGGGGAAATTCGCTAAAACGTATTTGAACATTGCCGAAAATAATATAAGCTCCTTCGTATGAAACTATATTATTTAAAATATGTTTAAAGATAACATTATCAAGTTATTTTTACTTGTACTTTCGATCTAGGATTTTTTGTTTGATTTTATAAAAACAATACTATTGCTGCGTGCTTTCCTCCAACTCATCTCCAGGAAGAAATTGATTAAGATGTTCTCGAATTCACAGCTTACAATCCATATGGGTGAAAAAACGATTGTGTTCTACATCGAGGTGAGTCAACAACCAATCAGTTAGATTTCCCACGGCCGGCACCGTGTCCACCCCACGCTGATTAAGTCATGAGAGATTCGGGCGATGTCGCCGGCTGGGGCGACTGGAGCTGGGCCATTCATTGCCGCACCGTGGGCGCCGTGGGCCGCTTCCTTCGCCTCCCAGGCACTTCCGTGGCCGCACAGGTACACGGCTCACACGTCGCCGGCTGGGGCGACTGGAGCTGGGCCATTCATTGCCGCACCGTGGGCCGCTTCCTGCGCCTCCCAGGCACTTCCGTGGCCGCCCAGGTACACGGCTCACACGTCGCCGGCTGGGGCGACTGGAGAAGGGTCATTCATTGCCGCACCGTGGGCCGCTTCCTGCGCCTCCCAGGCACTTCCGTGGCCGCCCAGGTACACAGCTCACAAGTCGCCGGCTGGGGCGACTGGAGCTGGGCCATTCATTGCCGCACCGTGGGCCGCTTCCTGCGCGTCCCAGGCACTTCCGTGGCCGCCCAGGTACACGGCTCACACGTCGCCGGCTGGGGCGACTGGAGATGGGTCATTCATTGCCGCACCGTGGGCCGCTTCCTGCGCCTCCCAGGCACTTCCGTGGCCGCCCAGGTACACGGCTCACACGTCGCCGGCTGGGGCGACTAGAGATGGGCCATTCATAGCCGCACCGTGGGCCGCTTCCTGCGCCTCCCAGGCACTTCTGTGGCCGCACTGGTACACGGCTCACACGTCGCCGGCTGGGGCGACTGGAGCTGGGCCATTCATTGCCGCACCGTGGGCGCCGTGGGCCGCTTCCTGCGCCTCCCAGGCACTTCCGTGACCGCCCAGGTACACGGCTCTCACGTCGCCGGCTGGGGCAACTGGAGCTGGGCCATTCATGCCGCACCGTGGGCCGCTTCCTGCGCCTCCCAGACACTTCCGTGGCCGCACAGGTACACGGCTCACACGTCGCCGGCTGGGGCGACTGGAGCTGGGCCATTCATTGCCGCACTGTGGGCGCCGTGGGCCGCTTCCTGCGCCTCCCAGGCACTTCCGTGGCCGCCCAGGTACACGGCTCACACGTCGCCGGCTGGGGCGACTGGAGATGGGCCATTCATGCCGCACCGTGGGCCGCTTCCTGCGCATCCCAGGCACTTCCGTGGCCGCATAGGTACACGGCTCACACGTCGCCGGCTGGGGCGACTGGAGCTGGGCCATTCATTGCCGCACCGTGGGCGCCGTGGGCCGCTTCCTGCGCCTCCCAGGCACTTCCGTGGCCGCCCAGGTACACGGCTCACACGTCGCCGGCTGGGGCGACTGGAGATGGGCCATTCATTGCCGCACCGTGGGCCGCTTCCTGCGCCTCCCAGGCACTTCCGTGGCCGCCCAGGTACACGGCTCACACGTCGCCGGCTGGGGCGACTGGAGCTGGGCCATTCATTGCTGCACCGTGGGCGCCGTAGGCCGCTTCCTGCGCCTCCCAGGCACTTCCGTGGCCGCCCAGGTACACGGCTCACACGTCGCCGGCTGGGGCGACTGGAGCTGGGTCATTCATTGCCGCACCGTGGGCGCCGTGGGCCGCTTCCTGCGCCTCCCAGGCACTTCCGTGGCCGCCCAGGTACACGGCTCACACGTCGCCGGCTGGGGCGACTGGAGCTGGGCCATTCATGCCGCACCGTTGGTGCCGTGGGCCGCTTCCTGCGCCTCCCAGGCACTTCCGTGGCCGCCCAGGTACACGGCTCACACGTCGCCGGCTGGGGCGACTGGAGCTGGGTCATTCATTGCCGCACCGTGGGCCGCTTCCTGCGCCTCCCAGGCACTTCCGTGGCCGCCCAGGTACACGGCTCACACGTCGCCGGCTGGGGCGACTGGAGCTGGGCCATTCATGCCGCACCGTGGGCGCCGTGGGCCGCTTCCTGCGCCTCCCAGGCACTTCCGTGGCCGCCCAGGTACACGGCTCACACGTCGCCGGCTGGGGCGGCTGGAGCTGGGCCATTCATTGCCGCACCGTGGGCGCCGTGGGCCGCTTCCTGCGCCTCCCAGGCACTTCCGTGGCCGCCCAGGTACACGGCTCACACGTCGCTCGGCGTTTTATCCAATATAGTGGGCTGATTTATAGGTTTAAGAATTTATAATTATCGACAACAAATCTGGAAATCTTAGATCCCGCAAAGTATTACTTTCTGAATACTTTGCGGGAACCTCTGCCAAACCAGGACCACGCTGAGAAGTTGGCGCGGCTAGGGCGAATCGTTTTATATTCCAAATAACAATACGAGAATTCGCCAGCCAGCGTTCTCTAGTTGTTAGCATGTCTTTTAAAATATCTTGTGCTGGTGATGTCTGCTCTGAGCCACACGAAAATAATAATCAAAATCAAAAATCAAAATATTTTATTGTAGTAGGACAATTTTACAATAATTGTATTACAAACGTCAAACTTAAAATTAAATTCTTCTATTTATGACTAATTTATCAAACGTATCTTAATCTATTCAACACTTAACTTACTCCCAGAACTCACTTATAGAATAACAGGCACGCTCCAAAAGGTGTTTCTTTAAGAGAATTTTGAATTTTGTTTCTGAATTTGCTAATTTAATATTTTCAGGTTGCTTGTTGTACAGTTTAGGTCCAATATTTTGCGGTAGTGATGCGGTTATTTCCAATCGATGTTGAGTTTGCCTGTGATGGTGCCTTTGCCTGGTATTATAATTATGAATATCTGCCGCGGTTGTTACTGTCGTTGATTTAAACTTATAGTATTGTAAAATTTCGAAAATATAAATTGAATGTAGTGTTAGAATTTCCAATGATTTAAAAATGTTCCGGCAAGGTGATCTCTTGCACACTCCCGCCATGGTGCGGATAGCTCTTTTCTGCAATCTAAAAACACGTAAAAAATTTGACTGTGACGTAGACCCCCAGAGAGTAATACCGTACCTTAATCTTGATATAAAATATATATTTTACCCACATATTATAAGTTGTAACAAGAGGTTGATGTTAATCAAACATTGATGCAATTTGAGCTAAATTTGTAATAGAGCCATGCAGCTGTCATGTAATGAGATTTTCGTTTGCATTCTTTTTAATAAAACGCGCCTGGAGGTGGGTTGGCCAACGAACGCGCGCTTTAATTTTAAAATGTCAAAACTTAAGTGACGCACTCCTTATACTAAAACTTAATGGTCAAGGACACTGCCCTTATTCAGTAACGGTATGAAACACCTGACCCGGTTCTATTTATATATATATTTTAGATAATTATTACTATAATATTGTATTAAATTACCTCAGCAATGTTACAAAAACATCAAGAGTTTTTAAAACTAAAATAACATTTATTTCCCCTCTTTAGTTAAATACTAACTCTGTAAAAAGTGCAGGCTGATGAGCCTGAAGTCGCAAAATAGATACACCATTTGTTTTGCATTTTGATTATGAAGGCGTTAAACGTCCAGTTAATCTTTAGACACAAAGTTATCAAAACATTTCATAATCATGTTCTTTCAACTTTTTTATCAAATACAAATTGTTAAACATCTTATGTTAGTTCCAGCACAGAAATTTTTAATTAGTATGAGTAAAACAGTTTTATCTAATAAGTTTTCGATATTCTTCTAAGTATTAAAATATTACACGAGGGTTGCCATTAGCAAAGTACACGACGGTAAAAAAGAACTATATAGAGTATTTATAACTCTGAAAATGTATTTACGATCTACAAATTTAAGGCTAAATCAATATTTTCCAAAATTTTAAACGTGTTTCACCAGTCTTAATCTGAAATCAGGTTTTAATCTGGATGTTCATGTAAAACTGAGCCTACCTAATAAGGTAGTCCCAAAAAGTTTTAAACAATAAAGTTCAATAAATACCACAAAATGTCACCACATAAATGTTGACCACAGTCCTAATACCAAATTAAAACTCTAATAAATCCGAAGAAAAACTTAATGTCTGCTGTAACATGCCTTAAAACCCCGATGAATGGCGAGTGGGTGTTAGCTGGTTAACACCACTACAGCTATCAGGATACTCGATTTTATTAGTTCTAAGGCTAAAGGTGGGTTTGTACTCACTTTATGATCAAACAAGTGTTTCAATTACTAAAAAGTATTGTTTTGTTAATTTATTTGACCGTTAATTATTTATTTCCTTCATTACACTTTTAAGTTTCAATTCTTACTTATAACTATTTACACACCAAAAGTAAAAGTGTTAGAAATCACCGTGCCAGGTAAATTGATTGTAGCGCTGTATGAAACTTCTGTGAATAGGGTGCTGAGAATGAATGAATCACCGCCAGAGTTAAATTGAGAACAAGTTTAAGTTTAGTACAGCCCGTTTATTTGAATCAAATGCATGCTCATATACCATAGCCTACTAACTATGCCAATTATTTTTAAGAAAAATATTTTGTTAAATTTATGACACATAATTACTTATATTATTTCTCATACATTTAACTCTTCTTACATTTCCAATTCTTACTTTTAACCTTAAAAATTCAATCACTAATTTGCTTAATCCAATCATGTGCCTTTGAAGTAAAACACGGGGTATTCCAAAATGAAAAGGGGTGTTTTTAATGCCTCGTTTTATCTACTTTATTTAACCGAACTTTACAAATAATACATAGTTTTAAACAGCAACTCAAACGGATCCCCTTGCAAGGTATTTAATGTAATCGCCATCTCATCGGCTGGCAGTGGCGCTGGCAGAAACATGTATTAGCTGTCAGCGGCGAATGTTTAGTTAACCCAAGCTGACGGTAGCGGCTTCTTCACAAGCGCTGATCGTCAGCGTTGGCGACCAGTATGAAACGGGCTTATACTAGTTGGTTACGGATTCAGAATCATGAGACATTATCCTTGATTAATAATAATAATAATAATAATAATAATAATATATCTTTATTATAGTATAGTAATAATAATATCTCTTCAATAACATTGCATAACATAAGCGTCAAACTTAATTCAATTTAATTAAGTTTAGGCTAAACTCGAAGGCTAGTAACATAAAAAATTGGGTTATCTTTAGGCAAAGCGTTATCTACAAAACAGAACATAGTGTACTGACGCGTGAAATGATTAAATGTAGTACATCATAGTGAAGCAAGATGAGTGAAAAGACCTGTGTGCCAATACTGAAACAGTAATTTGGATTTATGACTTTATCCTGCGTAAACAGAAATAGCTTTGCTTTTCCTGTTTTGCGTCCTGGGCTAAAATAAAAAAATACACATTCCTTATTTGGCCCAGGATTACTTAATGAATTCTACAGGGCTAGGCAAAAGTCTGGAATATATAAAAATAACTTTAATATTATTTTGCAGAAAGTGATGAAACCTTACAGTTGTGTATCTAGGACAAATAGGAATATTTTGGCGTATTTTCTCAGTTTTTCGCACGATGAGGGGACGGCCCAAGCTGGAAGTCTGAAAATTGATTAATGTAAGCATACCTCTAGTTACACCTCATTTTAAAGGTCTTAATTACTAGATCAAATTAACACAAACCGCGCCTAAAAAGGTTGATCCAATTAGAAGCTACAGCTCCTCAAAGATTTTAATGTTGGCCATTAAACTCAAGGCTAAAATTAAATTAAAATATTTGAGGAGCTGTAACTTTTGATTGGATCAACCTTTTGAGGCGCGGTTTGCGCTGTTATGATCTACTAATTAAGACCTTTAAAATGAGGTATAATTCGAGGTTGCTTAACCTTAAGAATTTTTGGACTTCCATCACGGGTCGTCCCCTGGTCATGGGTAAAGTTTTTTAATACGTCAAATCAACCTTATCAATGAGAAATACATGTATCAAAAACTAAACTAAATCGTTCCGAGTGCTTTATTAGACTTTTTTTGACTTTATTAGACTTTTTCCCTGACTTGAGCCTTGAGTGTAATGGCCAACATTAAAATGTTTGAGGAGCTGCAACTTCTGATTGGATCATCCTTTTGAGGCGCGGTTTGCGCTGTTGTGATCTACTAATTAAGACCTTTAAAATGACGTATAACTCAAGATATGCTTACTTTTAAGAATTTCAAGACTTCCAGTGTGGGCCGTCCCCTCATCGTGCGAAAAACTTGAAAAAATAAGCTAAAATATTCCTATTTGTACTAGATACACAACTGTAAAGTTTCATCACTTTCTGCAAATTAATATAAAAGTTATTTTATAAATTCCAGACTTTTGCCCAACTCTGTATAATGCCTTAAGGTTACCTTAATTCCGAATGCGATCGAGTGTAGTAGACTGTAAACTACTACCTCATGGAGTGACTTATGTTCATTGGAGCCTGATAATGAAGAGACTTATTTAACCTCTGATCCGGTAGCACTTTACAGCCTACTATAGGGATCATGGACGGAATTAAGGAAGCTTTATACCATAATAAAACAAAAATACAATTTAACTAGTCTGATTGTGAGTCGCGGCGCGTCGGACAGCTGAGCGGCTGAGTGGCTGAGTGCAGCGGAGGACAGGGCGGGGCGGCCGGACCAGTCCCACTCTACCCACACACCGGGGCTCATTTCCATACACATGCGCTCTCCGAGACAGAGGCGTACTACACACCGCGATCCTCCGATCTATCCACTGATCTCCAAAACTTTCATCTCCCTCCTACTTTCTTCAGTTGTCAGCCTTGCAGTGAGTCTTTCGATCTCACTAAAAAGAAACACTGGGTTTTTATTCTTCTTGGGTATACCGCAATAGGGGTGGTTCGACGAGGAAATATAAGTCGGAACACAGAGGGTTCAATACATCAGATTTTAACAGTGCAAAAATACTGAATAGAAACGCAGAATAATTTTCTGTGCCTGTACTATATTGTGAATTTTATAGCGCTTTAATTGAGTGTGCAGTAATTGAATTTTTACAGTCTGAACAACTGAATTTTTTAATTTTGTTCAGATTCACACGAATATTGTTGACGTAATTTTACATCAGTAGTCTGAAGTTTCATACAGTTTGAACCCCCGCGACCCCAACGCGAAAAGGAGAAATCAAAAATGTTTTTGAGCCAAAAACAAAGTCACCTTTAGTCTGCTGAGAGTGGGAAAGCTAGCGCAACGACCAAACCATAAAAAATGTAATCATTCCTCCCTGGCGGAGATCTGGTGAACCCAGACGGTGGCTGCAAGAAGTGTCGATTGTCACGGCGCTGCCGGCACCACAGATCGCTGGCCAGCTACTGGACCATGGCCGGGTCAAACCAGCGGCTGCAGCCACCGTCAACTCGCTCTTCCTTCTTGTTTCACTGTTTTCGAATTTTGTCGCAAATACGAGTAAGAACGAAACAAGTCAGAATAAGTGTTATGAGGGTTAAAAAATCTGCATAGAGTTTATTGAGATTTCTTTTATAATTGAAATGTTGTGTTAAGGAGTTTTTTTATCAATGATGCGAAGATAGACTTCGATATGAATGCGAAGAAGCTTTTGCCTATGATGGCTTCTAAAACCTATGCTGGCGATCTTCATAGCTTCTTGCTTTGAATCACCCACCTAGACTCGATGCAATAATTAAAATATCAAAATTTGTCTAAGTATATGCACTTGCAGCAATTTCTGCATTACTGTCAGACATTCGCTGAAAGGCCTAAAAATACACTCCCTAAAACTGGTTCAAATGATTAAATCATCACGGAACCAAAATTATTTTGGGTGGGTCCATACTGCATCCGTCGGGCATTTCACCCTGATAGTACTTTCCGAAAATCATCTCCGAAAATGACATTCTTCAAAAATTCATAACGGATTTTGATAAGTGAGAGATGCAATGAATCAGACATATGACATGCAGGTTTTAAAGCACATAGTAAAAAACTATTTTTGCTAATTGTTGTCTTCAGCCTTAAATCGTGGAGCGCCCTAAGGATAAACCTACAGCTTTGTCTCCAACCTCGGCCCGACTCTGCGTTTCCTATTAATATTTACGCCCCACGTCGCTCAATCACATTTTCTCATTCAACTTTCGGCTTTTTACCGCCCGGTTTACCAAACAATGAGGTATTTACAAACAATGGCACCGGTCGCGCCGGGGTTTTTCAGTTTTCGAGTCGTGTGTTTTTTTTAGTCTCCGAGTAATAAGAATCGTAAAACACACCAATTAGCCGTCTACGGCTGCGTTTTTTTAGATGCCACCTTAATGACAAATGCAAGATGACGTTGATTCGGTTTTTTGCGTGTTTTATGCCCCCAATCAGACGTGGCGGCGGCCCGCGGCGCACGGCGTCCTGGAATACCGATTGTCTTCGCTTCGATTCTCAATAAATTCTTAGCATTTAAAAAAGTATTATTACCGCAGCAAACTTTACTCGGTGAAGCTTTGTTCATGAATAATTTATAGAGTATGCTTAAAATCTCAACTTGCGTGGTCTGTAGTAATGTTTTTACAGAAGTAAATTTAAAAATCATCCATCTTCCTGTAAAAACTTAAAATAAATTAAATCCCTGTAGTTTAAAAACTCGATACACGTGATTCGTTGTTTGACTTAACAGAAATTAATCGTAAAAAATCCTAAGATAGTAAAAACGGTTTCAAGTGTTTAGTCTATCGATAATTATAGCTTTACTGATCTTCTCGAGCCTAGTATTAAAAAAATCCAATGAAGGAAAATCCATCGGCCTCTTTTCTTTTTGACTAATTCCGAACTCAAATATAGTAAAGTCTCAAGGTCGTGTCGAGGGAAGGGAGGGGGTGTGGCTCTGGAGCAACAAGCAATGACGTAGAGACGTGGAGTGTTTTGTCGAACTTTCACTTTTTTCATCAATAGTATTATAAATTATTAAAATGATTACACAATATAAAAAATATATAGATATATTTTGGTACGGATTTATTTAAAAATATTTTACATCATCAGCTTATGTGCCTTTTGTGGCGGATTTTGAAATAGAGTTTAGTTTTATGCAAACAGTTAAGAGAAATGAACTGCCAGAATTTACATATCCACAATACCCGCAGTACAATAGTTTTAATTCATCCAACGTCTTTGGATGATTTCATTCACCAAATATCTGACTCAAAGAAGAAACTACGAAACGAACCGTTGGTTTCCGCCGAACCTCGTTACGTTCATGAGGATAGATTAACTCGTAAAGCTGATTGGCCGCGACTCTACCATACGCGGCCGCAAATTGAAAATATCTCTGCAGTAACATAAAACAATTACCGCTTGTTGGCGGGGGGGGGGGGGGGGGAATGAGAAGGGGGGAGAGGCCTCATTTGGCCCCGGTTCTCACAACTTCCGCCCCTGATTGAGCTATTTACGCCATCAAACCTCAATTAGGTTTTTGTACGCCGATGATCAACCCAGTCTTCAAGACTTTAGTGTAATTTAAATGTATAAAATTCTTCTATGAGTAATTTAAGTCATCTTGCGGCGCGGCGGTTAAGTTCTTTGTCCTAATTATTTCTAAATCGGGCTTGAAGAAGATACGGGAGAAAGTGTAGTTTTCTACAGAAGAAATGTTTTAGGATTGAAACACAAGGTCTTAATTTTTTAATTAAATGTCTGGAATTTTATTAATACAAATGAAATAAAAGGTATCAGCAAACTGAGATACTTTCTCTAAGTTTCATTAACTATTTAAACCCATGATATTTCACACACGAAACACAAATATTCCTACATCACAACATTGCCTGTTGATTAGGACGACTTTTTCTCAGAATCGACTTTGAATTTATCGCCGAAACCATTACATTGCAAGGCATAATGTCAGCCAAATATATCAGTTTATCTATTATGCTCAGTATTTAAAACACTGCATGTCATTAATTCATTTATCAAAGCTACATTGAAATTTTCACTTGCGTACTACAATCATAAATTATCACTACCTCAGGCATGGCTTGAAATTTTTAAATGAATATGTTTATAAATATTCGTTAAACCATTAATTTTATCAACAGTGCACGATATTACATGAACGTTGTCACATCAAGAATAAATAAATATTTTTAATATTCTGTATCTTTTACTATATATAAATACATAATGTTATTTGATTGTATAACAACTTCTGTAATTTTTAAAAATAAACCTTATTGTTCTATATAAAATACATATATTGTTGTTTTAAAGGCCTGTACGTTTACGGCGTTTTGACAATGCTTCGTTTATAATCTGATAATAATAATGGATTTGATTCGATTTGTAAATAATCGGTTGCCTGAAAATCTGTTCACTGCAGTGAAGAAGCTGTAATGCTGGCCAAATGGCTAAACTCCAACATTCAAACATTCGATGTCTGCACCCTGACACTAACAGTATAATTGAACCGAGAGCGTACAACCCACATATTACATTACAACAATGCAACGCTGGGGAGTAAAGGGGGGGGGGGGGTAATAAGTAATAAACTACTTGTTAAAAATTAATTTACAATTATTACAAATTAATGAAGTTTTCAGGATCAGTTGAGATATTTAATATTGCAGGTAGGAGGTAGACCCTAAGATTACCCTGAGTAGTGTATTATTGGGGCGTTTTATACCAGGGGTGCCAATCCGGGAGAATGGCTGCCGGAGGACATACTGATAAAGTATACTGCCGGTCTACTAAATTAGTTTTATCCGAAAGTTCTTTTTTCATTTATAAAAATAAAGTTTATCTCGTCAAATGAAGCAATCCCAAAATTCGAACAAGGCCGTTTAAATAATTTACAGATTAGGCCTATTCTGCAACCTCATCATAATCAGCACGAATTATTTACTAAACTCCTTCGCCGTTTCGATTTATGAGTTTAAAAAGTCAAATTATCGAACACCCATCAAAGTTCCGACCCAAAATGTAACCGATCGACAGTAGTTTGGGACGTTATAGATTACCCAATCAGGGTGAATGGCTGCCGGAATACTGATAACTAATTCCGAAGTCAAATATAGTTAAGTGTGGAGTCCGCAGGTAGTGTCGGGGAAGGGAGGGGGTGTGGCTGTGGAGCAACAAGCAATAATGATGGGCCGTAATTACAACACGGCCGGTACAAGCTCACAAAAATGTATGAATATTTATAACAGACATTACGGAGATTGGGGCTGGTACAATGTCTGCCGTCTGTGGCCCGGTCCGGCCGCAGCGCAGTCTGGCGGCGGCTGGCGAAACACACATAGACAACACTGTAAGAAAGTAACACTTAGTACTGTGCTAAACAGAAACTTTGTAAATGCCATGAGGAGGTTTTGAGCTATAACGAGGAGAGACGGGACTTCAGAAAATGTTGCCGATGACCTAATGATCACTGTTTATCACTGCATTTAGCTCTACGCCGCGCACGAGGAATTTCATTGTTTTCTGGCGAATGAGAATGAAATGTGAGTGTAGAATATAGATAGTTTGTGTCATTCAGACCAAGTACCTATTACATAAAATTGAGTGGATTTTACTCTAAAAATGTAAAATTAAAACAAGTAGTAATATATGTCTAATAATATTTACGTTGTTTTTTGCAACGGTAACCAACTTTAGAACTTAAGACTTTATGTAATCCATACAAAGTTGTATTTTCTTATGAAGGCCACTTAATGATCCGTTTAAGATAGAATTTTCTGAGTCAAAAGGGTTTATCTTTATTCATTTTTCCATGGACAATTTATTAGGATGTGTGAGAAATTAAGCCTGGTGATAAGTACGTGAAATGGTAAACCTTTACAAAGCCACAGTTCACCAAACCCCCGCTCATTACTACCAGCGTTATGCCGACTGTCGAAGCGTCTTTCTCTCGGTCGAGCGTGAGGTTAGCCGCCCGTGAGGGGAATACAAAATACACGGTACAACTGCAAACGTGACCGAACAAAAGACCCCCGAGCTTAGGGCCATTCAGTCGACTTTAGCAGGGCCCCTCAGAGGGTACGGAGTCAGTGGCAGTCGAAGGCGACAGAGTAAGCCGCTTAGGAAGGGGTTGCGACTAAATGGCTTTCAGACTCAGGTGGAGAATCAGGACAATATATATTCCTTATGCCATATGACTACAGGATGGCTAATCTACATATTTATACTTCATGAATTCGCAAGAGTTTTTCTGATCAAGACTCTTCTTACAGTTAAGAACAATTTTAGGTGTCGTTAGAAAAGGCTCGGCGTAAAGTTTATCAGAAAATAAAATGTATGTAGCTTAGAATAAAAGCGAAGATTCCAAGATGCCTTTTATGTTCCGTATTTGACCGTAAGATTTAACATGGTAATAACTGCCTGTTTGTTTATTTCCAGTAAACATCAAATTAGAGTAAACACAGTTTTGCAGCAAAGGCATGTGTGTAATTACTGGAATAATTGAAATTGCAGTTGCAAGGAAAGCAAATTTTGGTGATACTTTTTTCTCAGTCTGTATAGGCATCGTAGGAAAAATCTAAGCAGACCGTTAGAATTTTATACTGTCATGTAGATGTGCACAGTCCCATCATAGTTTGAATTATTCGTAGAAAAAAATTAAACTTAAAAATGTATCATGGGACCTATGGGGTGCTTTGTTGGATACAAAATAATAACGAAATAAATGTAAATGGTAAAAAAACTTATAGAAGAAATTCCCGTCATATGTTATAGTGAGTTGAAAGTAGAGTATTCGATGGTGGTGATCAACATCATGTATTTGATAAAGTTTGGGCATAGATTTTTTTTAAATATTCAAGATGTCGATTTGCTTACTTAGATAAGATGAAGGAATGGATATTAGTTATGCTGATGAAAAGGAATTGGGTTTAATTCCAACCATCCGACATTAACGTACTTGCAACGGGTGTATAATTGGACAGCACATTCAAATCTCCGTTCAATCTCTTTTATAAATAAATACATAATTTAAATTCGATGTAGCTTAGTGAGTATGTATGTGGGTTAAACCTAACTATGCAAAATAGCAACTTTAATAGGTAATTATTGGATTAGTTTACCAATGTTGTGGCTGTAACATTAGTTTTTGTCAACATAACATATGTGCACTTAAGGCCACAGATTTTGCAAAAACAATAGTTTAATATTGGACACCTAAGAAAAATCAAAACAGTTGTAAAATTTGTCATTTTTCATGTTTTGCTTTAGACTAAAACATATGAAAATCTGCTTTCCGACGATCACCTCTGAAACAAACATTGCAAGAGGGGGCGACAAGCTCAGGAGACAGGAATGAGAAATCCTTAGACAATTCCTACGAAGAATCTTTGATTACACACCATGTCGTTTAATTTTAAGAAGAATATTTCGTGAACCCATGATACAACATTGTTATGTTCATGAATTCTTATGTGATTTTTGAAATCAATTTTTATGATCATTTGCCGAGACTATTTTAATTTTCACACCTTCTGGGACCACTCAAAAACTTAAGTGCGTATGGAGTAGTGAGCCATAATATATACCCTCATAAATCCTAAACATTTAGATGTGAGTCAGTGCTAATTATAAATAAAACATAAAAAAAATACTTTGTAGATTAAAATTTGAATTTTTGTCATACATCATCAAACACTCTGAATATACCTCCTACATTTTTAAACTGTGATCAATATCAATAGATGAGACCTATCATATGTAGATGGCCAATAATCAACACACGTACATGATCGAAATGTTTGCAACATTGCAAGAGTAGGTTCAGTCTTTAATATCCAATTTTTAAATAGTCCTATTTATTTACGAAAAGATAACAACGAAACATGTCGTTGTCTTATAGGTTTGATTGTGTTATTTATGATTAAATATCTAATTTACAACAGGAAATCCATTATTAACATTTTTTAACAACTCGTAACTACACGAAAACGACTTGATATGCATTGCAAATCCATTCAAATACAAACTTACTACAGCCACATGTCACAACATATACAAGTTATACTAATACAACAAAATTTATTAAAAATTAATTAATTTCTTCGCCAATTTCAGTTGAATCTACAACGAACTTGAAACAAAGTGGAAAAACAGTAGCAACAATAATTCTGAATGGTTGGCGAGCAATCCAGATATTCTTTGAAACCACTTTTAAGTTATTGAACTATCTCCATAGACGTTATAGATTGGTACATGTCATTTGAATCTGAAACGGTTTGGCAGCCCTTACAGATGAAAATAAAAGGATTTATTCTCTTGCTACTAATATTATTTTAAGTGTGAAAGTTTATGAGTTTGTTTGTCTTATTGTGAAAGTCAGCTGTGACAGCGTATCCATGCACGCAAACGAAAGTAAACAGATAAATCCAATTCCAATTGATAGATACAAAAACAGTGTAGGAGCAACACCAACTGTTTCAAATCAATTTGAACGTGAGCCAGGCTACGAGTAATATCTAATAAAATATAAATCTTTTTTTTATGGATATACTGTATAGGCTACTTACTTGTTTGTTTCAAATAGGTGGCCTATATGAAGCAAAAAATTTAGTTTCCAAATCGTAAATCAAAATCGGTTACGAGAAAAATATATAAACAAACCTTTTAGGTCGTATATAGACAGGCTACGTCAACGAAGTTTTAGTTATCTTTAATCATCGCTTTCTTAATGTATTCATTTTGTAGCAAAACTTAATATAAGCTGGTGTTTTAAATCGTCAACTAGAAGTGCTTGGAATTGATAACTCGAGAACTTGAGCGGCTCTCGGGATTAGCGGATTGCAAATAATTTAAGTTACCGTAACTGTAACTGGTAAATAGACAAATCCTCATTCTATACATATAATTGGAAGGCGTTGTTGGTTAGCACCAAAAAACTAACCCAAAAACATCATTGACGGAATCCGTATCTCAGGCAGAGTGGGCGGCAACGTGCCAGATGTTGATTTAGCACCTACAGAGATTGCCAACTCTAAAAATAAATCCACAACAATGAAAACACAGAGTACAGAAACACGCTTACCTGCACAGAGTAAAGGTATTTATAGAAGAAACCGTATTTTCCAGCGGTGCGGCACACACATGGTTATAGTCACGTTTGCCGGGCAAGACTGAGTGTCGAGCGTAGGCGAAATACGCGCGCCTTCCCCTCCTTCCCCTCTGCCCCCCACCACCCCCTCCTCACCAGGTATTCATTATTTATGTCCACCTTATCATAGTGGGATGTTGCGTCGTTGGATATTTAACTAACAGAGTCCGTCGTTTAATACAGAACCAGTTTACACGTTCGTCGCTCTCTCTCCCTCCCCCTCTTTCTCTCCCGCCCCACTCAACCCCCTATCTGCATAATCTGCAGAATCCCATGCAAATTTATTATGTCATGCATATTTACCAGGTAATAAATACATTGAAATGCACATGATCTCATGGACATGTAGGACTATGCCTTAATTATCGGAGCTTTTTTGGTTTTTATGTTTCGAGGTCATGTTTTGAGTAAGAAGTGATTCTTTCGTGAATCTCGAGCGTAAGGACAACTGGCCAAAGGAAAATTCTCAGATAAAATTCTTGCTACGACTCATTTCAAATCTGTCAAAGTAACAGTCAAAATTACAAAAACAAAACACAAAAAAACACCACTCAAAACAATCAAACAAAACTCAAGATCAAAACACAAAGTAACTGTGTTTATCATCTACTCAGTTTAGTCTAGTCTTCAGAGACAACTATATCTCCAGTTCTACCGGGCCGGTTTTATTAATTAATGGGTCGTTGGAAAGCTCCATCGCAGTAAATCAATATATTATATTGCACTATGATGGTTGGGTTTCTAAATCTTTTAGGGCTTAGGCACAGGATTGTCCGAAAGGGATTGTCCTAAGCCCTAATCTTTTAGGGCTTAGGAAGGATTTTGGAAGTTTGAATACTTGCTATAGTTACCATTTGAAATAGCTGCGATGGTTACTAACAGAATATATCACTAATTGAACACAACCAAAAAATATTCTCCTGGGAATATTTTTATATATGTACTAGCTGATAACCCCGGCTTTGCTCGGGTGAATATTTTCTTCTTTTTCTCTTAGTGTTGCATTCAGTTATTAACCATAGAAGCTACTTCAAATGGAAACCATAGTAACTATTCAAAGCACTTCCAAAATGCTTGACATGGTTCCCTTTCGAACGATCCTGTGCCAAGAAGGTGTAGTTTTTGCTCTAGCCCGAAATAACACACAACTCTTTTCTTATAAATTGATATATAAGAAAATTGATTACCCGGGATAATATATATAAAATATTTATATATATTTTGTGTTGATATATTTCGGGCTACAGCCAAATTCCATGTTGTGGATACTTGATCTTGGAGTCAAATTAAAGCTTGGAATCTCATAATATGCATTTTGGTAGTTGGGTTTCCATATTTTTTAGGGCTTAGGCACAGGATCGTCCGAAAGGGACCCATGTCGAGGATTTTGGAAGTGCTTTGAATAGTTACCATTTGAAATAGCTGCTATGATGCTAATTTGTTAATAAAAATACTATGAATAAACGAATTTTCTCTAAAAAATCCAATCTTATGTAAAAATTGTATACGGGACCCGCATTTTTAGGCAAATAAATGCAGACTCAGGCTTTGGAGCATAAAGCTACAAGTGCGATTACCTTGAATAATACTCTAAAGAATGTCAAAAATCATGAGCTTCAAACATAGGGGAATGAACATTGGTCAAAAGGGTGGAATCATATTGTTTTTAATACTCTTTTTTATTTCTCAATAACTATTATTATAATAATCTTTAATAAATGTATTGTTTTAGTAAATAAATGGAATATTCCTAATGAACATAACAAACACAGTTTTCGTATAATTATTTTACTAAAAACCCATTGAAATGAATGTAATTTTCTTTTATACAAAAAAATGTAGGTGAAAAAGTAAGTTGAATGTAAGTAGGGTCACTTGAGGAAGGAGGAGTGTCCCTATCGCCCGAAGGGTGTATGTAGTTATAGGCGATGGCGATATAATATTTAGTGTTAAGATTGATATAACTTTGTTATTTTTTGTTATAATTCATGAAGGCTTATTTCTATTAACAGCCTAACTATTAGCAATCAAAGTATGTAATTAAATTTGTTGAGTAGTGCGTGTGTGATAATGCTGTTGGTGTGGTATATAGTAATCGGCGAGAATTCAAAAATCCTAATGACAATAACTGATCGATAAGACTCAATCTCTCCACCCCACACAAGGCTTGCCTAATGGGGGGAGTATATTCTTGGATGATTACATGTAATCTTGTGTTAAGCTGTACAATTGATGAATAAATCTTTTTGATTTGATTTGATTTGAATAGGAGAATTCCAAATAAACATATCCCATCGTTCAGGAGACCTCCCTTTTGGCCTGGTACACTTATTTACTCGATTCGAGTTCACTCGAAGGCGACATAATGGGTTTCGCGAGATAAATGCGAGATAAATTAACCTAATAGAATTAATTGTGTTCTACCTTTTCTAACGGAAGTACAAAAACATTAATAACCATAGAAACCGTATGTTTTTGCTATAATTTTACTACAACGAAACTAAATCATAAAAATAAAATTCTGTTTTGATTTTTACATTCCTGTTACCACTGAACTAAGCTTCTGCTCTGTTGTTGTGACATGTATCCGAGACTGTTGCTGGTTTTTGTAGCCCTCGTGTTGCTGTTTCTATGTCAGTTCATGGGAGTCGACTCTAAATCTTGCAACAAAGAAAGAGATGTAAGTACTTTGTAAAATTTTGCCGATTTACAGTAAATGACAACAATACGACGGTGGCAGAGAGCAGATTTTTAATACTATGATGAGGGAGACTCGATAAAGTCTAGTTCTGTTGTAAAATTGGTATCGGTTGAGTAAAAGCTCCTTATGAGTCAATTGAAAAAAATCATTAATTTTTACGGCAATTCTTTCAGTCGGTGAAAATGATATTCCAATGAGAAGGTAGGTATATGATTTATCAATACTGTTGTACTAAATAATTACATCCAGGAATCAAAATAAAATACCTCTCTATGTTGTCATTAATGTAAACGCTAGTTGAAATTCGCACTGATATATTGTATATCACATTATTTCTTATCAACTTTTGGTGATGTATTCTTCAGGATGCAATATCAAAGATTCTAACAAAGTTTTTACTTTAAGAGGAGACTCTACCATAAAAGCTAAAAAGGTAAATAAAGCTGTATTTGAGTAAAAAATTGTATTTTATACTTCAGTTAAACTTAAAACCACCATTCCATACAAAAGAAGTTCGAAAAACTAATTCAAATGGGCCTAAAAATCAAATTTAGTGATTTTTGCAAGCCTTTTCTAAAAACGATATTTAAAAAAAGTTTTTAACATGTCGTTTTAATTTTAAATGTGCCATTATGTTCATCATTGAATTTGCTTATAAATAACGTATTTTGTAGATGTCAAGTTATAATTTACTGTTTGTTTATGTACTAACAAAGTTGTGAAACATTTTAGACTTCATGGAAATAGTTCTCAATAAAAAAACATGGACTAAGGCAAATTTTTCGATAATACATGATTTTTTTAATAATTTAATCTAGATAACCATGAAAAAATTTCAAACGCGTATCTTATTAAGTAGTTCTTATGGAATATCAATTTTAGTATGCAGAAAACGGTAAAAACTATCGGCAATCGTGAGTTTTCTGCTAAAAAGTGCTCTACCCTTTTTATGCGCTCGTAAAAAACAAATTAAGTTTTTTACCATAAACACAGAATTAAAATTTCGAAATATTTTTTCACGTTCTTGGGAATGAATAACAAAATTAGGTGCAAAAAGGTTTTATTTTCTAAATTTTTGAATGTTTAAGGTAGAAACTCCCCTTAAACAATCCTATAACGCTTTCAAAATACTGTCCAATGTTAAAAGAATGTTAAATCTCACTATGCATTAGAAACAACTTTTGATTTACTCTTTAATCATAGGATTTTTTGTCAATGGTGGCATATATGTCTATGACACTTGAAATGCAGTAGGTGTTAGTTTATTTTCAATACATCCAATAATATGATAGAGCAATAACCTGGAAAGAGATTGAAAATAGATAGCTTATACTGTATCTGATTCAAGAAAAAAATTACGGATATTTTTCAGAGGCATGGCTTATTTCATTTTTATTAATAAATTTAAATAATTTGTTGTTGATTAATACAGCAATAATACTGAAATTAATCTTCCATGCTTCCATTCTAAAAAATCCGCTACTGAACCAACAAGACTGGAGTTTTATACACAGACGTTGGTCATGAACCCGGCGAACACAGAGGCCTACTCACTTAAAACAACTTGGGCAAACGGACGTTAAAAGTTCAATTGTTTACATTTTAGGATGTAAAAATTCAAATATTGAAAATCCAAACCACATATAATATACTGTAGATATATTATAACTGTACAACTGTAGATATTGGAAAAATTAATGAACTAAACGCAACTAGAAAACTAAGCAAACTTAATAACTTTGATCACTGATTAATGCCGTCTAACCCTCTGAAGAATGTATAAAGTGATGATAGTGTTGTTTATAATGTAGAAATATTAGAAAATTCATGTATAATTTATTTGTTTTAGCGGTGTAACGCGGACGGTTTGATTTGCTGCCCTGGATTAATTTGCAACCAACTCGGTCGGTGCGCCCCACGTCCGGACTACTATCCTGGTAAAGCCAAGTAAATCTGCGTTCCAGGACTGCGTTACTGACTACAAATGTGCAAAGAAAATTGTATTCGTCTAACGTGTACTCATTATTGTTTGTGGAGTACAACAATAACCTAAATAAATTTGAGTTACAGACACAATGGTATTTATTTATTTTACCAACGACAACCACCTTTAAAAAAACAATACATAATTAAAACAATACATAGTTAATTGTATATTATATATAAATAATGTATATTACGACACTTAATCATTTAAAGTATATTATATATTTATTCAGACCGGCCGCACACCGGAAGTGACACGACACGACGAGAGCCTAGCTGGTAAACATAAAACTATTTGACGAATACTGACAAGGCGACACTAAGTGTTGCCTTGATACTGACTGACAAGCAACAGTGTGTGCTGCTCAAAAATATTTTTGTTATTTACATTAACCTTTATTTAATATAATACCCAGACGGCAAATAATCTACTAATATACAACAGTTCTGAACGAATTATAATATTATTCGGTGTCAAGGTTTGAAAGACAACACTTATGAAGATTATACTTACGCAAAAAGCCTGAGACACCTATAAAGTTAGGTATTTACTCTTCATATTTAACAATGGAATATAAATTTCCAGGAATTTAGATTATTAGCAGATAATCTAAAAAATATAAATGATCGAAACAAAAGTCGTGTATGATTGTAACAATTAATCCCCTGGAAAATTTGTGTTGCTTATAATCTTAATACTTTATAAAAGACAGACAGTAGCTGTAATAACTACTATTAAATAACCAAGAGTTGTCAACGAGAGTAACATAATTCATCTGTAATAATTTAAATTTTTGTCGACTAGTTTGCAAATAACTATGAAAGTTTGTTTTTGTTGAGATTTATGGTGAAATTAAAAAAACACATGTTTTTCATAAGAAATACATTGAAAACGGGGTTTTCACATTTTTTTATTTGGAGGCAAATTTTGGCTGCCATTACTGAGTGTTTTCAAAATTGCCCAAGAACTAATTATAGGAAATGTTGTTCTCTTTCAGAACATCACCTTCCACTTTACCCGATTTCTTTACCATTTCAAAGCTATTTGCAGAAAAGCTGAGCAACCTCCGAATTTATAGTAGCGGGGAAAAACTGAATTAGCGATATTTTTGTTCAAGTTTGTATAACTAAATCTAGAGTTCTCAACCAGATAGATTTTAATAAATGACTGGTCGTTGGAAAGCTTCATCCGTGTAAATTTGCAAAAAATTATTAAAGCTAGATATTTTTAAGATTTATGGTAGGCCTAAAACGTAAAACACATATTTCCTGTAAGAAATGCATTTAAAAAACTGTTTTTCTTAAGTTTTTTTGTAGCTAAGTTTCGGATGTCCGTTCTCAGTATTTTCAAGAAATGCATATTACCAAATTTTAGGAAATTTTATTCTCTTTCAGAACACAGCCTTCAACTTACACCAATTTCCTCACAATTTAAAGGTTATTTGCAAAATAGATAAGCAACCTCCAAAATTTAAAGAGATGAGAAAATTCTGAATTAGAGATTTTGTTAAACTTCGTACAACTAAATCTAGAGTTCTACCAGACAGATTTTAATAATTAACAGGTGGGTCGTTGGAAAGCTTCATCCGTGAAGATTTGCAAATAATTATTAAGTTAGATTTGTTTTAAAGATTTCTGATGAAAAAGTAAGAACACATATTTTCTATAAGAAATACATAAAAAACAGCTTGCTTTTTAAGATTCTATTTGTAGCCAAGTTTCGTCTGCCAGTTATGAGTATTTTCGAGAAAAGCTTATAAAAAATTGCAGGAAATATTCGCTTTTTTAGAATATCATCCTCCACTTTGGTCGATTACCGTGTCATTTGAAAGTTATTTGCAAAAAAACATAAAGCAGCATCCGAATTTATAGTGGTGAGAAAATATTGAGTTGGAGATATATTTTTTAAATTTTGTACAACTAAATCTACAGTCGTACAGGACCGATTCTATTAATTAATGAGCCTTGGGAAACTTTCTATTTCTAAAAAAACTTGATTTTTTCAAGATTTATGGAGAAAAAATTTAAATACCCACATATTTTTTATAAAAAATACCTAAAACAGGTTTTTTTTAGTTTCTTTGTAGCAAAGTTTTGGCTGCCAGTTATCAGTATTTTCAAGAAATGGATTAAGGTGTTTATTGGGAAATGTTATTCCCTTTCAGAATATCACCTTCCACTTTAGTCGATTTCTTCGGCATTTTAAAGTTAGGCTATTTGCAAAAAAGCTAAGCAACCTCCGAATTTATAGTGGTGGGCAAATACTGAGTCAGAGATTTTTTGCAAACCATTTAACAACTAAATCTACAGTTCTGCCAGAGAGGTTTTAATAATTAACGGGTCGTTGGAAAGCTTTCTTCCAGTAGATTTACAAATAATTGTGATAATTTGATTTTTATTAGATTTATTGCGAAAAACTTAAAAAACATGATTTCCGTAAGAAATACACTAATTATCTAATTATGTTTTTTTCAAAACAATTTTATTTTTGAAAAAAAAAACTTTTAAGTATTTCACAGGGGAAAAGCATATATGTACTATTTACTAGAGACCGCGTTGTATTTAACCACAACGGGCTCTGAACCTAGTCTATTTTATATAGAGTTCGTCTCAGCGGTCTCTTTTGTTTACTTTAGATATTTTATAGCACTAACTACAAACACCTCCGATGAAAGAATGATAAATAGACTGGCCTTTACCGGCCACAGAATGATATAGACTCAATATACAGTGGTCCTTGAGGCCATTACACCACTATAAAGATATTTTTATAAAGATATGTCTCACCGGCCAAACCGTCACTCAGTGGGGCCATTCGTGGATCTAGCGGGTCAAAGTTCCAAGCTTCTGTAGATACATTTGAAAAAGTTTTTCTTCTTTGAAAAGGTTTTCAATTTAAAAATTTGAGTTGTTTTACTATACGTTATTCAGTGAGTGTGTTAAGTAAAGCCCCTCCCCTTAAATAGCATTTGTATGGGAAAGAACCAATAAGAGAAGAGGCAGCTCATATGTTCCCAGAGCCATTCAACTTAGCAATTTGAAAAGAAAAATACAAGTTATATGACATGAACAATAATTAAAGCATTTATCAATGCATTTATTTGTTTCATGAACAAATTGTATTTTTTGTAAAGCTCGCGTGCGTTTTAAGTTCAATGCAAACAAACATAACCATAATTGGCTTTGTCATCAGTGAAACAGTTTCATCTCCAGTTTATACTTAACCTCTTCGGAGTTCTGTAGCAATAACAACAGGTACTCATGTGACACAGCCTGTCGAAATTACAGCTGGTGCAGAAGGAGAAGCTTTACTTTACACTCTCATTGAATGAAGTTTAAAAGTATTTTTTACTACACTAAGCAAAATAATAACATATCCCCGCGAAAATTGATCCATACACAAACTCAGCCCAATTAGACAAATCGAGGGAAAAATCTCGCATGGCTAAAAATTGGCACATAGATTCGACCCATCTGAACATTCCATAATAAAAGCCACCGAGAGAGGGGGTCCGCCAGCGTGTCCGCTCGAGAAGGATTGCAGAAGATTCCAGAAATTGACGACTCGAATTTGCATATTGAGTTTTTTTCTTAAACCTATAAAATATTATATCATTTTAGAGGTCTTATTAAAAATAACTTCTGATGTAAACAAAACTCAATTATCTCAATTCGTTTCTGAATGGTTGTCATCAATTTGTTTTAAAAAGGTTGAACTTTCCGTGGTTTTCATAATTTACGAAATACTTTCTGTGTGTCTTGTAAACCAATTATAATTTGTTTCCTGACTCTAAATTCTTAATCGGTGTAATCTTGGCTTTAAAATAATACGTAAAATGGCCATCCTTAAAAGTTTATTTTTCTAAAAGATACAATGAAAATAAAAATTGGCATTTAAAAAGTTATGTCACGTGACTTACTTTTTTGAAGCTAAGTCTTCGAAGAAGGACTACATAGATAAATAATGATAACACAAAATTTACTAATTAGAAGTAATGGCATCTGACATAAATTCTTGATCCATGTAATCTTGGCTTTAAAATAATACGTAAAATGGCCATCCTTAAAAGTTTATTTTTCTAAAAGATAAAATAAAAAATGGCACTTTAAAAGTAATGTCACTTGACTTACCTTTTTAAAGCTAAGGCCTCGAAGGACTACAAAGATAATTAATAATAATAACAACAAAAATTTACGAATTATAAGTTAATTACATGTTTTATGTACTACAATTTTTTAATCAAAACAAAAAATAGTGTCGAAGTTACAGATTAATGTGAATGTAAGTAAAACGCAAAAATATTTTGTGATTTACTTATATATTTCTATTTTAGTGCAATTTACTAAAGCCCATTATGATTGAGGTTAACGAACTGGTTTTACAGTTGTTTAACTGTGTGAGTTCAATAAATGTATGCAATTTATATTTACATCATGCGGTTTTAATGCTCTCATTGATTTAAAATCCCCCCTTTTCCATACAGTTCGATATTTCAACATTTCGACACCCCCAAATTCCACTTAAAGTCAAACCATCTATATACTGTGTATTCCTACCCTAAAGAGTTTACTCAGATATGACAGCGGAGGATACTTAAATTATCTGCATTGGAGATCCACTGTGATTTTGACGCCTAATTCATCTCTAGAGATGATTGAATTGTATTGCCAGATGCAAAAACTGAATGCAGAATGAAACAAGCCAAGAAGCTTCTTGGTCGAGAGCATCATAAAAAACAAAGTGTCTAAATCCGCTGTCAGATGACCAGTTTGTAAATCAGATTTGATTATCATATTTATGTCGGTCGAGATAAGGATCGCAGGATAAAACACGAGTGATGGCCAACTTGGTCACCACTCCTGTTTTGATTTACTTCATTCATTTTTCGCTTATACAGCAACATAACATGACTATAGCTTGATCAATAGAAAATTTACATGATTCTAATTGATACAAAACTCACGGAAATTTTAATAAATTTGTATAATACAGCATGAAGTTCATTCTGACAATAGGAATTTTCTTGTTCCGGTTATTTGCGGTTTCAAAAAATAACTAAGCGCAGTTGATTAAAGTAACTGCTCCCACTATTTATGATGATCAGTGAAATGGGTCTTTTCATGACATGTCTGGAATCATCAAATTTGAAGGAAATTGTATAAGCGTTTTGAAACATATGCATAACTTAGTAAAACACATTCATGCCGATTGTCTTACACAGGGAACGTCAAGTTTTATTACGCACTTTACTTCCTTGCCTTTATATGGGTACAACGGTTTAAATAAAACGCCCAGTATAGTCCTAGCTAACTGTATATGCAAAGAGAAAGCCTCCGTTCTAGCTAGGATGGTAAATAGTTTTTTCACCACACTACGACGAAATCACCTGTTTTACAAACGTCAAGCGCGGACCGAAACACACTGTTTGCCGCCACAGGACCGAAAACGTTTGGGGCCCTAGGGCCGAAAGTCAGCTGATCGTTTATTTGCTGAAACAACGTCAGAACATCACATAATTATACGGCATACAATAGGTTCCAAAGGCGGGATAGATGCGATCATATGATTTTCATAACTGTGGTTGTTTGAATCATAATAAAGAAGTTGTATCGTCACTCATAACCTTCAAGTTTTGTTTTCAAGTGAGTCAAATAATAATCAGTTTTTTAAATTGTTTAGGGTATATTACATTAGGTAGTGTGGTGAAAAATAGTGTTCGCACCTCGGCCGAAAGGCCCAATCGCTGCTTCGATCGTTTTAAATTCTCGACTTCTTCGATCTCGAGCCTGCAAAACCTCATTTTCGGCCCTCGTTGCGAAACATACTATTGTTCCACCCAGCAAAGTTATATCATCGAGCACGTAAAATAAATGCCACCAGATAGGACTACGTTTCGTTATCGCGAGTGGGATAAGTAGGTGGTGGGCGATTACACTTGAATCGATTATGTCCTTAGTATTTCCCTCCAAAACCCACAACGTGTTTTGAGTTCTGTGTCAGAGCCGAGCGGCCGGCGCGGCGGCAACAATCACCACGGCCTCCATAAACCTTTGTCCAGCGCCGGAAGCGGCTGCACCTTCCGGTCACAGATTTACCGCCCTCCCTAGTCACCTGCGGACGACAAAAACTCCGATTGGTTGTCGCTTGTTTGGGTTGGTTCTGGCCACAATAATTATCCTGTATGGGGGCACGCTTGTCAGCGACCCTTTTTGAAATGATAAATTGGCTTCACGCCTTTTGCTTCACTATAATACCATGCATCAGGTGCTCACGGTTCGGTTCAGAAGAATATAAATTATGTCCATAGAATCACAGAATTATAGTCTTCGATCTTTTAATTTTATGTTTTACTTAATGATGGTTTCTCGCTTCACATGGGTATTTTAACATGAAATAGGAAACATATACTATTCAAAACAAGAAAGTCAAAGTGAAGTATATTCTATCTAAGCCCCTTGAACTGTGAGCACCCGATCTGTGACTTTCTGTACGGCGGCACCCTAAATTTGTCGTGCTATTTTAGAGACTGAAAGTCCAGAAGCATAAAATATTAATCCTGACTTCTTGGGTGAAAAGTCATGAAACATGTATTGGATGATACATATTAGATGAGTATATTCTTGTTTCTTAATCAATACAAGGGTTTGAACAGCTCCTGAAAAAGTTCAAAATTTCTAGCACAAAAATAAATCGAAATAATAAACAGCTGCGACAAACGGAATTTTGGGTGAAAATATGAAATATCATCACAAAAAAGCGAATGACCGTGGAGTGAGGCGGTATGTCCCCGGCCCGCGTATGTGGCGGATATGTGTGGGGAGATGTGGGCCGCCCCGACGCCTAGCTGCTGCCTACTGCCTACCTGCAGACACCTCCCAGCCTCTGGTACAAATAGACGATACCTTCGCAGCGAACGGGGTCGCGGATACATATACATACATATTTTCAGTTTACATTAAATACGATTCCAATAAATGTTTTGTCTCCAGAAAATAACTCCTTCAGCACCAGAGCAGCCCCATCACACTTATGCATGCGGAACAAAAGTTTAATCACAATTCATGATGCAACACTGGGAAAACTAATATTTCGAATAATCGTTGATTTCAAAGCCTCATTCGGTGTTTGGTTTTACTGAACCTCCCGGTATTGCTCACGGAATTGTTAAGGGATCCTTTCACGCTTATGCGAACGTAAGATGAGCACTAATGCACCACTGCACCCCTGCTAGTGCGCTTATGCGTGAATCAGCACTGGAGAAAGCGATCTCTTGAACGTTCGTTGATGTAAAAACTTATTCGGTGTTAGCGTTGCTGAACCTCCCATCTTCCTCAAGGATTGTTAATCTTTCGGAGTTCACCAGATTATTGGAGGAAATTAATTGAAAGACTAGTGTGAAACATAATAGAAAAAGAATTGTACGAAAATTATAAAGTTTTCAAATATAACTACAGTTATAATTTTCGAGTGGAGCCTCTGCCTCTGCCTCTGTACACTGGGGGAGCCATGCACTGGGGGGTCCAGCCACTGACAGCTGGCCACCGCCCGCCGCAACCGCCAGCGACAATTTTATTGTCTAGTGAACAAATTAGGCACTTTCATGTTTTGGAGTCTCATAGCACTTGCGTGGTTTCCTGAGTCGAAAGAGTGAATTTTATTCATCGCGTTGAGTTTTTTACAATGGAACTGGAAAGAACCTGGGTAATTTGGAAGGCGAACACATAAATGAACGAATAATGATCTGGTGATTCAAAGTGGTGCAAAACTTAAAGCCGCGTTCACACTAAAGGCTACACTTGCTTTAAAAACTTTTGTTCTGCAACCATTTTATATAACATTTGATTTGAACATCTTTAAGTATGCAATGGAAATTATTAAACAAAGTTGTACAACAAGCGTGTTTTATAACAGGCTGCAGGTTTCCAGAGCCGTGTAAGAAAGTTCAAAGAAAATTTGTGGTTTATAAACTTTTCTTGTACGGTACAAAATGTTTTACAAAGAGAAGTGTACAAAACAAGTTGTATAGTGTAAACGCGGCATACAGAGTTTTGATAATTAGTTTTGGCTTGGATGCTCGAGTAGTTATCTAAGACATAACTTTAATGAGCACTGCAAGAAAATATGGTTAGTTAAGTAATAAGCTTTTAGCTACCATGTAAATGATCTTCTTTATTAGATAATACCATTAATAAAATTAATGAAACTGCATTGCGAAATATACATTTACATTTCAAATAAAAAATAAACATAGTTTTGATTTAATTTTCCTATATACAAATTACCCTTCTCTCCCTAACTTCTTAATTGCTAATGATTATTTTTCTTTAACTTCTAATTCCACGTAGATTATTGTGATTGTTATTGACAGTGCAATAATTTTATGCGGCCGGCCGTCTTAACTGTCGTTGTAATCAAAATCCAATAACACTGAGTCGCACATAACGCAAAAAAACGCACAAAAAATCCCTGAACACAACACACGATGATCACTAAGCAGAGAAAGGTAGTGTTCAGAATGAGACAAAGATAACAAAAGAAAACTAAACGAAACGAAGCTAAACTAAAATGGTGTTGGGAGATTATATGGTCTGGATGAAACGCCCAACGCTCTTCGGCGTTCGCGCAAATAGGAAATACCCACGTGGGTATTATAGTAATTACTCAAACCCTGAAGAACACTCTATGACTTCGGCGTTTGAGTGAATAAATGAGTCTACCCACTCCGCAATGTGGGCATTCCGCAACGGACAATGTCCGAATAAAATGCACATTCTGCGGTGCGAGTATTTTAGTGTCCACGTCGCAGAGTGGGTATAGAAATTTCGGATATTTTCCGAATTCAGATTCCGAATTTGATCGCAACACGTTTTCAACCTAAACTTTTTCTTCCTACAACCGCGCTTAAAGTGTCAGTTTACGCACCGTCAGCTACAATGGACGTGAGTAACTTTGATTGTATTTATTAATCGTTTAAGAAATTAAAACTGTAGTTGTAGGAAAAATTTAGTATGCATTTCGCGTGTAAAGCGTCTTTCTCGCTTTCGCTACAAATACCGCGCTCCGCTACGCGTCGCGCGGTATTTGTTTAGCTCAAGCGAAAAAGACCTACTTTACGCTCTTAATACATAAATCACTATTTCCAGTGTTCGCACTTTAAGCTGAATTAAAATTGCGTTTTGAGTTCCTTTATACTGTATTTAAAAATCATGAAAATGAACTTTTTACTGCGGCAAACCCTTGGCTCGAAAGCGGGCCCTGCATAACGCCACTGTGTAGGCCCGCCGCCGATTTATAGGTTAGTTAGGCCGACACGGCTGCGTGGGTTTTATATCCTCAGTTTGGTTTCTATGCTAATAGCCGACGCCTTTATAATTACCGCCATTAAAGTCTCTAAATGTGTTTCTAAATCATCGCTTTCTTTCTACATTTCTCTCCCCGGGACATGTTAATCTAACCTCACACTTCATTCTGATTTTGACACCTAATCGGTGGTTATTAATGGCTCTGTTCGTTGCTATGTTAGACAACGAAAGTAAGCACTTATTTGAATTTCGATTCGCCATTCTTCCCTGACGGATGTACCCATTTTTAATCCTTCGGCCACACCCGTGCACACCTTTAAGCCTACGTAACTTTGAAATAAGGTACCTTCACAACTTTTAATGTTTTCCCTTCAAAATCGTTGTGAGGGCGGATTGGGAAGTTAAGTTATCGTGCCGAGTGTTCAGTCCTGCAATATCAAATATGTAACGTAGTGTGTAAATCCCAAAATTATAAAAAAATACTAGTTTTAATCCTTCGGCCACACCCGTGCACACCTTTAAGCTTACGTAACTTTGAAATAAGGTACCTTCACAACTTTTAATGTTTTCCCTTCAAAATCGTTTTGAGGGCGGATTAATCCCAAAAAATTATAAAAAATATACTAAAAAGTCGGCCTTAATTTCAATAATTTATCTAAATACTATGGAAAATAAAAACAACGCAAGAAGTCGAGTTTACTGTATACAATAAGATGGTGACCTCCCAACACCCATCGTTCATCGTTCTCGATGAAGTGGAGTAGACCAACTTCCCAAAAGTGGAATTTCGAACTTTGATCAAAAAGAGGAATTAATAGTTTTTAACATTATATTACGGGATAAGCCATATCCATTCGTCAATGAGACTTGAAATATTACCTGTTACCTGTTACCTAGACGTCATCTTGTAGACCCCTCTTCTGGGGCATAAGATCAGTCACACATTCTGTACTTCTACAGCCTAAGATAATGCAGCTGGGAGCTTTGTCACGATGAAGGATAAGTGGTAGGGACTTCAGAGAAAAGGAAAACTTTGAAAGGACAGTTACCTACAATGGGAGGCCATAAAAACATTCTTTTGTGGGGGGACAAAAAAAAACAATATTGGGGGGGGAGACCAATAAACTATGAAAAATGTGTTACGTAATTTATTAAATGGATGTGCATAAAAATCCAGGAGTTCAATTCATTATATTAAACCAATTACCAATCGAGCAAAGTTATCCAATAAACTATAAGTACTACCCCTTCGTAACTAAATTATGTGAAATGGATACTGAAGAGTACTGCAGATTTAGCGTAGCGAAAAATGTAGGCTTAATAAATAAATAAGCTGTCAGTCTCAGCTCAGCTCTGATTGGGTGTGGACGTGCTCTCTCCTGTCTGGTGATTCTTGATACTTGTGATTTCTATGTTATTTTGTGTTGTTGTTTTTCTTTTCAGCATAGTGTTTTGTGACTGCTTTTACAGTTAGTTGTTCTCTGTTTTAGCTGTGTTTTTGTCCAGGTTTTCCTGGCTATGTGTTACTAATCTTGTTGTGTTCTAGGTTTTGTTCCACATGGAGGGGATCAGATTCCAGATCCCAAAAACTTGTTTATTACTAATCAGTGATGGCAAATGTCCGCAAAAATCCAAATCAAAAAATAAAATCACCATCATCAACAACGAATTTCAAACTAAGAATTTAATAGCTTCCTGAAAGTGATTTGGAAGAAAACGAAACTTTGGAGCATATCTGTTCACTTTGCCCTGCATACGCTGGGGCCCTTTCAAGAATGCTTGCGGAACTTTTATGCGGAGCATTGAAATGTGCAATAAGCTGATGGAAATTTTATCAGTGAATAAATGTGATTTATGGAAATATTTTCTTTGTTACCTCCAGGTATTGAAAAAAGTGCTATGACTCTGAGCTGATGGTAACATTCTAAAACGCTTTAACTATGTGTAGGCCCCCTAACCTTTTTATATTTATCTTATTTTAGAGGCTTTTGATGGTTAATTTTGTTTCGGGCTGCTAGCTGTGCCTTTCTATCAGGCAAATCAATATCTATATATAAAAGGAGAGTTTTGTGTTGATATATTTCGGGCTACAACCAAACTACATATCGTAGACACTTGGTGTCAAATTAAAGCTTGGAACCTCATGATGTGCACTATGTTGTTTGGTTCTGATATCTTAAAGGACTAAGGCACAGGATCGTCCGAAAGGGACCCATGTCGATGCTTTGAATAGTTACTATGGTTACCATTTAAAATAGCTACTATGGTTACTAACAGAATGCAGAACTAATAAACAACACGAATTCAACCAAAGAATATTCTCCCGGGCAAAGCCAGGGCTATCAGCTAGTAAAGAATGGAAAACCCCTGAAAAAAATAACGTAGGTCTGATGAATAATATGTACAGTTTTTGTTAAGTGTTATATATTTATAGTAAAAATGGAGCATACACAACGTGCTGCAGCAACAGTAAAGTATGATTGACAGTTTTGCGATCAAATGAGTTAATAAAAAATTTAATGACTGGAAATGGCTACTGAGCAAAAAACGTTTATACAAATTTATTGGTTATTGGCATTTTCAATTTTCAAAGCTGTAATTTCAAAAAAATATAATTTTAAAACATTTTAAAAATGTGAACATTATAGTAAAAAAATTATAGTAGATTGTGTAAAATTATAGTAGATTTAAAGCTGAATCAACAAGGATTTACAAAATTTGTATCAGTACCGAAAAATGTTTTTCGATTCAGAAAATACAAAAATCCATTAATATAAAGGTCACTAAAATGGCCACCATTTTGAAACCTATTGAGATAATTCAGTTTCTTTCTTCCACAAATACGTTCCTTTTAGTAAGGCCAGCAATATGATATAAAATTTGTTATAGCTTGACATGAGAAAATTTTTTGATTCGAACCTGTGACCGTCATTTCTAAAACACCCAAAACGATTAATCCAGATGAAAATATTTTTAATGACTTCTTCTCTTACAAATTAGAGAGGAATAGTTTTATTTTGGGTCTCTAGGTAAAACTATTTTTTCCTTACAATAGTTTTATGGGTGGTCTGACTCACCCTTATCAAGCTCGACGAGAGAAGCATTAAGAAAGCCTCCCCCTAATGTTTTAATTTACTTACAAAAAACACTTATCAGATAGGGATTTGTAGTATAGTCAATCAGCTGATACCATAGAAATTGGTTCTCTTATTCTGTTTATATTTTGTTTGTTTATGTTTTACGTTTTACAACTGTCACGTTAGTAATCTAATACAATATTCTACTTACAAAATGTATTTTTATTTTATTTAATCTACGACGCAGACACAACAAATGGCGCAGTCCACTAAACGAACCGACGATTTGCGAATAGATGTTTTTGATGGAAACTCTGAGGATTGGACTTACTGGCATGAACGTTTCAAGATTGCATTACGAAACAGAGGAATCAAGAATGAAGATACAAAACGAGACCTATTACTAGGAAACCTTGGACCTCAACCATTCAAGCTAGTATTTGACCACGCACGCCCTGCTCCCGTCAGTAATCTTCACTTTACAGAAGTTATTGACATACTTAAGAAATACTACACAAAAGCGTCTGCACCACTATCGCAACGGGTTGTCTTCACTCGCCGTTTCAGGCAAGAGGGAGAATCTGTGAGTCATTTCGAACTTGCTTTACGCAAAGTTGCAGGTCTCTGTGATTTTGGTGACAACCTAAATGAACGGCTAAGAGATCAATTTATTCTGGGCATCAACAATGATCGCTGGCAACTTGAACTTTTACGCTTGCATGCTACGACAGATACTACATTGGAACAAGTCACAAACACTGCTTCGTTGTTAGAAAATGTCGACAATCAACAGTCACAATTCCGTGATACACACATAACAGTCAACAAAATAAGCAACAGAAACAAAAAGAATGAAATTCTATCGAAACAAGAAACAAGAAGAAACACTGTTTCAAAACAAAACGTCTTACATCTTAACAAAACATCAGACTGCATTCGTTGTGGTTACAAGAAACATGAACGAGGAACAAACTGTCCCGCTCTCGATGCTACTTGCAACGCCTGTGGAGGACTAAATCACTTTGCACGCGTATGTCTTAAAGTGGGCAATGAAATCATCAACAAAGGTAAGCGACTTAATATGTTACAAAAAAGTCCCTCGTCTAGTAATTCTAGTGTAAAATCGTTTTCTGATACAGATCAAATACAAGCGATAAATCAAGGTTCAAAGGTTATGCTTTCAGTCAAGTTAAACAAACATGCGATTTCAATGTTGTACGATCCAGGTGCAGCATTTAGTATCATTGGTAAAACGTTATGGGAGGAAATAGGAGCTCCTAAACTGTTCCTTACAGAAAACTTAAGTGCTTACACAGGGGTACCAATTGAAACTCTGGGAAAAATGTATATTTCTGTTGAAGCGTTTGGTTCCAAACGCAAGCTACCGGTAATCGTTGTTAAGAAAAACGACTTACCTTTGTTTGGTCTAGACTGGGTCCTTGCTTACAACTTACCACTGCCACCCGGCGCTAAAGTATGTACATTGTCCAAACAGGAAACGAAGAAAGTAAATGAACAAACTGTACATGACATTGTTAACAGTTTCCCAGACGTGTTCAGTCCCTCTTTAGGTACAATCAAAAATCACAAAGTATCATTTCACATGGCATCAAATGCAGTTCCTGTAGTTTCAAAGCCACGCCCAGTTCCCTTTGCTTTACGGGAACCTGTAGAAAATGAAATTCAAAGACTAGTAGATAGTGGAGTTTTGGAACCAGTTGATGCTAGGATAGAACCTATCATTTGGGCTTCACCCATTGTAATAGTAGTAAAACCGTCTGGAGCTATCCGCATATGCGCGGATTTCAAAAACACTATAAACAAACATATGCTTCCTGATAAGTATCCTATGCCTACATTCGAGGAAATCACCTCAAAGCTTACAGGTGGCCAGGAGTTCTCTGTCATCGATCTCAAAGATGCGTATCTACAAATGGAGGTCGAACCATCAGCACAACAGTACCTGATTATTTCTACTCACAAGGGATTTTTCAAGTACAAACGCTTACCCTTCGGAATCAAAATTGCGACCGGGGTTTTTCAGTGCAAGATGGATCAAGTATTGGCTGGATTACAAGGAGTCGCCTGTCTCCTAGACGATGTTATAGTCACTGCCCCAACGAGAGAGGAGCATATAGCACGAGTCAAAGAAGTTCTAAGGCGTTTCCAAGAATCTGGAATTCGTGTTCAAACGTCAAAATGTAAATGGTTTCAAGATTCCGTTAACTACCTAGGTCACAGAATCGATAGTACTGGTATACATCCAACCACAGAACACCTGGAAGCAGTGAAAAACATGCCATCTCCGAAAAATGTGAAAGAGTTGAGATAATTTCTTGGGTCAATTAACTACTACAGTAAGTTTGTTCCCCATTTACAGTCTTTGTGTGTTCCATTACACAAACTATTAAAGAAAGGAGTGAAATGGCATTGGAGTGAAAAACACGAACAAGTAGCAACAAAATTAAGACATCTCCTGACTACAACAGACACTTTGGCTCACTATGACGAATCACTACCTCTGATCCTCGCGACTGATGCGAGTGAAATTGGTGTCGGAGCTGCTCTTTTTCAAAAGTACCCTGATGGGACTGAGAAACCTTTGGCATTTTCATCAAGACGCCTTGACCAAGCTGAGTGTCGATACAGTGTGATAGAAAAGGAAGCGTTAAGTCTAGTTTTTGGAGTCACTCGTTTTGAACAGTACCTTTATGGTAGACATTTTGAAGTTTGCACGGATCATAAAGCTCTGGTTAAAGTCTTCGGCGAACATGATTCGATTCCGAAGGTAGTATCAAATCGCATCGCTAGATGGGCATTAACACTGAGTGCTTATGATTACTCAATCAACTACCAACAAGGAAAAGATAACAAAACAACGGATCTACTATCAAGGTTTCCCTTGCAAACCGCGACCAAATCTACAGAGGAAGACCAGGGTTGCAGTAACAAAGCACACCTTTTCCATTTACGTTCACAGGATTTACCAATATCTACAAAGAGTTTACAAGAAGCGACAAAAACTGATCCTACACTTTCAAAAGTAGTAAACTATTTACGAAGTGGTTGTTGGCCTCTAGAGAAAAATGAAGATATCAATCTCCAACCTTACTACAACAAACGTGAAGAACTTTCCTTTGAGAATGGAATTTTGCTGTGGTTTGGAAGATTAATTATACCCACAAAACTTAGATCAAGAGTGATGGAAATACTCCATGAGGGACATCCAGGTATTGTAGCCATGAAGGGAAAAGCACGTTTTCAAGTCTGGTGGCCTAAACTAGACAAAGACTTAGAAGAACACACTAAGCATTGCTCTGGATGTCAAGAAAATAGAAGCAAAGACCCTGAAATGCCGTTATTCTCATGGCCTGTACCCGCAGAAGTTTGGTCAAGGATCCACATCGACTTTGCCGGACCCTTTATGGGGAAAATGTGGCTGATCGTAGTGGACGCACGGTCGAAATGGCTTGAAGTAATACCAACGTCGTCAACAACAACAAAGTCAACAATCAAAGCTCTGGAAGAGTTGTTTTCAAGATTCGGCTACCCAAAGGTCATTGTAAGCGATAATGGACTACAGCTAACATCCTACGAGTTTCAAACCTTTTGTAAGAGCCTAAACATCAGACATGCTCGAATCACTCCTTATCACCCTAAAAGCAATGGGTTGGCGGAACGATGTGTGCGGACGTTTAAAGAGCGCATGAATGCCTCAAAAGAAAATATTGGGACTGTCCAGGAAAAGCTCAACAGTTTTTTGTTCGCTTACAGAACATCACCGAGAAGATCTACTGGGAAAACACCAGCATTCATGATGTTCGGTCGTGAGTTATGCTCTAAATTAGACTTGTTATTTCCTGACGTTGAGCAGAAAATCGATGAAGAGTTGGTTCAACAGCGACTACAAAAACCTGGATCCAAAACAAAAATGTTTGAAGAAAACGACAATGTTTGGGTCCTGAACCAATCGGGGTCTGGGTTTAAGAAAGGAACAATTGTGAAAGTGAATGGCCCGTACTCGTACGTAGTCAACACAAATGGATTAAACAGACGATGCCACGCAGATCAACTTCGCCAGGCTTAATCCTTAGAAGAAGGGGGGACGATGTAGTATAGTCAATCAGCTGATACCATAGAAATTGGTTCTCTTATTCTGTTTATATTTTGTTTGTTTATGTTTTACGTTTTACAACTGTCACGTTAGTAATCTAATACAATATTCTACTTACAAAATGTATTTTTATTTTATTTAATCTACGACGCAGACACAACAGGATTGGTACCAGAACAAGAACTTATTACAGGATGAAATGGATAAATATTCAGGCGTATAATAGCTGAGAAACAAATTTATAAATTTACATTGTTTCAACTTGTTTCTGTTTTTCTATTAGTTGTTCTTGCGCCAAAAATTGAAGAGATGACATAATTTCATGAGCTAACTATAACGTATTTAATGGCCATAATTTACAAACTTTATGGCTGTAGGGACAAGAGGAAAATAACTGGACTCAGTTTTTAAAGGTATATTAACAATATTTAATACATTTACATAATATTATAAAAATACAAATATAAAAATAAGTAATTTAAAATACATAACAACTTCATTTTGTTACTTAGTAAAAACTGTTGCTTCTATTCTTTATATTTCCTTCATAAATAACAAATACTTATATTTGCAGCTTACCAAATATAATAAGTTACTTCTCTACATGGGAAGAAAGCTTGTTTTCAACCCCAAAAGCTTCAAAAACTGTCATCAACTGTCCATGAGTAGGATATAACTGTCACTCGGTGTCTGAGGGTCAACATTAACATATTCAGAAAGCGTTTACAACTGCACACCTACCATACCCTAGCCCAAAACCCTTTGATTTAGCCCGCTTAACCCAAGTGCTAGCTTAAATTTGATGAGCTGAAGGTAAAATAAACTAGATGCCTGGAAACAAATTTTAATGATGAGAGTTATCACATGCTATAAACCTCAGTCTTAACTTCTTAACTTTTTCATAAGGTTTTTTACCATACACAGTATTTGGCACTTTAACCTTTTTTGGAACCAGATTATTAAAACATTGGTCTTTTAGAAGCAGTTTTCTTTTCACAGTCAAACCTCAGTAATGCTGGATGGATTTTAACGTTTGAGGTATCAAATTAAATGGATTTTTATATAGATTTGTCAATGCGTCTCAGAATTTTAAAAAAGGGCGTCACTAAAGTACAGTAAATGGCTAAAGTTTCACAACAGTGGCTATATCCATCGACGTTTGACAAAGTTTAGTTTACTATGTTTACAACTGAACATATGATCATGCTTTGAAATAATACTACAGGTACCTAAATCACAGATTACATGACAGCACTTATAATTTATTTTCGAAAAGAGATGTTTTATTTTTACAGCTGCTTTGGCTACTCTGAGACATGACAAGAAATAGTTTTCAATAGTTTTAGTTTGTTTATTATAGTTTTTTTAGGTAATATTGGCCATGATATTGGCCTTGATTACAAATGAAGTGTTTTTTTAACTAATTATTCAGTGCAGTTAACAGTTCATCGTTTTACAATGTAGTTTACGATATATTAATTCATTTCAGCATGAACATAACCGCTGGCATCACCCTCCTGATGCATTTGATGGGTACAGAGCCGTGTCACTAGATCATTGTGGTGCTCCACCTTGCGGACCAATGAACTTAAAATGTTTAAATTGTGGCGGCTTGCATTTCATGAATGAAAAGACTGGTAGAGATTATGCATTATTAACCCTTTGCTGCCACAAAGGAAAGTCAGTCTGTCTAATTTGCGGATTTTGCTGTACTTTCAAGATATCTTAAAGAAAACTTTTGATCTGAGAACAGGGATATATACTTTTAGTTTGGCCTTGCGCTGTTAGACTGAAATCCAGAAACATTTGGGATAACATTTAACAACTGTTGCTGTAGGCAGAGCACAATCTTTTGCTGGTATTAAAATAAACATTTCAGAAACAAGAGAACAAGGGAAATGAATAAATCCGAACAAGAGATCACAATGAAAAATATCATTTAGCGGGAACTCCTGCGGTAAATCAAATAAACTTTTAAATCTCCAGTAATTTAGCCATAATTTTGTTATTAATTTTGGCCTTTTGATTACACTTTAAAAATATATAAGTAAATTGTTCATTCTTAAATCGTTTACAACATTGTTTCTCAACCGGTGGTACGCGTACCACTGGTGGTATGCGAAGGCTTTTGAGATGGTACGCAAGAGATTGATGAACGCTGTCCCGTCAATCAGTAAAATCGCACTGAATTCCTTAACTTTTTCAGTATCTGATTTGATCATAATATGTCAATGTCGTACCATATTTCAGGAAATATTGTTACTCTTTCATTTTAAGAATGATTCCTTTTAATAATTTTTAAAAAATATACTACCAGTTTTACAGTGTTGATTTGGTCGTATTACTATAATTGTTAGTTGTACAATTTAGGCCTACTAACCAAACGTATTTTCAATTTTCAACGTACAGTCTAGTTATGTCGATCTTTTGTATTAATTTGTGTAACATGCTCAAATATAAGATTATTGGTGAAAATACAGTATTCATTGACTTTGAATGTTTGTTTATGTTAATTTTTCAACAAAGTATAAAAAATTTATAAAGTTCTAAATAAGAAACAGCAATTATTTTTCCCCGTGTACGTACACCGGAAACACATTCGGTGCATTTACACATTAACGAAATTCATATTCAAATTCTTACGTTATTTTTGCCAAACTGACTATAAAATTAAGCAGAGCAGAGCTGAGATGAACAAGTAATATGTCAAAATGTTCTTATAATCAAAATACGATCAAAAATGTATATTGACAAGTAAAATAAATCAATGTAGCTGGAAAAAAACCGCCAAAGGGTAACTATAAACATTGTTGGAGGAGTTCCCTCCAGTTCAGTGGTGGGAGGAGGGGGGCCCTTGCGATGGTACGCCAAAATATTGTAAACGTGGTAGGTGGTACGCGAGCGCCAAAAGGTTGGGAAACACTGGTTTACAATATGATTTTTGTTTTGCTTGATTTCAAGCAACAGGTTATCTAGTTTAATCATTAATACAAATTACAAGTAAGGATTAAATCAAGTCACCAAGTGAACAATTTGAATAGTCAAAAGCTAACCTATAAATCATAATCTCATTATGAAATATCAAACGTTAGCATGAAAGATGAAACACAAACTGGTGGTCTGAAAGTTAACAGTACCTAAAACAAAGGGAGCCACAGTCCTGACAATAATTTATAGTCTACACAGACGAACATTGTCTGACGAATATTGCCAAGGAATACAATTCCCAAAGAGATGGGAAGGCAGAGCAATCGCCCCGAGTTACTTCATAATCTCCACTGCAATTCAATGCTAATTTTCCTCACGTAGTAAAGCCGTGTCTTAGCAGGTATTCCTGGTCTCGAACCCAGAGTCTTTCACAGAGGGTGTTCAGCAGAGGAGCGACCTGCATCATAAATTCTATTTAATGTTTGATAAGATCACATTGATTAAACCTTGAGTTCCAAAATAATAAAAATTTGAATACATTTATTATTTTCTACAACTTGAGATAAAATAAACTTTCTTAGCACCTGTTTGAAAAATCCTCAAATTAGAGGATTAAAGTTCACGCACTTTAAATTCCGGTGTAACACATATAATATTTGCCCCATCTTGAAATCACATTGCTTTCCACTGAAATTCTTAGTTTATGAAGCGAACTTGTTACAACTCACTCGCCAATTATATCAAATTAATTATAAATAAGTGAATTCAATTTTGGGGAGCAGTATGTATGATGCCCAAGGTCTGAAGATAAGAAGAGAATTCTAATAATATTTTGCTGTCAGGTTGCCTAAGTCCCATAAGGCCTGTGGGACCAAGCGGTTAAAGGCTTCTACCCTATAAAAGGCACCTGTAGATCCCAGCTGTAGGTTATAGGTTTCCGGTCCATAAAAGTTGCCACGATTTGTTTTCATTTTTGACTTAGACAAACTGACATAACTGACATACTGCTATTCCTCAAACTGACATACTGCTATTCTTCTCTTCCTCTGCACACACCTTGTATGCGGCCAACTGCGGCACTGACCTTGTGAACCTCGTTGCGGTCGCTGCTGGTGGATTTGCCAAGCCGCAACACGGGCGTCCGCCACTTAGTCTCGAACTCCTTCACCTCTGCAGGATCCACCTCCATCTTACTTGTCATGCTGTACCTACAAACAGTGGCGGCTCGTGAGTTTATGTACGGGGGGTTCACAGTTAAAAAATATTACATGATATCATGTATTATACTAGAGTTGTTGTCTTAAACTAATCGGTATTTAAGCACGTTAAACGCTTAAAAGACCGTAGTGCCTGCATTTCTTGAGATACCTACCTGTTATACACGAGTGTAATGCTTAAAGTATTAAATTTACTAAGGGACCACCCTACCTTTGAAGAACATGAATCGTATTTTGCTACTATTACACATTAATATGATATTAAATAAATCAGAAAACCGAATGTTTTTTAAATGACTAACTGAGAACTGAGGCCTGCAATTATTATCTTCCATCACTGATTAATGCTCTTCTTGGTTAATCCTTTAAAATAAAAATCATTAACCTACGATGAATTACGACTTTACCTTGATTACCGAAAGAAAACGCTGCCACTGCCACGCATCAGAACTAACTCCTCCTATTTCATGAAGTTGAACTAAAATATTTCGTTGCAAGTTTTAGTAAATTTTATTCGTTTAAAAAGTATAATACAAGATTTTTAGCAAGTTTGAAATAATTGTACACGCTTTTAGTAAATTAGCCAGGAGTGTAATAAATTATCTTGCAGAGGGTCAGCTATCGCGCGGCCGGTACGCCAATTGTTTTCTTTCAATAATCAGAGCATATCATATTACTGAAATAAACGTATTTATCACTAAAAACAACATTAAAACACACAATAATTATATTAATAAACTTTAACATCATCCGAACGAAAAAACAACAAGAATCAAGCCTCGTTAAAACGCACATGGGCACACTAGGAAGCAGCTCCGAGGGAAGCTCCATAAGGCACCATGCAATCATGGTTCCTCCCCCGCCGCTGCCACAAATGGACTTGTCCTACGCCTATAGCCGCGGAGCGCTGTGCTCCAAACTCAGTCTCGCCTCTCTAGCTCTAGTGACAACGTCGAGTGCAACGCGCGCTCTTTGCTGTTGCTTATTAATGTCATTTTTAATTGTTTGGGATGTTCTGCATTTATATAGAAGTATTTTAATAACATTATTTGTGGGTTTTCATAGGGGGTTCACGTGCTCATGTGCTCCTATGCACGAACCGCCACTGCCTGCAAACATGAGCGTTTCTAAGATATATCCCATGACAGGTTACGCAAAACACAGAGGCTTGTTGAAATGTGACAGATATAAAATGTAAGGGGTACAGATTAATAAATAATTTAATGTTACAGCTATCCGGTTTATTAACAAATATTTCAACTCGTAATTACGATCTTGTTAGTATCCACCTACCGTAAAATTTCTCAAAATTCATCCAATTTGTTTTCAGTTATATACAATAGTTAGGTCCATTTTATGTCTAGTTTACCTATTAGGTAAATGCTAGTTAGTGGCAAAATAGAAATCTATGAATATAATTACATAGGCGAAAGTCTTGCAAAGAAATTGTGGGCATTTGGCCAGTCACACGACGATGCGAGAGGGCTCACATTAAAGGTCTTGATCCCAGGGACTCGGGAAAAATACTGAAATGTCTTGAAGTTTACCAAAAAATTAGAAATAACAGAAAATATCAGCCAATTAAAAATAAAGCAATCTAAAAACATCTGTTTTGTTCATACTAAATCATGTGGTGCTGTTGATTGATCAAAAATCATGTGCTAGATAATGACGTTTTATTTGCAAGCCAGCTATGAAAGTTAAATGAACTAAAATTATTAATGGTCTTTACTCCTATTTTATGGGGCTTTTGGCCTTGCAATCAGCCGTGGAAAACGATCTCGCTTATTTGCCATACATCCACGTTCCGATGAGTTTCAGGGTGGTGGAAGGAAACCGGAAGCTCTCGCCACTTACAGCGCCGCTATCAAGCGCTTTTGTTTCGAGTCTTTGTTTTGTTTACTTTTACGCTACAATTTAATAATAATTACATCACAAAATTTAAAATTAATTATAATGAATTAAAAATTATGGAGATTTCCTTTGTTTGGTCAACTTACGAACTTAAAAGCTTCATGTATTTTTAAATATATTTTCCTTCTCTCAGCGGGAGTAACTGCCCCCCTGGCCCTGGCCTGCGGGCGCCCATGTTCTGTACCCCATTGGGCACGTGCACAAAAAATGGGGATTAAAATATTTACCATTATTTTGAACAAAAACTTGATTTCAGCGTACTTTTTCATCAAACCCAAACTAAATTTAAGAAATCTCAATGTATGATTTTTTGTCACGTTATGTGCATATTGGCCCCGCAAAGTAAGACAATGGGGATTTTCAATGATGTTGCGAACGTGTTAATAACTGACTATGTGGTTTTATATGCACTAAGCACCAAAAAATCACCTGGTTCCAATAGCAATGGATGCTGGCTGGCTGGAATCATCTTTGGACATCTTGTTGATCAATTGAGGTAGTTCTGTGAAGCTGCTGGCATCCGTGTAGGAGAACACATACACCAGAGCATCCACCTTTTCTTTGCACGACTGAAAACAAAGAATTATGACTAGTCAAGGATACAAATATTTCTATCCACATATTTTAAGTTTTCTTAAAACCCAGCCACTTATATTATTGTATTTTATAAACTTAAAACTATTTTAATTAGCAAAATGATTTTGCATATTGTACGGTATTTAGTAAGGGAACTCAGATGTGCTGAAATGATAACATTGTATGCTTCATAATTTTGTGTAATGAATTCTTTATATTCCAAGGGACCTAAAGAATTAATTTTCCAAATTTAGATTTTTGTGGCTCATTTAAAAAAATTTGTGTTACTGCACTCATAGCAAAATAGAACCATAAATAGTAGATTGAATATATTGTAACAAAAGAATATAAAAGAATGAGCCTAAAACATTTTGGAATTATTATTTTAGGACTATATGCTTTCCAATTTGTGAATAAAGGATACAACATCAGATTTACTTGGCTCAAGTTGGCGGGTGAGTTCTTACTCAAAATGTTGTTAACCCTAGAAAGGTATCGTTATTCAAAAATACGCTAAAGGTATCAATACGTAAATTTTACTCTGTGGTTAAAAATTAAAATATGTTTGATGAAATATTTATTTTTTTAAAAGAAGGCACCCAAATACAAGAAAACATTGATAATATTATTTACTATATAATAAACTTACATTATGTCTTTAGCTCCATTTTAATTTTAGGGAATAAGCTCCATAAGAGTCCATTGAAAAGCACATTTTGCTGTTGTAGGTATCGTACGTAAATTTGACGTATTTTTTCAATTAAATTTAGAAATACATTAAGAACAGCCATAATACGGTCATATTAAATCAAACATGTAGCGGGAAAAGCACTCAGGGGCTCATGTACAGGGCTCAAGGTCATTTGATTGCAAAATCGGACAAAAAAACACTTCCGCACACGTCAAAATTACGTACGATACCTTTCTAGGGTTAATCAAATAGGTCGCCTGATGTAATCATTGTAATAGGATCGATTAAAAAGCAGGCGAGTAATTCTGTGGTATATTCCCATAACCTAATTGACCGCTAACTCACCCAATTTCTCGCCCGCCAACTCGACCCATGTAAATCTGCCCAAAAGGTCAAAAGGCAGGTCAAAGGTCAAATGTCAAAAGACTTATTCCCAACACAAATACTATAAAAATAACTATCAATAACTGAAGCTAGGCCTAGGCCTGACTGCACCTGGTCTATGTTTATGGAACATTAGACAGTAGCAAAACAACTTACAGGCAATATATGGCTGTATTTCTTGATTGTGTTTTCTCCTGCGTCCCAACACTGGAGTTTGAAAAGTATTACTTTATCCCATATCTTGACAGGCCAATAGATGTTGGTCTTGCGGATTCCCACAGTCTCGATGTAAGATGAAGGAATGGTTGTTCCAGCTAGCCTTGCAATGACAGTTGTCTTGCCAACACCAGCTTTGCCCACAAAAAAGAGCTTGTAACATACTTCTTCAACTTGTGTCAGGATGGACGGCCTCTCCAAAATTCCTTAACAGAACAATGATCACCTCAAAACAATTGAAAATCAATGAAATTTTAAGATTGTTTACCCCAATTTATTAGTGTTTCACACGACAGCTAACCCAACACACTAGACTTCAAATTGGATTCAAAGGTTGGGTTCAATCTTAACTTTCATATTGGGCACGTTTAAAAACATATAAATTTGAGCTGAAATTGTTTGTAGTGACAGGTTGTACATACATATAGTTGTAGTAGAAGCAACTGAATCTGACACAGATTTTGTAGAATGGTAACATGCTAAGGCTTTCTCGGGCTTAAATTTTGATGCCAGACAGTATGTATCAAGGGATATCTAATATGAGAATACAGACAATTTTAACAAAAGATAGGCCTAAAATGAGAAGTTTAATTAAATATTTGTATTTCTCAGGTACTTAGCAAAAATTTAGCTAGGACACTCATTAGGGACTCCATATATAGATATGGAGAAATATTTTAACTTTTTTAACTTTCTCTCTTAACTGAGTGTGGCAACATTGATTTACCTCAGTAATGCCATTCACAGAGAGCTGTTTTTGGACTTTGCTATGTGGCATTAATGTTGAATTTTATTAAATTCCATGCAAATCACCACTAACTTAACAAGGGCTGCCACCCCAGATCATAGCCAAGGGTGTTTTCCACCCCAGGTCATAGCCAGGGTGTTTTCCACCCCAAATCACACTAACTTAGTTTAGCACTATTTTTAATATTTTAATGTAAATTGAAATTATTTCTAAGGAGAGTTAAATTACAGTTTCAAATTTTACCAAACAGTTTACGTCCATTAGCCTGAGGGTTGTAGAAGTGTTGAAGAACTGTTTCTCCCTCCGCTGTACTCTGCCAGTCCATCATTACAATGGGCCTGGAACTTGGTAATCTAGCCATTTTTCAGTTCTGAAATATAGTTTGTGTTTAGTGAACCGACCTGTCACCAGTCAAAAAGTAGGTGAGTTTTATATGTTGTTGTAGGGCAAAACTTTGATATCTGACTCCATCGTATATCGATGTTTACAATCGTTCTTCACCATCCAATGCCGATAGTGAAGAATTGATTCTAATCATCGGAACAATTCATTGTCAACGACCTCACATGATATATTAGTGATGGTAAATTATTTTATCATCAATGTAGGTTAAGAGCGTGTCTCTAATCATGATAATAACTGAACACTTATTTGCACATTCAAATAAACAAGACTTTACTATAAAACTAATACTTAACCAAACCCAATAACAAAACACGACAATCTTCAATTGACCAGCTTAAGTAACTTAAGTGGTTTCGAGTTGATACAGTAAGTAAACACTGTAAAATTTATAACCTAACCATCTCATCACGTTACCATGGAATTCAGTATTGTTTTGTTAGTGTCATAATATGGTGATAAAATTAGTCTTTTAGTTATTATTGAATGAAGAATTCGATAGTTTGGGTGTACCGCTTATCACAGTCTCCCTTCTGTTTGTTTTGTTCGCTCTTCATTTCCGTTTGTATCTCCTTTTTCAGCCTAACCCCAATGGTGTCAAGGGGTGAATGCCTGTCTCTACAATTCATTGAAAATTTATGACTTGGGTTTGTCTTACTGAAACTTAACCTACAACTATATGATGAGAAAGTATAATGTCCACCTAGGCTAACACCATGGTTTTGGCCAAAAGCCAAAAGCACTAAAATATAACACTGTTCTATGTGATTTTGAATTGATGAACTGGCTGTTACCTTAACGTAGTTGGTAATTGATCAGATAAAAAACGACGGGGACGTTAAAGATAGCCTTACCAAATATGTAAAAATTATTTATGTATCAAAACATCAAAACAAAAACAATCAACATAACAACGAAATTTGACAGTTGTTGTCATATGTGTCTTTTGTTGTCTTTCTGTCGTTCTGTCTCGCCTCTCTCTCTATATTTTGCTTCGTTGCTACCAACATTCATATCCTGACAAATCCTGAGGTGAAAAACAAAAAAAACTGTTATATCTAGCAGCTGTACATGTCCTGGAATAATATGATATGTATTTATTTATTAATCATGGCCATAAAACTGCGAAAAGTTATATAAATATACTATTACACTAAATTAGAAAATACAGTATAAAACAAACATACAATTTTTTTACGCAGAGCGGAGAGGGTAAGAAGGGGAAATTTAATTTCAGTGTGTTGGAGAACTCTGATGCATCTGTCGTTTGTCGTCCGTTCCCTCCCGTTCCGCCGGGGCCGTTCCGTTGTTCCGTTCAATCACTCAGCAGACTGAAGACAGGCAAAGTAAACATTCTCTTCTTGTTTGTGATTCCTAACCTGAAAAGTAAGTCAACTTAATTGATCGCTCAAACTTTATTTTTTTATCACTCTCATTCTTCTTGTCGTAAGTGGTAGGATATTACTTATTAAAATGTTTATTAATAAATGCAGACTTCATTAAGTTATCCTACTGAAGACTGTAGGCCTAGGCCTATAGCCTTTATACCTTTGGCTGCCAAGAATTTTAGATTTTGTTTTTATACTGCCATGAATGATTTCAGTTTTAAACTGCCATGGTAAATATGCTTTGATAGAAGTTTGATAGTCTGAGAACTGCCAGGACGAATCACTGGAGTCTAAAGCTGCTATAATCTTCGCGATGTTGTCCCCTGGCGCTGCGGAGTGGGGGTATGCTTCTTCTCCCTCACACCTCCACTCGGTAGGCTTATGGCTCTGGGGGGTGGGAATGTTCCGGAGGGAATTTTCCCATCATTTTATGGATTTCCCTATTTTTGGGGTGAGCAATTCATTGCGACCATCGGCGTCCCCCTACGACCCCCCCTTTTTTAGGTACAGGGGGGGTCATGCTCCCTAATTAAAAAAAATATTTTTGCACTAGGTTCGATTCTCCTTATTTTTCTGATTATAAATATTCCCATTTTGTACCATCCAACAAACCCCCTACTCGAGATAGGGGGCAAAAACCCCCCTAATCTCTATGTAGGCCTATGGATCTGGGGGAATTAATTAATTATTTAATTAATTGAGTAATACAAAAGGTAAAATGAATACCCACATCGCAACAGACCTGCTTACTCCGCGAATTTCAAATGCAAAAGAGCATTTATTTTAATTCAACATAGCGGGATTTGACATGTTTTTGTAAGCTCCATAAGGATAACATGGGGAATGAGTATGTAGGTTTGCTGCTGCAGGTACGTTAAACTGGGTGGTTTTTATTCTATATTTAGTAGATCTGAACTAGAAGAAGCCGTATACCAAGTTTTATTAAGATATGTTGAGAAATAAGCGAGATTTAGACTTTTACTTATTTCTCATAAGGATAACATTGGGACAACTTAGGCTACTGTGTTTACCACAATCGATGTATCGATAACCCCACTAGTGGTCAAAGAGTAACAACTAAAAATACTAAATTACCTATTTGATTTTTTAAATTTTCCATAAGAAAAATTAAAATAATGAAATTTTTGTTTTTACCATTAAATTCAGGTAAAAAACCAAAACAAATAATTTAGTATTTTGAATTGTTACTCTATGACCACTAGCAATGTATACATTGCCACTAGCAGGGTTATCGAGATATCGCGAGTGGTAAACACGGTACATTGTCCCAATGTTATCCTTAAGGGAAATAAGTAAAATTCTATATCTCGCTTATTTCTCAACACATCGCAACAAAACTTGGTAAATGGCTTCTTCTAGTTCAGATCTACTTAATGTAGAATAAAAACCACCCAGTTTAACGTGCCTGCTGCAGTAATTTACACACTAATTCCCCATGTTATTCTTATGGAGCTTACAAAAACATTTCAAATCTTGCTATGTTGGATTGTTGGATTAAATATGCTCTTTTGCATTTGAAATTCGCTGAGTATGCAGGTCTGCTTTAACGGGAGTATTCATTTTACCATTTATAGTAGTTAGTTAATTAATTAAGTTAATTGCTCTTGGATTTCCTGTAATGAGTGTTAGAGTGTGCTAATACAAAGATTTAAACGATAACATTGCGCGCACGATCTACAGTAGAGGGGAGGTGTGAGGGAGAAGAAGCATACCCCCACTCCGCAGCGTCAGGGGACAAGATCGCGAAGATTACAGCAGCTTTAGACTCCAGTGGACGAATCAGCTGATTTTGCAGCAAAATTCTGTTTAAAAACCGAATAATCAAATATTGCATGAATTGGTGTATTGAATCAAAATATTAATCAATTACTAAGACATAGAACCGGGTACAATAAGGTCTGTAACTTAACTGAACAAAAATTTGACTTCTAGCATTTTTTGTATAAGCTTAGCTATATTTTTTAGGAGAAAGGAATATTATGGCTGATTCATCTAAACGGGAACATGAAGAGAGTGAATCAGAGCATTCGGATGGGTGGATTGGTCCTTCGCCTTCTGAAGCAGCACATCCTAAGAAACGTAAAGGTAAATCAGGTGTATAGGCCTTGTGAGTTCCCTTTTTCAAACTGTCGCCTGTTAGGCCTTAGGAAGGCCTACTTAGGTAATTGCAAAGTAAGTAATTGGCATTAATAAAGTCCTAAGAGAAAAAGCCAGAGTTGTTATGGAGTAGAAAAGTAGGCCTACAGAAAAACTAGCATTATTATTAGAACTGTAGTGTTAGAATTGAGGAAAATAATTGAGAAAAATATACGCAGTACATATTATCAAACGGTACCCACAGACCGTTTGCTATGGACATGCAAATAAGATGCACTTTATATGGGAAAATGGAGTTTTTTGTCCATAACTAAAAAACTAAATACCCCCGTTGCAGCAGACCTGCATACTCAGCGAATTTCAAATGCAAAACAATATATTTCAATCCAACACAGCGAGATTTGACATGTTTTGGTAAGCCCCATAAGATTAACATGGGGAATGAGTATGCAGGTTTGCTGCTACAGGTATATAAAAACTGGGTAGTTTTAATTCAATATTTGTAGATCTGAACTAGAAGAAGCCATTTACCAAGTTTTATCAAGATATGTTGAGTAATAAGCAAGATATAGAATTTTACTTATTTCCCATAAGGTTAACATTGGGACAACGTACTGTGTTTACCACTTTCAATATCTCGGAAACCAATGGACATAGAGCAGTGATTCAAGATACTAAATTGTTTGTTTTTTTGAGCTGAATTCATTGGTGCTAACAAAAATTCAGTAAATTTTATTTTTCTATGTAAAAAATTCAAAAAACCCATTTTTGGGGGTGTTTTTCCCCCTTTACCCCCCCCTTCCGGTGGTCCGATCGGGCTGGTTTACGAACTCGTCCAATTGATTACCACTTTACATGTCCGTACCAAATTTCATAAAGATCGGACCATTTTTGCGGCCGCTATCGTGCTAACAGACACATATATATATAGATATATAGATATATATATAGATATATATATAGATATATATATAGATATATAGATATATACATATATATATATCTAAAAATTCGAACAAATAGTGTTTTTTGCTTCTGGGGGCCCCAAAACGAAAAGTTATAGTGGTCCCGAGCTTAAGTCTTACCATGAGACCTACGGTAATAGCTTCTTCCCTATAGGGGAAATTCGCTAAAAGGATAGATTATTTGTGTAAATTACTAAGTGGTAGGAATTTTGAAAGCCATTAAAATTATATGCTTTTTGGCATATGTTGCTATTTGAATATTTTGATTTTTAGAGCTACCAACATTTTTTCAAAAATAAAATTTTTTTCTGAAAATTGGATAGCGTATTGGTTATCAAAACATTGTCATGTGACATATCATAGTAAGGCTGAGTTACCAAGGATTAAGGATTTCAAATCAGAACAGAAAAATATTAAATGGTTTAGAAAATACAGGAGTTTCCGCAAATATCCAAAATTTTCACAAAAATGGCCGCCATTTTGAAACAGATTGAGATAATTTAGTTCTGTTTCCACCAAAATGTTTCCAAAAATGAATTTGGCTTTAAATGACGCCTTATCAATATTGACAAAAAACTTTTTTTTATATTGGGAATGGGGCGGCAAATTCGGCTTTGCTCCCTCATCTCCTTGACAGATCTCCTAGTTTCGGCCCTAAATGTAGAGTCTTATGTTGTGAGTCATGGTGATTACAAGTATATTTATTTACTTTACAAGGCTTACTGAGAGTAATATGAATTTATCATGCAAATTAGACTGTTGGATTATTAGGCATTTCACTGTGTTTGTTAAAAATAACGATAATAACATCAATAAATTATTGATAACTTCGATCCAATAACAAATAATACTCTCACAGATTTTTTTATATAGGCCTATCTTAGAGGTACTTTGATTTGGATCAGATTATAGAGATCAAGGTTTGGATTGGCATGCATGCATCAGGTTCATTTTGTCTTCAATTTAAACTTATGAAATGCCTGTTGGTACTGTTACAATCTATTTAAATTGGCCTAATTGTGCTCTGTTTAGTTCTTCAGTATGAGAAGCTTTACCTGGACAATCTGCCAAACTCTGAATCTTATGAAAAGAGCTTCATGCACAGGGACGTTGTGACACATGTCGTTGCAACGAAGTAAGTGAATTTAGCACTATTTAGCAGTATATTTAACTTGCGCAGTTTATTTGAATTTAAGAAGCAAAAAAGCCAACCATGTCTACGCCAGTTTTCACAACAAGCAGACAGGAGGTACAGCACATTCACAATAAGTTTCCAGATATTTAATTGCAAGGGAAAATTTGATTTATAGGCAATATTGTAAGACTCAGTAAATTGTAAAATGAATAAATGTATATTGCAGAGCTAGGGAAATGTGTTAAGTTATAGCTTCAAACAAAACTCATCACGCCTGTTTCACATCTTGTGATTTTTGTTGTTCTGGCAAATTGTCGGGTGCCGGAATAACCATTCGACACAAAGTTGGACAATGTGAAATCGTCCATTTGACCATATGTTCCACGGCTGCCAAATGTATCGGAACAATGTATTCCGGTGTCGGATCGACAACAAATTATTGTCACATAATGTGGAAGGCTCAATACATTTCTTTGCTTCACCAAAACTTCTCCAACATCTGACATTTTGACGGAACGACAAAAATCACATAATGTGAAACAGGTCTTACTCATAGGCCTACTCCCAAGCTCTCTTCAAACCTTTTCGTTTCCCATCCAAAGCGAATCTAAAAGGTTTTGTGGGAGACAAGTAAACACGAATGTGCTATCTACAGGAAATGGGGGAAATCTTTTTCTATTTTGATCAGATTATGAAGTGACAGTTTTGTACTTCTGCAACCACATTGCAGAAGGAAGGGCAATTAACAATTATCCTTTCCTCAATAATGATCACTTTAAAATATATTTTTTATCTTTTATTTTCTAAACTTTGAAGCATTTGTTATGATACAATTTTTTCTATGCTTGGTTGCCGAAGCACATTATCTCTTGTGTTCTCCACCATTTGTAAATGGTATATAATAATTTTACTTTTGTTGTTCTAGAACAGAATTCATCATAACAGGCAGTTGCGATGGGCATGTTAAGTTCTGGAAGAAAATGGAGGAGCTGATTGAGTTTGTGAAACATTTTCGAGCCCACCTGGGAGCCATTGTAGACATGGCTGCCAACTACAATGGGACCTTGCTCTGTACTGTATCTGACGATAAAAGTGTCAAAGTATTTGACGTTGTCAACTTTGGTGAGTTTGTTGCATTGAAGATTAGTTTTTTTTTTTTACTTTCACTTTTTACAGATTTAAAAAAATTGTTTTGGGTTTTGGATTTATACGTAAGATTGTAGGAAATTTTAAAGACACTGTAGGATGTCTGCAAGAAAAGTCTGAGATGTGCTGTCAAGAAGATCGATTTATATTCCTGAATGTGAAACGTTTTCTTACATAAAGTGATTGTCTTCAATTGTAATTTGCCTAAAGAATACAGCCTTACCATTAAATTGGTGCTTGTGGACATATGTACTTACCATTAAATTGGTGCTTGTGGACATATGTACTTTTGACTTTTAGTTTGGGGAATTTTCGATGATTTTTCACAGACATGTTTCTTTCCAGATATGATCAATATGATGAAGTTAAGTTTTGTGCCCCATTGTGCTGAGTGGATTCACAGTCTAGGAGATGCTATTCCAGCCCTAGCCATGTTGGTAACAAAAACTGTACAAACTTTCTTTTTAATTAGATACATTTTAATGACTTATTATAAGCAACATTGTACTACCATAACAGTACTCTAAAAACCATTTTAAGGGGTTTAGTGATGTTCCAGAATTTGCTTTTAAATTATTGCCCTCTATTTAACCCTTAATAAAGTAATGTTCATGAAAATTTTTAATAATCCTTTAATGTCCATAAATTTTATGATAGCAAAATGAAAATTATTAATTTTATGGTTTATAATTACGATGCCAGCATGTTACAAAGAGATAATTTGTTATAAGTGAATAAAATAGTTGGTGACTTAAATATTAAAATTTTTGACTTTTGCGGTTTATGATTAAAGTCTCATGTTGTAATTAATTAATGCAGCAGTGTGCTTAAGATTAGTCTTGTAATGGAAGTTGCTTAGTGAGCTTCACAACTTGATTAATCATTCTTCCATTCTAAATAATGCTTAAAAATATTTTGTTTATGTAACTTTGATATGTTTAAGAAGCTATAATGATTAATTATACTTGTTTTGTTGTGATCAAAACTTGTTGAGTTCTCAATCGATTTTAGTAATTAGGTGTTGTTAATTAGAGTTTGGAATGAAGTTTTGCAATTTTCACAAAATATGAAGAACAGACTTAAGGGAACAGCCCTAGGTAGCCCTAGCCTTTAATGTTTGGATCCCTCCATCTATACACTTAATGCAATAAGGGTTTTCTCTGTTACATCCCTTTTTCAGCTGTCCTCCTTAACCGATTTTTACGGTTGAGGTGTCATTTTAAAGTTTATGATGTAGCGCACTGGCGGCTGATATTGAAAATCGGCATTTCTTTTACGGTGTTGACCCCCAATCCTTTGATTTATTTCTAGAGGGCGCTTTCAACGCTTCAGTGCTGAACAACTTGCGTTATAACGGTTTAAAATGTGATTGTAATTTAAAGCTGATTACCTTCAGATGGATTTTTAACCTAGGTCAGATTGTAAACATAATTAGATAGTCTGCAAATGTAAACAATATTTAGTACATTTTATCATAGTAAATTCTTAAATAAACAATTTTTAGGCAATTGTAGCCTAATTTAGGTAGAAAAATCATTCTTTATCGTATAGAAAGAAGTAGGAGGCAAAGAGAAAACCGGGTCGATGAGATTAGGGAAAAACATGTAACCTTTCTACAAAAACAGAGAACTGCCGAGAGTCAAAGACTAATAGAACATCAGAGGGACACTGCACGACCTATCTACTTGCAGCAATTTCAATATGATGTTATGGTATGAATACGCGAAGAAATTTCCGGTATGCTACTGTTGTGCCAGAATACAAATTAAAATACATACATCGTGGTGGGGTGATGAACAATGCGTGTGTTTTGTTCAGCTAAGCTTTTATTTATTTAGGTGAGACCCTTAAATTTCACTTGAAAGGTTAACTTGATTAATAATGGCCATACAGTTTCTTCTAATCGTTGGCGAGTTTCTCACAAACGGAAATAAAATTCAAATGCGTAATTTGCGCATGGGCCCCCTAGTAAGATTTAATATGGAAACATATATTATTAGCTGATTATATTATTCATTGATTTGTCAGCAGACTATCTTAACAAAAAGTTAACTTAAACTTAAAAGCTTGCAAGCAGAGTGTGGTCACTCTAAGTAAGTTCGTTGAAAAAGTTCACTCTTTTTTACCTGTATAATTTTTTGTTCAATACAGTGCGGATGCAGACAGCAATATAATATATGTTTATGATGGGAAAGGAACCAGTGAACCTCTATATAAGCTGGACAGACTTCACGTTAAGCCTGTATCCATCATAAAAGTAAGTCAAAAGCTTTTATCAGTTTTTAGTAAGCTCTAATACTACTTTTTTCCACAAAATAGATTCATACACATCTAGGTGAAAGGAATTTTTGAGATTAATAAATTCACTTGTTATTGTTGTTCACTTCAATTTTTTGTTTGAGCTCTATGTAAGTGAACTATTAGTCTGCTTTGACTGACAAAGCAAAAAAAACCTTCCCAACAAGTGTCCTCAATTGGGGAATTTTCTATTAAAGTAGCCTTTGGCTGTTATATTGTTTTAATCATGAATTGGCTAAACTTAATCAATTTCTTGGCGATTAATACAGTTTTACCAAAGTAACTCTATCTAACACAAAACTATCACTAGTTTTTATATAATATCATACGATTAAATCTTATCGTAGATTCTTGTATTGACACCAATTGAACCATGTTGCAGTACAATGCAGTGTTTGATGTGGCCATCTCTGTAGATGCGGCTGGGATCCTGGAGTACTGGGGCGGCGTCAGACAAGATTACAAATTTCCTAAATGTGCCAAATTTGACTCTAAACTGGATACTGATCTTTTTGAATTTGTTAAACACAAAACGATACCTTTTGGACTGTGTTTCTCTCCTGATGGAACTAAATTTGCTACGGTGTCTCTTGATCGTAAGGTGAGATTTTTTCTTCTTGTAATGAAATCCTTCTTGGTATAATCGATTGTGGACCCAATTGTGTGTGGATTAACTGTTGTGATTGTGAACTTAATGAAAACTTTGCTGCTAACATTTTCTTTGAGTAGCATCCAAAACTCATTAAAGCATAAATGCTGTAATTTACCCTTAACTCTAAACCCCAACATCTAGTAATTATAATAAGTTAGCTTCTTATAAATGAGAAGGCTTGATGTTTTATTAATAACTATAGTAAAAATGTTAAAAAGTACTAAATTTTGTTTATATGCATTGTCAGTTAAATGCACAAATTGTGTGAGTCTATTGTGTGCATCAGGTTATCCAGTCATTTGTTGCTTTTAAAAATGAAAATTAGATAGATAGATACATTTATTGATCATTATCAACATGTGCAATAGATCTCGTCAACAAATACAAAGGTCAATAGATCAAGTACATGGCAGGCTTTAGGCTAAGAATTAAATACAAATCAAATGCTAACAGGTCATGCATGAAAGGCAAAATGATATATCATAGACAGGCTTTTATTTACTAGGACTAAATGATGAAATGGCATTCAGAAAATTTATAAAATACAGATAAAAATTTATTACAGATTGAAAATTACTAACCTAATTTCATGCAGACTTAGCCTAATATCATGGGTACTGATTTCAGGTAGCCTAATTAAATCCACCTAACCTATTCGGCAGTGAATAACAAACTTAACATCTGCTTCATAAAATTCATGTAGCCTAAAAAAGGGATTATCTCAATAAATCCCCTTTCCTTATATACAATACAACAGTACAACAATGGTTTTTGAATTCTTTCCTGTTCATGCATACAATGTCAAGGTGTCTACCATTCAGGAATTCGGGAAAATTTCCGGGATTCGTTAGGTCGGGAATAGTCGGGAAAAAGTAATGAATTTCAACATTTGGTCGGGAAATTCGAATTTGGCTATAAAACAAAACGAAATAGCCGTTTTCTTCATTATTGTCATCATCTCGGCCGGCAAATCTCTCGAACGAATCGTGGCAGACAGATTTTTAGCTATATAACGACCAGAAAATCTGTCGTTTATACTGCTGTCGCAAGTTTCTCTGTCTTAATACAGCTGCAAAGTGCTCGTTCGTTTCGCGGCTGACAAGTCTCGCTCTTTACACGGTCGACAAGTCTCTCTTTCTTTAGGCGGCCAACAAGTCTCTCGCTCTTTACACGGCCAACAAGTATCGCTCTTTACATGGCCGACAAGTCTCTTGTTCTTTACGTGGCCGACAAGTCTCTTGCTCTTTACGCGGCCGACATGTCTCGCTCTTTACGCGGCCGACAAGTCTCTCGCTCTTTACACGGCCGACAAGTCACTTGCTCTTTACGCGGCCGACACATCTCTCCTTAGTATTGCTACCTTAAAATCATGCGCTCTTTTCTTGGCTATCACATCTATTGGCCACATGAAGGCCAGAAAATCCGTAACCTGGCCGGCAAATCCCTCGGTCCTATTGGGGTCAGCAAACCTCTCGGTCACATTGGGGCCGGCAAATATCTTGCTCTCTTCGCGGCCTTCAAATCTATCGCTCTTTTCGTGGCCATCACATCTTTTGCTTTTATTGCGGCCGGAAATCTTTCGCTTTTTTTGCGGCCAGCAAATCTCTTGGTCGCATCTCGGCTGATGACTTCATCCCTCTTTTGGGAGCATTAGACCTCTCGGTCGTATTGCAGCTAGAAAATCGCTCACTCGTTTTGGGGCCCAAACATTTTTCGGTCGTCTCGTGGTTCTCTATTTTTTGCCAACAATGTTACTAAAAGCTATCAAATTACAAATTTCAAAAGTATTGGCCCATTTAATAAATTCTTCTTTCATCACCGGAATTTTTCCTGATAAATTAAAAATATCTAAAATAGTTCCAATTCATAAAAAAGGTAATAAACAGGACATGTCAAATTATCGTCCGGTTTCAGTTTTACCTTCCATATCTAAAATATTTGAAAAAGCTGTTCATTATGGACTTTACACTTTTTTAGAACAAAACAAACTTCTAAACAATTTTCAACATGGTTTCAGAAATAACTGCAACATCAGATTTCCTCAATTCTGTAATAGATTCAATTGATAAGGGTGAACTAACAATTGGCGTCTTTATGGATTTATCAAAAGCTTTTGATACAGTAAATCATCATATTCTTCTTAAAAAACTCTGGAAAATGGATGTGAAGGGGGTTTATCTAGAGTGGTTCAAATCTTTTCTGCAAAATCGATATCAGTTTGTAGAAGTAATTCAAGTCACAGAAAGAAAAGAAATTCAAAAAATAAATTCAAAATTATTGCCTATAGATACTGGGGTACCTCAAGGATCAATACTGGGACCCATTTTATTCCTTTGCTATGTCAATGAAATATCTGAAAACATTGATTGTAAGAATAATCTATTATGCATGTACGCTGATGATGCTAATCTTAAAGTATCAGCAAAATCAGAAAATGAGCTAGAGCAGCAAGTAAACATAAATTTGAAAAATTTAGATTTTTTCTTCAAATCGAACAATTTATTTTTGAATTCAGAGAAAACGAAATTTATAACCTTTTCTACTCGTCAAAATAGACAAGTTGTCAATCCAAATGTTTCAGGTAATTCAGTGGCTGTGTCAGAGGTGAATGAAACCACCTTTCTGGGTTTGAGAATAAATAGATTTTTGACCTGGGATGACCATATTGACTTTGTTGTTGGTAAATTGAATTCAGGACTATATGTTTTAAAACAAATGTATTTTTTGAGTTCAGCAAATGTTTTAAAATCTCTTTATTACTCACATATAAAGTCACATTTAGCGTTTGGTATAGCAATTTATGGAGCAACTAGTAAAAAAAATATGGATAAATTGTTGAAAATTCAAAAAAAGGCTGTAAGAATTCTTTTAAATTTGAAACAAACTGATTCAATTCGAGAACATTTTAAAAACTTAGGGTTTCTGACTGTATATGGACTTTACATAGAGAGATCGTGGCTCTCTAGTTCCTTGGCCTGCCTGCAGCCAGGAAGAGTTTTCCACCTTTGTGTTCTTTTAATCTCCTCCTCCTTATAAGAGTTCTCTTTTGAAGAAGGCATCGCCCAGTCCACAGCCTGGTTCTGGGCCAGTGAGAGGGGTAGCTGCCCCTTCTCTCGCTAGCATGTCCGCCTTTTCATTCCCTTCAATCCCCTCATGCCCAGGCACCCACAGGAGAGATATCTGTTTATTGTTCCTAACATATTTAGACCTTGTCTACAACTCCACACCATCCTAGAGCTGATAATCGGGGAACGCAGTGCCTTGGTGGTTGCTTGGCTGTCTGATAGGATCGATATGTCCCTCTTCTTGTAACCCAACCCAAGGTTGAATTGGACACATCTCTCGATGGCATTAATTTCTGCTTGGAAGATGGGTATGTTCCCATGGGCTCGGAGTATCTGGTTCTAGGCCCAAACACACCGATCCCAGTTCCCCCACTTATCTTTGACCCATCAGTGTACCATTTGATGGTATGACTTTTCAGTGGATATTCCGATTCTCCTCCCCAGTTTCGCTTATTGCTTAGTCCTACATCGAAGTTTATCTCAAAGTTGTACTTTCTGATCATAGAGTCCCTCGGGAAGTTCAGTAACTCTTGCAGTCCTTGCAGGAGAAAATCTCCACAGGATCTGGAGTTGATCTCCATACCTATTTTCTACATCCTCAACAGACCCTCTTGGTCCGAGGTGAAACAGACCGAGGTGAAAGGTCCAGTATTACTTCTAGAGCCGCTGTGGGGCAAGATCTCATAGCCCCCGTAATGATGACGCAAGCCATCCTCTGTACCTTCTCTAGAGGTTTCTTACCATTCTCAAGCTCAGTTTTACTTGCCCAAGCTACGGCCCCATACATGAGGATTGGCCTTACAATCATGATGTACATCCACCTCAATATTTGTGGGTTACAACCCCATCTCTTCCCTGCATAGGATCTGCAGGTCATTAAGGCAGTTGTAGCCTTTTTTGTCACTACTTCCAAGTGTTCATTCCACAAAAGTTTCTTATCTAGTGTTACACCTAGATACTTCACCTCTTCTTTCCATTCAACCTGCACCCCACCAAGCTTAATGGGTTTCAATCTGCCCAAATTCCTTTTCCGTGTGAAGGGTGCTAGGGATGTTTTTTGCCGGATTAACCGACAGCCCTACAGTCTCACACCATCTTAATTGATCCACCATCTTTGATTCAGATCCCTCTGAATCAAATCGCAGAGAGTCTCCTCAAACTTTCCTTTTGCAATGATGACAATGTCATCCGCATAGCCAATGCAATAGAGGCCTTCCTCGGTTAGAAGCCCGAGGAGCTCGTCCACAACTAGGCTCCATAGAAGCAGGGACAGTACCCCGCCCTGAGGGCAGCCTCTTTCTGTGCTCATTTGCAGCTTGCTCTCACCAAAGTGGGTCTACAATTCTTGTTGATAACATAATTCTGATCCATCTGATGGTGGTCCCATCCACTCCTCTCCTCTGCAACACCTGTGTCATGGCCACATGTGATGTGTTGTCAAAAGCTCCTGCTATGTCAAGGAACACACACAATGCAGTTTCTTTTCTATCCAGGGAATTTCTGATCATACCAGTGTAAGGTGCCTGGGGTAAAAGTAAACGACTAAGCTGGTAAACAAACGCTATTCGACTCACCCCTACATCTATGTTCCTAAGGCCTATAGGTTAGGCCTAGGACAACCCTAAGTTGCACAACACTGAATTACCACTTTACGAAATATCCTGGGTAATAACTCATTTACCAAATTACTGTACGCCATAAAACCACTTTAATTACGATGACAATGACAGTTATAAATTGCAATAGACCACTAAACACTTTGCTTCGTCTCGCATCACCCAAACATAACCACATAGCGTTTGTTGACAATCATTGAGGGTAGCCATCTTGAGGCTTCTTTTCTCCGACTGGCTACCCAGCGATCAGCTGTTTCTTACGTCATGGGGTGAACAGCTGACTACCACTACTTTGGGAAATCCAGGAGGGGAGAGGACCCGGACTGGGCTCCTCGTGGCGATTATTCGTTGACCAGCCGCCGAGCCGTACACGACTCGAGACACGACGCTCGACGTGACGACGGTCAAGCACGATACGGAGGTACGATTCCCTCGCCTTTTACGTTTCGTTGTTTAACGTTTAGCTTTACTAACACGTTTATCGACCCGACTCACGGGAATATTCCGATAGAGACGAAATTACGGACTTTTAGACGAATCTGCGTCCTCACGAACCTGTCCGAGTTTGTCTTAGACGATTATTCTCGAATAGACGCATAGATTAATTCACGTTATTGTTAGGCCTAGCCTTCCTCACCTTCACGAAAATATCGTAGCATTAAATACTAGACGATTTAGTCGCATTTACTCAGTGCAGTAACTTAATTTTTCGTCCTCCGTACTTGCACTCACGTCGCGACAACTCACGGAGCACGTGCGACGCCACGGCAACCCAATTAATAAACTATTAATTGGGTGACGCACTGAGCGGTTACGAACAACGTTCGGTTAGGCCTTACGCCTACGAATAAACCCTGTAACGATTTAATTATATTTTTCACGATTTCCGTGAAGAGTCACGGGTCACGCTACGGCTTTAAGCCTAGCCCGTGGTAACCCAAAACGGTTGGGTGGAGCCTCTTGTTCATTGTAACCCTTTAGCAAGCAAGGGTGTGAGCAGGGGCTAACGTTAGATCGATTCTTCGCGCGACTTAGACGTTCCGTATCTCTAGGCCAAAATTATTCGCTTTCACGAGGGCGAGGATGAGGCAACTCGTTCTTTGAACTGTATCGTTGCATCCGGTTGCTCTGAGCCCTGCGTGAAGTAGTCGCGAGAGTTGCCCCACGATTACTTTTTTCGAGATTATAGTGAACCCTGGAATCGGCTCCTTCTGAGCGATTCCGAGTCTCGCTCACGGTGAATAATTTCTCAGGGTAGGAGATCACGGGAATATTTCCTTTGACCCCCGAAAATTACGTCACACCAGTGAGCTCAAATAGGGCGGTATCCGTGGACCTGCCTGCCCTGTAGGCATGCTGTTGTTGATGTAGCGGAGATATCTCCAGCAGCTCACTTCTGATATAATTATCGGCTGCCTTCTCCATGGTTTTCAGGAGAAAGGAGGTTAGACTTATTGGCCGATAGGAACTCGGCTGTCACATCCTTCTTACCAGTTTTTTGGATGAAGGTTACTCTTGCCCTTCTCCACACTCTGGGTATTATAGCCCATTGCTAGACTACTCCTCATTATTCTCAGCAAATGAGGAAGGATTTCCGCCTGGCTCTCCTGTAGAAGAGCTGGAAAGATGTTATCAACTCCAGGCGACTTGAATGGCTGAAATGATTTTATAGCCCACTCCAGCCTTCTGGGAGAGATGATGTGTTTTGTCACATCTCAATTCTTCTTTCTTGTCCTATACTCATCTGTTTCAGTAAGCACCTCCCCCATAGGCCCTACAACCTGGAAAGTGAGTCTCCAAGAGGAGAAGAGCTCGATGCTCCTCATCCTCTGTGAAGCCGCATTCTGGGGTTAATAGTGCTACCGGCTCCTGAACTCCTCCTTTGGCAATTGCCTTATGAAGTCTTGCTACCTCAGGAATGGATGACATCTCCTCACAGAATTTTCTGAAGCTATCTCTCTTAGCCTTCCTTTTCTCAATATAGTAGAGAGTGAGAGTACTGGTGTACCGCTGCCACTCACCGTATAACTTGGCCCTATTAAAGAGCCTACGAACCTCCGCCCTTAGCCTAGATAGCTTCCTGTTCCACCAGGGAACCTTTCTTTTACCTACCCTGTCTTTAACGGGGCAACTGAATGTGTAAGCATCCATTAGTGCTCCATTTAAGCTTTCCACCGATACTTCTAAATCAAGGTGAGACCTTGCCCTTGATTCTAGTTGATCAGTGTTACACTTAAGGATGTTTCTAAATCTTTCCCAGTCAGTGTGCCTGGAGTTTCTACCAGAGTTGTTGCCCTTGAAGGAGCCCTCCAGATTGAATTCTATTACCCTATGATCCGAAAGAGAGGGTTCTTTTGATACCCTCCATCTTTTAATACTTGGCCTAATACTAGAGCTCAATGTTAAGTCTAACACCTCTTTTCTATTTTGGGTTACAAAAGTAGGTTTATTCCCTACATTTATGATCTCTAACCCTGACTGTAAAATATATTCTAACAAATACTCACCTCTTGTGTTTATGTCCGTGCTCCCCCAGACAGTGTGATGCGCATTGGCATCACATCCTATTATCAATGGCAGTCCATGCCTGCCACAATACTGGACCAGCCCCTGGACTTCTGGTGGTGGGGATTCCCTTCCATTTTTGAAGTACACAGAGGCCCATACTATGTCATGGTGTGTACCGTCAGCGAGCACTGAGGCCTGAATAGGCACAAAGTCCCGCGTCAAAAATTCTGTAATACACAAACATTTTATGTATTTTCTTATCAGGATACTAGCCCTAGGACTAACCTCTCTGGTATCCCATATTACCTTGGTATTCTTGCTATGAAGTCCCATAATCTTCTTTCTGCACACCCAGGGTTCCTGGATCAATGCCAGTGTGTGTCCCTCTTGGGTGAACCTTCTCATAGCCAAGGCCAAGGCTCCCTTGGCGTGATGTAGATTTACTTGAGCGACTCTAGTGGGTTCCACCACCGTCGCTTACGTATATGGGGTGATCCTCCCCCACTCTCCAGCAGCATACTTTCAGTATCATCAGCACTGACGTTTTCAGGGGTAGCGATATTGAGGTTAGAGATGTCCAGGTCCTTGCCCCGTTCTTTCTCTCCCTCCTCGCCTTCCTTCTGTTTCGGGCCCTCTCCAGATGCAAGCTCTGGCTCCTTCTCTTTCTCGGCCCCCTTCTGCATACCATGAACTGGGATTTTGCCAATCTATAGAAGATTTGGCAGCCGTCCTTCTTGATCTTTTCAAATGATTGCTCATCAATCCCAATGCTAAGGAGTTCACCCCCTGGGTACAAAGCCCCGTGTTTTGAGTCTCTACAAGAGAGAGTATAAAACTCGTATCTCTTTTGGCACTTCTCGGAAAGTAGATGGTGACATTATGTGCGCTAGGTATTTCATCCCCTAGGCACCCCATCAGTTTTGGTCCCTTCCAGTTTTTCAGCTGAGATGCTCTCAGTAGAGAGCCATTCTCAGCTGAGATGCCATTCTGCAGTTTCCTGATTGATGCAGTCAACAATCAGGGAGCCCTGTCTGAAGTGGATTCCTCCAAACTGTATCTTGCAGGGTGCACCCCCGCCTATCTCATCAGTAATTGCTTCCTCAAGCTCTGAGAGCTCGTCCTCACTGAGCATTTTCTCAGGATATTCCTTGGCGATGATTGCGACTTTGATGAGTTTGGTGGTTTCTGCGTATGTAGTGAGATGCCCACTTGTTCCACTCTCACCTCGGTCCTCGCCTTTTTCTTTTTGACTTCCTCTTTTTGAGTAGGAGTTTAAGCCTCTCCTGATATGGAGTTTAAGAGGGGTAGATGGAGGTTCGTACTGTACCTTCCTTTCCACTGCTTTCCTCCTTGCTGCATCAGGTTCAAAGACCTGTTCCGAGATTCGGAGGTACCAGCGGGTGCCTGCCCCGCTCAATCCAATCCTTCTTGGATCATCCTTACCCCCAGGCTGGCCTGGTTCCGGCAGTGTTCTTGGTCGTCTGGATCGGGGTCTAAAGTTCCCCCTTCCACGTCTTGCGGTCACATCCCGCTGATGCAGTTGATCCTGCTGTTGTTGTTGTTGGTTGTGTGTGTTGTCTTCTATCTTGGTCCCACGAGTAGCTAGGGATCTAAGGGTCGAACCGGACAGAGCCCGCCATGCCTGGGCAAGGCTGCTTACTGCAGGATGTCGCCTGGTGTCCTGCAGGTACCGTTCGAGACACCATCTAAAAGGCCTGGTGCCATTCACCCCTCGGCACGGTCCACATGACACCTTGGGTTGGCCCTGAAACAGAGAAGAGAAAAAGGGGGGGAGGAAGATCTGGGAGGAAGAATGAGTGTGAGAAATTTACAGATGAAGAGAAAGCAGATCCATGTATTATAAACAGAAGGAACATGGATCAATAGGAAAGTCTCTGGCTCAAAAGAAGAGGAGGGAGCCAGAGTGGCTAGCTTCAGTGGTCAGAGACCACAGCCGATGGAGGATCTTTCGCTTGCATAGCAGGAATTGATTTACAATTATTGTGCTCAAGTATTCGTTGTAGGAGGCAATGGTCATGTTTCCTATTGTTTGGAATTTTATTTATTTTATTAATTTATTTTTTTTGTCGAGAAAAGTCGGGAAAAAGTCGGGAATTTCATATATGAAATTTGGTAGACACCCTGAAGGTTTATGGTTGCTGAAGGTGTTAATTATTTTAATGAAAAGAAAAAAAACAAAATTCAATGTATGTGCAGGTGAGAGTGTTCAACTTCCTGACGGGCAAATTGACTCGAGTGTTTGACGAGTCCCTTCAGAGGTTCTCCGAGTTACAGCAGAAGAAGCAGCAGCTGCCAAACATGGAATTTGGGAGAAGGTATTAATAGACTGTAAAAAGTCAAATTTATTTATATTATGTGTTTGTTTAAAACAATTTTATTAGGTTATTTTAGTTTTGCCCTTATAAGATACTTGAACTCAAGAGTATTTAAGGTTGTGTGGCAAACTACTGTTAGAGGCAAACTATTCCGCCAAGTAGCAGGGCAGTTGATTTATTCCATATGGCTCAGTGTCATTCACCTGCATACTTTGTTTTTTATCATCTATAATTATAACTGTTATTTCTACTTATACTTTTCTTGGTATAGTTTGCTCCGTGATTAAGTCTTTGAGTTGATAAACAATTTTAAAACCATGTGGATCAAAAACATGTATTTTAACAAAAAAAGTATCATTGTGTATTAAAAAATATGTTAAAACACTTGTACAAACCTTAGGAACCGATTTTGTAGATTATAAACCAATTTTGAATCAAATGTGACAAGCTTGAGTGCAATAGAAAATACCTAAAAATTTAACTATTTTTTTTGTTTACCTATAAATAGGGGAGTTAAATGATTTTTTTCATGAGGTGGTGGCCTCTTTTTACTTTGCATTTGCCCCCTCTCCCTCCTCCACAAAGGCCTCAGGCCTGTGCGTGGAAGTTAACAAGCAAAGCAAGGAGTGAGGTGGTACAGTGCATCAAGGTTGAATAGTACTGCTAAAAGACTAGATAAGTAGATTTGCTTGGTCATTGTAAATAAAATCTCTAAAAAATGTATGGTTGGACAACCTTAATTTTCTTATATCTACGAGCACCTAATAGGGGGTTTAAATGTTTTAATCAGTGATGAAAAAACCATGAATATGAAATTATAAATTGAAGGTGCAGTATGTCTCATGAGAAGTATTTCAATAGCAACTATTTTTTCTATGAAATTACTCGAAAGTATCTTCTGCTATATACTGTAAGATGTATACAGTAGTTGGATAGTTCAAACCTCAAAGGACCGATAACAAATTTGAACAATACAAACATTTGAATAACTCTGGTTTCCTTAGTTAGTCAAAACACTCAACCTTAAACTTTACATCTAAGCTCTTCATTAAATGCTATGGTATTATATGATATTTGTTTGAATATTGACTATCGTGCACTCACTGTTTAAAAAATCAAGAAAGGAAAAACATAAAGCTATCGAAAGTAATGTTTTATCAAATTTCATATTGAAGGCTCCTGGACTATTTATGGACAATAATAGGTTCTCTTACCTTTGTCAATAGTCCAAATTTGATGTAAATACAAGCTTACATGCTTCATTGTAAAAGCAACATTATCAATATTCAACGTCGTCAAACATTAAAAAAAAAATCAGTCACAACACAGACATACACGCATAAACGAGACCACGTAACAAAAAGTTTTGATAGCGCTATCAAGACGAACTGACAATCTCCGGCACTGGTAGCAGACTGGTGGACTATGTTATCTCATCCCCTCCTCTACTGTTATCACAGGTGTTATCAGTATGGTAGTGGTCAGCTGTTCTTGACTTTATGATTGTATTAAATTTTGAGTGGGACTGAAATTGTAGCTTCTCATTGAGGATATGCTCTCTACAATGTAGTTCACTGTATAGTTCATAAATTTCATATTCCTCAAGAGTGTCCAATCTTCTCCATTTTCCACCAACAAGTAAAATTAAGAGGCCGTCAGCTATCACACATAGTGTAATTGTGATCAACAAGGTGTCTGGCAAAAGTTGATTTTTGTTTATTTATGCTAGGTTCTGGCCGATGTTCTTTATAACAGATCTCATAGGCACAACCTGTTTGGCCAACAAATTTGTTAGGATAGTCAGAGTAGCTGATTCTATAAAAGCCTGCTTTCTGTGCCTTCTTACATGACGTTTTGTTATTGGTTAAAAAAGAGAACACGTAATAAAAAGTTTTTGATGGCGCTTTCATGATGGACCGACGAGCCCCGGCACTGTTTAACATATAAAATTTTGGGGTGGGGGGGGGGGGGGGGTTGGAGGAAGTATTCCAAATTCGAATTAAAGGAGATTTTGAATTAAAGAGTTCCAATTAACCAAGTTCCACACGGTTACCACCACACAGACCTACTGATATCGTATCTTGATGTTTGGCAGGATGGCCGTGGAGCGGGACCTGGACAAGTCGGACGGGCTGCGGCTGAGCAACCTGGCGTTCGACGAGAGCGGCCACCTGCTGCTGTACCCGACCATGCTGGGGATTAAGGTCGTCAACCTGGTCTCCAACCGCTGTGTGCGGCTGCTGGGCAAGCCCGAGAATCTCCGCATCCTCAGGATAGCGCTGTTCCAGGTCTGTACCCTACAAGATTCCTTCAGCCGATTCTTGTAACGTAGCTCTGCTGTCAACCAAAAAGTTCCTTACCTAGGAAATATGCTTAGTTTCGACTTGAATTAGTCATTTTTTGGTTACTCATCATTGTTTTTAGTGAAGAAGTATATTTCGGTCTTATATCTAGGACCGAGACTGACAGTGGTCCTAGATATAAGAACGAAATATATATCAACTAAAAAAGTTTCTTTTCTTATATAAGTGAAGTAGCCAACAAACAAATTATATTATGATATCTCTACCAAATTTAACCCTTTGCAATCGGATTGGATATTTGCCGATATTCCTCAGAGATTGCGCTGCCAGCTCTATTCGCCCCTCCACCATAAGCATATGAAAGTCGGATTTTGTCTACAGTAGTTGTTGCAACCCTTTCGGGCTTGAAATCCAACGTACGCTCGGGTGTCCAGCAGTATTGGCCAATAAGTGCTGATAACATAAGTTATTGTTTGTTTTTCTAAATTTTACTTTATGCCTGACTCTGAATATCTTCCAAGACTCATCAGTGTATATCAGCAAAATACAAGGCACGAAGAACAACTTGCCCAACTACCATCTTACACTGTGTGAAATAAAACGTTCATTATTGGCTATAAAACTATTTTTTGTTTAACTGCTGCAAAAACGGCAGTTTTAATTACATATGTTGCTGGTCTAAAGAAGCTCTTTTTCACCCTAGGGAGAAAAAGAGTCAGCTGATATCAGCTGTTTGCTTACAATGTTCTAAAACTGCAAACGTGTGTACGTCAGCGTCGATGGTGAGCTATCGATAGCACCGATAGTGGTTTTCGGTTACTATTATCAATTGTAATTCATTGTTGCATTGCTGTCAGTTTAATCAATTTGTGAAACTCGCTCATTTCACCAATGAAGTCCGAATGTTTTTTTAGTTCATCTTCATTTCACCAATGAAGTTTTTTAGTTCAATGTGTCCGATACATCAATAGTTTTTCATTGTTGTTAGTCTAACCTAACACAAATGAAACAGACAATCAGCTGATTGTTTTAATTGCAAGAACAAGATGAAAGCCTCTTTGGGAGATATATTTAAAGGTAAAAAGGTTGTAACATTTTGTTTTTTGTAAGTAGTTAGCGTGTTGTATTGAGTGGCATAATGAAAAATATATAGCTCATCAAACAGGCCTCAGGCTGCTTTTCGTTACTTGGTCATTTTTGACCTCGACTTACAGCTTTGGTGGTAAAACTTGACCTCGTACGAAAAGCATCACTTTAGTCCCTGGTAATGAAATATACTATTAAAGGCCATTCTTTTAAATATCTTTTTAGTTCTGTCATAAATATGGTTTTCACCCACACCATGGGACATTGTTTTCACATGGTGATTTCAAACATATATACAGTATTTTTATCAACTTTTTTTTCAGGGTAAGCCTAAAAAGACCAAAGCTGCAGTGACAGTGGAGTTAGAGGCCTCGGAAAACCCAACATTAGATTCTGTGACACCTGACCCTACAATATTCTGCACAGCGTTTAAGAAAAATAGATTCTACATGTTTACAAGGTAATGTGTAACATCATTTCTGCCATTGACTGAAAATTTGGGAGTGAAAACTTACTTAAGGCTCTTTAACTAAAATATTGAAATATTTATTTGAAAAAAATCGTTGATATTTATTTTTGGTCAAAGATATAAGCTGTAATTTGTTTAACAACTAATTTTCAACAACCTAAATTTAGTAACTTTTTCAGGCAAGCTAGAGCTCATAAAAAATGCCTAAAAGTAAAAAAAAACTATTGCTTCTAGGGGTGGGCGAGTACTCGACAGTCGAGTAATTACTCGAGTCGAGTAGTTTCCGTTTATCCGCCGTTTATCCGCAATCGGCAAATTGTTTATCGCAGCTCCTCGCCAGTTTCACAATAAAGCAGCATTTTCTGTTCATTTGTGGCCGGCAAATACGCGCGACTGACTTTTACGGCCGATCGCTAGTTTCGCAAAGTTGCATTTCGTTTATTTACGATCGGCAAATATACGCGATCGCTTTTGCGGCTGACCGCGACTTTTCAAGGCTACATTTGCTGATTGTCGGCGATCGGCAAATACGCGCGCTCGTATTTCTCGGCCGACCGTGACTTTAGCAACGCTACATTTGCCGATTTTCGGCGATCGGCAAGTACGCGCGATCGTATTTCGCGGCAGATCGCGAGTTTTGAAAAGCTACATCCGCGTTAGCCTCGACCGATAGAAATGCGCTATCGATTTTCGCAGCCGTCCATGAGTTTTCCATAACAGTAACCTCGAAAATATTTCATTAGCCTAACTCATAAAAGAATGGATTTTGACAGTTATCAATTAATACTGGATTCTGAAAGATGTCTCTGAATTCGGAAATTGAAAACTTACAGCAGCTATATTTAGCTCTGACCTACTTCAAATTTGTAATTATATTTTATCTTTGAAATGATACTCAGCCTTCATTTCTGTCTCTTTTGATTTGTAAAAATGAGAAGAAAATTGTGGACTTCATTGGTAAAGTGGACTTCATAAAACAGTTAATTAAGGTTTTATAATTTTTGTATTGGAGGATATCTTATTCTTATCTGGTCGCAGCTGTGTCACTCATGCTCAAGTGATTGGATGTTAAAAACCAAAGTTCAGCAGTCAGGCAAGGGGGCAGGGTTGGGTTTAGAGAATGAAACAAATGACTGGGCACAGCTCTCCTCCCTGATGTTTTTAGTTTTTTCTTCCACAATTTCTCTGCTAAGGTTTTAATTAGGGCCAACAATTATTTTTAGGTAAAATATAAAACTGTTTTTGATTGTTTAAATAGTAGGCTATTAACCCATTCGCCTACTTTGACGAGTCCATCTCGCCGCCGCCGCCGACCGCCCGGGAATACTTAGACGAGACCATCTCGCGTCGTGTTGGTTTGCCGTTTTCTCTACAGATAGCAGCACGATACAGAAACTGCGTTTTCGATTCGCCTCAGTCGATCCGAGTACTTCATCGAACGTGTATTGACACTAAAATCCCTGAATCCGCCATTGGATGAAGAAGAGATTGTCATCTGTATGACCGATCATTTTGGAGAATTAATCCAGGACGCATGCCGCGTACAAAACATCCGTACGATTACTGAATTTGAAGCCCTATTGCAGCGAGAGGATTTGAAGGAACAAGCACGGAGACCAAATTATCGCCAGCGGGAAGACCACGAAAATAGGAGTGAAAAAGCTACCGAGCAGAATAGACCAAACAAGACCCACAACAACGAACAAAACCCATTATTTCAAAAAGGGAATATTGGCAACAGAGCCTATCACAATAACAATAAATACCATCCATACAACAGGAGACAATACGGAAACCAGGATAACAGATACCAACAGAGGAATGACGATCGTGGTAGACACTCGTACAACCCACACTACCAGAGACGATTTAACAATGGACAACAAAAGCGCCAGCCACAGAATTATAATCGACAACCGTCACAACACGAATACCCGACACCCGAACAGGAACGTGTGTGTGCTGCCATCACGGGAGAAACTATAACACTGCCTGAAAACAAGCATGAACAAGATTTAAACTGAGGAGCACTGAAGCTACTACTGACCTCAGAACCAATACTTATAACCCAGATAAGAACAACTTAGTATCCTCAGTGCCACACAACAAACTCGGAATCGAGAGGTCAAATGGAAATATAAGAGATGTAAATAATGAACAAAATGTAAATAGTTCCCAATGTTTGAAGTTAAGCAATATATATTGTGATAAAGAATTCTTATTAATGGAGGATGTTGAGTACGATACGAATATTACCACACCCCATAAATGCCCAGAAATTAAAGTAAAAATAAAAAAAAGAAATATCAGCACTAATTGATACAGGATCAAACGTCACATGTTTATCTGAAGAATGGTACACACAAATCAGAAAAGAATTAGGAAAAATTGAAGAACTACCTGTGAACAACACTCACATTAAAACAGCAACCAATGAAAAATTCCGAAGAATTTCGAAGATAATAATGATCCCACTCACAATAAACCAGCAAACCATTTCAACACAGATGTTAATAGTACCAAAGTTGATACAACCATTAATAATTGGGACTGATACACTTAGCGCTTGGAAGATGAATATTAATTTTGATAAAGGAGAAATGAATATGAATATAAATGGCCATGAAATAAAAATTAAATTCAATAATACAAATAGAACTGGAGTTTTATGTCAAATAATTACTAATGATGAAGATGATGATTATTTTGAAGATTATTACAATGAATGTTCATACGACAAGTATCCCGAAGACGAAGAAATACGTCTACCTACGTCGAGTGAATTAGACCCTGAAGCTATTAATAAATCCCTAGAAACTAATACAAACATAAATGGCGAGCAAAAACAACAGCTAGCAGAATTGTTATCAAATTTTCGAAATGTCTTCTCTGACAAACCAGGTTTATGCAACAAATACCAGCACATATTAAACGTTAAAAATCCACAAAATTTCAAATGTCATACTTATCCGGTACCACTAATACATCAAAATGCAGTTATGCAAGAAATTAAAAATATGGAAACCTTAGGAATCATAGAATGGACCTTACCATGTGAAAGCATTAAGGAAATACAAAACTCCCATGCAAGATTAGTGATAAACAGTGTTAAAACAATTCAATAAATAGTAATTACAATACCTGGACAACTAGTGTTGCCAAACAAATAAAGTGAAATATATAGTTCCTGAGGGGATAGGAGGACTCCAAACAACGGAGATGAAAAGTGTTTAATTTAAAGTGCGTTAAAGAAGATAAACTAAAACTTTTAACACTCTCTACACTTTAATGTGATACAACTGTGACAATTTATTTATTATATTTGTTTGTTACTAAGATACCAATCAACAATAGGTTAAACCTTCTGGTAAAATGTAGACAGCAGAACTTCGGTTAGGCTATGTCTTGCAAATAATAGGATTTGCAGGGCACACAAGTGGTCTGCTAAAAAGGTAGGCGAATGGGTTAATTAAGTCTTATTACTGCTTAAATTTTACAACTATGTATATTCTACATAAATTTATTTTGTGATCTTGTTACATTAACTGATTTGTTATTTTGAGTGATTTTTTAGCATAGTCAACTTATTCATTTAAAAGTAGGGTTTATGCAATGTAGGGGTATTACAATATCAGAGTTTTATTTTTCCAAGAAATATATAAAAACATAAGCTTAAATAAAGTACAGTAGAGTCCCACAAACCCGGACTAATGTGGACCGAACGGTGTGCGGGTTTGTGAAAATTCCGAGTTATCAGGAAATGAGTAAAAGTAAGAAATTATAAGAATAGTTTCTGTTATTTCTATAAGAAATCATTTATTTATTGCATAGTAAAAATTATAAAAACTATATTAGTTACAAAAAAAACTTAAAGAAAAACTAAAACTGTCTTAAATGTGTCACACCATGCTCTGGCCTTGAATCTCAATGCACTTTATTGCTCTGGCGGGCTTTCCGAGTTATCCAGAATTCCGGGTTATCGAAGTCCGGGTTTGCGGGACTCTACTGTAGACCAATTTTATAAGTAAAATTGGAGAAAGATTTCAGTTGAAAAAATTAAAATTTCATTACTTTTCACAAACAACTACTCGACTCGACTCTGCTCGATACTCGAGTTTTTGGCTTAATACTCGACTCGACTCGACTCGACTTCAAAATCCACTACTCGCCCACCCCTAATTGCTTCTAACATTTTAAAATTTTGTAGGAGAGAACCAGAAGATACAAAAAGTGCTGATGCTGATCGTGATGTCTTTAACGAAAAACCATCAAAAGAAGACATCATTTCTGCCACTGAGGCATCGAGTAAGTACTGTTTTTTATTTGGTCAGAAATATTTAAAATAGTCAATAGACACCTATATGTACAAGGCCAACAACTGTTCTTAGAGATAAAAAAATCATATTACTTTTTTATGATTGTGGATGATTTCGGGCTGTCAGATGGCTATCATAAGTGGCGATGCTAATGATTCAGCTCTCCTTTAATGCTCCTTAAAATCTCTTTTAAGTATTATTTTGATGAGGGGAAAACTGAAACAAAATAAGGATAACTAAATAAAACCATCTTAAGAGACTCAGTTCTGACCTTAATATCTTTCCTTGAACATGAAATATTTTAAATTAAAATAACTTGTCAATGCCAGGTATACAAAGGTTGTACGACAGCGCCATTGTCCACACCTCGCTGGGCGATATTCACATCAGCCTGTTCAAGGAGTGTCCGAAGGCAGTGGAGAACTTCTGTGTCCACAGCAAGAACGGATACTACAACGGCCACATCTTCCACAGGGTCATCAAGGGCTTCATGATCCAAACTGGAGATCCTACTGGTTAGTTGCACAATGAAATTCAATACTGTTGCACAAATTATGTTTCTAAGGAGTCTGTGATAAATCATTGGAATTTACCACAGAGTCATATCTACATAACTGAAGACAGGTGGTTTGTGTGGAGGTCTGGTTGTCATCTGTGCTTGGGATTGGGTGTGGTGTACCTCAGGGCTCTGATCTTAGTGTTCTCTTGTTCATTATTGCCATAAATGATTTGCCACCAAGGTGCCAATGTCTCAAACATAACTCTTTGCTGAAGATACCACTTTTTTAAAAGTGACACATTAACATTGATTTTCTTTTAAATAATGTAAGCAAATATAATGCCTTCTGTCACATCTTGGTTTGCTCCTATCAGTTTTCTTTTAAAGAAGGATTAAACCCATACACTAGTGTTAAGTCTTCGAACCATTCCTGATCATATCACTTCATGTAGCTAAGCAAGTTTAAATCTTGGGATTGGCCCTTGATCAAAAGCTTCTGTGATCTCAAACATAATCAACCAACTTAGTTCTAAACTATCAAGAGTAGTGTTTTGCTTAGACATCTGGTTGACTGTTTCACTTCAGTATGCTAGAACAATTTCCTTTTTCGAATCTTTGTTAAGTTATGGATTTATTTTTTGGAGTAACAGCTGAACATAACTGAAATTGTAAAAAAAATCCAAAAAAAGACGGTTGGAAAACACTGCTTCAAAGTATTTCAGTAACCAGTAAAATGCAAATAAACATTTTTAGAACAAACCCTGAATATTGATTAACAATTTGGTGACCTCTCAATGTACCGCTGTTAGGAACGGGGGCGGGAGGCGAGAGTATCTGGGGCGGGGAGTTCGAGGATGAGATCCGCCCCAACCTGCGACACGACCGCCCCTACACCGTCAGCATGGCCAACGCCGGGCCCAACACCAACGGCAGCCAGTTCTTCATCACCGTCATACCCACGGTGAGTCCTGCGGATTGACAACTGAACAAGAAAAACAGATTTTTTTTGTCGATTCTAAAAACCTTGATAGATTGTCTAAAATATGCAAGTTTTTCTCACTATTTTTCATTACTGATCTCGTGATCTGGTTTATATAACATTCCTAGGGATCTATTCTTGTTAGACAAAAAAAACTGTGAGTTTGTTACCTTAACTATAATTAGATTACTGTTGAAAATTTTCTTTAACACAATTTCAGTAAAACATGACTTGGTGATAGAACTTGTGTTCACTCCTATTTCCTATTGTACTTGAAATTTATATTTTAATGTTTGGGACTTTTCCCTTAAGTCTGACCTCTATAAATTTCATGCCCCCGGCGTTTTAAATAATAGATTGTTCAACCCATTACTGTATACAATTCATTATACCTATAATTTAAGGGGACAAAATAATAAATTTACTAAAACAAATTTAAAAATCATTAACCACATTCTGTAAGATATTTTTTTATGAAAAACTTAAGATTTTTAGTTTGTTAACTTCAGGACTAACATACTTCTGCGAAATGCCATATTGTCTGAATTCTTCATATGAATATTGATCATAGAGTGCACTGAATTGTCATATTTTCTTTCATGTCATTAAGGCAGATTGTAATTAATTATTACTTTGTACTTTTGCTGTATTTCTCATGATGATATGCTTGATGACAATCCTTTTCTTCAACAATTAGTTCTGGAGACATTTGACCAGTCACACTAAAGTAGCTTTCAGAGTAGATTTGTTGCAAGTCAGTGTTGTTCAGAGGATTATGATAGTAATCCCCTGTAATACTAATTCTTTGTTTCCGTCTGCTTTTAGCCATGGTTGGACAACAAGCACACTGTTTTTGGACGCGTGACCAAAGGAATGGAGGTAGTACAGAACATCAGTAATGCCAAAACTAATGCAAAGACTGATAAACCATATGACGACATTACCATCATCAGCATAACTGTTAAGTAGATTTAAGACCTGTACGATTGTAAATATGTGTAAATAAATTTTTTACCTAAAAATTTACAGAATACTTGCTATGAAACCCCTTCTGGAATCATTCTACTCCTTTGCCTTAAGTTTAAAGTTTAAAGCATCACCTGTTGCAGATTTTACTGATATTTTGGTGAACGTTTGGCATAAAATTTCCAAAAGCTTATTTGTAAATCAGTGGCAGCCACATCGGACTTTCTATTATTTAAAAATTACTAAAATTATTGCTTTTTAATTAAAAACCATACGTAACATAGCAAGATAGGTGTCAAAACTTATAATATGCCCACACCAACTACTGCAATACCAGGTAACATGTAATTGCCGTTAAAAATACCCCCATTGCAGCAGTCCTGCATACTCTGCGAATTTGCACCGAATTTCAAATACAAAAGAACATAGTTCAATCCAACATAGCGAGATTTGACATGTTTTTGTATGCTCCATAAGAATAACCTGGGGAATGAGTATGCAGGTTTGCTGCAACAGGAATATTAAAACTGGGAGGTTTTAATTCAATCTTAGTAGATGGGAACTAGAAGAAGCCATATACCAAGTTCTATTACAATATATCAAGAAATAAAGAATATTTAGAATGAGGATTTTCCTATAAGGATAACAGGGGGAATGATTATGCAGGTTTGCTGCCGTGAAAATTGAAATATCGGGGATTTTAGACTAATGAACATTAGATATCATCTAATTGAAGCCACAATCCAAGTTTTATTAGGACATGTTGAGAAATAAACTAGCTATGGAATTTGACTTTTTTCTCATAAGGTTAACATTGGGACAACGTACTGTGTTTACCACTTTAAAGATCTCAGTGACAAATGAACCGAGGATGATCTCGGTGACCAATGAGGAGTGATTCAAAATACTAAGTTGTTTGTTTTTTTGAGCTGAATTCAATGGTGCTAACAAAAATTGGATTATTTTTTTATTTCTATGTAAAAAACTTAAATTAAAACCCTATTTTTTGGGGGGGGGGGTTTATTCCCCTTTACCCCTTCTTCTGGGAGACTGTCAGTCTGGATACTAGGTTTATTCCAAAAATTTTCTTTCAAAGAAGGAAAAAACCCAAACAGTAGTGTTAAGTCTTCAAACAATTATAATCTGTCTAAATGTGAAATGTAGTCAGTCTATTTTTATTGCATTGCAGCTTTGCTCGCAAGCACTATGCTTTTCTTAAATCAAATTGCTGCAGTGTGAGGTTAATCTTCACCCACACTACTATTTCAAACTATTTCAAACCATCCAAATGTTTAGTTGTTAACAAAGTGAATTGAGTTTGATCTTGTGTTGACAGATAGCGCTACTGTTTCATAACTTCAATCCTTTACTGTACTTAAGTGAAGCCCTTTCTTACCATTCTGAGACATATTGGGAAATCTATGTTGAAATATCTTTAAACTGACACCTCAAACATTATAATCTACATCTCCATTCACTCCGTCTCTCCATTTATGACTGTGAAAAGAAAACCCCTTGTACATTAATGAATAAATTATTTATATTTGCATCCCTTCATTTTGTACAATTATTTTTTAAAGTATAATTTAAGTACAATGCCAATTTAAACAGTAACAATCCCACACTAGATGTTTGTGAGCGAGGTTGAAAAGAAACATGCCAGCACAGCCTGTACACTCACTCCAGCTTGGTTTTGCCCTTTCATGGCAAAAAACTTACTGTTGGCATAAAATATATTATATATTAATGTAATGCCGACAAAGGGCGAAACCAAGTGAGGTGAAAGTGTACATGGTGCACCGAACGACTAACTGTTTTAATCAGCTCTTATAAGTATGTTAGAAATACAAATGAATTAATTTGTTTACGCATCTCAGGCTTAACCACCAAAGCGATTTCATTGCAAATATACTTATTGAGTATTACCCCAAGTTACAAGAATATAACCTTGCTTTGGACTTGCGGCCTTGTTGCACACTCTAGAGGAAAAGACTTAGTGTCAGCTGATTTTTGAACTGAAATTTGAGTTCTGATTGGTCAAACCAAATCTTTTATAAAAGACCTTTTAAAAACTATTTAATTTGGGCCAAATTGTAGGCCTTTAAAATTTGTTTGCTATTCAGATCTTGATATCTCCTCATCAATCCGAATATATAAACCAATTTTTTCCAACGTAGTTTACTCACTTAAACTGCCTGGAGATGTCAAAATATAGTCTCTTTACTCTGTACGCATTTCGGGTGTCTTACCACCCATCTTCAGCAGCGGAGAACTTATAAAAATCGGCACATAATTGAATGTTTGTCACACGCAATAACAGTTAACAGTACATAGAACGAACAATTTACACGCATGCACATACGAACGAAAAACACAAACATTTTACATCGAACCCCGGATCCGTTCCAGCCAAGTAACGTAGGCCTACTGAGTTCGAGCGAAGGGTCAAGGCTGTGTCGTCACATTGTCAGCTGATTGGTGATAGTTCAGACCAGTTTTCATATTATCTAGGCGACTGAACAGCTGATATGTAATTTTGTCAGCAAACTCCTCCTTTTTATTTAGTAAGCAATCTTTACCAATACTAAATTACTAAATAAAAAGGAGGAGTTTGCTGACAAAATTACATATCAGCTGTTCAGTCGCCTAGATAATATGAAAACTGGTCTGAACTATCACCAATCAGCTGACAATGTGACGACACAGCCTTGACCCTTCGCTCGAACTCAGTAGGCCTACGTTACTTGACTGGAACGGATCCGGGGTTCGATGTAAAATGTTTGTGTTTTTCGTTCGTATGTGCGTGCGTGTAAATTGTTCGTTCTATGTACTGTTAACTGTTATTGCGTGTGACAAACATTCAATTATGTGCAGATTTTTATAAGTTCTCCGCTGCTGAAGATGGGTGGTAAGACACCCGAAACGCATACAGCGTAAAGAGACTATATTTTGACATCTCCAGGCAGTTTAAGTAAGTAAACTACGTTGGAAAATATTTAAAAGGTGTCAAGGCTGTTTTTGAATAAAAAAATATAAACCAATGTTAAAGTGAACCTATTTCTAACATATCTTCAAAAAAATATCTTTTTATAACCATTAATGACAAATGTTAAATTCATCATGGAACTTATTGGAACGGTCAAGCTCAGGTCAAGAAATACACACTTCTTAACCTAACAATAATTATTTTATTACAATAACACAGCCTCAATTAATTAACCTACAGTTAGACTTTGAGTCCCCTCTTGTTGGCCTCTGCTTGGTAGCGTGCCCTGAAGGTACCTTTGGGGTCATATTTCTTCTCGAGGGCTGCAAACTCCTTGGGCTTGTTCTTGATTAGGAACCTGAACACCTTCTCGGTGCCTTCCCTCTGCTTTGGGGAGCACTTTTTGCAGCTGGTCTCCAGTGCGTCTCTAATGTGTTCTGAAACAAGTTGGAAAACCAAATTACTTTTTATTCCGTAACTAAGCTAGATTTTCACAAAGTAAAACCATTGATTATGAAGAAAAAATTATATAGTCCAAGTAACTTTAAATTTTGAAGCCAAACATTCAATCATATGTTAAAAAAATTAGCACATTATGGTAGAGAATCTTGGTATTAAATAAATTAAAAATACCTTTTCATCCTCTCTTTTGCACTTCTAGTTTAGACGTTTTACAAATAAAATCACTTTCATAACCCTCTGTAGGCCTACCATATTTTTGTCCAGTAAAAGCAAAATTCAGGGATATTTTTCTTCCATTTCAGGGATAAAAATCTTTAGCGTGTAATCACACACCTGGCGCAATCTTTAGTGACGAGTGCCGAACTAATTTCACAAGTTCTCAATTTCTGGCTTCAAAAAATCCATAAGCATGAACATCTCCTTTTGGTCATAAAGTCAATGGTAAAACATTTGAAGTGCAACATTTACAATTATAAAATGAAGTACTGAGGTAGATTTGAAGTGTAACATTTATGATTATAAAATGAGGTACTGAAGTAGATTTTTTAAATTAAAATGAGATACTATCTTCTTAATACTACTTGAAACTTATGTAAAAAATATTTACAATCTGAAAATGCTTTAACTTATTCCTGAAGGATGTGGAATTTCTTTTGGGTCTGGTTTGTTCATCGGACTACTCTCCAGTTCCGACTCATAAACAAATTCTCCAGTTCTTGGGAAGAATGAATTTTGAATAGAATATTGGAAGCAGTCTAAACCCCCCCTAAACTGTTTATTAAATCTTAGATTTTTTGCAATATTTTCTTTTTAAATTTGTTTTAAATAAAAATATTTAACAGTTCTGCCTGAAAAATAAGGATATCTCTCTGACATTTTCCTTCCTATCTTTGACACTTGGAACAAAAAACAAAATATTTTCAATCTAGAGGCCAAAACTGCAATAAAACTAAAAATTAAAATTTTTTTAACTGAAAGGGCTGGTTTATATTAGTTGAGTTTGAGGGCAATACCAATTGAGTTAGTACCAATGAAAACAAACATTGAGAAATAATAGATGAGTCAAGTTTTGGGCGAGTTATAACAATTCTAAACAATGGTGGTCAGCTGATCCTGGCAATTTGGCTGAGTTACTCAACCAGTGTAAACTGACCTTAAGGTAACTCCATAATAAACAATTTACGGACATGTTGGAATGACACTTTTGATCTCATCTTGATATGAGAAATCACCTATGGTTTGTTACAGTTATTGCAAAACAACATGAACTTAAAAAATATGGGTTAAAAATTAGTAGGAAAAATAATGACATCATTTCCTAACTTATTTTTTCTAAATTAAATATAATAAATATCACAAGACTTAAAAAAAAAAAAATCAAAAAAAAATATTACCTGTCAATTTGGTTTAAGCTCTTACTTTTATTTATTCACAGTTCACGTTAATTTAAATATACAGGAGTAATTGCTATTTCACAGTTAGGTATGGAATGGAAACTCTCGTAAAATAATTATACTTCATTGTTGGAGCACTGATAAAAATACTCACCGGCCTACCGGTAAATAAATGACATGGTAAGTAAACTTTCATAACATGGTACTTTTGCTGCAATTAATTCTTTGTATTCAGAAAATTTTAAATTATATTCTTCATCTAGATAGTGATCACAGGACATACTATATTATTTTTTAATTTTTTTGATTTAAAGCTAAACAAACTGAAAACAATATTATTGCATTTACTTAAAAACTTGATTTATGATCTTATTATTGGATTAAACAAATATTTAACACGATCACGCAGGAAATGTGCTTGTATAACAACAAATAATAATTAAGGGAGGGACATAATCTTCTCATATACAATAACACAAGGCTGTAACGTACACTCAAGTGGGCTTGTAGGCCCAATATTAGCCAGTGGTGGAAAGTCAATCCCACTAGGTCCACCTGTGTTCAAGGTCCGATAATAGAGAAAATTACTTATAATTTATCACAAGATGAATAAATCATAATATAGGTTAACAATTTTCAGTTTCAAGATAGGAACTCAATAATGTAATAAAATTCTATTATTTAATTTAATATTTGTTGTTCTGTAACTTTCAATCCCGATTTAAAAGTGGCTATTTTTTCATGAACACTTTGTTCGTTGTAATTTTCATCACTTTGGACAAATTTTCAGAAAGGTGAGATGCCTTAAACCATAACACCTTGTTTACACATTTATTTTAAATAATTATTATAATATTTTTCAAACGTTATTTGATGTTTAGGGTTATTTTGAAACTATTCAGTACCAATCAGGATTTGATACGGGGGCATTAAAGCTTGTCATTTGAATAGAAAAAAGGACGAGGTACAAGAAAAAGGAACAAATTAAGAGTTAGTTGTACGCGCAGTGCGGGCAGCCGGCGGCGGCGGCGGCGAGGCGGCGCGGCGCGGCGTGATTGGTCATTAACCAGTTGTTGTTCCTGGGCCGGTTGCCAAGGCCGACAGTTGCGAACACTTCCATGTCCGCCTAATCACCTTGTTTTCTCGTCTACGTCTAATGATTCATAACTTGACAAGTGGTTTTCCAAAAATAAATAATAACGCCATAGAATATTCCAGCTCCAGTTGTTTTGTTGTCTGTATAATTTCCATGCGTTAAAAGGAAACATACAAAAATAAAGTTACAATATTTTTTTATTACGATGGGTTTCTAATATGGACTTTTCTTGAAATCGCAATTTTCTACGGTTGCTATACTATTAGGGATGCATAGTTATTTGCATCAGTTCATGATTATAAATACGGTACACCATAATCCTATACTCTTATGTGAGAAATCTTATCTTGCATACGTGCGCGCGCGTTTGCTTGCTTGCTTGTTTGCACAATTATCTTAAAAACGGCTCCTAGGATTTCCTTCAAAGTCTGGAAATAAGTAATTTATGACTCAAAAACTATTTATGCAGATTACTTGGCCAGAGAAAATCTTATAACGTAATAAAACGAATTTTAAAGTTGTAAAATTTTAACTCCGGCCCTATGAGTTGCCACGATAGCAACGAAATAAACAAGGAAAGTGTAAACAAATGAAGTAATCATAACAGCTGTTTGGAATCCACAGCCATCAAGGAAAAATACAGCGAGTAGAAAAGAGTTCATGGACGTCATGGAGCAATATAAAGGGTTACTATTTATAAATTTTATAACATTGAAATTTTGTATAGTAATTGGATGAACTGGAACCTTAAACATGAAATAACAACGAGCAAGGCTCGGTCCACCAGGTACTCCATGTCTATTCACAGTACTATATAACTAAATACAGTACTGTATACAAAGGAGTAGGGGTTTTCTAAAAGGCAACGAATTTCCAAAACCATAAGACCTACAGAGCTAAAATTTGGCAAGTACACTTCCTTTGGGTCAAAGATGTATTCGTAAGAAACGGCTTTACACTTTTATGAAGGCTGTGCCCTGTGGTACTCCACAGTTTCAGAGTTAAAGGCCGTCTCAACATAAGTTGAGTTATACCTGACCAATTGGTTGACCTGGACAATGACCGGGCCGCCCGGGACAATGGGATTTACTAGCTGGGCCGGCCTGGCCGTTGTCCTGCTCAACCCCTCGGTCAGGTAGCCTGCCTCAACTTACGTTGAGACGGCCTTTAGGCCTACTACAATCAATCAGGGAATTTTATGTAGTTGTCGTGCGGTCACCTCAGCATAGAATGTTTTTAATAAATTCTTTAAAATCTTTTGTACAGGTAAAACCGTTCGGATCAGATAGTTAATATATAAATGAGGATGAAGAAACATGTACTTACGATAGAAAAAATCAATAAAAACAGTTGAAAATCGCCAGATTGATTAAATTCAGTGCGGATTTACCACTAGGCCCACAAGTAAATTTCGTTCTTTCTTAACGCTCTTTAAAAGTGCACTTTATTAAAACCTACTTAACAAATTAATGTATACGTCTCAATTTCTCTATCTCAAATAAGCTTCTAAAAACCAATTAACTGACCCAGTGTTGAATGTAAAGAATTCAACTAAAACATTAGTCCAAAAACTAATCCTAGAAATCTCCCAAAATCATTGAGAGAGTAACACTAAGGCTATTCCATAAAATATTTCAAAACAATTATGATTATCCGCGAACAAATACTTGATTGATAATGATTGATACCTGACAATAACTAACAGTCAAATTTACTTGTAATGTATCCTTTAATATTTACTGCATTACTAAATTACTTGCGGCCAATTATTCCCTCAACATTCGTAATTGATCTACTCACTCTTGAGCTCGTCGGCCTCGGGCGTGCAGCTGCCCTGGTCCATGAGGCACTTGATGTAGTTGGTCAGCAGCCGGTTGTTGTTGAGGATCTGGTCGATGTTGACGTTGTCGTACTTGGTCGTGTACTTCTCGGCCGGCTTGGCGGCGACCGCGGCCACCAGCACGGCGACGGCGACGACGCACAATACACTCAGTCGGCTCATAGTCACCACTCTACACTCTCACCGAGGGCGCGGGATGCTGGGTTATATACCGGTCTCGACGTCCTTGCTCACGTCACCGCGATCCTCGATCAGCTGATTGATGTTTTCAGGAAAACCCGATTCGATCTGTAGGCCCTACCCAGAAAGATTATTCCAACGAGGGATATCGGGCTCGGTTGAATGGATTTTACCGTTTTTTTCGGGAACTGGTAAGTTTAGAAGTGGTAAATAAGGGATTAACCGTGGGAAATGGATGACTAAGCGGGAGTTTTAGAGGCGCACTTTGATGAGTTGTGAGAAGGTCCCCTCTGACGCAGCTTCTGACAGAGCTGGGCGGCAATCATGTAACGATTGCTAGGGTTTAAAAATATTAAAATTCATGCTTCTAGCCCCTTGAAGTAGTATTTGACAAACTTGGTACATACCTCCGTCTACAGTTCAAATTTCCGTCGGTTTGTTCCTGCCCGTACCGCGGTCATGACGAGCGATTCTGTGTTTTCGTTCGATTTTACTTCGTTTGTGAAGTGTGTGTAGTAATTATTATTATTTTAATGTATTGTGCTTGACAATGACACTGTAGTGTCAAAACATAAGTAACTCTGAGGTTACAATGATATTTCTAACTAGGGTCGAAAAGAGGTTTTGCAGCTCGAGACCGTTAATCAAATTAATTCGAGACGAAGTCGAAAATTTAAAACGATCGACAGCTGCAAAATTTTTCGGCTGAGGTGCGATCACTATTTTTCATCACACTACACAATGAAATAAACACTATATCCTATTACTTTAAATGAGCAATGAATATTTATATATTTATAAATCCAATCTCGAAAACGGCTCTAACGATTTTGATAACATTTTGCATGTAGGTGTAGTTTTTATTTTTAAGTTCACCTACGTGGTTGAATTTGCTGTAGAAACGCAATTTTTTTAGAAACATTAAATTTAAAATTGATAATTTTTAACATGGGGTCATATGAGTTGCCAATAACAACAAAAAAGTAAACAAAAGAATCATCCAGCTGTTCATGACAAAGCCACTTAAAACTTTTATAGCACGTTGCCAGTACAGTAGAATTGAACAGGGATAATACAGTTGAGTACAGATTGCTCATGAACAAAACTTAAACCTCAGTAAATCAAATTACAAAGCTAATTGTCATTGTCGGGAGCAATATGAACATGTATATTTGAAAATGTCACTGCTTTCCCCCGAGCGAAGCTCGGTCCCCAGATATTAACATTTTAAATCTGAACATTTATTTGACACTTAAGAACAAAACTTATACATTATGAGCGATACAACTTCTTTTCAGGGTTGCTAAGCAACGACAGCAATGAAAATCATATGATTTCCACTGTCGTTGGAAGATAGGACCATCTCGGGAAAATACCGACGAACAAGGCATGTTGGAACCTATTGAATTCCGTACAGTTATGTGTATTTTTCAAACGTTGTTTCAAGCAAATAAACGATCAGTAGATGATAGTTTTTGGCCATCTGATGGAAAAGGGATGTTTTCTGCCTCCATATATGACAGTTGAAAAACAGATGATCTCGACATAGTGTGGTGAAATAGTATATTACGTTACTAGCCTGGTAAGTACCGTTTTACCTTGTGAGCTTAATAGTTTTTACCGTGCGAGAATAGATTTTCAAATAAGAAGCAAAGGAATAGAATTTAAATTGAGTTCTTTTCCTATCGATTACATAACACTGAATAGGCCTATCATCACTGCGGAAAATAGACAAAAGGGGTCGACTAAGAAAAAAATAATCGAAACACAATTATGCAAATACATGCGTCATGGTTATTCCCAAAAATTGTTTTTAAAATCCAAATTTATATTTAGCTTTCAAAAAGCTTAATTAAAACATTTATAAATAGTGAATACGAAAATAGGAGTTCTTTATTGAATAGGGATAGAATCCGAATTCGGCCCTAAGAAAGTTATTTACACGGTCTTCCCGCCTCTTTTTATTTATCAATAAGGTCATAAAATAATTAATTTTATCTTATAAATAGCTGATAACCCCGGCTTTGCCCGGGAGAATATTCTTTGGTAGTATCCTTGTTGTTTATTATATAATAGTGCTGCATTCTGTTAGTGACCATAGTAGCTATTTATAATGGTAACCATAGTAACTATTCAAAGCACTCCCAAAATCCTTGACATGGGACCCTTTCGGACAATCCTGTGCCTAAGTCCTTAAAGATAACAAAACCAAACCACCATAGTGCACATCATGAGATGTCAAGCTTTAATTTGACACCAAGATCAAGTTTCTACGACATGTAGTTTTGGCTGTAGCCCGAAATATACCAACACATAACACTCTTTTTATATCTATATATATTGATGATGATTGTAACCGACATTGTATTAACATTTTTCGATCAGTACTTGTCAACACTTGTTAATGATCGACTTATCGAAATTTATAATAATATAGAATAGAATTATATTTATTGAAATTTTGCCACTCTTCCCTCGTGTCTTCAACAACTGAGAGAAGGAGGGGGCATGCTGTCTTTTCTTATTGGCACGTTGCTGGTTAGTGTCAATTAGTAAAAAACTAAGTACTTTCTGAACCGAACAAGTAGGGTATCGTGAGTAATTTTATTGTTATTTTGGTTTTACCGTTTTATAAAGTGATGAATCTTAAATTTTTACTTTCTCCCCCTATACACATTATATGGAGAAAGCATTGTTTTCTTCAAAATTTCGAAATTAAATTGTTAGTGGAAATATTTATTTTAGTGATCCATGAATAAAAAAAGGTTTTTGGAGTAAGTATGGATGTAAACAAAGCTTCAGACGACACCAGCGGTCCGATTTTCAAGAAATTTGGCATGCAGGTACAAAGCCCTAATATCTCTAGGCTTTTAACAGTATCAAACATGGACTTTTTTCGTTAATACTTTCTCTTCCTCATTATGATTGCTCCATCCCTCCCATAGTGAAAGTTATTATTTTATAAAACGGCAAAAAATATTATTCTTTTGTTATACAATGTTAATTTTTGTTATTGTAAATTTTATTTATATCCACTCGCCACTGTCTTTTGTTCAATTGGCACCCCAATACACGATTTTCCTAAGCGGCTACCTAATTTCAGGGAAGTCAATTTTAATGTAATGTTTCTTTTTTAATACAGTCAGTAAACTTGTGTTGTAAATGTTTTGTAGTCAGTTTTGCATTTTTTTCAATTTAAGTTATGTAATAACTAAAGTTACCAGTTTGTTTGTACATATATATCAGTGAAGTAGAATAATTTAATTTTACATTTTTATTCTTATTAATGATTCTTTAATATTTATCTAGATGCACAGTACGTATGTATGTATATATATGTATGTATGAATGCGTGTCATAATTTGAGACGATTAAATGTTACTCAAGTGAATACAGGTACCAAAGTACTGTATTGCATGCAATGCTGTAAGCAACACAGGTGATCAATCTGTATTCTTGTACTTTTCTAAAATAAAAATATTTATTTATTTATTTTATTATTTATTAATTTTTTTTGAAATTTTGATTTTTTAGGGGTTTTAACCCTAAAAAACCCATAAGAACAACAAAAATCCAAATTTCTCAAAAACAACTAACAATTTTGTAAGAAATCATGATTTTTAGTGCCTAAGATGATAAACAAAATGCCACAACCCGCATGGCTATAAAAGTTTAGGTTCCGAAGATACAGAAATTTATATGTTAAAAATTCAAAATATTCAAATTTACTTAAAAGAAATTTAGTTGATAAAAATGTACTTGCAACCATTAAATTTAGCTTGAAAAAATAAACAATCCAGTATCTAGAATTATTAGTCTACGTCTACTGGTTGCTAAGATAATTGTTACTTTCGTATGGCGGTAAAAGCAGTACGTTGTCCAATGCTATTCTTATGGTAAATATTTAAAAACCGATAACTCCGTTAATTACTAATCGATTTTGATAAAATTTTGTATGTATTTGTAGGATAATTGTAAATTTGTTGTATAGGTTTCGGCTTTAAGGGAGAAAGTATGTGTCAGTTTGCTGATACCGTTTATTTATAACATTTATATGATCTAATTTAAATATAAATGTAGTCTGATTTTGTTGTTTTAACTTCCCTTCACTGATTATTTGTATAATTGAGGTTAAAGGCTCTCCGCACTTCAGTGTATGAGTCCGATGGAAGGCCCCAGCCTGTTGTAGAAGGGGTTGGGCGGGGCAGTGCAGGCCTTTTGGGTGACACATCGGTGTGGCAACTTCATGGGTAGGATGTACATTTCTTGGTCTGGTAAGCAGGTGTTGCTGATCACCTAAGGAACACCCACTACTTCAGTTCATTATTTTTAAAGTTAATCCGAAACTTTTTAGAATATATCCTTTGGCATGTGAATGGTATACTTTATATCCAAAGAGAAATAAAATTTAATTATCGAAGATGAAAAATGCAAATCAATTCCTGGCAGAGTTCGACATTTTATTGTGTGTTTAGAGAGATTATGTGAACAATGAGGTTCAATCTCAGGAAATTTTAAAGTAAAAGATCAGATTTTAGCAATAAGCTTAGGAATTCAGGTGTTGAATCAAAAATGGTACGGTTACATAATGTTGTCATTACACCGTCAGTTTTATTGAACTGTCAACTTCCCTGTTAATTACCGTGGTATTAATATTCATAGTATCTCAATTCATACGTAACATCTCATTCATTCATCCATCAAAATTCACTCAAATCAAAGTTCAAACTTGCGTCTGAAAGAAAAGAACAATAGTTCCAGATTTCTTGATTGCTAAGAAAATAATCAAAAGAACGTATTTAAAGTTCATTTACCTCCTCGACTTTACGAAGGCACGAGAGGCCGATGGGGGAGCAATTGTTGGAAACACCGAAGACGAACTGTTGTTTGGTATCTGAAACATTTTTGCTCAATCGATCACTTGTAGTATTTGTTTATCATTATACATTTTAAAACGAGCCTTAACAAACAAAAATAATATGGTACTATTCATCAACTTATGAATTAAAATTTGTAACTTGAGACTGAAATGTTAACTATGTAAACACCTGTAGATTACAAAATCCTTATTACTTGCCGGAATAGTTTCGAGACATTCAACTCTCCTCCTCAGCGACCTTACACCTGAGGTTAATCTCTCGAAACTAGACTAGCAAACAAAAGGATAAGGATTTTGACATCCACAATTGTTTACGTAAGTATCAGTCACAACCAAAAGTGATCAAGGCTGTTTAATCAATGAAATTTGTATTTATTGATGAAACAGTCCCAATTTGTAAATATTATTATTTTAGGAAATCTTAGCACTTATAGTTAGTTATCTTTACTATTGCCCTATTAAGTTTCATCATGTAGGGAATTAATTAACAATTACGACGAAATATACAGACTGCATTAACCGAGTGGAATAAATAAAATCGCATCTACAGTTTGTATTTCAAATGTTCAGACATCAGTGATAAATAATTCTTTCCTGGAGGGAATAACTTTTGACTGTAAATTATAAATACAGTAAGACTGAAATTTAGCATTGATACAATAATTTGAAAGCCAAAACAATCATAACTTGGTGATATATATTAATTTCCGACTGAAATGTACAATTTATCATGATAAATACCGCCTATAAAAACTGAAATACTGGTTCTGCTTTCTACATGCCCAACATCTCTGTTAGTTGCAAACAAAACATCAGCAACACAAAAATAACAAAGGACAATAATTTATAAAGTCATTATCGTTTTTAACAGAGTAATTAGTCATGTGAATTGACAAGTATTCTATTACTGTACGGAACATCATATTTTTATATATCCTATGTTTATTTGTTATTCAAAGGCAAACTTTCCAAAGTGAGGATAAGGCTTAAAAATACTTTGGGAACAGTATGTTCCGTTGCTAGATATCCTGACTTCCCTCTCTGCATTTTAAGTATAAGTAATATTATCCATACCTCCAAATACCGTACAAAAATATCCGACATAGGTATCGCATCCAGCGTAACCGACAAAGTAATATTTGGTTGTGGCTGTCGGATCTGAAACAAAAAATTATAAGAGCAGTAGTTTTTTTATTCCACGTCCCATGATAAGTTATGGATGTATTATGGGTAGGCATAATATGCTGATAAATGAATAGGAATTGTTTTCAAGTCTACGGTGATATTCATGACAAATTCATAGTATTACATTTATTACTTACATGTATGTAAATGTTCATAGCATCTAACCAAAGTATAAGTTTGCAAACACTTGGTAATGTACTCACTTGCTGCCATAAATTGTCCTTTGCCTATGAGACTGGAGACAAAAGACTCGACATAGTTAGAACCATCACAGCTGAAAATAATGGTTGGTTTATATTACCCACCAAGCATAAACTAGCTTAACACTATAGTAAATTATACTCAAATAAAAAATCGAATTACCTGTAAGTTTTTTATAAGCGGTGATTGCATCACACTATCAAATACTTTATATATTTCATTTAGCCGATCACAATCCAATTTTTCATTTTAAAAATCAGGTAATACAAGTTTTGGATCTTTTCCGTTATACGTATACCACCATTCCAAATTTACCCTTCAACCTTGATTTTTGACCGAGCACCAGAAACTAGGTCAAATATTTTTTATTAATCGTTTTAAAGTGGAAATTCCTTGTAAGAATATTTTACCTGCGGTTTCGTTATTTTATCTACCGTTATCTCTGTCTAGACGTAATCAGCCAGCGTCTGGCCGTCTAGCGGTTCCACTTGCAGTTGGTTAGGTTAGGTTAGGTTAGGTTAGTTTAGGTTAGGGTAGGTTATTTATTAGGATGGTTACCTAACCTAACCTAACCTATCCTAACTTACAAAAATCAAGCTTGAAGAACAAACCCGAAACAGTGGTATACGTATAACGGAAAAGATCCCAAGTTTTTAACATCAAAAAAAATTTGATACAGTAATACGGGCCCGAAAATGATGTTGTGTTGATAAAATAATTTATTCTAATTAAACTAGTGTACTTATATAAAAGCGTGTGATATATTAAAGAGTTTATAAATGGCTTATCGATTCTTCATTAATCTAGTTTCACAGTTACAAAATCAGTAAACACAAAGCCTTTTTGTTGATGATGCAATTTTTCCGATGGTTGTTTTCCACAACCCCAAGTTTTGACAAGAGGAATGTCATCAACCCCGGTGTTTTCCGACTGACCACTGCCACCGGAAACCGGTTAGCCAGAGGGAAATCTTCAATTTCATAACTACAAATTGACCCGTCATCAAAACAATTTACTCTAGATTTTTGGTAAATGTTTTCCTTGTTAGGACATAATATTTGACCTGGAAATGTTCAGAAGGAGTAAAATACTCATAATAGCCTATATAGATTTAAATAAATCGTAATAATAAGGTATGTTTTTTGAGATAGTCTTTGTCTTTTCCTTGTCATTTTGTCTTTGAAAGTTTTGAGTTTCTTATGATTATCTTATTTTTAAGTCGTTACGATAATGAATGTGTGATAGTTATTACTTTTTTGAACGTAAGGGTATCAGTGTTAATACTTACTACACATAAGATACATGGTAAGAGAATGAATTAGGGTCGTCTGGAAGAGGGTAAAACGTAGCACAAACGTTATCAAGTAAAACGTTTTCTTCGGTCTTCGGAAGAATGTTGAAGAAATACGGCTGATTACACACAGTCTGAAAATGAAATAATATTTAATATTTACTACCTTGAGTACACAATAATTGTTTATAAACTGATGATTTGAGTATAAATTAATTGAAAGTAAGAAAAATAAATAAATTATTAGGTGTATACTAACACTTCAATTAATGGTCATATTTTTGTAATTTTGTAATTAAATTTATTCAGAGGCTCCTTCCTATAGGGAAATGTTTATTTCCCATGAGGCCTAACTAGTCTTTATGTGTTTGTTGCAGTTTTTCCCTTAAACTCCCTTGTGGTTTGTTTAGTTGTCTGGCTCTTTTCAAATTCAAATTCAAATTCAAAATCATCTTTATTCATCCAAAAATTGTACAGTTTTGTACATTTGAATAGTGTCAAAATATTTACAACTAAGTTTCTTATGCTAGTATGTACATTTGGTTTCTATTTACAAATTGTAGTATTCATCTAATGAATAAATTGATTTGTCAACCAGGTAATCTTTAAGTTTTCTTTTGAATTTACAATCGTTTTTCTCATTTTTAAATTCCTTGGGCAACCTTCCGAAAAACTTTCCTCCTGAATATGACGGTTTCTTTGTGTAAAATTGTAGTCTATGGTGAGTGGGTATGATTTCATTTTTATTTCTTGTGTTATAATTATGTATTACTGGGTTTATTTTATTAGTGCCACTATTATTTGTTTTGTAAATCATAACTGTATCAAAAATGTACTGTCCGTACACTGTTAAAATTTTGAGGGCCCTAAAGTGTTCTCTGCAAGATGTGTCAAATTGAAGGTTCTTAATAATTCGAATTGCTTTTTTTGTTGTTTTAGAATTTTGTCTAAATTTTCTTTTCTAGTAGCACCATAAAGACTTATTCCAAATGATAAATGTGAATGAATGTAGGAGAAGTAAATCATTTTCAAAGTGGATTCACTACATATATGGGCCATTTTTCTCAAAGCAAATATACCTGAGTTAATTTTAGATAGGATTTTGTCTACATGTTCGTTCCAATTAAGATGACTATCAATAAAAAAAAGATGGCTAAAAATTTGGTAGTGTTGATTAGTTCAATTGGGTTATTTTCGATTGAAATCATGGGTTCTAATGCAATTCGCGATTGTGCTGTTTTGAAAGATATATAGTTTGTTTTACCCAAATTTAATTCAAGATTATGGTTTTTTAAGAAATCTACAACATTCTCTAATTCAATAAATGATAAAATTTCAATTTGCTCTATTGTACTGTGTGAAATTTTGAGATTCGAATCATCGGCGTAAAGACAGATATTAGTTTTTGATGGATTGAACAATGAATGGGAAATATTTTTTAAATAGCAAACAAACAGGAGTGGTCCTAATATAGATCCCTGTTGGACTCCAAATTTGACTGGTTTTAATTTTGATCGTTGATTTATTACTCTATTGTTTTTGGTCTCGTGTGTAATTTGGACAAACTGGAATCTTTTATCTAAATATGATTGGAACCAATCCAATGAAGACTTTTTCATTCCGAGTGACTTTAATTTTGCTAATAGAATTGAATGCTTTACACAGTCAAATGCTTTTGACAGGTCCATAAAGATTCCCACACATGGTTCTCCAGCATCGATTGAGTCAATTACCGATTCTATCTTTTGCCTTAACTAAAGTGCCAATTCAGATTCAGAATAGCAGGGTCTAGAACAAGTTGTAGCCTTTCGAAATAGGGGTATCTGTTCTTCAAACTTCAGCAGAGGATTGTGATACAGCGAAGGGCGAGCTTTGTTATTTATTTGAACTCAGCTTCTACCTGAGGCACGGTGAAATCGATAGTCGATGGCGACAAACAAGTTTGGCAGTGGCTGCGATGAACACTCAGCAGCAGCACGAGCAAAGGGCGAAGGACGTAACAGACAGTACCGGACCTTCAACAATCATGAACATAAGTGTTTCAATCCCAATTTTTTCTAATATTGCTAAAATTATAGTTTTAACCTTCGCAGGTTTTACTGTTAACAAAACTATGTCGGGGCAGTTAAAGCATATCTCATCTTTAATTTAATTATAAAAAATATTCTAGTGTTTAAAGTTGACCATGAAACATTTCTTTTTTATGTTCTTTCTCGTATAGACTCAAAAATAATTGTAATTTGGTTGTAAAAAACCAAAAATTTTCTAAAATGATGTACAGTATCTAGAATCATTATATTAGCGTGTACAAATGCTAATTCTATTTATTTATTTCATGTTTTTCTGGGGCTCAGAAAAATAATTTTTACGACAACATACCAGCTTTGTTATTATTCCGGAGTAGTTTAGAACAGTTTCAATGGTTAAAAGTATATATTTGTATAATAAGTGGTTATAGAGTAGTAAATTTATTGTCTACCTGCAGTGCTCGGCGCTGTATTATTGCGAGCTTTAAAAAGTACTAAAACAGCTGGTCACTTATATTTATTATACAGAGAATGAAACAGTTGTTGTTTTAGTAATTACGAAACATACAATTCATGATTAAGACTTCCATATACAATATCATTAGGGATGAATAAATTTGGCTATTCGAGTAATACTGAATCTATAAATTAATAGACAAGTGTGATTTTTGTTATTTTTTCCCACCTCGTTCCTCGTTCACATTGTTGGAAATATATTTTCGATAGAGTGTACAACTTGTGATGGTGGGAAGATTGTTTGAAATTAAAAACAAAATGGCATGGGCCTTATGGTTTCCTTGTTCTTTTTGGAATAACAACAACATGTAACCAAATCCAGCCATAAGTTTTATTGCTATAAAAGTAGAAACAAAACCTAAACAATTATACGGTTAGATTTTGACCAGTAATAGTCTACTGGGTATCGACCCAGTATAATCATATTACGTATAGGTATGCCTATAAAGTCGTTATTATAAATTATGATTACCTGATTATCATATTCAACGTGTTTGACGCACAAGTATGTAAAAATAGTACAATATGAGTTTTAAACAGGTTTCTATGGGTTTTTGCTGTCCCAAAAAAATGTGAAATTGTCTCAATAAAAACAAAAATAACGGAAGTAGTGGGGTTGATACAACTTACATGTCTTGAGCACAACGAGTGCACGAGGAAACTGCATGTACGAGAATAATGTTTATGATAACAGCAGTTTTTCAGATCTCACATTTGATATTCAGTCAAAGAGAACAATGTACGGCAAGTTCTTTCAGTAACAAACGACAATAATGTATCAGAAAAATGTTTTTAACAATAACTGTTTTTTATGGTAGGCCAAACTGATAACTAGGCCAATTTGTTAAAGTTCTATTTATTTACTAATAACTACCATGACTATTTTTGTTTTTTTACTTCACTTGACAAATATTAATGTACTTACTGTCAGTCAAATACTGTGCAAAAATAATATAATTTACAAAAAAAAAATAAATAACGTATGTGTATTACAAAGCAAGTTTTATTAAGATATGTCGAGAAATAAGCGAGAGATAGAATTTTACTTATTTCCCTTAAGGTTAACATTGGAACAACGTACTGTGTTTACCTCTTTCAATATCTCGGTAACCAATGGACATATAACAATAATTCAAGATACTAAATTGTTTGTTTTTTCGAGCTGAATTCAATGGTGCTAACCAAAATTTGATAATTTATATTTTTCTATGTGAAAACCCCAAAAAAACCCTTTTTGGGGGGGTTTTATCCCTCTTAACCCCCCTTCCGATGGTCCGATCGGGCTGGTTTTCGAACTCGTCCGAATAATTACTACTTTACACGCCTGTGCCGAATTTCATTCCGATCGCACAATTTTCGCAAGAGTTATCGTGTTTACGGACATAAAGTGACACTAAATCTTTAAAAATAGTTCATCCCTATAACACAAGGAAAAAAATTGGACTCAAATCCTCAACAACATAACTTAAAATTCTATGAAAAAACCTTCTTATATGGGAAAAACATTTTTAAATCAAATTCCTCAAAAAATAAGTGATGAAAGAAATTTAGGAAAATTCAAAAGGCTGTTGAAGGAGTATTTGGTTGGTCTGGCTATATATTCCCTGGATGATTTTTTCCCACTCCTCTTAAATGAAGCGATGATGGTGATCGGTATGGGACATTTGAATTGTAAAAAAGTAGTAACGATATATTTTTCTTTTATTAGGTATAAGTTTTTTTATTTTGTATTGACGCTATTGAGATGTATCAGTGTGCATTGATAATAAAGATAATTTGATTTGATTTGATATATATATAGATAGATAGATATAAAAATTCGAACGAATGGTGTTTTTTACTTCTGGGGGCCCCAAAACAAAAAGTTATCATGGTCTTGGGCTTAGGTCTTACCGTGAGACCTACGGTAATAACTTCTTCCCTATAGAGGAAATTCGCTAAAAAGTTTTTAAAATTGTTTCCTTTCGCTTAGAGACTTTTATATATATTTTTATTTAAATTGTCATAGCTTTATTAGTATTTGAGGTATCAGCAGAATCATGATCACGCCCATGATTAAGTTTGCGTTTGTCAAATTAACTTGCAAGCTAGGGAACTCTCCTGATCCACGAACAAACATCGAGGTTTTTTTAAAATCCTAACTTGCAAGTCCGTTTGACGATCACAAACATATGAGCAAACATATGAGGCTCTTGATGAATTTTACATTTTTCCGTTTCGGCTTCAACTTGTCTATTTAGAAAGAATAGGAGGAAACAGAAGACACCGAATTGTTTAAGTCAACAACATAGCGGTTTACGTTTTGTTGACACTTAGTCACTATTTCTCATAATTGCTAAGTTGTTTACAGATGCCGCCAGTATCGGTGACGTTGGTAATATTTTTGATCAATCGCTAATGAAAATTATTATTGTTGAAAAAACTAAAACCAACCCAAATTTTGTTAGAAATATATAACACACACTCAGATAAAATATGAACCATTTTATATTAACGTTTGAGAGGTTAAATAGATCGTCGTGAAACAGGTTTCACTATTGCTGGTACAACATATTGCTGGTTTTGTTGTTGCTTTGCAAACATATTGTGAGCAAAGAGAGCACAATACTGATAGCTGACTTGAAAACCATGAGCACGTCTTTTTAAGGGCAGCATGCTTTAGTCTGCAAGAAATACAGTCCCAATATATATCGTTATAAATCAAAATTCATAAATGGGCGATTCAAGCGCTTCACTTGCCTTCACCGTGTTGTAATATTATTGCATATTTTGTATTCGTCACAACTCACACTGTTGATATATTTTTACGGTTAAAAAACGACCATGTTAAAATTCGCCTTTGGAAGTACGAGTCTACCTCATTTTGGATATTATACCAAAATTAGCTTTTTTAAAACCTGGGTAAAAGATTATTGCTTTGGGATTCTTTAAGGATGCTACCAACAAATTCTTTGAGGCTAATATTGTATCAAACAAGATAAACCTATTTTGAATCTGTGATGGTATAATATTTCTAACATACTCTGTTCCATACTAATAAAAATATAGTCTCTGATAAAAATAACTTAAACGCAACTGAACACCTCATAGAAAAATCTATGAATTATTGCCTAAATGAATTAGACGGGTTTGAATTTTGTGTAGAAATATATTTTGTCATATGTACACTGGGGTGTAAAAGAGAAGAACGTGATGCTTGCTTGTTTTAAGAATTAATTTAAGATAGTATATTTCATGTTCCACACAACGACTGTGGTTCAGCTGCCACCGTAGAGCGTATGGTCAGTACGATTTGGAAATTTGAGATCTGATCGTGGTAAGGTTTCTCACAGCATAAATAAGCCGTAAGTATATTTTCTGTTTATCATCTAATCTTTGGCTTTGTTTAGCGATTATCAGTTATTAGGTCATGCGTGAAGGTGCTAAAATTACGAAATTTAGGACAAATGGTGCCATTGGAGCTCTTTTTTTACTGTTTTACTGAAAGATACCCGCATGTTGAATGAGATTTGGGATTTGAACATAAATCAGATTTTTACCATACATACTCAAAAATCTGTTGAACATTCAATCTCGAATTAAAAAATTGTTCATTTCAACCATGGATTCATTTGAATTAATTTTTCAAGGATTAATTAACTACTTGTTCCTGATTGTTGATATTGCATGTATAAATGGTGTTACCCGTGTATGGAAGTAAATGAATAAATAATTTTTCAATGTACTAGATTGCCAAGCTTATTACATAGGGAAATAGAATAAGGTAAGAAAAACTAACATGTTCTGACGTTATGAAAAAATAATTTTACATATATTAACAATAAAAGTTTACTTGAAATAGAGAGCATACACACACTTGAAAAGATCACGGCATTTTTCGTGGAAACACACTAATTTCATGTAAATAAAATATTAACTGATGGATGTGACAACTAAAAGTATAAACTGCCAGCCAGTCCGACGGAGGGCTCCAGCTTGTCGTAGAAGGGGTTGGGAGGGAGAGTACAAGCCACCTGTGTGACACATCGGTTGGGCAACTTCATGGGCAGAACATACATTTCCTGCTGCGGCAGCCCGGCGTTGACCATCACCTGGGAAGGAAAGCATATTACAAACTTAAACACTTACAAATATTAGAGAAGTATACCATAATTATAATCTTTTATTATAATAATTATTAGTATCATTACTACCACCAATATTAATATTTAATTGATTATAATCATGATAAGCATCGTCATTTTAAGGATCAACCTTTATTTGCAAAAGAATTTCGCAATACACAGCACTACAACCAATAACGAAATGTGTACTCTTAAGGCGCCGGCCGGGCAGCTCAAATATGTCTACCCCCGATGAAATTTAAAAACCCTTCGAATACAAAAAAAAACTCTATGGTTATATTTAATAAGTGATAATAAGGATTAATCATACCAGTCCAGTTATTTGAAAAACAGTTTTTGGGTATGTTTATCCTGTATACAGGAAAATAAATCATGCCTGTACAATAGTAATTGTCTAAAAAAACATCTTATAAGAATCAATATAGAAAAAATACCAACAAATTTGCCAATATCACTAATTAAAAATATCAGTGTATATAATATTATTTAACTGAGTAGGAGTTTGATAAGTTTTTGATCTATTAATCGGGGCTCATAGGAAAAAGATGTCAACTATAGTGGGATCCAGAACCGATAACTTTGAAACAGCGGTTTTACCAACGATTCGTTGCTAGCAACTACTCCATGCAATGACATTTTGCAGTTTTGTTTGCATTATAAGTTTAACATTAATCAGCTATTCCGTTATTTCCTAATGAAGACGTTTTTTAATGAAAAACAGGTGTGAAACGTTTAAGGAATTCATTAGAAACGAAAATGTTGTGAGGGCGACGCAGAAAAAAGCTGCTTAAGAATAAACTGAACCATAACGATTATGTAATGTTAAAAGTATTTATTGTTAAAGTACACCAGAGCACACCTTTTTTGTAGGCTAGTACTGTACTATTAGAGTTTCTCAGCAAAGCTACTTTACATATTAAAGCACAACTCCATCAAGGTCGTGTCTATCGTGTCTGTAACAAAACACTTACAAGAATGCTTCTACTTTGCTCTGTCTTCTAGTCTTGTTTCTGAGAGCTACACCAATTGTAATCTAGTAAATCCTCATAGTAATTAGTTATCATTTAAAATCATATACAATCACCTTAAAATTCGACGGTATTGAAAAAGTCTGTTTAGGAATATTAATTGCAAAGAGGATAAATAAATTACATACCAGATTTAATGCTTCAAACAATTTCACGAGTTAATCGTGTCTGTTTTGAGGTTTAACATTTTATCAACTTTCATTGAGTTAACTTCAAATAGACTTAATTCTTCAATTTACCTCATTAATTTTTTTCAAGCAGGAAAGACCAAAAGGGAACACCTTGTGGAAACACCAAAGCTATAAGGTGGCTCAGTGGCTGGAAAATACAAGAGTAAAAAATGTGTAATGGAAACAAAATTGTCTTGCAATGCTTACACATTTAACCACAATGCATTATCTCAAATATACTACATAAGACTCTTAGAAGCCAAATAAATTCTCTGCCGCAGGCAGCAGACCTGCATATTCAGCGAATCTCAAATGCAAAAAAATATTTAAATCCAACATAGCGAGATATGATATGTTTTTGTAAGCTCCATAAGAATAACATGGGGAATGAGTATGCAAGTTTGCTGCAATAGGTATTTTAATATTTAGGAGATATGAACTAGAAGAAGCCATATAGACCCCACCAAGTTTTATCAAGATATGTTTAGAAATAAGGAATATATAGAATTGTTTTCCCCTTGTGGGTCGTTTATAAGGGAAATAATGACATGAGGATAACATGGGGAATGAGTATGCAGATTTGCTGCCACAAAAATGAAAATATCGTGGATTTTAGAATGTTATACATTAGATATCTAGATTAAGCCACAAAGTTTTATCAAGATATGTTGAGAAATAAGCGAGATATAGAATTTTACTTATTTCCCATAAGGTTACCATTGGGACAACGTACTGTGTTTACCACTCTCAGTATCTTGGTAACCAATGGACATAGAGCAATGATTAAAATACCAAATTATTTGATATTTCAAGCTGAATTAAAAGATGTAAACCAAAATTATATTACATTAATTTTTCTTTGTAAAAAGTCATATTTCCATTTTCGGGTAGTTACCTCTCCATTAACCCGTCTTCTGATGTCCCGATCGGGCTGGTTTTCGAACTCATCAGAATAAGCACTACTTTACACGCCTGTGCCAAACTTAAATCCGATCGGACCATTATGGCGAGCGCCATCGACATATATATATATATATATATATATAACTTCGAAATAATTCAAACATTTTTACTTAGCAATATTTCGGTTTTACCTTTTTCAAGCTAAATAACAAACATAATCATAAAGACAGCCAACATCTACTGTCAAGATTGCAGGATATCCCACAACCTTTACATTCCTGGGGTGACTATTGATGTAGAATCACTCTATAGGCCTACCAATATACCGCATCAAGGTGGTCTAGATGCTGCCAAACACTTTCTTGACACCAGACCACCTCAAACAAAATCTTCTTCAAAATTTTTGTCCACCCTTATCCAAATGGTACTCACCATGAACAATTTTCAAATTTTGGGGAACAATTATTTACAATGTAAAGGAACAGCAATGGGTACCCGCATGGAACCATCATACGCCAATCTTTTTATGGGTCTGGTAGAGCAAAATTTTCTCTCAATCCAAATTTTAAAACCAACAGCCTGGTTCCGTTTCATTGACGATATATTTGTAGTTTGGCAGCATGGCATGGATTCTCTTCAAAAATTCTTGGCTGATCTCAACAATTGTTCATGTCTAAATTTCACATGGACGGATTCTTCAAAAACAGTGACGTATTTTGATTTAGATATTTTCTTAGAAGGTGGCAGAATAAAAACAAAAATCCCTGTCAAAAAACAAACAAAATGAAATATTTGCATTACAGCAGTTGTCACCCTGCTCATGTTAAAAAGTCGATTCCTAAAAGCCTTTCAGTCAAAGCTAAAGCTTTATGTTCTGATCCTAAAGACTATAATTCTTATTTGAACAAATAAAACAATGCTTTCTCTCAAAGAGGTTATCCAAAAAAAATTATAAAAAGACAATTCAAAAAATAAAAGAACCCCACTAATTCTAATGATTTCAAAGATGATCCAAAATCCATAACCTCTTACTTCCCTGGCCTTCATAAAATGAATTCTATAATGAAAACAGGATATGAACTACTTAAGAACTCTCCCTTTACAGAAAATATTTTTTCTAGACTACCTAAAACGGTTTTCAAAAAACCGCAAAATTTGAAAAACATGCTTGTAAGGCCCAAGCTCGAAAATAACACGGATACTAGTCTCAGTTCCAACCATGGGTGTGAACCATGTAAAAAACCGCGTTGCGGAATCTGTAAGATCATGTGCGAGACAGACCAATTTCGCAGTAACGTCTCTGACAAAGTTTACCCGATCGTTGGTCACATGGATTGTTCGTCAAACCATGCGATTTACCAGCTATCGTGTAAACATTGCCCAAAACAATACATTGGTCAAACCTCAAACTCTTTAAGAGTGCGCATGACAGGACATCGGTTCTCAGTTAACCATAAATAGCCAAAAAAGCCTGTGGCCTTATACGCTGTCCAGCATGATGCTGATTTTGAAGATTGATTTGATCTTAAAGCTTTCCGCAAAATTAATAGTACTGAGAACAAAGATCTCAATTAAATGAATTTAAGAACATATGAATTGGCTCATCAGCTAGTTTTAAGGTCAAAACAACCTCATGGACTCAACATCCGCTGAATTTTAAATAATTATCACTTCTTTATATGTAATACATAAAAATTAATAGTTTGATTCCTCATCAACTGTCCTAAATCAACATGACCAGCAAACCAAATTGTCCTCAGCTGTTAATTTATGATCATGTTTGTTATTTAGCTTGAAAAAGGTAAAACCGAAATATCGCTAAGTAAAAATGTTTTAATTATTTCGAAGTATATGTATATATAAGAAATAGATATATATATATATAAATTTGAACGAATGTTTTTTTTAGTATCGAGGGCCCCCAAAACAAAAAGTTATGATGGCTCCGGGCTTAGGCCTTTTTATGCACTACGGTAATAGCTCCGTCTCCATAGGGGATATTCGCTAAAAATCTCTATTCATTTAACTATGCTCAGTGAAACTGACTTACTAACCAACTGGTTAGCCGAGGGAATGGTACCCACTTCATGATCATATATTCTAAACTTACTCCTCCCCCTCAACATCAAGTAAGTTACCTTGCCCATGTCCGCACCTATGAAAACCTCCAACCATTTTATCGGCCATGCTTCACAAAACCGTTCGAGCCACTTTTAGCGAATTTCCCCCTATAGGGAAGTAGCTATTGCCGAAGGCGGCATGGTAAGACTTAAGCACGGGACCACCGTAACTTTTCATTTTGATGCCCCAGACCCCAAAAACACCGTTCGTTCATTTTCATATGTATATATATATATATATACCTGTCCGTAGGCGCGATAACTTTCGTAAAAAAGGTCCGATCGCGATGAAATTTGGTACATACGTCTAGAGTGATATTTATTACTTCGAGTTCGAAAACCAGCGCGATAAGTTATCTCTAAGGAGGGTTTTTGACAAAATAAAATTTATTTTAAGTATTTAATATATTTATATTAATTTCTTGTAAATTTAAGTGTCAAAATTGGATTCAGCTAAAAACAAATAACAATTAGCATTTAGAATTATTATTCTACGTCAATCCGTTGCTGGGATATTGAAAGTGCTAAACACAGTACGTTGTCCAATGTTATTTTTAATTTTACCCTCCAAAAAGTATAGTTACCCTCATTTGACAGATAAAAAAAATACAATTCTGAACATATGATTGAATTTTCAGGTGATGAATATTTTATTTGTGTTTATTTTGAATAGTTAGAGTTCATTGATCAAGATTTTGCAGAAAATATACATTATATCAAAAAATACAAATTATTTTTAAATTTAATAAAGAAAGTATGAGCATTTGGAGGGGGGATGTCTTGGTCTTAACTGCCTGAAAATGTAGCATAATATATGGTTTGTTTACAATGATGAGGATTGATATGTTTTATTGAAATTGGCTGGAGATGCAGGTCTGCTACAACAGGGGTGTTTAATTATAAAACTGACCATATGATTGAATTTAATTTTTTCATGAGATAGCTATTTGTTTGTTTTGAGTGTTTTGAATTCATTGGTTGTATGTTTGTTGACATTTATATAATATAACAAGATTAATTTTTTTAAATTAAAAGACTAAGAATTATATAAAATACAAAAGTGTATGTATTACTAATGAAAACCAATGTGGTCTCTTTGTTAATTTTCCTCATGTTTAAAGCTCATGAATGATTAATTATACGTTTTTAGTATATTATTTACTTAACGTGTTCAAACAATACTTTCCTTCAAATAAGTTGAATGCTCGCATATACAAAATAAATCCTATGGAAATTCGCTGAGTTCGCAGGTCTGCTGCGACGGGGGTATTTACTCTTACAAACTCCTAAACCTCGGCAACCATCAGCCATCACAGCATATCCTTTGATTATGCATTAGTGATGGCGTCTAAAGGTCTCGATATACGGACGGCTTTGCCGTGGGACAACTGCTCAGCTTCGTCTCCTGATAGGCTAAAAACAATAACGCATTCCTTGCATCCAATCAGCCGAGGCTGAGCAGCTTCTGTGCAACTTAGCCGTCCGTGTCAGAGTCCCTAACTAAATATCCGGATGAACTATATTGTTTAACCCTTTCAGTGTTGCATAGCACTGAAAGGGTTAAACAATTAAGGAAAAGTAAAAAAGTAATTAATTAGCTATATACATACACATTAAAGAAAGGTAAATAGTAAAACAGCTGCAGAAACTATAACTCATAATCACCATTTAACCAAGATTTGATTCCTCACAATACGTAAGAGTCAAATTCTATGAAGGTATTTGGATCGTCCGGCAAAGGTAGTAATGTTACACAGACATTGTCCAACAGCATATTTTCCTCGGTTTTCGGAAGAAAGCTAAAGAAAAGCGGTTGCTCTCGTAATGCCTGTAAATGCAAATATAAATTTTGTATGCAAGTAAATTTCTTTAGTGAATGTATATTTAGACAGGGACCCAGAGTAACAACATTATCACACATATTTTAAATGACTCGGAATGTCATTTTAGTACCTCCTACAAGGATATTATACCTTTATGTTGATGAGCACTTATTCTTTCACATAAGGAAACTGTTTAAACCTATATGTGATTTGACTCTTATACTTGTAGACCTCACAGCTCGATCACTCCCTGTGTGGAGTCCATGAACATAGTAGCTTTGTGTCATGTTTTTTTCGATCGGTAATATAACCCTCTAAACAAAATGTTGTACTGCCTATGAAGCAAAACTATATCCAATATACAAGGTGTCGCAGAACTCTCACCGATACTTTTGGGTTCTGTTCCTGCACCATAGACAAGTAAAAATATCATATTCGAAATAGCCACATTACTGTTGATGTGGCTTAGTGGTTTCATATAATAACAGTGGATATTTACACGAATTCATGTCAGTTTTCTTCTATGTTCATGACCCCCGGTTTTCTTATTTATGCTTCATTGTATTTGTAATTAAATTCCCTACAATAACATAGAAGCTCAAAGTTTTTGTTATCATGTGAATTTTTGAGTTAATTTAGTTGTACATTTTTAAGCAACCGCCATTTTGAAAATAAATTTCACAGTTTTTTCTTTCTGTAATTAGGGCTTTAGTTTATAAAGCTGTAAATAAAGTTACAAAAAACTGTTCTTCAATTAACATTATTTTTTGAAGAAAACAATGGTGGCTGTAAAAGTAAATTTGAGATTTTGACATTTTTAATATAATATTTTGACATGACTAATAATAATAATAATAATAATAATAATAATAATAATCTCCAAAAATAATAATCTCAGGTATTGGTAGAGTTCCGGGACATTCTACACTTGTACATGGCAGTATGTTGGGAATCTTCGCCGAAAAAAGAAAACTCGCTTTGAATTATGACTTACAAATGATACTGTAAGGTCAACGGTTGGTGGGTTTACACAGGTTTGACCGTCACTGCAGTGCAGCACCAGCACCACCGCGGGCAAGAAGAGGAAGGCAGGTGGACAGCTGAGCCTAAACATGTATACAGATACAACTATTAGAGATATTACGTTTTTTTAATGAGTTTATAAAAAACACCAGTGGCATGAAGGGGATGAAAGCCCCTAGTCATAACAGAGAAAATTTTAAATAAATTAATCCTTCTTAATTATAGTACAAACGGGCTTCAGTAGTTCTTAACGGGCTTCAGTGGTTCGGGGGGGGGGGGGGGGTGTAGTTCTTATCTTCAGTAATCGGGCTTTTAATTTCGTCATATCTGTTAATTCTTAGCACATGGTTTTGAATGAAGCAAGCAGAACCACATGTTTTGATATATACTAAGCTAACTTTTTCAGATCCTAATGGGTTTTTAATGGCAGATATTTTATGTTATTTTTAATTTTCTTGTAAATTTTAAGAAATTTCACTACTTTTCCTGAGTTCCTGTGGCATAAAAAACCATTAATTTGTGCCCTCTTCTATCATCCTATGTGCCAAAGGCCCATAATTTATTTGCAAAAGTTTCGCTTAAGTAATTTTATAATATATAAATTATTTTACTAATTTTGAGAGAGACAACTAATACATGGTGATTTCTTTAGCGTCAGCCATAAAACAGGTATGGCTGATCCAAAAGTGTGTGTGTATGTTTATTGACAATTTTTTAAATACCTTCACCCCAGAAAAATCATTTACAGTTATCTTCAGGTCAAACCCAAGCCACACTGTTCCTCTTTTAGATTTTAAGATGCAAAGGGCAGCAATATTATATTTTGTAAATAACAACATCCCGTTCTTAAGTCCTAGCTAGCTCGAAATTGGGACCACATTTTATTGCAATGGGAAATATACGTATTCATAGGCAGTTCTAACAGTTCTTTTATCGACGTTTATCTGCTTAAAATTGATGGATTGGATTACAAATACTACATCATAGCAATTATTTCATTTTATGTCGTTGGCACATACATTGATATATTCAAGTTATGCTCAAAAAATAAATACCCCAAGAGAAGACATCGAAAAACTTTTGCAATATGAAAAAAATCACTAGTTTAAATTAGCATGTTAATGTTTGATAGCAATTGCCCAATTGCCAAACTTGTTTTTTATTTTGGTTGGTACCAAGAAAACAATCTTTTTGGTCGGTAAATGAATAGATTAACGAATACAAAAAAAAACTTTGCGCATACTGTTGAAAATTATTAACTAAATATTAATTAATAATTAATAAGACAGTCAGTGCAAATCAATGAATTAGTATTTTTTATTTTGGTCACAATTTGTTTTTCTATTATTTTACATAAGATTATAAACCTAAATAGTTTTTGACATCTGTTTAAAAACAGATTTCACATACTATGAGTTTTGATCACCTGTTTTATCTAATACATTTCCCATTCAATAGTGTCCTCTACAGCTTTTATAAACAGTATTCTAATGAAACACGTTACTGAATATAGCTCTGACTTGGTTTATCAGTAATATGGCGACTCATGAAAACTATACTAAATTTATTAGATGTATAATGGTAATTTGATGTGTATTTCGGATTAAAGATTAATTCAATTTCAAGAATCAGTTCACTGCAGTAGAACTTCTGTACATATTAAAAGGTAATTGTGCATTATATGTCTCTTATTAAAAAAATAATACAATTAGGTAAAATGTCTTTAAAACTGGTTTTATTTGGTTATAACTGGCAACAACCCCCCCTTCCCTCCTTCCCACTTTTCTTCTGATGTTTTGCATGCATCGAGGAGCAAATGTTGCAGAGTTTTCAGAACACCCAAGGTCGATAAAACTTTTTTTAGTCAATATTTTATCTATAGCAGGCATAATTTCTTCAATACATTGCCGATTAACGTAAAAAAATCATCAAACTTAATGAAGTTCTGTTTGATTGTTAAAAATTGGATTTTAAATAGGGCCTAAGTAGTCTTTTGAAAGTCATTTTTATAAATAAATAAATACCAAGGTCATTTGCATTTTTTCAAAGACATTGTTTAAGCTAAGATTTTGTTTTATTTTTATTTTTCTAGTAAATCAAGCATTGTTTCATTTCGTTAGTTATATATTAATCGGGTAAACTGGGTTTATTTAGTTTCTGTTTTTATTTAGTTCTAGTTTGTAATAACCAGTGACAGTTGCAGGCATCACAGTGCGCTGCTTAATGGAAATGAATTTGATATTTGGACTCATATTCTTATTTACGTTTATCTTTTTGTTATCACTGGCTACAAATACTTGAAGCTGTGGTCAGTAAATTTCCATAGAAATTTCAAAGCTGTAAAAACTTTACAAAATTGCTGCAATAAAATCATAATTAACTATTTAATCCCACAATTAAAACCACAATTTAAAACCCACAATTTTATAAATTAGGAGAGCTGCAACCATTCAAAGACTATCTCTCTTATTTGGGCCAAGAAGCGATAGTTGTGGTGAAGATTTTATGAGATTGGTTAACTCCTTCCTTTCAGACATTAGGGACTTATTTCAGAGCATTGTTATCTAAAAGTGGATAGAATAACAAAGTCAAAGTAAAATAATGTAGTAGGAAAGTATCATAATATTATGTTGCCTGAACGAACCTGAAGTTTATTTCAAACTTTATTCTACATTATTCACCAGTGAACTTTAGTAAAAAGTTCATAGAAGTGCCAATTCTTTCAAAGAGGTTTATCCATTTGCACCTATGTAAAATTTTACTGGAATTTATAAAATGTTGGCTCTCATCAAGAAATTGAAACCCTAAATTTAAGAATATTATCAGTACTTTAAAATTAGAAATCCTATAAAAGAGGAAGTCTCAGCATGAACCTTCGTCGCTCTTTGATTTAGGTATTTCATCAGCTTACCATCTGAGTTACTACAGCCAAGGATATCAAGAAGACTATTATTAATAAAGTATTTATAAACTAGAACCCACCACTTTTGCTATCCCCATAGAATTTTTAGAAATTAGGGTATTTTCAAAATAAACCTGTGATTTGAAATTTGCATTTTTCATCAAATTCTTGGAGGGACGTAATTTTGAAGTGTATATTAATATATTGAGTATGCAGAGTAATTTCATTACAAAAAATAGTTATTTTTGTGTCGAGTGAGTAAAGAACAATGTCTCACGAGTGAAAATTTTGGCGCCCGAGATTGCGAGGGCGACAATTTTCACATTTTTTCCTCCACCCGCAACAATAAATAACCAATCTTAAAATATCTATTTCATTTACTTAGTAATTGACGAACAATACCCATTTTGTTTTGATCACTTGCGCCTGCATCCAATTAGCTGCAACAATTCAGTCAGCTGATTCTTGCAACATTCTTACACGATTAATTCGAAAACGTCCTTACAGCTGATTCTTGGCAATGTTATTCTTATTTGATCATTCCTGCCACTGAATCAGCTGTTAACGCCTGCAATCCGTTGAACCTCAACATATTTGCATGTCTGCGTAGATATTTGAAGGCGCTCGATTTTTGAATTATTGATTTCAAAGATATTCTTATGGGTTTACTTTGACGAAGTAATCACTTTACTCCCGCTGGGAGACAAAATATTATTTTCGCCATACCGTTACGAAAACGGATTTTTTCTCACATGAGTTGCGGGACTAAAGAAGCTCTTTTTCTCCCAAGGAAGAAAAAGAATCATTTGTCGAGGAAGTAAGCTTTTGTTTTACTGTAGTAACACCAAAGTCTGTAAAGATGAAAACAATAAGGTTTCCTCTCTTCCTAAAGGCCTGTCGAACCAAAGCTTGTGACGTCAATACCGGACGTCAATTCTTACAGGGTAAAATTGGTAAAATTATAGCAGCAATCGAGGTCGCAGTGATAAATTCCCACTGATTGGTCAAGATAAAACTTTATATTTAAAAACTCACTCATTTCACGAATAGATTGTTCAACTGTGTTCAATACATTAATTCAATACGTTACTGTCAATTCAAACTAGACACAAATGAAACAGACAATTAGCTGATTGTTTTAAATAGTGAGAATAAGAAGAAAGCCTCGTGGAGAGAAATATTTTAAAGGTAAATAAGCTGTAACATTTTGGTTTTTAAGTAGTTGGCGGAATATATTGAGCGGTACGACGAAAAATTTGTTTCACACGTGACTGAAGTAACTTTTCGACGTTCGCATCCATGACGCACCCCCTCCTTGATAATACTTTGCTAGACCTAATTTAATAAAGGAAATGAGTAATATTATTAATTAAGCAAGAAAACGTCCGGTTACAATATTGCATCGGAACTGTAAGTGCTATACTAATGCAGATGTTCGTTAACAGTGTTTTCGGCACAGCTGGGTAAAAAGCTGAATTTAGTAAAAAGATAATAGGTTGTTTACTTTTGTTTTAGCCAACTTAAAAGACCCCTAGTCTTCCACAGAGAGGGATTTTTCAATCTATTTATCTAGTTAATTAAATAAACTAGTCATACTTGTTTATTTTTCCAACTTCGCAGGCAAGAATTCCTGTCATCGCAATTTGTACATCATCAAATATTAAAGTGTAATGCAACAATTTAGTTCTAATTATAAGAAACACACGAGGCAAAGGCAAATACGACAATAATACTCACATGACTGAAACTTGCAGGAAGGCAAGAAATTAACACCAATGTATGAGATGTCCTTATCAGTTCATTCACTTCCCCTATCATTGAAAGTAAACTCTGTTAAATATTATTGCACAATATCTGAAGAGTTGTACACTGTTAAAAGACCTCTGTTTCTTTGACAGATTTTGTTTATTAGCAAAAATGTACCTCTTTAAACCATTGCGTTTAATGTACATGTGTATACATTCAAACGGACAACTACAAATTTACGTGGAATTACATACAAAATTTCTGATAACAATACTTGATACAATTCGACCAACTCAAACTATAATACAGGTTGTTTTTTTAACGCGACCCAAAACTTTATTTTATTAGTGAAGGATTATTTTCCCCCAAGATCCCCGGATTTAACCCCACTATAATTTTATTTGGAGATACATAAAAAGTAAGGCCTACGAAAACAATTCACAGGATATTCAGCACCTAAAAACAAACATAATGAATTTAATGCAAGAAGTTTAAAGACGTACCTTGCAACACGTGTTCAGGAATTTGATGGAGAGGGCACAACTTTGTACAAATGCCGATGGAGGATTGTTTGTACACATAATAGAAACTAAATGTGATGTAAACTAAATATGAGTGGTTTGGACCGCTTTTCCTTAAAAGCGTTTTTGTATCTCTAGTTTGAAAATGCCATTGGCGTAGACATAAAACAAAATATTAAATAATAGGTTGTATAAAATGTAAAGATTAACAAAACAATACTCATTTCATATTTATATATGCATTATTCAATCTTAAAAATGGGTTGCGTTAAAAAAACCCCTTAATTACTTTAGAAGCCATAACATTAATATAAAACAATTTTATATCTAACATTGCAACAATAAAATGATGCAAAAATCCATAACGTACGATAAAAATGCATTCATAACAACACAGTTTTATTCAAGAGTATTAAGATGTTAATAAATCAACTTCTTAATACTCTTACTAAAATACTAAAGTTCAATATAGATTATAAAAATAACCTAAACATCTAATGAAAGTGTAGAAATATGCGGCATTTTCAATTTAGTGGGAAACATATAATATGTTTAATAAAATATAAATGTATGCAACAGCAATGTAGACTACAAAACAGAAATAAAAACAATGTACAAAAACAATAAATCAATATACAATATAATAATCCAATCTACCACGAAATACGAGTTACTCGTGCACTACGTGCAATATACGTTGCCAAAAATATTGTTTTTTTTTGCACAGATCCATGATGTTTGCAGTAAGAGAACTGCATCTACCTTTGGCTTCATTTATTTGGCTAAGACAAATAGTTGTCTCAGTTTTCTCACCAATGTTTCGGTGCTACCGTGCTAACCAGAAAGTCCTCTTCGAACGTCAGACAACACATCTCGCCATTCAGCAGCTTATAAAGCACGCCTACGATTAGGTAAACAATGTTTAGTGTCAATATAGACTGAGGTCACATGTCCTTAAATGTCATTAGGCCATACACGAATTCTTTTTTTACTCCCGCCCTTCTTAAGAAAGCTGTGTTAGATTCTCTCCAGTTCGTCACAAGAGCTGGTAGCTGCTTTGAGGTATCTGGGCTCCTCACAGTTAGTTGAGCCGTGCTCAAGTTAACCGCCGCACCAATGCACAATGCCTTCAGAGCAATAGTACGATTTCCTGATAACCGTAGCGAATGAAGCCAAGCATTTTGTCAACCTTACAAACAGCAGATATGTGTACTTGGACTTAAGAGGTTACATCCTGATCCTGGGAAGATCTTCACGTTGAATTTCGCAGCTAAATGACATGAGCGACAGGCGATGTAACGTTTCAACGTGACACTGTTTGGCGTTTCATCCAATTGTTCAGACAAGCTTTCAAGGCTGCTCCTTTTTGACCCTCAAACAATCCTTATCTTCTGAAACAATTATGATAAATTATTTGTAAAATATTCCATTAATATTGAAAATTCTTTTCCTTTTACAGTCTCTTTTGGTTTTCAAAGTATGTATCAAAAGACATGGGCATGAAATGGGGTTTTCTTGATGTCGGCCGTTGCCAGACCGAGACAATATGAACTTTACAGTTTTGATTTCATTGTTTGTTAATACCTGTATAAAAATGTTTGCCTGCGAAAATATTGGCTTGTTCTGAGTTTTGCCCTGTGATGTTAAAATGTTTACTAATTTGCCTGAAAGAACTACTCAAATGGCTTTGGGAGGTAATTTAAAACTCAGAAACTCAATTTTGATTTCACTGTTTGTTAATATTTGTATAAAAAAATTTATGCCTGCGAAAATATTGGCTTGTTCTGAGTTTTTTCCTGTAATGTTAAAATTTTTACTAATTTGCCTGGAATAACTAATCAAATGGCTACCAAATTCACGTATTTGCATTGGTTTTATTTTTTCATCGTGGCTATTAATGTATATAATTCATAATTCACGCAACGTGTGTGATACTGACACTAAAATATGTTACTTGAATCTTGTTCATTTTTTAAGGTTTATGCAATGAATATGGTTAAATACTTCTATAATAAAGGGCTCGGTCTCACGCACAGAATATGCGAGAATTTTTACCTTTTTGTACTCAAATCATGACCCCCACATTCGATTAGGGGCCCTGTAACCAGGATCAGCCTCTGGCCCACTTCCCATTTTCGTGTACTATTGCATGTTTCAAAAATTACATTGTAATTTTGAACATTTACAAATTTGATTTGATCTGATAATTGATAACAATGAATAATTAAGGCTATTTGTTCAATCGAAAAACCAAACTTTATCGGCAAAACGATTGCAAACAAAAATTATTTCATGAAAGTACATTTCATTTTTGAGATTGATTTCCCTTAGGTGTACTGACAAAGATTAAAATTCAATTGCGGCCCGAGTCCCGAGCTGTTATTGTATGGGGCTCGAGCACGCTGTTGTATACTAATATGCAAACAACAGTAACTGGAACGTATGCACCTAATTAATAGTAACTAACCTCAAATCTAGATTTTTAATTTTTTTACTAAGCTTTATAAATATATATATATATATATATATATATATATATATATATATATATATATTTGAATTTTTGATCATGATCTGCTGTAAAATATTCTGCAATAAATATAAAAGTAATTAAAAGGGCCCCCCAGGGGCCCGGGCCCTGTCACCAGAGTTGAAGCAGCCCCACGCTTGTGGGGACCATGACTCAAATGTAAAATTTGGATATAATATATATAATCGGAAATAAACTTTGATTCGATTAGTTCCGATTCTACTCAGTGCTATTGCACTCATCCTATCAAATTACTGCATAAAGAGGTATAAGTGAATTTCTTTTATTACTTAGCATAAACGGAACTGTAGTTTTGTGGTTTTAGACATTTGCTTCATATACACAAGTTTCATGATATATCATTAAAAACTATGAGGTTTTTAATTAATTGCACACTCACTATTATAGATAAATAGTGTACAGATAAATGAGACAGTTAATAATGAAGACTGCCAGCCAGTCCCACGGAAGGCCCCAGCTTGTTGTAGAAGGGGTTGGGAGGGAGAGTACAGGCCGCTTGTGTGACACATCGGTTGGGCAGCTTCATGGGCAGAATGTACATTTCCTGCTGCGGCAGACCGGCGTTGGTGATCACCTGGAAAACGAGAGCAAAAATATTGTATTTAAACACTGAAAAAATATATGTAATAAGTACCTTAAAAACTTTAATCTAGAATTTTAATATACAATAATGTGCCAAATCAAAATTACTCAGTTTTCTTCACCTTGAAAAGCGACACCAAACTTCATTATTTTGTTCTTTAGGTCAATATAAGCAAAATGTTTGTGGATGGTTAAAAGTGATGGCTTGTGTATGCGAAGTTCCCTACTGGAGATTAACGTCCTTACTTATTCATTTATAAGACTATCCTCATAATTAGACTACTTAGTAAGTGTAGATGGCTAAATCGTGGTTCGGATCTTACCTATCTTAACTAAAGGTCCTCTATTTGCCATTGCGGCTTTTGGGCTATTAATGAACAGTCCTGCCTAGGGAACATCCGACAAGTTAGTAATTAACAAGACTACAAGATCGCGCCACAATAATTCTACACGCATCTGACATTCATACTTGGCTTATTAAAACATCTACCTGAGTAGGTCGCTATTTCAAGTACGGTAATGTATACTGTATAACATAGATTCTATACCACTTAATTCACCATCTGCCGGCCTGCATGTTTTTTTCATACAGATCATTTGGCATAAATTTTAAACTACTTGAGATACAAACCTTGGCGTGCCAATTACGATCATTAACACTTATTTTGGTAACGCGTATCAAGTTAAAACTTTGTACCGATCCAAAAAGGTGGTCATTTTGAACTAGTACAACGTAAAACCTTAAAACTCCGTATATCAAAATAATCACTAACGTCCATTGCAGTTGGTGTCTCAAGTAGTTTGAAAGTTAAGTCATTTTATAAAAAAATCCGTACAGACTGAAAAATGACATACGAAGGGAGATGGAACCTATGCTGCTATGAAAGGTTTTGCTATTTTGGCATAAAAACAAAGTTTTAAAGTTTGGTGACGCTTTTAATGGACGCCCTGTATACAGTAACCAGTGGGCTTCCCATCCGTAGCCTTCTATGACATTCCAATTTATTACTTGGACTGTTTTCACCATTCCACTCAAACTTAAATATTATAAAGATATAATCACTCCAAAACTACAGAAGAAAAATATATTGTTTATAAATATGAATCACAGATAGAAAGTTTACCTCATTAAACTTTTTCAGGCAGGAAATACCAATAGGTGAACAGCTGAATGAAACTCCGAAGTTATAAGGTGGCATGGTGTCTGCAAAATACAAATGTACAAAATACATGAGGATTGGGAACCAAAACGAATTTACAACGCCAACAAAATTAACGATCCTGCAGTAATCACACTGCACGTTGTTACTAGAACAATAAAAATTTTAAATTGCACTCCAAAGAAATACAATTTTCTACCACTGTTGTAAAATCATACTCTTTACATTTTACATTGATATAGGCATTTATATTGATATACATTGATATATTGTATTACTTTAAATGAGCAATTCATGTATATATATACTGTGTGTCCCAAAAGTCCCGGGCGGGTTTAATTAATTTTAAAGTAATCCAGATATCAAAACAATATTTCGCATACCTTTTAGTACTAAAAGAAACTACTTTTTGATGTGTGTATCATTTCTACCCCTGCCCCCAAAATTGGATTTGGGGGGGGGTAGCCCCAAAATTTTTAATGTAAACCCCCATCGTGCGACTGTTATTTTAAAGGGCTTGTTAAAAGAAACACAATGCCGCAAACCGGAGATCGATATCATGCTCCAGTCCAAAATGGCGGCCATTCAAAAATTTAAAAATGCCGTGCGTCAATTAAAATTGAGTATTTTCTGTGTTCAGCAGTTCACATTTAAATCGAATAAGAACTACCAGAACACATATTAACTACTTAAAAGATACAAAAATAATAATTTCTTGTTGTCACTATCAAATGGTTTTGGGGGTTGGGGGTTTGTCCAACCAATTCCAATACCAACTCACATCGTATGACTCGTTTTAATATGCTGAATGAGTAAAAAAAATAAGCCAAAGATTGTTTTAATAAAATTAAAATAAAATTGTTATTTTTGTGGCGAATATTTGGTACTTAATGAATGGGGGTTTTCCTAAAAGATAACGCATAGACGACCCTCCGCAATTATCAAACTTTGCCGCTGAGCCAAAGGTCGCATCAAGGCGGATATTTATTAGTAACTTTTTTTACTAAATTGAATATTTTCTGTGTTCGGCAATTCACATTTAAATCGAATAAGAATCATCAGAACCATTTAAACTACTTTAAAGATTCAAAAATGATAATTTCTTGTTGTCATAATCAAGGCTCAACCCTCCAAATTGGCTTTGAGGGGCGGGGAAACCCTAAATAATTTATAAGTATTAGGTAACTTTTTGAAATTTCATTAGGACAAGCTTTAGTTTATTTTTTACTCAGCAAATTAAAATGAGTGGTCATACGATGTGAGTTGATATTGGAGTTGGTTGGTTAAGCCCCCCCCCCCCCCAAAACCATTTTGGAGGGTTGAGCCTTGATGATGACAACAAGAAATGATTATTTTTGTATCTTTTAAGTAGTTAAAATGTGTTCTGGTGATTCTTATTCAATTTAAATGTGAGTTGCCGAACATAGAAAATACTCAATTTTAATTGACGGACGGCATTTTTACATTTTTGAATGGCCGCCATTTCGGACTGGAGCATGATATCGATTTCCGGTTTGCGGCATTGTGTTTCTTTTAACAAGCCCTTTAAAATAAGCAGTCGCAGGATGGGGGGTTACATAGGGACAGAAATGACAAATACATCAAAAAGTAGTTTTAGCGAATTTCCTTAAAGGAATAAGCTATTACCGTAGGTCTCATGGTAAGACCTAAACCCGAGACCATGTTAACTTTTCATTTTGGGGCCCCCAGAAGCAAAAAACACTATTCGTTCGAATTGTTTTATATATATATATGTCTGTTAACACGATAGCGGCCGTAAATATGGTCCAATCTTAATGACATTTTGTACAGACGTGTAAAGTGGTAAAGTGGTAACTCGTGCAGACGAGTTCGTGCTGGTTCACGAACTCGGACGAGTTCGTGAACCAGCCCGATCGGACCACCGGAAGGGGGGGGTAAAAGGGGGTAAATCCCCCCAAAAATGGATTTTTTGAGTTTTTTACATAGAAAATTAAAATTTATCAAATTTTTGCTAACATTATTGAATTCAGCTAAAAAAAAACAATTTAGTATTTTGAATCACTGCTCTATGTCCATTGGTTTCCGAGATATTAAAAGTGGTAAACACAGTACGTTGTCCCAATGTTAACCTTATGGGAAATAAAGAAAATTCTATATCTCGCTTATTTCTCAACATCTTGATAAAACTTGGTAAATGGCTTCTTCTAGTTCAGATCAACTAAATATTGAATTAAAACCACCCAGTTTTGATATACCCGTGGCAGCAAACCTGCATACTCATTCCCCATGTTATTCTTATGGAGCTTACAAAAACATGTTGAATCTCGCTATGTTGGATTGAAATATGTTGTTTTGCATTTGAAATTCGCTGAGTATGCAGGTCTGCTGCAACGGGGGTATTTTTAGTATCAAAAGGTTTGCGAAATATTGTTTTGATATCTGGCTTACTTTAAAAGATATTAAACCGGTCCGGGACTTTTGGGACACACAGTATATAGATACAGTATACATTCTATTATAAAAACGTCTCTAACGATTTTGATAAAATGTTGCATGTAGATGTAGTTTTTATTTTTAAGTTCATCTACGTAGTTGAATTTGCTGTGGAAACGCAACATTTTTTTGAGAAGTAAAATTAAAAGTTGAATAATGTTTACATGGGGCCATATGAATGGCCAGGTTGGTTAAAAAAATAACAAGGCAAAAGTAAGCAAAAGAATCATCCAGCTATTCATAAACAAGCAAGTTAAAACTTTTAAAGCACGTTGTAGGCATCAATGTATGTGGAATAGAACTGAGATAATACAATTGACCAATCTGTACAGACGTACAGATTGGTCATAGAGTATTAAAATACTATCAACATCTAATAATTCCTAACAGGCAGCTGTGCTTTAGGTTAATTAGAAATAATTTCAAAACAACATGTACAAGAAGGGGTTTTGATGCCCTAGATTTACTAAATTTAAATCAGTTGAATGTTTTTAAAATTTTTCAAACATGATTTATGTTATAGAAATAAGAAATTCATGAAAATCTACAAAGAAACATTTGACTTCATTTTATGAGCAAAAGGCCCGTCCCAAGAGATCATCGAAGAAAACTCTTTAAACCAAGATTATGTATCGTCGCCAAGTGAAAAAAGGTTGCATTATTAAAATCACTCCACTTCATCTTGTGCAAAAAATTTAGATTCTTAAAAAAATTTTTCTCTTATTTGTGAAGTAATATTGTATAATTTGAATTTTCTGCAATATTGTAATCAATTAACGACTTGCGGAGTCGAGCAATATGAATACACCGTTTAAATCTACAACTTACGTCACAGCGCTTGGCCACAAAATAGAGCAATGCTTAGAAAACAAAGCAATTCATCGATTACCAAAACAAAGAAAAAGCCGAATGAACTGAAAAATTGAACAAAATAGCAACCTCAATAAACCACAAAGTTAATTGTCTTTGTGGGGAACCATATTAACTTATATGTTCGAAAATGTTATTGTTTTTCCCGAGCGAAGCTTGGTCCGCAGATATTTTTACATCAACTCATTTTGCATTAATATTTTTTATGCCACTCTGCTGCTACGCAAAGTGGTAAGACGTTGACGTACAGTACAACATACTGGGTAGCCACGTGGAAGACCTCTTGGTATAAAGAGCTGCGAAATTGGTCCTGGGTCCAATTGCCATTTGGGGCTAAGCAGTAATAATGCTACTTAGTAACCGGTCTCCATAGGATTGGTGCGAGACCCGGGTTTGGAACGTCCCCGATGGTAAAAATGTTAAAAAATCGCAATTGCTGCTGATACAACAAAACATAGAATTAGAGAAGATAACGTATGGACGCTAAGCTAATCACCTGCACATGTGCCTATAATAAATAAAATACCATCACACGAAACAGAATACTTATGTTTCAATTATTTCAAAACAAAATAATTCAAAGTAATTATTTGTAAACTGTTAGTATTTGTAAAAGTTGTTCCAACTTACTTCCAAAGTCAGGGCACCTGTAACCTATGTAGGTATCGCAACCAGCGTATCCGACAATAAAATCTGTAAATGTAGCCATAGGACCTGAAATTGAATTGAATAATTATTATAAAACTGTATATAGATATTATGGTAAGTCATACTCATACAAGTAACATTTTTTTGCTGATGCTCTGTAACAAACATTTTTTTTTAAATAAAATAGGCTACTACAATTTCTTTTTATCTACGACCATTGCAATAAGCACCAATTATGGTATTACAATAAACATTATAATGATATACATTAAAACACCAAAAACCAAGCAGTACTCTAATGACGACTTTAGAGTACTGGAGTCACTTTAGAATACTGGTTCTAGACCAATCAGAGCTTGGCATTTGACGGAAGTAGTGTCATAATAACAATTACGCAATTCGCACATCAGCTGATTGTTGCATTACGATTCATGTTTGAGTTTACTTATCCCATCAGCTGATTGTTCCACAACGATTCATGGTTCAGTCTGCTTATTTGCCTAACCTCAAATTTTAGTTGACCTATATCGTCATTAGTAAAAGTCATGAGTTTTGTTTAACTTCGGGGGAAATTTTGTCGTATATTGTTGGTCGTAGATAAAATAGTGAATGCAACGATTGTATTATGCCTTTAAGCCACTCGTGAGATATTTAGAACACTCGCTTCGCTCGTGTTCTAACTTACATCTCACTCGTGGCTTAAAGGCATTCATTATACAATCGTTGCATAAACTACTATTTTAGCGAATTTCCCCCTATAGGGAAGTAGCTATTACCGTAGGCGGCATGGTAAGACTTAAGCAGGGGACCACCGTAACTTTTCATTTTGATGCCCCCAGACCCCAAAAACACCGTTCGTATATTTTCATATATATATATATATATATATATATATATATATAAGGATATATATATATATATATACCTGTCCGTAGGCGCGATAACTTTCGTAAAAAAGGTCCGATCGCGATGAAATTTGGTACATACGTCTGGGTCTGGAGTAACATTTATTACTTCGAGTTCGAAAACCAGCGCGATAAGTTAACTCTAAGGAGGGTTTTTTGACAAAATCAAATTTATTTTTAGGATTTAATATCTTTATATTATTTTCTTGTAAATTTAAGTGTCAAAATTGGATTCAGCTTAAAAAAATGAACAATTTAGCATTTTGAATTATTATTCTGCGTCAATCCGTTACTGAGGTATTGAAAGTGCTAAACACAGTACGTTGTCCAATATTATTTTAATTTTACCCTCCAAAAAATATAGTTAAGCTGATTTGACAGATAAAAAAAAACAATTCTGAACATATGATCAAATTTTCAGGTGATGAATATTTTATTTGTGTTTTCTTATTGTTTAGGATTTGTTTGGAAAACGGTTTGGGTTTTGAAAGAAGTGATTTTTCTTCCACAATTCATTGAAATTCTTTTCAATTTGATTGAATAAGTACTGTTTTCTTTTCTATATTTTGTGTGTAAACAATTTATTTTGTTTTCAGTTCTTAATAGTTGATTAATAGTGACAGGGCTGAATTGGGGAGCGGATCCTGCTTCTCTGATTAATTTGTACAAATCGCTGGTTCGATCTGTTTTAGATTATGCATGCTTTATTTTTGGGAATGCGGCCAAGGGTGATCTGATGATATTAGATAAAATACAGTATAGCTCTTTAAGAACGTGTTTGGGCCTAATGAAATCAACTCCTTGTAATGCAATGGAAGTCGAAACCTGCATTATGCCCCTACGAATCAGAAGGACTTTGATGTGTGAACGATATTTGACAAAATGTTTAACTCTACATCTTAATCACCCGATAAAAAGAAGACTCGATAAGCTTGATAGCTTATTCCAAAGAACTACTTTTTGGGATGGCAAAAAAATCCCTCTATTACTCTTTTGCTACCAAAACCTCAAAGCCAGTGAGGTTTTTCAAGGGTTTTTGAATTATTCTCATCCCAACTGCTATCATCTTAACTTCCAAATTTCAGCCATAAAGGTAGATCCATTCTTTTTTGATAGCTGTAAAAATAAGAGCGGGATTGAATCATTGTTGTCAAGGAGCACTATATTGGAAACCATTGATAGTAAATGGCCAGGTATCAGGCAAATTTATACGGATGCCTCTAAATGTGGTGATCCAGCGAATTACGTTGCCAGTGCATTATACGACTCCAAATTTGACATTTCGATTGCTTTTAAGTTAAATCCATATTTCACAATTTTCTCAGCAGAGGCTATTATACTATATCGAAAATTTACCAGAAAACAAATTTCTGATTCTATCTGATTCCAAAAGTGTCTTATTGGCTTTGGAAAACAATAAAATTAATTTCAATATTTCACCGATTCTTCTTCAGATTCGGAAAAAAATGTGTGATCTTGAAGATAAAGGTAAATTTACCCAACTAATCTGGATCCCATCTCATTTTGGAATTCATGGAAATGAGAAAGCTGATGATGCTGCAAGAAACGCTTCTGTAATGAACAATAATTATATTCCATCTTTCTTTGATTTAACAAATATTTTAAAATTTATGTCCAACCGCAAGTGGCAAGAATTTTGGTTGTCTTCATCTAAAATTAAAGGAAACAGACTGTTTCAGTTAAAAAGTTGTCCGTTCTCTCCTCCATGGTATCTTTCTTTTTTCAAGAGTAGAAAATTCATTTCTATATTTTCTAGAATGAGAATTGGACATACATACGCAAAAAGTCACCTGTTTAAAATTAATGTAGTGGAAGAAGATATGTGCGAATGTGGTACAGACACAGCAAGTCTCGATCATATTATACTTGGATGTCATTTATGCTCAAGAGAATCCAGAGATCTTCTTTATCAAAGTTTGTCAAAATTTAAAGTGTCTTTTCCTATTAATGTGTTAAGTTTATTGTATTCAATGGACGAAAAAGTTTCGGACTTAATTTTTCAATTCATAATTGAAAACGATATTTCTATATAAAATGTGTATAATGACTAATATTTAACCTTGTAAATTTACAAATGTAAGTAGTGGGCCAAACATGGATTGTATCCTAAAGTCGAAATAAAGGAATAAAAAAAAAAATTTATTTGTGTTTATTTTGAATAGTTAAGAGTTCCTTGATCAAGATTTTTTAGAAAATATATACTATATCAAAAAACATATAAATTATTTTTAAATTTAATGAAGAAAGTATGAGCATTTGGAGGGGGGTTGTGTCTTGGTCTAAACTGCCTGAAAATGTAGCATAATATTATGTTATGTTTACAATGATGAGGATTGATGATATGTTTTTTTTAAATTGGCTGGAGATCCAGGTCTGCTATAACAGGGGTGTTTACTGTAATTATAAAACTGACCATATGATTGAATTTATTTTTTTCATCAGATTAAGTTATTTGTTTGTTTTCAGTGTTTTGAATTTATTGATAATATGTTTGTTGACATTTATATACTATAACAAGATTACTTTTTTTAAAATTAAAAGACTAAGAATTATATAAAATACAAAAGTGTATGCGTTACCGGTACAAATGAAAACCAATGTGGTCTCCTTGTTAATTTTCCTCATGTTTAAAGCTCATGAATGATTAAGTTGCTCACATATACAAAATAAATCCTATGGAAATTCGCTGAGTACGCAGGTCTGCTGCGACAGGGGTATTTTAACTATTTCAGTGTAAAACACACAATTCAGAGGCTAGAGCCTAGAAGAATTGTGAATGAAAAGACATAAACGTTCATTAATCAACACATCAAGATAAACACTAGACATCACAGGCACGATATAATGCAATAGTTACTCACTAGAACCTCTAAAAGTTCCTCCGGCGACAGCGGTCTCAATATATGACTGGACGTAGTGTGAACCGTCACAGCTGAAACAAACGAGATAGTAATTAATTATTGTAAAATTGTGGAAGTAAAATTCTATGAGACACTTCAGTCCATCACAGTTTTGGTTTCGAACCGCCTGAAGGCCCTGGGGGGTGATTAAAAGGCAAATCGCCGCAAAATGAGCCGGGAGGAGAGCTTATTGTGAATGCTCCACTTTTCCTACCACAGGGGAGTCGGTTATGACTGAACCTAGGTAAACCACTGTTCCAATTTTTTAAAATTAAGTGGTTGAATTGGAAACAAGAATTTTTTCAAACAGACAAACAGTAGTGGATGGTAAAAGTTGCAAAGTAGCTGGTAGCTGATTAGATGTGTCATGAACAAATTAATCTACCCATTTATAGACGAGATTTGAGCTCTTGTGAACGTATAGGCGACTACGACTTTGATACTCACAACACGAACGAGTCGAATTCTATCACAGTATTGGGGTCGTCTGGCAAAGGTAAAAATGTTGCACATACATTGTCCAACAGCATATTCTCTTCGGTTTTCGGGAGAAAGTTGAAGAAAAGCGGCTGATCACGTATTGCCTGTAAGTGCAAATATAAATGTTAGCACCTAAGGAAATAAATCTATTAATTTAGTTCAGTCAACCAGTCAACCTCAAGATTAGCTTTTAGACAAGGGAAAAGGAATGACTGTGTAATAGTGGGACTTTGAGTCATTTAAAAAATACATTACTTGTTTGTATACGCGACCAATAACATAAAGACTTCAGTGAAAAACTAAAAATCTGCAAGTTTTTATAAACAAATCCTGATCTCTGTGTGTTTCCTGGTCCTACCAATCTTATTTTTATCGTTTGTGCGCTTTACTTAAAAAAAAATGTTAATAGTTATGTTGACCAGCAAGCACTCTTCCTCAGAGGAAAACTGTTTCATTTTACTGTAATAAAATTTATTCTTGTTTGTATGTCTCTTTTAACATTTCCACTTCAGTTTATATTTGTACATGCTCACGCCATTTATTATATAAAAAATAAATGGCTACCCATTACCAATGCTCCAATTTTGGAGCTCCCATTAAGTGCTCCAATTTTGGTGTTGATTAAATTACAAACCAAAGGTTTATGTCATGGAATTTTTTCTACCGAGATACAACAAATCATCGAATCAAATATTTCCTTGTCTTGTATGAAGGAAAACAAAATCAATGTACGGTTTGACCACGGCTATATTGCGGTATTTTGGAACATTTATTAAAGCCTATGCAACCCTACCTCGACCGATGTCTTACCAATTGAACTGTAAAGAAGTCAACAGTTGGTGGGTTTACACAGATTTGACCATCACCATAGTTCAGCACCAGTAACACCGCGAGAAAGAGGTGGAAGGTATTAGGTGGAGAGCTGGGCCTAAAAAATATTTATAAAAGCATGAATTATCACAGTTATTTTGGAGTGCATAGTAGTTTTACTCTAAAGCCACGCTGTGATTTTTTTTAGAGTCACCCAAAATGTGAGGGCGAAATTTGACTGATGTATCTTTATTGTACGTAAAATGTTTGGTTAAATGTTACTAACCTGAAAGAATGTGCCAGTAGTTTAATGTTTGCTTTCTGTTACATCCGAAATTTGTTGTTCCCTTTTAAGAGTCTAAGGAATAATTAGGCGGCAGAATACTCGTTTGTTAATTAGTACAACAGAAACGCCCTTGGTCCTCACTAACACCAAGGTAGACCACCTTTTCTCAATGATAAGAGAAGTATTCGCAATATTTATCATCAATTTAAATATGATAGTTTTTTAATATATTTACTTTTTCGGGCTTCACTCACCTTTGATTCGTTCCAGGAATCGTCCAAATTTTACACAGAAGTTAACACAAAACACACATATACTGCCCCGAACAACAACCCATTGATTAGTTACAAACAGAATATCGCAGTTTTTATAGAGGTTTATAAGCAAAAAATTAATCTTTTAATATTTACCTAGCCGACATATTTACTGTTCGGCTTGGGTTTCAAACTTACGATTGTTACTTTTGTTGTAACTCGTTTAATTATTTGTAGCAAATCCATCTATAGCAAAAGTGCAATATTATTTAGCTGCAATCTTTTTTTATAAGAACAGTGGGAAACATTTTTTTTTCTAGGTACAGTATGCTAAAATGTTTTAAGATAATGAAATGATAGTCTAATGTTGATGTTTTAAATGCAAAGTTAATACTTTTTCTGCATTCTGTTTTCGTGTTTTATTATTTTTGTAATATGGATTCCGCACTCAAAATGGCACCTCTATGAAGTGGAATGTACATAAAATCTGCATCTTCGGACGGTAACTTAGCTTTACATAACAGTTTATACAAATGATGAGCTACCGTAATAGAAAATACAACATTTATTTAAAATTTAAGAAATCTGGTTCATTGAATTTAGCTTATAAAAATCCTCAAATTAGTACAAAGTGCCAGGAAAAGGGTTTCTTTCGTTAATACTATGATGAGTGATCCTCCTCTCTCAAAAGATCGCCCAAATTACAACACATTTATCAAGCCAACACGATTTGGACCAGCCATGTGTTTATTTGGGTAACTAATCAGGTATGAACCCCCATCATCAAATGTTGCCTCTACACTTAGACATTAAACAGAAGGTCAAAAGGGTGAAGACAATACTCACATGCCTGCAAACATTATGGAAGCAACTAAATTATAACCGCTAATAAATATAGATATCACGTAAAAGCAACAGCACCTACCGAAGAGCAGCAATAACAGCTTTTCTTATCAGTTCACTCACTTTTATTATCATTGACCGTAATAATTGTGATATATGTATATTGTAGAGCACATGAAGTTGCATCCCATACTATTAAAGAACTATCTTTATTTGCTAAAATATCATTTAATGTTTAGGAGTATTTTATTTAAGGGGGATACGGTACTGAATATGAGTAAAAATCGATGAATTTTGGAAATTTATTTTTCGTCCGGTTTTTTCTTAAGGTCCAAAAATATACAAGAAAAAATCACAAATGCTTTTTTCAGCATAATGTTAGTCAAAAAAATAAATCAATACAGTTTATATTACACTGCTATATAGTACTCGTGTTCCGTTCAACCGCAGTTTTCCGAAATTAATTTTTTCATCTTCATTAATACAAAAATGGTTATATCTAGAGAACTATCATGTATACTTTCATATTTAGGAATATTTATATTGTAAGTACAAAAAAATACAAAAACATTGTGTAAATATTTTAGAAATAAGAATATGATAAATATTCTATTTTAAAGGAAGACTATAAAAGATAATGGATAATCCTAACTAAATATGAAGTTTAGATCTTCCCCTTCAAAATAATTTTAAGCATAAGAAAATCCAGACAGTAGTTTTTGTAGAATATCAATTTTTAAAAATCGTCAAATTCGTTAAAAAAACATAGGCCTAACGAAAATAAATATAAGAAAATTATATTTTTTGTACTTTTTATTTTACTATTCTACATTGCAAAACACAGATACATCCATTTTCCCTTAGTTCAAAATGTCACCCTTATTGGGTTTAGGAAAAATGTTATATAATAAATTATTCCTACACTTAACTTATTTATAGGCGCGGAGTCCAAAATTGCTATAAAATACCTGTATTTCATAGCGTTTTTGGACTCCACGCTTAAGTGTGGGAATAATTTATTATATAAAATTTTCCTAAAGCCAATGGTGAAGAAGATATGAATGGTTAAAGTTTGATATTTTCCCATTTGAAATGCAATACATTTGATATTAAAAATATTTTTCCATGAGAAAATCAAAGTTGCCCGTTTTTTGGGAAATGGCGGCCATACTTTTAAATTTCGAAGTGACTCCAAAGTCAGTATTAAAAATAAAGGGAAGTCCCCCATTAAAAGGTTCTTAATCAGATGTATAATAAAAAAGTTAGCTAATGGTTCAATCTAGTTGAGAGACCTGGTATATTTATTGATGTTTCAGTGATGCAACAGGTGCAAAAATGCAATTTCATCAACTAACTTTTATGTATGATGTATTTACTAGGTGTAAACTTATTAACTGTAATATTTGCCTCAACCAAAATGCATTGTTACAGTCATTTAATCATGGTAACAGGAATCCATATAATCCACATACATTTTAAAATATTTTATCAATAAATACGTTAAAAATATTCTTGAAGTGGAATAAAATAGGTGAGAACAAATTTGAGCCACACATTATGTAACAACATACTTTTTATTGAGCAAAAACATCCTTAAATAGTATTTACATCGGAGTTTCTCGAGCGCCGCTCACACTTTGATACCCTCCTTCTCGGCCACTTTCTTGTACTGCATGCGGTACACGCCCTCGGGGTCGTACTTCTTCTCCAGCTTCTCGAAGTGGTCTGGTTTCTTCTCGTAGATGAACTTGAGGACTTTCTTGGCTCCTGCCTTCTGCTTCTCCGAGCACTTGGCGCACTCTGTCTTCAACGCATCAGGGAGAACCTCTGAAACAACAATAAAAATGAGCTGTGTGTTTTAAAATTTTCTGTTGATTCAAGGGTACAAAAATGTCATTTTTTTGTAATCAATGGTTCAACTCATATCTCAAGTTGACGCTAGCAAGTTAAAATGAACCTACTTAGTATAATGAGACACTTCACTGTACTGCAAAAAATATGGTTAGGTTAGCAAAAAATATACTTAAGCTTGTTAACCTACTCGAAATATGTCACTCTAGTTTACTACAACTTATAGTTTTGATTCAATTTTGTAAGGTTATAAAAGGAAATCCTTGTGCATTTTCTACTATTTTTACCGGAACTTACTTAACTTTCAATGAATTATTTATTGAGTAATCTTAATCTCTTTTAAGGCAAGGTAGACTTATGTAGGAATCCATGTTCATAATACACCGTGCCCCCCCAAAAGAACTAATTAATAAAAAATAATTAATTTAAAAAACTAATAAAACCTGTTTGGCAAACCCAGCCAATTTTGCAGGTGACCACTAGATATCTAAACTCTAAGTTTCTTCTAATGTCATTTGTAAATATCCGTTGATTCAATCTCGTTGCTGATTCAGTGTTAAAATTAAAATGTTATCTACAATATAGAATTAGGTAAAATGACGTTAGCCTAAACGAGATTTATTAGGTTTTGAAATTTATTTTTTTTTAGGGACGGTGTACTATTACGGAAGCCTATATCCAACACATTATTTTACCAAGTAGATTTTGTAATGTAGTAAGCTATGCGTTATCATGTTTATACTTAAAATAAATAATTATTATATTTTAGAAGGGTTTAAAAATAATTAATGCATCATTCTTGTATTTTTTCGGTTATGATAAGGTAACAATTAATTAGTTGCCTCGATTAGGACTAAGAAGCGTACACAAAACTACAATTTGTGCAAGCGTACACAGCGTACCCTATTGCAATTTACACATTAAACACGTTAATATGTTTACCTTCCAATGTATTTATTCCCTTATGTATTTAATACCTGTAATATTATAATTTTTATATAAACATTTGTAGCTACTGAAGGTAATAATTTTAGAAGTAAATCAGCTACATAGATGGTTCTCCTTAAAGCTTGATTTAAAATAATTTTCATAAAAAAATCCTAGTTAAGTAATACTTTTCTTTCTTTAATGATTATTTTTATTGTTTTCCTCCGCTATAAATTTAGTTATTTATTAAATCAAGAAATGGTCGTGGCTGGAAAAACTTATATGAAATGATTTAATATGACATAAAAGAAAATATCAAATCCATTACAATGACGTGACGACTATGGACTACGTAATCGTAAATCTCAATCACGCCACAACATATCTGTGACAATAACTAATAATGTCTAGGAATCGTTTGAGGTATCGTTTATTCCGTCTTTGTACATTTATTTTTTATATCATAGTTCTTTACCATAAATTTTAAGTTTTCCTTACGTTATAAAAGATGTTTGTGTCATTATATTTACTATTAGCTGTTTACAAAATATTAAATATACGGAACAAAAGTAATTTCATCTTTGGAATGGCTAAATTTTAATTTTACATTCACCAATATTGAATGCAGCTATTGAAATAAAACTGCAGTAGACAACTGGACTTGGAACAAAACTTTGCGTTCTTTAAACCTTTTAGCCCTGTTCTTGTGGTTCACTTCATGACACCTGACCTTCAGCCTTGCCATTGCTCTGTAAGAGCAAGTATCAAACTTCCTGTTTGCTGAACTGGTTTGACTATTATTATTGCAACTGGTATGACAACAGGTTACATAATTGTGCAGTGTAAAATGTGTAAGATAATTGTGCTTTGCATGTTACAGCGTAAACTGTTTGTATCGCACTTTTATTTTTTAAATGCTTTCTAAATTGCATGTAAGTTATTTTTTACCAATTACCAATGTTAAAATTATTATATCACACTAAATAATAAAATCTATTTTCTGTGCTTTATTGTTTGCATGCAAGTTAAGTCGATAACTGTACGGTAAACTTACCGTGCCCTTCTGACTATGGCCCTTAGAAACAAGACATGCCGAAAGCTCAATACACACGTTAGCATTCACCTGAATTGTCTCTTGATTGGCGATGGTAAACTTAGAAATACATATAAGTAAACAACTGTTTGCAGCAATCCCACTTTGCATGTTTGTTTACTGTAGGTTAGGTAAAAAGAAATGGGAAATGCACTGGTACATGATAAAGAATGTTATTTTTCGTGTAGTATGATGTCAAGGATCATATGTAAATCACTCGGTAGATTTTTGTTGTAACAGTAAATGTCAGGGTTTACATTACTATACAATGTACAGTCAAATATATATAAAGTTCTTGATGAGTAAATTTAATATTGTGTTTTGCTCTTTCAACACACAAAAAAGACATTTTGCTTTAAAATTCTAACTAGATTTTTTGCACCATGACTGTCATGAATAAAAATAAAACTATCATCAAGTGTCAAAAACAATTAATTTCAGGTACATGAAATGAAATCTATTGGCTTAATTTATACACAAATCAAAATAGTACCTAGGGCCAAAAATGTGGTTTTGCGGGCTCGAGATCGTGTTTTTTTTAACTCAAGACGTATTCGAGTTAAGTATGACTAGTTCAATAGCAAACAAGAAAAAAACAATGATATAATTTTAGGGCAATGTTTGACTGCTACGGGACAGTATTAAATGGCTTCCAAGCAACGAAAAAAATAAAACCAGTGACAGGTTTGCCACTAGATTTCCGCTATAATATATTAATACCATAAGGATGTGTGATGTTTACAAGTAAATAGATTATCTAACTTTACGGCTCTAGGGTTGAAAATCTTCGGCCCTAGAGCGGAAATAGTATATATCATTACAAGTCACAAAATTGGTCCATTCCGGGGCAAGACAGTGTTTTACTTGCGAGGCGTAAGTCGAGCCTTGGAAATTGGACTTTAGTGACGGGTTGTAAAAAGTACTTTTCATCACGATCCAAATAAGTAACTGCACTTAGAAAAAAATAATCCAACATTCAATGATATAGTCAATTTTTATAAACGAACACAATACTGTTCTACAGTCTATTTTAGTTTAAAGTCAGCTGGTTTTTAACTGTCAGAATAGGAACTTCGTTTGTTTCGGTATGGCAAAATATATTTGGGTACGGAAAAATAATGTTTAGATAAGAAAAAGGCATGATTGATTTGCTATTATGTAAATCTCAGCTGTACGGTAACGGAATATTTTTGTATATAGAGTGATAAAAAGTTGTTTTGTTATTTTTTCGTATCAGATTAACTGGGTACATGAGCAACCTAACTAGCCCTCTTAGTACCAACGTTTATTTGAATGTAACGTAATCAGTCAGACAGACTCTATGTCGACAACATTTAAATAATGCGATTAAGGTAAATCTCAATGAATGTTCTATAACACAAATCACAAAGTTCGAGCTGTTTAGTTTTACGCCAATCATTCATTGGTTATTACAGTCAATACTCGCCTGAAGTCATTATAAAAAGATAACTGTAAACGTGAACCCCTATTTTTGGCGAACCTCCATGGTCTATCTCACTCACTTTTAACAGTTTGACACTCGACAATTCGGCACTCAAGATTCTTCGACAAGAGCTCACTCTAAAAAGATAATCATAAAAAACAACCAAAGACCATGAAATACTTTGCCAATACAAATTTCTCGGACCACTACAATAAGAGTAATATTGATTGCATATTTGTCTTATAGCATTAAATAAATCTGCGTGATTTATAATTACAACCTGCGTTTGTAAAGCTCTTACCTGTGTAAAATTCCACATACTCCATTTACTTCGATAATTCGATACTAGGACAGTCCAAAAAGCGTCGAACTACCGAATTCTACGGTAAAACTAAATTATCATAGTTATGAGTAAAATGTTCTTATTAAAGAGAACTCCCACTACCGTAAGCCCAGGACTTACTCTTGAGCTCGGCGACGTCGGGGGTGCAGCCGCCCTCATCCATCAGACAACTGAAGGCCTTCTTGAGCAGACGGTCGTTGTTGAGGATGTCGTCGAGGTCGACGTTGTCGAACTTGGTGGAGTACTTCTGGTCGGGACGGGCGACGGCGACCGCCAGGACGGCGCTCAGCAACAGGACAACGCGCATCTGGTGGCAAGTGACAAACTGTCACGAGGAGTAGTGAAGATGTATTGAAAATAATTTATTTATTAAAACTGTGATAGTTTTTAAAATGCAAAGTTTAGAGATATTTATTTTTTATTGACGGTTGAACAACAGACTTCGTATTTGAGGACAAATCGTCAAACAGAAAAATTCTCACAAAATGTTTTTAGAAAAAAACTCAAAACTCGATGAGCTCCACAATAATTGAGTAAAAATGACGAATGAAGTTGAAAGAGGGTTGCAAAACTTTTAAAAAGCCAAAGTCAATGACCTAAATACTTGAAATATTTATTTTTGAGTATACATTAAACATTGTTTCATGAAACCAGCTCAAACAAGCACAACACTTACCTTGCAAGTATATGAAAAGCAATATCTATAAGCAATATTTTCCCTTTTAATTAGTCCTAATAAATACCTGTTTATAGTAATACAAACCATAACCTACAAGCATATTTCAGATAGTTTTACAAAAGAATGTCTCGTTAAACTGAATGAAATTATGAAATATTAAGACATTGAGTAAAGTACTGTAGATTACCCCACAAGCTGGGATGAAGAGTAGTAGATTAGCCTACTTGCCAAAGGGCAAACCGTAGAGCCAAGTTCATGAATTGTGTAGCAAGTTTATTTTGAGGAAATCGAAATTGACATTTACGTTTAACGAAATAACACAGGCCTACATTATAGGGGCGACAGGTGTAGTATACGTGTACAAGTTTGTTCTAAAATCCAAAACTCTGATGAAAATAACATTATTTATAAATAACAGAGGTCTGTTTCGTTGTGAAATAACATAACAATTAATAGTTGTAAATATTCCCATTAATTCATGTAACTTGTGTTGCCAGTAATATTAGTTAGACACTCATAGGCCTTAGCTCATAAATTATAGTTATAACAATTTATTAATGTTTTGGTTTTAGTTATATTAGCTTTGCCAAGTTGATAACAGGGAAAATCAAAAAACTTAAGCCAATATAGGAAAGGTTTTATGATGTGTGAAAAAGAAGCCGGCACAAAAAGGATGAGTAACTGAAGGACAAAACGTGAGGCCTAGACTCATCCAACCAAGTTCAGGAAAGGTGGTTTTCATTTTAAAGTAGCATTGAATATGAAAATGTCATGTCACCTCACGTTTTAGAGCTTTGACTACATTATTACGATAATGAGTATGGAGAAACATAAGTCTCGCATAAGAATGGTTTTAAATCACCATTCCGTCTTCTGATCAATAGATGTTTTTCTACCATCAAAAACAACCATTTAACTGGAGAAGAAAAAGAAATTTTAAATAATTCACATTATTCATTAATCTAACTTGGCATGTTGTTATTTATTTGTTACTGTTTGCTTTGATATTTTATTTATTAATTAATTTATTTATTTTTTGCTATTTATTGCCTGTGCTTGTTATTCATTTTCCTGTTGCTCGTTATAATTATGTATTTTTATTTGTTGTCCATTTTCATCGTTTATTGTTTATGTTAATCTTTATAATGAATTATTTACTGTTACATGCATGGACGGGTAAAGGACTGACTGCATGACAGTATATTAAAATTAGAAACGCTTGATTGTTAAAGTAATTTAATGCCCGCGCGTGCTATGTTTGGCACATTGGGCGATTCAACATTGCATGTAAAAATTTTCTTCAATAAAAAATGTTTTGAATTTGAATTTGAATTGGAATTCATATTTACTAGTTCGTGGCAAACTAAAAAATTAAAAAAGAGGTCACACTCGATACTTATGGCATATACATATTTTGCGATGTAAATGTACCATTGGATGAATTTCAAGTTTTTTTAAATTTATTTTTGAATATCGAAAAAAATTAAACTTCTTTATTTTTACAACAGTTAGAAAAGAGAAGTCAATCTAATCAATCAGAATTATTATTTGCACCAACTGGAATAAAACTACTTGTCTACACACACAAAGGGAAGGATTTTTGGCTGAGACGGTGAGAACTGACCTTGATTGCAAAAGTGGATCCACAGGCTGCTGGGGGAGACTAACGCCTGGACAGACGGGCTGGGGCTTTATACCCCGGTTGACGTCACAGTCCTGATCGCTGGGTTACTTTGCAATTACAAACTCATTGCCAAGCCTTGATGGCTCTTGGGCGGTTCCCAACGTTGCTTTATTCATTGGGCTAATCGACGTTGCGATTCTCCGGGTCATGTGTCAAGAAGATTCATGGTCAAGATTACACCTCCGGGGATCCGCGAACGGTCTGGGTTTACGAATTTTATGATGGATTACGAAGGAGTCGAAGGAGTTAGGGAAGTAATGTTTACCTGTAAGTATGTATGGTAAATCTTGTCCCAAATAATAATCCCCCGTTAGACCTTAACTTTATTCCACCAGTCGTTGTTCCTGATCTCAAAAATCTTATTGGACCAGAAAATGTCTTAATTATCATTAACAAATAATAGTAGGAACAAAAAGCCAAATGTTATGGTCTTATTCGACAAATCTACCTACCTAGGCCTCTTAACTACTAGTTTAGTGGCAAGCGTTAAAGGTGTTTAGCCTATAGTTTAATTTTTTATTATTACTGCCTGTAACTATGGCCCACGTCCTGAGTTACCAGAGGTCCGTTTTTAGAAGGAAAAGTCCTCTTTTTAACGATTATTTCCTTATTACTCCGGCTTTCAAGACATGGATTAAATGTCCGGCCTTTGCTAAACCCTGGCCTTTTGCAAGTTTTACTTTCGTCATGTTTTCGTAGTCAATAAATTCAGTAAATTCGTGCTTTCGTAACTATTTTCGCCTTTGGTAAAACTTCTCCTGCCGTCTACCCGCGGTCGGTAAATCAGCACTATTGTCTTTACGACAGTTCGCGTCTACTCACCAATCAATTTAAAGTTACTCCTGTTGTTTGCGGATATTAGTTTTAAAGACGCATCGCACGGTAACTGCTTAAGCGGCTGTTCACAACACATTAATACTAACAAAGTATCAATGATTGTTATCCCTTGTGAAAAAACAAGTTTTTAATTTTGTCGGCCTGTGAATTTGCATATGCGAAAATCCGTTAGTTTGTATTAATTGATAATTTGAAGCAGAAAGAGTATTTTTTTTACATTTTCTTTCGTATTTGTTGATGACAAAAAAGTAGAGTGATTAGATCCTTCATAATCTAAATTAAATATTTATTTCTAGCATATATGACTACTATTTTTCCATCTATAATAACTGTTTGTACACTGTGGGTCTTTAACGATGTTAGAATGATATTTGACGTGGTCCTCCTGATACTGTAGACAGGGTTAGCATACAATTGTTTTTTTTTTTGTTTTGTGCATTTCAACACCAGTTTTGATAATTTATCGTATTTATTTGAAAGTTCCCCATACTTTCTAATAAAGAAGAAAAATAACTTTCAATGACAGCAAATGTTGGGTTCTTGACATTGATATATCTTTACAATTCCTAGAACACTTCAGACAAAGTACTGAATCGATGATCACATTTTACTCACCGCTAAAAAACCCACATAGATGCAAAATGGATTCACGTCCGTGACATTAAATATTTTTGGAATAACTTGTTTTTCAAACTTCCGGTGGATGATAAATAGGAGGGCATATTTGAAACCAAAATTCAACGCATTATAAATATAAAATATTTAATTTTACCACATATAAAAAATAACTCATTTTGAAACTCCAATTTAATAAGAAAATGAACCCAAGAACACACAATTTATTTTCATAGTGAGGGCATTACGGCACAAAAACTGAAAATTAACTCACGGTAAATGTCAGCTAAATGAAACATTTTATTTGCGATCAATTGAAACGGATTAATCAAAGCAGGTCCAGCTTTTAAAAGCAAAAAGAAAAAAAGATTAATCATCAGAAGAGGGTTCTATCCGTTTTGTTAGCGAATTTCCCCTATAGGGAAGAAGCTGTTACCGTAGGTCTCATGGTAAGACCTAAGCCCGAGACCATCATAACTTTTCTTTTTGAGGTCCCCAGATGCCAAAAACACCATTCGTTCATTTTCATAAATATATATATATATATATATATATATATATATATATATGTGTGTGTGTGTGTGTGTGTCTTTAAGCACGATAACTCGCGTAAAAATGGTCCGATCTTAATGAAATTTGGCATGGATGTGTAAAGTAGTAATTATTCGGACGAGTTCGTAAACCAGCCCGATCGGACTACCGGAAGGGGGGGTAAAGGGGGGTAAACCCCCCAAAAATGGGTTTTTTTGAGTTTTTTACATAGAAAAATATAAATAATCAAATTTTTGTTTGCACCATTGAGTTCAGCTCAAAAAAACAAACAATTTATTATTTTGAAACACAGTTCTATGTCCATTGGTTACCGAGATATTGAAAGTGGTAAACACAGTACGTTGTCCCAATGTTAACCTTATGGGAAAACAAGTAAAATTCTATATCTTGTTTACTTCTCAACATATCTTGGTAAAACTTGGTAAATGGGTTCTTCTAGGTCAGATCTACTAAATATTGAATTAAAACCACCCAGTTTTAATATACCCGTAGCAGCAAACCTGCATACTCATTCCCCATGTTATTCTTATGGAGCTTACAAAAACATGTCAAATCTCGCTATGTTGGATCTAAATATGTTATTTTGCATTTGAAATTCGCTGAGTATGCAGGTCTGCTGCAACGGGGGTATTTTTCATTTATTATTTCTATGAAATGATGCGTGTCTTAGGCTCTTAAAATAAAACCAATCCAAAAACATATGTAATCAACTTAACTGGGACTTACCCCTAAACAGTTAATGAAAATTGTATAAATAGTCTAATATTATGGACTTGTTAAGGCAAACTCAAGGGCATGTTTAGAGGTTTAATCTCTTTTGTAAAGCGTGAAATAATTGTTCGACATAAACAAAAACACATGCATCATGAGGAACTGGCGTTTGCAAGTAAAATTGATCTCTGGAAGACACGCTACTTCTGTGAAGCGATTATAACATGACGTATAAGACCTGCTCCAGGCTCAAGGTTACTGGGGCCGCCAATCTTGCGTTTCTTTTTTATTTGTTTTGTTGATCGCTGCTGTCAATAACCTGAAATATTTTGAGCCCATGCAACATTTTTTGTATGAAATGATTTAGTATCAAGTAATTTAATTCATTAGTTTTTTTTGCTTATCAACTATTCATGAATTTGAAATTTGTAGAATTGCTTGTGCGTTAAATAAACAGTCATCTGCCGACTACGTTTCATTCCGAATAGGACAATCTGTTATTTGACAAATTTGCATGTTTTGTTTATTTTAAACTAATAACAGCCATACTCTATATGTATGTCATATTTGCCCTCCACTAACAGTTGTTGTTATCAGAGGTGTTGTGTTTCATCCATATTTTATAAATGTTGCTCAATATGTATTATTTTTTCTAATTAATTTAATTATTAATTGTTTAAAATTATTATTTAATTAATCAATTCAAACAAACCGGTAGTATCCGGGCGGAAGTGAAATGGTTGCATTGCTCCTGCCTGTGTTTTCGCTATTTTTAGTATTTTCGTAATCGTATTGATAAATCTAACGACAATGAAAGAAACGTGATATGGAGACACCTTGAATGGTCCGATGATGGTTCACCCGATAAGTTGCCAAAGCAACCTTTTTGGATTACTTGAAGGGTATCATTTAAAACCACAAACCACAAAAAATATTCAAAACAGTAATCCGGAGGATTAATAACTAAAAAAGTTACTGATTAATCCGAAATAAAATTAATAAATATGATATTTGCCTAAAAATGGTTGTACATTAAACATAATATTTAAATCATCTCCACCGGCCTATATAAAACTGGATATTTACTATTTGGTTTTCAGCAAAAAGTTATTAATAAGTGTAACGATTATTGATAATGTTACAAGGCAATCCTGAATGTTTAAACATTTCCAACTTCAGATAGAAACCTGCAATTGACGCACAGGGGAATCTCTAACATTTACATTTTAGTTTTTATTAATTGATAGCGTAGCATACACTCTTGTTTATAAACCCATTTAAAAGTGAAAAAGCTTAGTTTTTGTTATGAGTATTTGAAAGTCGCAATTGTAGTGCATTAGGCCCAATAATTTTAGGGATTAAAATTATTACGGGGCTGACAAGCTGGTGTTTAACCTTTTATTTCGACAAACTTGATTTAGGAAACAAAATACAATTTGAAGAAAAATACAGTTTTAGCTTTTGAATATTTTTTAACGCGATTTAATAATTGCTAAGTTAAAAAATACGTGCTTATCGATCAGTAATCACCAATATTAATTATGTACCGTTCAAACACGATTGGTTTTAAGACGGTGCGAAACCTAGGGCAAACTCTCATTGATCAGTAATGGTTTGGTTACATTTAATCTTATATCTTAAAATGTTAAACAACATTTTTTTTAGATGAAGGAAATTTATGCTTCGAGTCTGTTTAAAACAAACGCTGTTTTATGCTACACTAAAACAATATCAGATCATGATCTAGCCTATCTATCTAATCTCCAGAATCTTAAATATTTATAAAGCTAAAGATATTATTTAGCATTTAAATTCTAAAACTTGAGTTAGCCATCACTATTATCACTTATTAAAGTCAGTAAGCCACTTATTAAAAAAACCTTTGCCAACATAGCTATATTTTTATCATTGATTAATTAGATTACAAATATAAGCTACTGATGGTGAAACCCAAAGGCTTTTAATCATTTAGTTTCTAATAAATAATTAAAATTAGATATGATGCAAACCTTTTTTTATTAGGAATGAATTAGTCAACATGTAAAATATCATAAGACAATTTTTGTCTACGATAACCATTCTTCTGCATAATTCAACCTTAACGACTGACAATAACATTTTATACATCTCGATTTCCTTTGCAAATGAGTTGCTTCGACATTTCTGTGATGTTTCTAAATTATGGTTTTGCTGTGCAAATTACTCAACAATTGTATAGTTAATTAATTGTCTAGTTAAATATAATTGTTCATTCGTTCGTTTATTCATTCGTGAATTTATATCAGGGAAATGTGTGACTCAGACAAATTTCATTACTACTACTCATGGATTTATTACTCAAAATAAATGGTTTTGAAGGTCGTTCCGAAATAATTTGCTTTACGAATAATGGGGTGTTCACGTCTTAGTAAATGAGTTTGTCCTACAGAGCAGTAATTCACCTTTTCCTTTAGTAAAAAAATTAAAATTTTTACTTTATAGACAATGTCTTGCCAAGTTAAGCATGTATCGTGATTTATAATCGGGTATTCCATTACTGAATAATTGAGGTGCTATGTAAGTGGCACGCCACCAAAAAGGCTCAACGAATGTAATAACTCGATGAATCATCCAACAATCATCCACTTATTCCACGCAACCATTGTGTTCAACTAATAAGTTCCATCGAGGTGAATATCCTTGAGAAGGATTCATATTTCAGTGGAAGATGTAAGCTATTATGCAGGTATTTTCACTGACAATAACAATATTGAAGGATTCCGCTATTAATCGAAATAAAAATACCCCCGTTGCAGCAGACCTGCATACTCAGCGAATTTCAATTGCAAAGTACATGTTTCAATCCAATATAGCGAGATTTGACACGTTTTTTAAGCTCCATAAGAATAACATGGGGAATGAGTATGCAGGTTTGCTGCCATAAAAACGGTAATATCCGGGATTTTATACTAAAATACATTAGATCTCATCTATATGAAGCCACAAACCGAGTTTCATTAAGATATGTTGAGAAATAAGCGAGATATATAATTTTACTTATTCTCCATAAGGTTAACATTGGGACAACGTACTGTGTTTACCACTTCCAGTATCTCGGTAACCAATGGACATAGAGCAATGACTCAAAATACTAAATTGTTGTCGAGCTGAATTCAATGGTGCTAACCAAAATTCGATAAATTTTATTTTTCTATATAAAAAACTCGAAAAACCCATTTTTGTGGGGGTTTACCCCGCTTTACCCCCCCCTTTCGGTGGTCCGATCGGGCTGGTTCACGAACTCGTCCGCATAATTACTACTTTACACACCTGTGCCAAATTCCATTCCGATCGGACCATTTTTGCGAGCGCTATCGTGCTCACACACACACACACACACACACACACACACACACACACACACACACACACACACACACACACACACACACACACACACACACACACACACATATATATATATCTAGAAATTTGAACGAATGGTGTTTTTTGCTTCTGGGGGCCCCAAAACGAAAAGTTATCATGGTCTTGGGCTTAGGTCTTACCATGAGACCTACGGTAATAGCTTCTTCCCTGTAGGGGAAATTCGCTTAAACGAATAATTATCTATATATTGTTTAAACAGGGTAGTCGTAAAAAAAACACATTACTATAAATCCAAATTTGAACAAGTTGTGTAGATTGGTTTATTTTGATCAGAATAAATAACCCGAACATTCTGAGATAGTGCAGAGAATAATCGCTTGTATGTAGAAACATATGCTAATAAAATATGGCTCCTTGTTAAGCTTATTGGAACGTCTCCGTTCTAAATTAATCTGGATATTTCAGACGTATTAATGCGATTCAAAATCCAATCAAAAAAGATTAATAAAAAAATTGACAAACAATTATTACTGCTTAAACAGAAAAACAGATTACATCATAATTTTAACCAACAGTTTTTAATAAAATCACATTTTTTCTTTAAAGATGAGAAAATTTTCAACAGGTTTGGTTCATACATAATATGTGATTTCTGCAGGAAACAATTCACAATTTCGTGTCCAAATTTCTGTAGGATAATTATTTTTTTTTATGAAGAGGATGAGAGTGATATAAAGGCAAAACCTATATATGGCTGTGTCAAAGCCTTTCAACTACTGTTAAATCTCCAAATATACGGTGGTCCTACATTGTTATTCAAACACAAAGTGACGGAAGCCTCTTATAATATTAATAAGTGATGCACTTATAAGTGTGTTGAGTTGAATCTAATGAATCTAATCTAATCCTCGATCCAGAGGGGTAAAAGATTATAACACTATCTTTACCCCCTCTGAATCGAGGATTACATTACTTCTTTAACAACAGGAAACAAGGATAATTAATTTAGTCCGGAACATTCAAGCACGCAACATCTTGCGATTCTAAGATAATGCCTCGTGACCTTGGATGTCATTTGTTAATTGATGGGATAATGTCTCTGTTTAAGTTTTAATTACGGTTTATTTATCCGTATGGGTGTAATCCTGCAAGGAAAACACGCTCATGCACAACAAATAACTATTCGAAATTATAGTTTCTATACTGAAAAACATTGGAAGTTGCTTGGAAGTAAACGTTGGAAGTTACTTCTTGACTTCTACAACTGCCGTAAAAATCAAAATAAAACCCATGCAAATGATATTGCAAGAAGTACATTAAACGCAATCCAAACTTTCTTTAAAAAAGGAGTCCAAACTTTTCAAGGCGTGTTCGTAATTCTTTGAATATTTAAGTTAGTCAGTCGATGGTGGAATATGATTTATAAACAAATATAATCCTACATATTATACAATCCTACAATGAACATATTGAGGGGGTAGTCTTTTGTTATACTTATAGTCAGAAGACAGAATGGATTTATGTGTGGATTCATCAATTAAAAAATCTGAGAACAAAAACACAGCAGATCATATTTTTGACCTCTCGATTCATTTGTATTGTCGAGGCATTTCATCAATACAAACTTTGAAAATTGAAATTAAATTTAATACATATCTATCAATTTGGCGTTGTAATGAATGGTCTTGAGATGATTTACAAATTACATGTGATTAGAATTGTTTTGATCAAACCTATGTATACTACGCCAAACATTCTGAAAGAGATATAAAAAATTGTAAATGTTTTTTTAACGTGATACATCTTGGAATGGGTTTTAAGATTAAACAGTTAAAATGAACAAATTCAAAAATACTGTTTGCAAACTTTATACCGTTGGCATTTAACTAGACCGTTTAAAATCATCATAATTTTTTGTTTTCATATGCAATTATTGCTTTTAAATTTTGTCTACAATGAAGAAACATCATTAATCAATGAACTTAATTAATGAGCCTTAAACCTTTAAAAATGAAAAGATGAAGAAGGATTGTATAAATAACTTTAGAAGAAACCTACTTTTGATTAATACATATATTTTTAACTAGGTTTATTTTTAGTTTTTGATTGGATTGACGATTTCAGAGTATAGAAAAACATTTGTGACCGATTCATGTTTGTATGTTTATAAAATTGACTTTTCTAACATAGACCTGCAAACCTCTTTGGATCCTCATGAATCGGAAGTATGGGATATCTTAATTCTTTTAAGTGAAAGTAAATTAACATAAAAGTGTAAAAATGAAATAAGCAGATTCCAGATCTGATTACTTCGGCTACCCACACACTAACTACACCTGCTGTGCCGAGGATTGTAGTAGAGGTCATCTGCTTGTACCCTCAAGGCCTTGTACTGCCCGCGACGCTCCAACTCCTCTTCCTGGTAGAACGCGTGTCTTCTTTTGTTTGTGCGAGGAAAATTGTTGCATGAGCAATTATGATCTTAACACACCCAACAGGTGCTTTACAAATGTCTGAGCATTATCTTGTTATTCCTCGGCTTGATTTCGTTTTAATTAACCACATTTAAGTCATTAAAGCAAAGCAAAATATGAAGCTACCTTATCTCATGTTATTAGCACATAAAGAAAATGGCTATCATCACTCACTGCAACCTGCCCAGTAGATTTCAATCCTTTATGTTCTAACTTATATTTTCGATTTATTAATCACACCGTCTTTAAAATATGGATAGACAATTGTTATTGGGCTTTGTAATTAATTTTAACCCAATTGTTATTGGGTCAATAGGGGTAATCGGTTAAACGTTCTCAAGGGCAGCCGCGGACAATCTTTTCTGGTACCATGTTCAGGGAGCTTGGGGTGTGGAATACTCTTAACAGGAAGGGATACCACTTTCCAGAAGGAGGAGTCCTTTTTACCTTCCCCGAAAAAAACCTATTGAATATAAATATTTTATAACTCATTTTTGGGTTGCCTTTAATCCAGAATTCCCTTTCAGAAATATCCACAATGTACTCATTTGTCAGTATTATCATTATGATGCCTTTAAAGTAATCAAATTAACTTAAAAACTTGAAATACTGAGGGTGAAAATTAAAAGCAACATATACTTAAGTAATATTTATTTTAGAAAATAATCTAAAGGTGTTAAAAAATATGTTCTCCTCTAAAAAGATAATGCTTTCCTGGCCCCCATGAATATTTTACTAGATTAAATTAAGATTTCAGTACAAATGATTTACTTCAATACAACATTTACTTTCAGGCTTGTTCCTTTTAACTGTGGTACACAGCTCACATTATCATAGTTCAAACTTTCCTAATAATAAGGCGAAATTTCAAGTTTGAAAGATAAGAACAATTTGGTGAATTTCAAAAATATGGATGGGTTTGGTTTTGTATTTTTGATTTTCACTAAATGTATTTATGGTTCTACAATATTTATAGTCCTGTGTAGTTTTATATTTTTTGAAAACTAAAATGTTGTGTTTTTCGTGTAAAAAATGTTAGAATGTTAGAATATAATGTGTTAACCTGAGAATAAAATGAGAACTACTCACTTTTCAATATAAGAGTCATTTACTACTTCACTCGCCATTTTTATCTATCGAGCTTATCAATAAATATATAAAAAATGGGCTTCATTAGACAAAGTGGAATACAGTAGGGTATGTTATAGTAAGTTATGTTCGTCCATTAAGAAGTCGATCGTTATTTCCCATCTTTAGTGTACATACAGTTAAAAACCATTATCTTGAGCTAAAACAGGGTACGACAGCGATTACAATGTACATACGAATAAAAATACCATTCGTTAAGTGTTGTCCTTATTTGATTAATATGTTTTCTAAGCATATTTATTCCAACAAATCAAGGTTAAATGAGACATCGATAGAGAATGTAATTTTATTAACAAAAGTTAAAATCGTCTTACAAAAGTTATATATAAAAATTAAGCATGTCGAGGGCTAATGTCACAAAAAATATCATTTATTAAACTGTGATTTTGATTAAAAAAAGAAGTAATATATTTGAAAATCTATCGATGAAGTTTGAAAATTGATTCATAACAAAAGTCATGATGAATACTCTTTTATTTATATTCATGACAAATTTGATTGTGACAAAGCTAGGAAATCGTTTAAACCTTGTTTTATTACTCGATTGCATTTGATGATAAAATGATTGGATTATCAATGAGAATATGACTGAATCTATTAACTATCCGAAAATTTAATATACGTTCTTTATTATTCACTTACAAATTTGTTGTAACTATACAAACATCTTTCACTGTGCCAGAAGAAATTATTTTGATGAAATCAATGTTATTTCTGTCAATTAAATTTAAAAGCTCATTTTCGTTCATCGCGAAGAGTTCATATTAAAAAAAAACATTGTAACATATTAAAATTAATAAACCGATAACATCGCATTACGTAATGTTTAAATATAACAAATGTGTTAATTTGATTCAACATTAGCACCTTCGTAACTGATTTACTGAAGCAGGCACTTGTTCAGAAAACAAGAAAGAAGTTACAATCGCGAAAAACTCGTTAGCACTCACTCTAAGCCGCTTGTGCCGTCTCTGCTTCTGTCACTTCCTCTGGTGATTTGACTACCTCTGTTTCTCTCTCTGTCCCTACAGGTTTCTCTCTTTCAGCATCCTTTACTTCCTCTGCTACCTTTAGCGACACTTTTTCCTTTCCCATCTCTCCTTCCTTAACCGCGTCAGCTTTTTCCAATTCTGTTGCTTTTTCTGCCTCTCTTTCCTTTATCGTTTGCTCTTCCGCCACGATTTCTGCTGCCTTCACCGATTCTGCTTTCTTTTCTGACTCTGATGCACCCGCAATGACCTCTTTCTTGACTACTTCTTCACTCTTGGACGCTCCAGGTTCTTTAGTCGCCTCTGTTCCCTTTGCCTTCTCTGCCCCTGATCCCTTCTCGTATTTCTCCCTGTAAGAGCCCAGATGATCGTACTTCTTCTCTATCTGGGAGAACATCTCTGGTCGTTTCTCATACAAATACTTCATCACCTTTTCGATGTGTTGCTTCTGTTTGTCCGTACACTTGGCGCAGTCATTGCTCAGAGCCTCGGGAAGGTTCTCTGGAACAAAGAAAATAATATGATTCAGTATTAGATAATCAAAAGTAAAATTTGATATGTTCTTACCACAATTTTTCACTTTTTTGTTGTGATATAAAAAATTGCATTTTTTGAAAAGTCAGCGGTTAACATGGAATAAAATCATTTGACCAGATCTGTGCTAGTTTATTGTACTTTTTGACACCCACTGCTAAACTAAGTCACGAAAAGCAGTACTAGAGACCATAAGCTTTGCTTAGCACAGCCTGAGTAAAAATAAAAATAAAACAACCTTAATGATAACAAATACAGCAGTAGCAGTTGCGTAAGAAACAGCATTGTTCTTTTTAACACATACACAAGTAATAATCCATTTAAACGCTGTTCTTTTCGAAATTCAGCTTTAGCGATTTTTTTAGCTTCCGGTAAGGCTGTTCATAAGCAATGTTTGTAAGATATCAATAAACATAAAATCCTTAATCATACCGAATATAAAACAATTTTAGTAACACTAGTTATGAGTATAACCACATCATAATCAATTTCAAGGGTATCCCTTTCATAAGACTAGAGTTAATACGCAGTGCTCAGCCTATTGTTGGCCTACAGTTACGTCACGGAACTTCATGTGATGTCCGTGTAGTTTCTCCTTAATAAACCAGGAAGTGCAGTGAAAATAAACCGAATGAAGTAATATAAATGAGTTTTTCAGAAGAAAGATGAAAACTAATTGTTGATTAACTCTGTTTGCATTCTATTTTAAAGTTCCAATACATTAAATAAACTTTAAAAACACCAAACCTAACTACAGTACCCGAAAAATGTATGAAAAACTCTTATTTAATGACAGTGTAAAAAGTATTCAGGGTATCAGATCAACGGTATCAGTTTAACATATTTAATTAAACATTTGGAGTTATTTTGGCTTAGAGTGCCTGGGTGCGCAGGGATAAGACGACCGCTTCACATTCATCACGATGGACATGCTCAAAACTGGACCCTGTTGTCATATTCCATCAGGCTTTTACGTGTTTAGAAAGAGTTGGATGAGATAAACTTTAGTAAAAACACAAGGGTTAGTGCCTTTTAAAATATTCAGTGATGTTTATTGTTACAAGTAAATAAATTTGTGCATATAACACATGATACAGTAGTTTATGAAACAAATTTCTCATTGGGCTCCATATCTTACTACGTTAGGATTTTCTGAGCGCGATTTATTAAGCCATCAGGAAACTTAAGCAGAGAAAAGTTATCCAAATAGTATGTTCAGGTGATATTTTGTGAAATATACTGCTGCAATAAGCAGACTTCTAAACCATTAAATCTCTCAATTCAATTCTATGGAATATGGAATAGTTTAGGAGTATTACATTTTTAAGCATAGGTTGCTGAATTGTCACTTGTTTTCTTCTATTATATTAAAGTTTGTTCGTTGAGAAAAAAATTGCTCTATATTTGCACTATATAATTGCAGAAAAAAACTGCACTATATTCGGTACTGCCATTTAGATTCCTGATTTCAAATAAAGATTCGATAGCTATACCACGTACATTGGATGTATCAATCACCAAAATTCAATGTAATGAAGCATGGCCGTCTCTGGTAATAAGGCAACGGCCTTCGAATTGGAAATGCTGCTTTACAAGGATTTTTAGCAAAGTAAAATCCATTAAAAAGCCAGCCGGTTTCACGTGCAAAAATAAGAGAATGAAATAGACAAATCAGCTGAACCCTTAGGCACAATGTTGCCATTTACTAGAGATGGCGCCGCGACCCCTTACTAGAGATGGCTATGATAGAAGACAGGATTCGATAGTGTTGTGAGACTCACTCCTGAGCTCCGCGGCGTCAGTGGAGCACCTGCCCTGGTCCATGATACACCGAAAATACGACCGGAGCAGCCGCTCGTTCTTGAGTATCCGCTCCACATCCACGTTGTCCCACCTGCTCGTGTAGGTACCCGCCCTGGCGGCGACCACCGCCGCGGCCACGACACACAGCACGCCCAGCGCCGACATCTCACTGACACGCCGATCACCACCGACCTACCGTCCTTGGTATTGAATTGCTGATGATCAATTAGAAAACTGGTCGCACATGGTTGCGCACTATCACGTAACGTTACGTAACTGATACAATTTTTCATGGTCAGGTAAGAATGGTAATTGCCCAAAAGTCGTAGAGGTTGCAAACACTGATGACTGCAGGACAGCCGGATACTAATAATTAAGTTGTTTTACATAGTTCATGGACTTTGAAGGAAAGGTTAATTTTCTTAAGAAAAAGACAAAAGGGTTAAGATTGCATGAATTTCTTCTTAAATGATACGTATTCTTAATCTCAAGACAAGACCTTTTTTTTAATTTCGCTCTTAGTTAAATTTTAATTACATTAATACCAATTTAAATTGGTTTAGTTTTTTAATGAATGATAAAAATCATTCATCATCATAATATAGTGGTGCTGCATTATATTATGTCTAACTTATAAAGTGCATTTATTTGTATTTTTTATTTTACTGTGAATGTGCTATAATTCAATTTGAGCTGGCTGTTTTGTTACATTTCAAATATATATATTATACGAAAATAAATGAGATAATGCTTAGGTTTGCTGAGTTTATTTAGAATCTATTTTTTCAGAGACTTTCTTTACCTTTTTTACACACAGACCTGCAAACGTTGAGGCAATATAATTATGATGGAGGAATAGTTTTTCTTTTTATACAGACTAGTGGCTTGAAGGGGCTAAAAGCCCCTTATGAGGAAATATTCAAACAATCTTTATTTATTATACTGTAGTACAAAATACCTTCATAGCAAACTAAGTCCACCTTACATTATATCTAGCCTACCACATGGTGTTTGTTTAATCAAGTATCAGCATCACATGTTTTCACAAAGCAGACGTTTTTAGATCCTAATCTATATCTATATCTGTATTCTATATACTTATTTAATACACGAGCAGTTTTTTTGTTACAAAGACTCCTCCTAAACTACCGAACCGATTTTCATGTTTTTGGTGTCATTGGAAAGAGCTTGGTGTGAAGTTTTGCAAAATTTAAAAGGTTTGTCTAAAGGGAAGATCCCTAGACGCCCTTAAAATTTCGTATTAGTCCATAAGATTTAACATGGGAATAGAAATTTCAAATAAAGCAGCTGATTGGAGCAAACAAAGTTTTTCAGCAAAGCCATATGATGTCAATGGAATTGAAACAATTGCATGTAGAGCTGGAGGCATCTCAGTTGATGGAAGATGTAAATCTATATTACTAATTCTGTAAGCGATATTTTTAAATCAAAATTGTGAGAGTTTGACAGCTCGCAGGATGATGGGAGATGGCTCAAATGAAAGGTCTCGGCTCCAGGGGGTTGGGAAAAATATCAGATTATGTTCAAATATATCAGAAAAAGAGAAATAACGAAAAGTATCTTCCATTTAAAATGCATTAGGATTGCCTAAATAAACTATTATCCTAATACATACTTAAGGTCAGAATTCAGTTTTAAAAACATTTATTTTGAATCACATGTGTGAAGATCTTAATATTTACATATGTATATATTGCAAAGAAAAATACTAAAAGGAGGAATAAATTCTTATGTATAAATTCTATAAATATAAATATAAATAAAAGAAAAAAGAAACAGACTTAACATTAATTATAAGTAGATTTATAGAACCATTTTAGTTCGGTTTGGGATTAAGACGGGTCATACGCTACTTAGGGCCACGAAACATAAACATCTCCTTAAAGATCACTTAATCACTTTAATAAGACAAGTACCTCATGGAGGACGTTACCCTGAATATGAGTGAAGAATGAATGTGATGATCGTGATGATAGTGGCGCGATCTTGTAGCCTTGTTACTGACTAAGTTTGGCATGTTCCCTAGTCAGGATTTTTAATTAATAGCCCAACAACCAATGGCAGCTGGCTCCATAAACAACCCTTCAAAAAGCTACTAACTTTTCTCGGGATCGATCCGGCAACCTACAAGTTTGTAGGCGGGCACTATAACCACTACACCAACAAGTCTCTGATTATTCATAATATAATAACCAGATGTCTGAGTATTCATAAAACATTTAGTTTTAAAAAGCTTGTGTAAAAAAAATTCAGTATTACAGGAAGTTTGACCATATAATTAATAAAATAGTTCTAGAATACTGAACCATAATTATTTTTATTTTGAAATCAATACATAACAATTGCTCGATATCGAGCAACAGGTTTACTAGTGCTTTTTAAATGGCAGATATTTTACGTTATTTATCGTTCTCTGGTGAATTTCTAGCAATTTCTTTATTTTTCCCGCTATCACCGAATAGAGACCTTTAATTTGAGCCCTCTCCCATCTTTCTACGACTTTCCAGACGCCCACAATTTGACGCAAAGAATCGCCTTACGGAATTAAATATATGATGATTTTTAAATGGCAGGTATTCAACATTATATCTTATTTTCGGATAAACTTTAAGAAATTTCCGTATTTTTCCCGAGTCCCTAGCATCAAGACCTTCTATTTGAGCCCCCTCTCATTATCCTGCAACTTGCCAAACTCCTACAACTTCGCCGCAAAAATTTCGCCTACATATATATTTATATCGACCATTTTGCATTAAATCGGCATCGTTATAACGTAAACGAAACAAACGTACTTAACTATTTCTAATTTTAAATTATAAATGTATACTCAAAGCCGTAGTTATAAGTCTGAAAACCTTAAAGTTAAAATATTCATTTGTTATAGTACATTGAACATAGCTGCCTTTTGAAAAAAAAAACAGATGTCAATATGTAGCATATGTCTTTGAATCAAGTATTAGCACCACATGTTTTAATGTAAACAAAGCAGACGTTTTTAGATCCCAATGCTTTTTAAATGACAGATATTTTACGTTATTACTCGATTTCTGGTGAATTTCAAGCAATTTCAGTATTTTTCCCGCCATCACGGAATAGAGACCTTAAATTTGAGCCCTCTCCCACCTTTCTATGATTTGCCAGGCGCCCATAATTTTGACGCAAAGAATCGCTTTACGAAATTAAATATATGACTAGTGGCTTGAAGGGGCTAATAGCCCCTAATCATAATCCTTCTTTACTATAGCACAAAATACCTTCTTAGAAAATGGGCTTTTGGATCCACAAAATTATATCTAGCATTTGGCTTTAAGTAAACAAAGCAGACCTTTTTACATCCAAATGGTTTTTACATGACAGCTATTTTACGTTATTTCTCATTTTAGAGTAAGCTTAAAGCAATTTCAGTATTTTCCCCGAGCCCCTGAGATGGAGACCTTCAGTTTCAGGCCCCCCCCCCCCATCATCCTCCAAACGCCCACAATTTCATCGCAAAAATTTCGCTTATATTTGTACAGATCACGTACTTGGTATTAAATCTGCATCGTTATAACATAAACTAAACTAACGTACTTAACTTTTTATAATTTTAAATTATGAAAAAACTCAAACCCTTAATTATTATTATGACATCAGAAAATCTTAAATTTAAAATATTTTTTGTTATAGTACATTGAATGCGCATAGTTAGCTGCATTTTGAAAGAAATCCCACATGTCAATATCTACCATATGGCTTTGAATTAAGCATTAGCACCACATGTTTAATGTAAACAAAGCAGACGTTGTTGCATTAGGCAAACCTAATGAATTTTAAATGGAAGATATTTTTCGTTATTTCTCTTTTTCTGATATATTTGGACATAATCTGATATTTTTCCCGACCCCCTGGAGCCGAGACCTTTCATTTGAGCCATCTTCCATCATCCTGCGAGCTGTCAAACTCTCACAATTTTGATTTAAAAATATCGCTTACAGAATTAGTAATATAGATAGATAGATGTTTATTAAACAAATGTTTATTGTAAGCAAAGTTGCAACAGTAAAAAACAGTAAATTATAAAAGATTAATAATAATCTTGCTGTTAAAAAACCAAGATTGAGTAAAACCATTACATTGTAATTTATCCTACGATTAACGTGGAAAACGAGGTTATAATGGCCTCGGCCACCATAACAATGCAATATTGAACATCTTTCCGGGCGTCTGTATTGGCCTTTGGGATATTCAACTAATTGTTTCACACCATCACTTTCATTAGTTGGATACAGTTTTACGACAAAATAGGTATAAAAGTAACTAGTCTGGAGTATAAAAAACTTAGTTACAGAATGATTAGGTGTTTGTTATAAGTGTAAGTATGAGGGAGGACCCAATTGCAATACTTTAACGATTCTAACCTTCGCTCATTAATAGTCGACAAGTCATTCTATTTTGAACAAAACAATAATCTCCTTATACATAAAGACAAGGACAGTGGGATTATTTTTACAAGTCTAACTAATTTATATCAAAACATTTCTGTAGATTTAAGTAAAAGCTTCCAAACCAATAAAAATGACAATAAAATTCTTTACTTCGACCATGGAGGGTATTATATTTGCGATCGGAATTATTCATTTATTGCTGCCATATCCTTGCTGAGTCCCGCTTTCTGGGGCCTTGGGCCACATGACTGTCTCCGGAACACATCGCGACCCCGGCCGCAGTGCGACGACCCGGGACAGCGGCTGAGCTCACACAAGGCTCAGCCCGCTCAGCATCTCGTGTGGCAAATTAAACATTTTAAATTCGTGACTACATCAACACAAACGCACAATGATTTTATTAGAATATGGGCTCTAAAATCTGTCGGAACCATTACAAGTTCTGTGAAGGTTCTTTAAATGTAAAAAGTTATTTTATTATTGTATGGCTGGATAAAGGTTCTTAGGTTGAACTCACAATCATAAGAGACCCCTATTTATGTTTTACAATACTTTAAAAATTGATGGGCAAAGTAGGCCTACTCAACAAATAAAATATATAAAATAAAATCAGAATTATTCCATATTTGAAACCAGGAAATATTATTCATACTTGTATGTTTTTCCATTGAACAAAAACGCTTTAGTTTATAGTATATTATATTTAATGGATTTAAGTGTGAATTTTATGTTACTATGAAGACTATACTAGACATACTAGTAAGAGATAAAAATGATTTTTGTAATCTTTATATTAATAGAAGGCATTTTTCCATTAGGTTTTTGTACTCCTTTTTTCTCAGCCTGTGTGCAACATAGCAAAAATCTAAGCACACCGATAGAATTGTATTTTCTGTAGATGTGCAGAATCCCATTGAAATTTATATTAGTCTTTTAGAAATGTAGAAACTTCAATTTAAAATTTCAAAAAAATTAACATTAGCCTTATGAGTTGCTCTTTTGGTGATATTATAACAACCAATGTAAACAAAGTTAGCATATGTAGCTGTTATCACATGCTATTTTTCGTAGAGTAAAGATTTGATGTAGAAACATTAAGCCACAGTTAATTGGGGCAAGGAGTGAAAATATAGAATTTGATTGAAATCAGGACTACTTAGAGAAGATTAGGGATATCATACTCAAATGTGTTCCATTTTACATATACATGGAAAAATAAAGTTTTCTTGCTTAAATAAGCTTAAGAGAAAAACATTTTCTGATAAAAAGGGAAGAAAAAAGTACATTAAGTTAAGATTCTACCATCAAATGTACTAACTGACATGCACCCGGCAGGGCCGGTGACGGGGGGGGGGGGGGGGGCAAATGTACAGGGGCCTGGACTCACAAGGGGCCCGGATCCACGCGAGATTAGTAAAAATGGGGCCCAGAATCGAGATGAGTAAAAAAAGGCGGGTTTCTCAATTGCACAGGGGCCCGAAAATCCTGTCATCGGGCTTGGCAACCGGAGTGTAAATGGACATATTATATTCAAATTTTGATTTTATTGGTGGATAATGGGTAAAATATATATTAAATTTTAGTGATAATAATAGGAAGAGAGGGAAGGAGGGAAAAAGTTCCAAATGGTAGGAAATAAGGGAGGAGAGATGGTAAGAAGAGAATGAAGGAGAAAAGGAGGGAAAAGTGGAAAGAAGGTCGGAAATAGAGAGTGAGGAATTAATGGAGGGAGGGAGAGAACTGTGGTAAGGGGTGTACAGGATAAACTGATTTGATGACTGAAGTTTTACTTTCCTCTGATTCAATAATTATTCTAAAAAAACATGAAATCTTAATAAAATAGTCATTATCTTAATAAAATACTAATTACTAAAAACCATGCCACAAGCCAGAAATGAAGTAGAATAATTAGTCAAGGCCTGAGTCTTTCTCTTTTGTTTTTGGGCCCCCAGTTTGGTTATATTAAGTGTTTACATGGAAAATATGTACTATATGAAATGTATTTAGAAATGCATTGGTTTATGCGGGGATTATTTATAAAATTAGCTATCCTAATTTGTCACCTTGAAAATTGGTCGAATTTTCGACCACTGGCGATCTCTAGTCTTTTTTTAATTTTTTGAAACCAGGAAATATTATTCATACTTGTATGTTTTTCCACTGAACAAAAACTTTAGTTTATAGTATATTATATTTAATGGATTTAAATGTGAATTTAATGTTACTATGAAGACTATGCTAGACATACTAGTAAAAGATATTTTTTTAATAAAATAGATATTTACTAGTATAAAAGATATATTAGTAGATGGTCCTAATGCATAAACAAACAAATTACTCCTTATAAAGAACTATGCTAAAACTTTTTGAAAACCCAGCTTTACTCTCGGCTGTATCAGCTGATTAAAAACAAATTAGACGTGTTTTCATGTCCAGGTCGCGTTTATGACGTGTAAAAGCATTTAGGTTTAAATCATTGACTTTAAATACAGAAGTATTTTACATTTTTATTACTTTTTTTTACTTTAAATACAGAAGTCTTGAATACATTCTGTAATACTTCTGCATTCAAAATCAATGCTTTAAATAACTTGACAATTTCCAAAAAAATCAAGGAACCCAAGTGCAGCACCTTTGCTTACTAATTTTCAATGTTGGGGAACATATTGTAAAATGATGCATATCGCTTTATTCGAAGTATTTATAAGCGCGCAACATTAGCTGAGCGTGGAGGTACGCTACAAGAAGGATATTGTTTCAGTATGATTAAAATATAAAAAAACCAAAGTAGTACAATAGTCGTAGGAGCACTTAATTATAATCTTAAAAAAGATTGAGGGAAGAGGAAAACGATTACTCTTAAATACTTATGGTATTAGGTACGATTACTCTTAATTACTTACGGCACTAAGTAATCATCAATTTGATTATCTTAATCACATATAATTATTGTGACATGTAAGAGGAAGGATAGAAAAAAAAACAGAGGATTAAAAAAATTTTGATTTCAAGACTTTTATTACTGCATATGACTCTAAATTAAACCCATCAAAATTGTATTTTCATGTTCAGGACACTTAGCTCATAGTTCGAAAGGTAAAAAGCAGTTGATTAGTAAATGTTGTTGAGTAAAGTCGTTGAGTAGTAAGGTAGTTGGTAGTTGATTAGTAAATGAAGAACAATAAGATAGGGCTGTACAAGAAATAATTCTTGCTAGTAAAAGCTATTCTTAGAGAACTTTTAAATAAAATAATAGCAATTTCTCGTTTTCTTTGTTCACCAACATCCATCATAAACAAGGGCCACAATGGCCATATGGGAGGAGCGACTTTGTTTGACTTTAACTACTATAATCTCTTGTTACAAGCTATCCATAAAAACTTTAAATTATATTCTCCCCTCCGGCAGGAGTCTTCTAAGAAAAACAGGCAGTTAGCTTATAATTTTATGGCTAATAAAGCAAAGTTAACTATTATTTGAACATTATCTTTTTCAGCTTTTCAAGACTCGTTTCCAGAAACAATCCCGGATTTGCCGGAATTAGGGGAGTCCGCGCGTCAGAGGCCCGGGGAAGCCGACCGTGACTCCGGTGTCTTCTGAATACTTTTTTCCCATTAATTTGTGGTGTTAAGCACGCAAGGACGCATTGCACCATGACAGGTATAAAACAACTGACCGGGAGCACACAGTGTACAGGTCTGTTCCACAGAGCAAGATGTTCGCAGTTCTCGTGTTGGCAGCAGTGGTGGCGGTGGCTTCGGCGGCCGAGGACGGTTACACGACCAAGTTCGACAATGTGGATCTCGACAACATCCTGCAGAACGATCGGCTGCTCAAGAACTACTTCCAGTGTTTGATGGACAAGGGGCCTTGCACCGCTGACGGCAAGGAACTCAAGAGTAAGTATATCCTAGTGGTTGTAATAAAAATAAACGTGGAAAAGATGGATAGAAACCCTGATAAACAATTCGGTTTGATTCAGATTAAATTTATTACAATTCCCTTGCCAGTGACCAATTTTTATTTACAGACTGTTCCTTCATTATAGACTATTTTTAGTTTACTAACGTTAATTAAAGCTCTCCTTAAACCCCAAAATAACTGTATTCTACCTTTGGAACAAAAATATTACAGCAAAATCGCAGACACTCAGTTAAAACTTACTAATAGATACAATAATTTAATTAAAGGATTCAAAGAGGATCTTTAACGTAATATTTTGCTAAATGTTCTTGAACTTGTACATTATAATTCTTGAAAAACATTTAAATTAAAGAATAAAATAAAGACTCAATCGCTAAACTGTGAATTATAATTAATTCTTGTAGGATTCGTATGTTAAATCATAATGTATTAGGTATTTTTCAATAAGAAATGTATGGGTTTAAATACAAATAAGGCAATAATAGTTGAGATTTGTTTTACTCCCACCTATTCTCATCACATCAAACATGAATTAGTAGTTTTCAAGGACATAGAGTTTTAGAGCGCATGTTGTTAGCAATGTTTTTAGCTATTTTTAGCAATCAGTATTTTAATAGATAGAAAATTTGGCAATGAAATATATTTTTGTTTACGTTTGAAAATTAATGTGTTTGATGACGTTCTTATCTCGCATGGACATTGGACAGTCAAGATTAAATGTAAAGGAGAAAAGTTAAAATGTTGATTGGAAATTGTATTGTATAATAAATTTACAAACAATCAAATATCACACAAAAATGTCTCATAAATCATGAGATTGGTCAGATTTATTTTTAAAGTACCTTTTGTATAGTACAGACAGGTATCAGAAAGTTCCTCTTCTTTATAATGTTATAGAGTTGTATTCATTGTGACCCTGGATTGGAATATATAACAAATAAATAAAATTACCTTATCTAATCACTAGTATTCGAAAGGCGACATATTTCGTTCCTTAGAACATCATCAGGTCTTATGATTATGCAGCCGCGTTAATTAATTAAGTACCTGGTGGACCGAGCCTTGCTCGTTGTTATTTCATGTTTACCAGTTCATCCAGTTACTATAAAATATTTCAATGTCATAAAATTGATAAATAGAAACCTTTTTTATTGCTCTATGGTCTCTTCATCCCACTTGCTGTATTTTCCCTTAATGGCTGTAGATTCCAAACAGCTGTTATGATTACTTCATTTGTTTACACTTTCCTTGTTTATTTTCGTTGCTATCACAGCAACCCATAAGGCCAATGTTAAAAATTTTCAACTTTAAAATTCGATTTATTACGTTATTAGATTTTCTCTGGCCAAGTAATCTGCATAAAAGACGGTTTTGAGTCATAAATTACTTATTTCCAGACTTTGAAGGAAATCCTCGGAGCCGTTTTTGAGATCGTTGTGCAAGCAAGCAAGCAAGCAAGCATACATACATACAAGATAACATTGCTCATATAAGAGTATAGGATTAATTAATTAATTAATTAATTAATTGTTACATTATGGCAGGTAAATTATTATTGTTACAATAAAATGTTATTACAGTCTCAATAATAAAAAGGTGACATGATGCCAAAATTGTTGTTTTAGTCAGTGACAGTGAATTAGTGCTGGCCAGCATACTCCTTTTTTAACGAGTTTTCACCATTTTTTTTTTAGCATCACGACAGCTTTTTATTATTGTGACTGTGTCAACATTTTATTGAAACAATTTACTTGCCACAATGTATACATTGAGAGCCAACTTACTTGCCACAATGTAACAATACATAGATTAAAGTATAACCACCACTTAAACTTTCAAGTTTTCTTAGCTTAACTAATTTTTGTTAAAGAACGTCTAACTTAGCTGTAATATATGACGAATTTTATTAAGAGATCAATATTGAAAACGTTTTCCTTTTGACCTGACTGTCTTTTATTTTTAAGGATTACGAGTAGAAAAATAGTTTTTGCAATCAGCAAAATGAATGGGCCAATTTTATTTACAGGTTTAAAAAATACAAATACTCGTATATTTAATGTTTCAGTGCTCAGATCCGAGCGAGTAAAACTTGAGTCTGAGTATTGTAAAAATATATGAAAGCTAAAAAAATCAATTCGGTAAATCAATACTACACAAATTGAAGGATTATAGAGACTTCAACAACAATAGAAAGAAACCTTGCATATTGCCGGATCCTTAGCTTCTGCATTATACTTCTACGAAATCACTGAGTAAATTAAACCTACTCTAACAAATCAGTGCCCATCCAAACCTGTCCTACCTCAATATAATCTAATGAAACCAATTATATCATAATAGTATGCATACAAAATTGTCCTGTACACAGAGAACCTTCCCGACGCCCTGGAGAACGAGTGTGCCAAGTGTTCCGAGAAACAGAAGGCCGGCGCCGAGAAGGTGCTCAAGTACATATACGAGAAGAAGCAAGACATGTTCAAGGAACTGGAGGCCAAGTACGACCCCGACAACAAGTACAGGTACAGTAAAACCTCTAACAGTGCGATTCTTCCGGCCTTGGGCTTGGCGCTCAAGCTCCATGGCAGGGACGCCAGGGGAAATGTTTAAGCTTTATATCTTCCCCAAGAAAATTATTTATTTACTCAGCGTGTGAAGTCGTTATTCTCCACATTAATTGACTCGAGAAAGCTTATTTCATTTAAATGCATTTTTTTTAAATCAAGACTTTTAGAGAACTTAAGAACTTAAATAAATTGGAGAGCAAAGTTTAATTTCCAAACAAATTATTCAACACCAGCAGCGTCATTTTTTGTCATTGAGTTATGAATCAATTATTTTATAACAAAGTTTGAGAAAATATTTTTAATTGTGACATGGCAAGGGAACCTGCTTCTTTTTTAAACATCAAAATACTCGGTGTTTGAGGCTTTGAAACGCACCAAAAATACTAAAGAGCCAGAAAAAATCGTAAAAATGTTTTTTTTTTGTTTAGATACTTACACACTTCGATGACACTATATATTTATTTATAATTTCTATATTTATATTTATTCATGGGATTTTATAAAAATATAAACATGTGTGAATACAAACATCTTCATGCATGTGATTAAAATGTTTTCAAAAACTCAATTCTGACCTTAAGTGTGTAATTTCAGCTAATGTATAATGTATGTATGTATAATGTATAGGATTATTAATATCTTTGGTCAACTGAAATGCCTCCAACTCTACGCGAAAGTGTGCACTTCATTTTTAAAATTAGATTATCATATTGTGTTGAGATGATCACGTACATTATGTAGTTCATAATATCTTTAAATAACATTTTACGCTAGACTCAGATAGTTTAGATTTAGAACTAATTTAATGTTAACATCATCGGTCAACTGAAATGCCTCCAACTCTACGCGAAAGTGTGCACTTCATTTTTTTTAATTAAATTATCATATTTTGTTTAGATGATCACGTAGATTATGTAGTACGTACACATTATGTACATTATCTATGTCTTTAAATAACATTTTACGCTAGACTCAGATTGTTTAGATTTAGAACTAATTTAATGTTTTTCTTACAATATTTAATCAAATATAAAACATGATTTTGATATTTCAGGGAGTACTGACGGTTTTTAAGACTAAAAGAGGGAATTTCTTGAATATTAATGCAACAGTATGACAATAAATATTGGTTATTTTATAAGTTAATCACGGCGGCCACTTTAATATGTCATAAACTGCCATTGCGCTTGATTTTTCTTTTCGTTTGAAGAAAACCAAAGTCCCATTTTAAAATAAATAATCAAGTAAAAATATAGTTAGTTGGCAAACTAAATTATATAGGCCTATTATAAAAATATCATTATGAGTATAAGGTTCAATAAATCAATATCGTATTAATATCGTTTCGATGGATAAATCCTTTAAAAATGTTTATGGTAAAAATTAAATGCGCCAAAAAATCCCCTAATGTATTGTTATTACATTAAATTCATCAAATATCTATAGTTTGAAATACTTTTTAAAACCTTATTAGAAAATATAGACAAATGGGAAAACGTTCCTATGGGACTGTACATTTTATTAATTGAAGAATAACACTCTTATTTTCAGGATCAAGTACAAGAAGAGAATCGAAGAAGCTGGCGTGAAGCTGTAACTTCCTCCTATGTTGGAACTCCGACCTTTAGGCGCTTCAAATCAGATGAGAATATTTTTACAAGAATCCTGCTAACACCAATCAAATTCTCTGTTAATAAAAAGCCATCTCCTATTTTTCTGGTCTTACTTTACCGATTTTACATATTGAATAGGCTTAAAACACGGAAACTACAATAATAATTATAGCAAATGATTGAGTTGTAACTCAAGTTACCATATAGCTTACGTAATATAGGTTTATATTTGTTGATACATACGACAAACAATGATTTGGTGAGTCATGAAAGAAAACTATTTCTCCAATAATAATCATTAATGCAAACAAGAGAAACACTCACCACAACACTTTCAAATACTATTTGTATTAGTATGTGTGATGACCAATTATTGTTGTCTATTGAAAAAGAATTTGTAAAAAGCCATTGAATAATAGCCATTGAAGCCAGTCTAGTAATATTAAAACTTTATAATTAAAAATCTAACTTTGATTTCTAGTAAATCATCAAGTGATATAAATAACTAAAATATTCTACCAACTATTTGGTTCCGAACAATATCAAACCAAGTTAATAGCGTTCATAAGACCAATCAGAAGATAAAGGTACATAAAAAGAGAAATATATTAAAAACTGAATACTTAATTTGAAATAAATCTAAGTAAATTTCACATTTGTATAAACTAGTTTTTCATGGTAACATTCATTCAGTTATTAATTCTTTCAATAATTAAACCATTTTAAAATTATTTTGCAGTTTCTATACGACAGCAAAGTAGATATTTGATAACAATAAAAACAACAAGATATGATAAATAAATCTGCAGGGTGAAAAATTATAAATTAAATCTTCTTCTATTTTATCTTTATTATCTATAAAAAGGCAAAGCCCTCACTCACTCATCGCCAATTCTCCAACCTCCCATGCACATAGAAAGATGAAACTGGTGTTACACTCATTTTTTAGATGTGAAATAGGACAATCTAGGTGTTTTTCATCCTAATGTGATCTTTGGACTCCGCATTTTTGAAATGTGTCTTAAACTCACTTGTGTGGTGGGTTTGCTCGGTATAAGGGCCTTACATTTAGCCAGATTGGCGGCGCCCCAGAACCCCATTTAGTTCAATATATACCACAGATGAAGTATACTAACACAAACCTGGCGACTCGGCGACACCCGCCCTATTTCCAGATGACGTGTAATTTATGGGCGGTCCACTCATTCCCGGCGCGAGTCCACTGATGCTCATAAAACTATACAAAGTTTATAGATCTACGCTGATGCTGCACCGAGACCTTCAAAACGTTCGGCTCTTGACTCTGGATTATAATCCTATCCTCTTATACGAGCTATGTTATCGTCCGTTCTTGTATGCTTGCTTGCTTGCTTGCACAATTATCTCAAAAACGGCTCCGAGGATTTCCTTCAAAGTCTGTAAATAAGTAATTTATGACTCAAAAATGTCTTTTATGCAGATTACCTGGCAAGAGAAAATCTAATAACATAATAAATCGAATTTTAAAGTTGTAAAATTTTAACACTGGCCTTATGGGTTGCCGTGATAGCAACGAAAATAATCAAGGAAAGTTTAAACAAATGAAGTAATCATAACAGCTGTTTGGAATCTACAGCCATCAAGAGGAAATACAGCAAGAGGGATGAAAAGTCCATGGAGCAATAAAAAAGGTTTCTATTTATCAATTTTATGACATTGAAATATTTTATACTAACTGGATGAACTGGTAAACATGAAATAACACCGAGCAAGGCTCGGACCACCAGGTACTCTGTTTAATATGGAGAAGAAGGGAAGAAATCATTCATAATTTTTATTTCAGTGTTAGTTTTTCCATTGGGTCAGAATCCAGCCTCCTGATTGGCTGAGGCATTTGAACGTTGTGGTGTCTGCATGTTCAATTGTACCAATGACTTAACTGTAGTAAAACTATCCGTATAGCACAAAATGCCAATATCAATGAAAAGTTGATATCAAATTGACATCATAATTAATACGTCATTTTGACATAAACTTGAGGTTGAAAGGGCACTCAATTTTATGCAAAATATAAGTAAAAAATAACACACAGTTTTGATGTATGTCAATATTATATTTATTTATTTATTTTCATATATATATATATATATATATATATATATACATGATAGCTACTTACTTAACCTAAAACAGCTATCTTAACTAATATAACTTAAAACAAACAGAAATATCAGTACAGAAAATAATGAAAACAATAATAATATATAAATCAAAATAATAGAAAAAACAAAAAACAATACTATATAAAAACTCAGCTCCATTGAGTTTAGGTGTTCAAACTATAAAAATACATAAATTTTGTTACTTAAATAAATTAACTAAGGGGTTTGTGCTCTTGCTACAGTTAGTAAAATTAAAAGTCATTATAAGTAAGTCGATTGAGGCATTTCTTTCCAAAAAACATTGTAACTGTCAAAAAATAAATCATAGTAATTTGAATTAGAGTTAATAAATCTTAATACTGTGTATACACTGAAATTAAAATGACCAACAGTGTTGCATCTAGGCAAAGAAAATAAATTGCACTGTCTTAAGTTATTTCTAGGAACGTACAAACCAATAAAATTTAATAAAAAAGGGCTTTCAATTTTAAAATGAATTAAATACATTAGATACATTACATGAAATAGCGACCCACCCAGGTAGGTATTTTAAGCCAAGTATGAATGACAGATGAGTGAAGGATTAATTTGAACAAAAAATACAAAGCTAATAGATTCCTCCTAACAGAAAGTTTTCAACTGAAAACATGGCTCTAAGTTGATCGGTTGGAAAATCCCTTTGACAAAAAATATTAAATCGTTTAAAGTATAAATATCGGAGAAACATATTTTGAATTATTTCAATCTGATTTATTGATGTAATTTGACTTGGTCCCCATACTAAAGAACAACATTCCAACCTGCTTCTAACAAACGAAAAATACAGTCTGAGGATGGTATTAACATTTTGAAACAATTTTGTATTCCTGATTACAAACCATTGCGTTCGGTATGCCTCATCAACAATGTAATTGATATGTTTGTCAAATTTGAGTTCTGAATAAAAAATTACTCCCAATTCTTTAATTTTGAAAACTTGGTCCAACTGATTGTTATTAATTGAATAAACGAGCTAATAATCGAGATTTCCTTCTGTTGAACGACATATAAAAACATTTTTTACATTAAGATGTAATTAATTTGAAGAGCACCACTTATGCAATATGTCAATGGCAGATTGCAAAGCCTCACTGTCAGAATATCCCCGAATCCACCGAATACAGTTTGAGATCATCAGCATAAAGTAATCACTTGCAATTAGACACTACTTCTGGGAGATCGTTAATGAAGATTAAGAATAACAAAAAGACCTAAATTTGAACCTTGTGGAACTCCTGATGTATTATAAAAAATTTTGGAATTTGTGTTTGATATACTAACTACTTGAGAGCGGTTTTTTTTTAATACGAAGCATTAAATTTTGTAAAATTTAATGAAAATCCCAAGCTATACAATTTTTGCAACAAGATATCATGATTGACCTTGTCAAAAGCTTTAGAGAAATCTCTATATATGACATCAACCCTTCCACCAACATCGAGTTCGGCAGATACATCAAAGGTACGCTCTAAACGATTCGTTGTAGAAGACTTATTAGGCAGAAATCCATGTTGATAAGGAGTGATTTTCGATCGGACAGAACTATAAATCGTTTTATACAGAAGACCTTCAAAAACTTCAGCAAAAGAATTAATTAAAGAAATAGGACGATAATTCTCAACATTATCTTTTCTACCAGATTTAAATATAGGAAAGACTTTCCTTCCATCTATGCGTAAAAGTATTAGAATTAATGGATAAATTAAATAAATACCCCAGTTGCAGCAGACCTGCATACTCAGCGAATTTCAAGTGCAAAACAACATATTTCGATCCAACATAGCGAGATTTGACATGTTTTTGTAAGCTCCATAAGAATAACATGGGGAATGAGTATGGAGGTTTGCTGCTACAGGTATATTAAAACTGGGTGGTTTTAATTCAATATTTAGTAGATCTGAACTAGAAGAAGCCATTTACCAAGTTTTATCAAGATATGTTGAGAAATAAGCGAGATATAGAATTTTACTTATTTCCCATAAGGTTAACATTGGGACAACGTACTGTGTTTACCAATTTCAATATCTCGGCAACCAATGGACATAGAGCCATGATTCAAAATACTAAATTGTTTGTTTTTTTGGGCTGAATTCAATGGTGCCAATAAAAATTAGAAAAATTTTATTTTTCTATGTAAAAATCTCAAAAAACCCATTTTTGGGGGGTTTACCCCCCTTTACCCCCCCTTCCGGTGGTCCGATCGGGTTGGTTTACGAACTCATCCGAATAATTAATACTTTACATGTCTATGCCAAATTTCATTCCGATTGGACCACTTTTGCGCAAGTTATCGTGCTTAAAGACACATATATGTATATATATATATATATATATATATTTTTTTATTGTTTAATTCACAACTTAGGGCTGCTAAAAGTATTTGTAAAAATAATAATAAACTTGAGCACCCTTTTATCATTATTTTATTTAAAAATCACGACACGTGTTTCGGTAATTATACCATCATCACGGTGAATGAAAACTTAACCTTAAATATAAAATTATATTTATATTTAAGGTTAAGTTTTCATTCACCGTGATGATGGTATAATTACCGAAACACGTGTCGTGATTTTTAAATAAAATAATGATAAAAGGGTGCTCAAGTTTATTATTATTTTTACAAATATATATATATATATATATATATATATATATATTTATGAAAGTGAACGAATGGTGTTTTTGGCATCTGAGGACCTCAAAAAGAAAAGTTATGATGGTTTTAGGCTTAGGTCTTACCATGAGACCTACGGTAACAGCATCTTCCCTATAGGGGAAATTCGCTAAAACAAAGAGATTCGGCATTGACATCACTACATCCCTTGATCATGTAGGCAGGAAGTTCGTCTGGACCAGAGGATTTCTTTGATTTTAGCGATTTTATAGCACTATTTACATCACCAACAGAAAATTTACCACACTCATTGCTTTCAAACCAAATGGCACTATGATCAACTTTAATTGTATAGGAAGAAGCTGTTTTATCATACACAGAGGAAAAATAGTCAGCAAATGCTTGAGGAATATCATTTTTTTAATATTGTAGTTCCGTTATAAGTCATATTTGATAAGTCTAAATCAACGTTCTTGGATATCCGTGTCGGATTTAATGAAGTTCAAAAAAATAATTTGCGTCACAGCCTATGCCCAGTTCAATGTTTTGTACATAGTTCCTATAGTCTATGTTAATTTTTGATTTTAAAGAAGCTCTTATGTTTTTGAATAGTTCATTGTGATGTCTGGAATATTTTCTCCTTCGAGCATATTTATTTTTTTAACTTAATACTAGTAATTATTTCTTTGTTGAACCATAATACGCATACTTACTCTTAAAAATAATGTTGCGCCTAGGCATACTCTTTTGAATACAACATGTAAATAATCTATAAAATACATCTACAGCCTTATATTTTCTAAATATTTTATTTTCTTATTTCTAAATATCTTATATAAATAAATATTTTTTATAAGCTAAGGTAATGTTAACGCCTGACATCATTGCTTAAATCGTATAATTCTTTCATGCGCTTATTGTATTTAAAATAATAATAATGTTACTTCTTGGTTCTCGCTGTTTTCACTTGATACATAGGTAAAGCAGTACGTGTCCAAATCAGATAAGTCAGATAATCGTTATAATCTACGTTATCATGGAAATGCAGTACGTTTGTGTCGACATTAAATTTCGCCAATTTTTCTCTGTGGAATTTTAATGTTAGAAAACTCGTCGGAACTAAATATTTTTGTTATTGAACTATTTTAAAAACGTCTTTAAATTTTTCCTGCATTTCATGTATTGTAGTATTACAGCGTTAGTAACAACTATTACGTACGTTATCGGTGAAAGAGTAACAAACGTTTTCTATCAATATAATAAAGGGTGGTCCAATAAAAATCTTCCAATCTGGGTAGTTTTTACTAATTAGTAGTGGTGGCAAATGTATTGAAAAAATCTAAATCAAAATATAAAACAAAAATCTAGATTTATTTTTTGTACAGCTCAGTTATTTTGTTGGTTAGATAAGCAAATTTTATAGTGAAGGACTCCTTATTTAATGCCATTTTTTAAAACTTTTTTTATTGAGATACAAAGTTTTTGACATGGAGAGAGTCGGTTTCCCGTTCAGGTTTCTCAAAGGCCATTCTCCAATTTTATTCTGTTTCAACCCCTAAAAGAGTCCTAAAGTTGAACTTTCATTGAATTTGAATTTTCCTCGTGTTTTTTGCAAATTTATTCTTCAAATAATAAACCCAAGTTTTTACTTGGGATTTGTCAGTGTCACCACCCACGTTTAACCGAAGTCATCAGTCATTTCCAGCCCCTTTCAGCCCCTACATTCAACCAATAAATTAAGCTATTTTCAACCGTTTGGCATTGTTATTTCTGAACAAATACTTTTGTCTAGTCCCTACCCCCCAATCCTCTCCTCCTTCAAATTATTAACCCCCCATAACCAACAACCCCCACCACCAATTAATATCCCCCCGAACACCAAAATACCTTTTGCCGAAAATTTGTACAAAGTTCAGTTAACTTTCTCTTTTGACTTTTTTAATCCCCCCCCCCCCAAGAGATTTTGATCCGACATGTTTATCAGAGGTCATTCGCCAATGTTGCCCCGTTTCAACCCCTAAAAGACTCCTTTAAAGTTGAACTTGCATAAAATCATCAATTTTCCTATTGGTTTAAAAAAAATGTTAGTTGACGGAGGGACACAATTTTTTTAGACCCGAAGTAATTTGTCATTTCTGAATCCTTTCAATTCCTTAATTCCGCCAATACATTAAGCAAATTAAGGATTATTCAAATATTTGGCAATGATATATTAAAATACCCCCGTTGCAGCAGGCCTGCATACTCAGCGAATTTCAAGTGCAAAACAACATATTTCGATCCAACATAGCGAGATTTGACATGTTTTTGTAAGCTCCATAAGAATAACATGGGGAATGAGTATGGAGGTTTGCTGCTACAGGTATATTAAAACTGGGTGGTTTTAATTCAATATTTAGTAGATCTGAACTAGAAGAAGCCATTTACCAAGTTTTATAAAGATATGTTGAGAAATAAGCGAGATATAGAATTTTACTTATTTCCCATAAGGTTAACATTGGGACAACGTACTGTGTTTACCACTTTCAATATCTCGGCAACCAATGGACATAGAGCCATGATTCAAAATACTAAATTGTTTGTTTTTTTGGGCTGAATTCAATGGTGCCAATAAAAATTTGAAAAATTTTATTTTTCTATGTAAAAGTCTCAAAAAACCCATTTTTAGGGGGGTTTACCCCCCTTTACCCCCCCTTCCGGTGGTCCGATCGGGCTGGTTTACGAACTCGTCCGAATAATTACTACTTTACACGTCTATGCCAAATTTCATTCCGATTGGACCATTTTTGCGCAAGTTATCGTGCTTAAAGACACATATATATATAGATATATATATAGATATATATATAGATATATATATATATATATATATATATATATATATATATATATATATATATATATATATATTTATGAAAGTGAACGAATGGTGTTTTTGGCATCTGAGGACCTCAAAAAGAAAAGTTATGATGGTTTTAGGCTTAGGTCTTACCATGAGACCTACGGTAACAGCTTCTTCCCTATAGGGGAAATTCGCTAACAACTATATTCACCTAACCCCCGGCCCCGGCGTTATCAGAGGTCAGAGGTTCATTACAGGCTACTCGCCAACTTTCCCCAGTTTCAACTCCCTGAAACAAATCCTCTAAATTTGAACTTGCAAAGAGTTTTCAATTGTACCCGTGTTTTTTTTATTTGGAAAGATATCTTGAGCTGGGAATTTCAACCTAAACAATTAAATTAATTTGGTCTTGAGTCTTTTCAATATATTAAAACCCCTCTGCTGTGAATAAGCTGGATGTAGCACTACAACGCATAGTATGTTTCGGCTTTGACTGGATCTCAGGGATGGCACTGGCTTATGGAATATCACCAACGGTTCCCGGTGAGCAGAACGTTTTTTTAATTAGAACTTTTTTTAAGAGCAGCACAACACATTTTTTAATGAGGCACCAATGGCACATCGCTTCGTTTTAAAGATTCTTGGCCGATCTCTTCGAGACCTTGTGAATTCATCTGTGCCATTCGGAGATTGAACATCTTCCTTTGCTCCGGGGATTTTCTTCAGATTGCGCCTGTTTTTAATACTCGCATGTCATCACGTCTTGTGATTTACTTCGGGCGTCTCATCCATGGGGGTGTTTTAAAGTGTTTTCTCTGCCGACTCCGCATCGGACTAGTGGTTCCATATCACCTATACTGACAATTTCTTCTTGGTGTAGGAAATTGAGCAATTAATTTCGGTTCTGGACGGTCAAAATCTAATTCCACTCTTTGGATTTAGACATGTGACGACTTTGACCGATTTAATCGGTTCCGTCTTTCCAGCTAATGACCTTATGGATTCCGATTTGTGTTCCCGGCGTGCAATTCTCCCAACTCTAATTGTGAACGTCAAGGAAATCAACGACCACATCTTGAATTCTTTGGACGGTCACCTTTATGAGTTAAGAAGTGCCGACTCTTTGGATAAACAAAACGACGATAGGCTGGTAGTTGATGTTCAACTCCTGAACCAAGCCAGTGGAAACGGTATTCCTGATCATGTCCTGCGACTGAAAGGCGGTTCCTTGTGCCTCGTTATGAGGAATCTCAACGTCGCTAAAGGACTCGTAAACGGCGGTCGGTTGTTAGTGACTGTAATCACCGACCGCTTGGTTACTGTCAGTCTTCCTGAACAAACGCAACCAATATGTATCCCCAGAATAAATTTTACGTTTGCGTTTTATCGTGGGTTCGCCGTTTCGGGTCCGTCGACGTCAGTTCCATTGGTCACTGCTGATTGGAGCAAGAGCGGTTATTGGTCGTATAACCGGACACAAGAGCCACGGTCAGACGATAGAACCAGTAGGTGTTTATCTACGCACGGAATGCTTCACGCATGGTCAGCTCTACGTTTTGTAGAGTAGAGTTAGGCACCCAGACCAGACCACATAGTTGTTCTCGTCCGCCCAGAGAGGGTTCACGATGGAGTTAAATATGTGAAGAACATGGTCTTTAACGACCTCCTTCGTTAATACCAATTAAGTCTCCCAGAGTAGACTAGAGAGGACCAATAAATTACCTCAACACTAGCAACCAACGCCCTATAGGGTTCAATCAATATTGAGTATTGTTCAACCTTGGGGAACACAAATAAGAAAAATTTCCAAAGGTTAGGTACAAATTAAATATATGGTTAAAAAACATATTTCTGAAAGAACACTACTCCGAAAGCATATTTCCGAAAAAGCACAACTCCGAAAGTCATAACTCCAAAGGACACTGTTCCACCGGTCTGACACTTAAATGGAGCCAAGTGGTAAGCTTATTGGAGCGGGTTAGTTCGAAGCACTTTAGTTAGATGTCGTTGTAAAAACATGGATTTCTTCTTCACTGAATCAGCCAATCAAAACCACAATAACGATCTGCTTACTTCCTAAACCGTTTCCCCTGATTTTCTGTCACGACGCGACGTGTACACAACCAAAACAAGTTGGAATAAATTTGAGTGTGGGAAAATACCTAAAGTAAGTTTGCCACTAGTGCAAGTTGTTTCACGAAATACTGCACTGCGTGATTCATTTGTGCTTAAAGCTATTGATAGAAAATAAATACGTAGATGTTTACATAAAAGCACTTAATAAAAATTAACTAAATTAATTTTTATTAAGTGCTTTTATTAAGAATTTTTTTAAAATTAATTTAAATTAATTTTTATTTTATTAAGTGCACAATATGAATCACTCAGTACAGTACGGTATTTCGCGAAACAACTTGCACTAGCGGCAAACGTACTTAATCAATTTAATCTAAACAAATCGGTAAAGTCATTAAAATTGAAAGTCTAGCAAACAAAACAAGAATACCCCCGTTGCAGCAGACCTGCATACTCAGCGAATTTCAAATGCAAAAAACATATTTCGATCCAACATAGCGAGATTTGACATGTTTTTGTAAGCTCCATAAGAATAACATGGGGAATGAGTATGGAGGTTTGCTGCTACAGGTATATTAAAACTGGGTGGTTTTAATTCAATATTTAGTAGATCTGAACTAGAAGAAGCCATTTACCAAGTTTTATCAAGATATGTTGAGAAATAAGCGAGATATAGAATTTTACTTATTTCCCATAAGGTTAACATTGGGACAATGTACTGTGTTTACCACTTTTAATATCTCGGCAACCAATGGACATAGAGCCATGATTCAAAATACTAAATTGTTTGTTTTTTTGGGCTGAATTCAATGGTGCCAATAACAATTTGAAAAATTTTATTTTTCTATGTAAAAATTTCAAAAAACCCATTTTTGGGGGGGTTTACCCCTCTTTACCCCCCCTTCCGGTGGTCCGATCGGGCTGGTTTACGAACTCGTCCGAATAATTACTACTTTACACGTCTATGCCAAATTTCATTCCGATTGGACCATTTTTGCGCAAGTTATCGTGCTTAAAGACACACATATATATATATATATATAGATATATATATATATATATTTATGAAAGTGAACGAATGGTGTTTTTGGCATCTGAGGACCTCAAAAAGAAAAGTTATGATGGTTTTAGGCTTAGGTCTTACCATGAGACCTACGGTAACAGCTTCTTCCCTTTAGGGGAAATTCGCTAAAACGAAAATATAAACAAAGCAGACGACGACAATCGATATGTCTCATCGACGACGATCGATATATCGCATCGACGACCATCGATATATCGCATCGATCGTTTTAGTTCGTAGCACTTGTATCAGACAGCGCTACTGTTCCCTTACCACCGAGTTTACATGGGAGTGCCAACTCTTTACGAAGTTCATTATTACTCTATGACTGTTCCGAACAATTCGGAGTAAAGACTTTCGGAGATTTGCTTTGTCGGAAATATGGTTTCGGAGCTGAGCCTTTCAAAATTATGAATTTCGGAGTTTTGCCCTTCGGAACTATGCCGTAAAAAATACATATTTTATTTCGAAGGTACGCCTTTCGGAGTTATGACTTTCGGAACAATGCATGGACACCGGTCTGACACTTAAATGGAGCCAAGTGGTAAGCTTATTGGAGCGGGTTAGTTCGATGCACTTTATTCAGATGGCGTTGTAAAAACATGACTTTCTTCTTCTTCACTGATTCAGCCAATTAGAACGACGATAACGATCTGATAACTTCCCGTTCCGTTTCCCTTATTTTCTGTCACGACGCGACGTGTACACAACCATAACGAGTTGGAATTAATTTGAGTGTGGGGAAATATCTAAAGTACGTTTGCAGAAAGTTGTTATAGTTTAAGTTGTTTCGCGAAATACTGTACCGCGTGATTCATGTTGTGCTTAAAGCTATTGATGGAAAATAAATACGTAGATGTTTTAAAAAAAAAATAAATAAATACGTAGTGCTTTTATGTAAAGATCTACGTATTTATTTTCTATCAATCGCTTTCAGCACAATAAGAATCACTCAGTACAGTATTTCGCGAAACAACTTGCACTAGCGGCAAACGCACTCAATCTAAACAAACCGGTTAAGTCATTAAAAGTAGTGGCGAGGTGGCGTTTCTGGCCCAATCAAACTTTGACAGGCAGTCAATTTTTTGACAGCTACTTCCGGTCACGTGACCGGAAGTGACGTCATCAGCTGTGACGTAGCTGTGACGTGTTGGTGGTGGGTATTTAAAGTTTAAATGCCCTGCTGTGCTGGGTATTTAAATTTTAAATGGCCGGAAGTGTGTCAAGGTCGGTTGGGGATGTTTTTAAAAAAGATCTTGCATTTTCGGAAAATCCGAAAATGCAAGATAATTTTTGCTTCTTTTTACAAACTGTTGTTTTGTTGATTTTCACGTCTGTTAAAATACCATGTAAAAAATGGAATTGACAAATTAACAAGAAAATATCCTGCTACAAAGTATCCAAATAAAGATGCAATTACATAAACATAAACTTTAAAATATAGCGAATGTTCTTCCTTTTTATCTGTTAGCATTTCCTGAACAAGGTAACCAAAATTGTAACCACATAAAAATGAAAGTAGGCAAATAATAAATTTCGACGGGTTCACAAAAACCAAGTTGTAAAGTAGCGAATTTCTTTCTTCTTCCATTGTTGAATTTTTAGTCGAAACCAATTAATGATAACATTATTGCTTGCGCATCAGAACTAACAGTTGATGAAATTTCATTTACTTGTAGACTTGTAGTAGTTTCATTTGTAGTAGGTAATTGTTCGGAAGTTGGTGTAGATGTAGAAGAAACCGTATTATCTTGAAGCTCAGAGTCCATGTGTGCTCGGGTAAAGAGCTGAAGCTTTAATGACGTGTAGTAGCCGTGTCCTACTGTGCATCAGGAGTTGTTGGTGGTGGGGGGTCGTTTGTTTCTTGCACTGAAATGTAGATGGAATCATAACTTTCTGGAGGATGTACTAAAATTTGTTGTATAGGATCTGCTTCAATAGGAAAACTTTGCGTTTCAATGCAAAGTCCATCTTTAATAAAAGAAACATATAAAACAGAACTCATGTTTATTTAGATGTTTACTCTGCCAGTTCTACTAGGAAACTGATGTGTCAGTAGTGGCGCTGCAACCTCCCTTGACATGTGCAGCTCGGAACATCTGCCCTCCCCCCACCACCATGAGAGACTCCTCGCAATTTTTGGATTTGTAGTGTTAGTTCTAACGTAGGTGTTGTAGGGTGAACATCTCAGTACTAAACAATTGTTTTTTTAACATTTGGCTTAAAATACTTATTTAACTTTGTACAAGTTATAATATTTTTAAAGATGCTACTTTATTATATTACCTTAATACTTAGTTATAATATTTAGTTAAAGAAATCGAAACTGTAGTTGCGATTAAAAATAGAAACATGGTTTCTTAACATTTGATTTAAAAATATTTGTAACAAGATATCGTAAGAAAACTTTTACAACATATTTGAATTAATATGTTTGCAAACCCTATCATGCGAGTTTTAAAAGATAAACGAGACCGAGTGGGCCGGGTTTGACCTCGCATGCTTTCGCTTGTTGCCGACCAGTTAGCAATACAACTGGTTGACCTTGCGCCGCACTTTCGCTTGCGGCCGGCCGGCGAATACAGGTCGTCGTCCTTGCTGCATCACCCGGCACACCTGTCCTTGATTGTTTAACACACTCTACACTCTACACTCGACAAGTTATTCTTTCCTTTGCCACCGTCCTAACAACACCTACTTCAATTTCACAATGAACCGCTCCGAGTATACCGAGATTTGGTATAACTGGTTTTCCTATCTTCAACTGCTTGGGGTACGAATTATTCAATCGAACAACAATCGTGATTGGTATGATGTTACAACCACTATTGCTCGAAAACCTTTTCAGCAAGTTTGGAAAAACATTCTTACCGGCACCAAAATTCGCACCGAACCACCCAAAATTCGCACCAAACCACCTCTATCACCTGTATCTTCAAACGTACCCCAGCAAAAATTTCATCTAAAAAAACTGAAACTTAACCGAAAATATGAAATCTTAAGACATTTATCTTCTTCTATTTTCATTTTTAATTCTGAAAAAACCAAAATTTATGTCATTGACATTCCCAAAAAAATTCCTATTCCCCTTAACCCTCGACACTTGATAATAAATAAAAAAGGTGCCAAGTTAAACATAAATATTACCGAGTAAAACCTTTTCCCACCTCCAAAGTCCACCCTGGTGGCAAAAAAAAGGCCCTTCTAAGGGCCGACCTAAGACTTTCAAATTTAGGCTTAAGTTTAAGTATCAACCCTTGGTGACTAACAAGGGGTGGTTTGCGAAAGCCCCTATGGGACTTAGAGGTACACGGACCTCTTGTTAGTCACCAAAGGTTAAGGCTTTAGCGAAAGCTCCCCGCTATTGACTCAACCTTTGGGACTTAGAGGTATGTGAACCGCTTGTTAGTCACCAAGGGTTGAGGCTTTAGCGTCCAACCCTTTGTGACTTAGTGGTACACAGACCACTTGTTAGTCACCAAGGGTTGAGGCTTTAGCGAAAGCCCCCCGCTATTGACTCAACCTTTGGGACTTAGAGGTATATGAACCGCTTGTAGTCACCAAGGGTTGAGGCCCTAACTTAAGCCTAAATTTGAAAGTCTTAGGGTGGCCCTTAGAAGGGCCGATTTTGCCACCAGGGTGGACTTTGATTGAGGAGGGGAAGGAATATAAGGTTTAATTTAATATATTTATTCTCAATTTTCCACCCTCCGCTGTTACTAGTAAAAATTTTGGATCTGTTGGGACAAGTGGTGGTTTGGTTTTTGGAGTTGTGAGGATATAAATTTTCGTCCTCTCCTCGTTGTAGATATAAATTTTGTTTTCTTCAATTCTGTACAGGTTATATTTTTTGTTTTTCTTTAATTCCTTTAGCCTGATGTTCTTTACTGGTGCGGGATGAATTGTTTGGGGGGTGGGGGTTTCTTTGATTGGTGCGGGTTGAATTTGTTGGGGGGTAGAAGAAGGGTGCAGTCCGCACAACTCCATCCAGTCTTCAGTTAAAATGTCGTCACAAATTGGAGCGATGGGAATCTCTTCAATTTGCGGCGTTGATGTTTCTGTAACTGGTGTGGGATTCTGAAATAATTGGGGTTGATCTTCATTAACAGCATCAGCTATTATTTCGTTAATGGAGGAGGAGAGGACGGGAGTAGAAGATTTTTGCGGAATAAAATCGTTGATTGCAGAAAGGCTGATCGATACCGGGATGGAATGTTGCTTCATCAGAGGTTTCTTGAGCAGACCCAGAAGAATAGGGCAGGATGAAGAGGCAGATGAGGAGTCCATAATTAGATAAAGGAAATAATAAAATGGATATAATGAAATAGAAAAACGTGGGAATGGATAGTAACAGCGATGGTGGCGAGTGGCAGAATAACACAAGGCGGGCGAATGGGGTTCTTATAGGCAGCAGACACAATAACCTTGTAGTCAAGGTAGTGACCAGGTCCAAGTAGGCACACAACAACCTTGTAGTCAAGGTAGTGACCAGGTCCAAGTAGGCCAGACGAAGTTGTGAGAGCGGTGGCTAGCGACCCGGCCAAGGCTACCGGCCTCGGCAGAGCGACACGTTGACCTACTAGTCAAGGCTCGCTAGCGAGGTCGAGTCTCGAGCTCGCTGATATAAGCAAGCGCGCAACGTTTCTCTTTGGCATTACGGTGAAGGTGTAACTGGTCCGCTTACGTGGAGGGTTATGCTGTAACGTAATGTTCGCCATGGTGTGTGGGATGGCTTATGTCAAGCACACACTGCGTTCGGCTATTGTGGGAGAGGCGCCCTCCTATAATAGTCGGTCGCAATGGCAATCCACCTACCTTTCCATTTCCTGCGTGGTTTAATTGTCAGGGTTAATATTACGGTGAGGTGTGTGAGTTCGCTTACGTGATGATCACACCGTAACTGTAATATTAAGTTAGGTGTAATATTATAGGGAGGTGTGTGAGTTCGCTTACGTGATGATCACACCGTAACTGTAATATTACATAGTATAAGATAGAATAGGGGGAACGTTAGGTAGGGGTTAAGATATGATAGGGCGGTGAGGTGTGTGAGTTCGCTTACGTGATGATCACACCGTAACCGCATGCATGATAGCATTTAAGGGGTAGCATAAGTTATAATAAAGTAGTATAGAAATAAAGTAGTAGAATAAGGTAGGGACCCCACGCTTCCCCACCCCCCTTTTTTATAATTTTTAAATGACCTTGACCTAGTTTTGATTGTTCTACTTTCGGACTTAGAATTATTTTAAATGACCTATTTTTTAGACTTAGATATTTTAATTTCAAAAGACTTACTTGTTTGACTTATATATTGATTGATTTTAAAACTCTACTTTTGAGACTTAAATATTTTGTTAAAGTTTTAAATAACCTAAGATTTTAGTTTTGTGTTGTATCTTTTATTAAATAATTATTATTTTTAACATTTGCGTTTTTGTAAATGTTTTAATTTCTGTTGATGGTGAGTTTAGTTTTCGCGTTGGTTATTAATATTTTTGAGTTTTTGCGTCATAACTTTTATACCGTTGGTTTAATCAAAAAATGTTACTGGACCTTTTTTGTTTGTCTTTTAATTCCGCTTAATTTGACTACCCGCACGATAGATTTGGAGCATTTTTTGTTATATCCCCCCCCGGACCCCCCCCCCCGCATCCCCCCGCATCCCCCCGGCAAAACCGGTTACTTGATTTTGTCGCCGTTCAACTTTAGAACTGCGTCGCCGTACACGATGGCAGTGGATATAACAAAAATGCTCCAAATCCATCGTGCGGGTAGTCAAATTAAGCGGAATTAAAAGACAAACAAAAAAGGTCCAGTAACATTTTTTGATTAAACCAACGGTATAAAAGTTATGACGCAAAAACTCAAAAATCGAGGCTATAGGCAGTGGATATAACAAAAATGCTCCAAATCTATCGTGCGGGTAGTCAAATTAAGCAGAATTAAAAGACAAACAAAAAAGGTCCAGTAACATTTTTTGATTAAACCAACGGTATAAAAGTTATGACGCAAAAACTCAAAAATCGAGGCTATAGGCAGTGGATATAACAAAAATGCTCCAAATCTATCGTGCGGGTAGTCAAATTAAGCGAAATTAAAAGACAAACAAAAAAGGTCCAGTAACATTTTTTGATAAAACCAACGGTATAAAAGTTATGACGCAAAAACTCAAAAATCGAGGCTATAGCCTTGGGCTCACAGTATATATAAGGTGTGCTGTAGTCTTGTGGTTACATTTGCCATGGAATCCCTCATGATCTTTGGTGCTGTGCACAACTTTGTCGAAGCCAAAAAAGTACTATGGTACATAAGAACGTATCATAGCAATCTGAAGTGTATTAGTGGAGTACTTGAAGCTGTTAAAGCAGACGGTACAAAAATCTGTTGCACTTCGGATTCTATGGATTACGAAGGACTCGAAACATGGGTCCTTTATTATGTACAATTTTGTACAAAAATTCACATCAAAGTTGACACGGACTAAAGGGGTTTTCTAGGAGGAAAGAAAAGAATAGATACCAACAATGCATGTTGGTAGCTATTCTTTTCATTCTTCCGCTAAGATTTAAATGACCTTGACCTACTTAGGACTTAGAAAATTTTCACTAAGTTACAATTGACCTTCAAAATAAGTAGGTCAAGGTCATTTAACTTTAAGCGGAAAAAAGAGAGGAACAGTGTTATTAATTAACACTGTTCCTCTCTTTTTTCCTAAAAGGCAGGGGGAGAAGTTCCGTTAATGTCTACTTTTATGTGGCAGAATCATATCCATCATCATCTGATTCATTTTGAAAGTTGATGTAATCTACATCAACCCAAAGATAATGGAATCCTTGTTCAAAAGCCATAGTATCAATGTATGTTTCAAGTGTTGAAAACCAATTCGGATCTACGAAAGGGTTGATGGTAACTAATGAACGTTGATATGTTAAATTTACCATTCTTTCCCCAGTAACATTAATCGTAAGAAAATTAATATTCTGGAGGACATGGATTAAATTTAACATAAATTGAATATGTTGTTGAGGAGTGCAAAAAACATTGTAAAACATACGGAAACTTTCCATGATTATCGGTGAGGGAAGTGATGCCTCTTCATATAATCCACGGTTTATATATACATTTTCCCCACCATAAAGTTTTAAAAGTGGGTCAAGGTCATCTGAAGATACCCTATGAACGGGGAACAGAGCAGTAAGTGGTTAGACCACAAACTGCTCTGTTCCCCGTCCCTATTTAATATCTCATAATTATATGTGTTTATAAACACATACAATTAATTTCATATTTTGCCAGGGGGCAGAAATTGCAGAGATGACATTTTTCTTGGGGTGCCGGCATTTGTAGTTTATACCCAATTATTCCGCTTCTATAAGCAATAGTTCGATAAAGCTCGTCCCCCGGGCCGGCAAGAGGAAGCGCCTGAAAAAAAAAATTATTAATTTAAAGAAATTAAAAAAAATAATATATTGTTAACAAAATAAACAATGCAGTTAATGAAAAAACGTACCATGTGACATACGGCACATATTCTGCCAACATTTGGCCCTTCAAACCAAATTTTGGTTTTGTAGACGCATCGTCTTTTATGCTCATAAATGAGCTCTCCTTGCAAAATTGGCGGCAGCGGCTCTGACACCCTTCTGATATGCCGGAGCATAGGGTTATCGGTGCAGATACGCTGCAGACACAACTCGTACAAGGAGCTCATAGTTATGGTCTGGCTATGCAAACCTCAAAGCTTTAAATACGTACCAATCACCTTGATGGCGAAGGTGATTCCCCCTCCCCCCGGGTTTCCACTATATATTGAGCGGATAGAAGCTTTATAGAATTAATAGTTTGCTACATTTTGAATCAACAAAACGTTATGGAATCTTTCCTAAAATACCTGATTGATCAAAGATTAAGTAGAAACCGAAGGGAACAAAGAAGACAACACAGATTAAAAAAAGCTTTTGAAAAATTAAAATTAGTTGTACCGGAAAGTCAAAAACAAAAAAAAATTAACAGACAATCTATAGTTCAAAATGCAATAGATTACATTAAAAAATTGGAAGAAGACTTGAAATTACCAACATTTAACTTAGAACAACAAGAATTTGAACAATCCGAACAGACATTTTTACAGGATATAGAAGAATTCCAACAATTCGAACAGAAATTTGTACAGGAAATAGAAGAATATCTTCAAACTTCGCAAAATTTAAACCAAGACATTTATGAAATTTTGTATCAACCTTTTGAAACTGTTTCCTTGCCAGTGTTAGAAAGCTTGGATGAATATTTTTTTGACGTCGAAAAGAAGAGGGGGTAAATGGGTGGGGAGCTGTTATAACGGCAGGGTAAACAGAGTAATCTTTACTTTCTTAGGATCCAGCGCTATGGCAGGCACTTCGTCTTCGTCCAGGTCTTCTTCCTCGTCATCAAGAACATCATCATCATCTGTTGTTTCTATTGTGAAACAAAAATCTCCTTCTCCAAAAAAATCTTCACCGAAAAAATCTCCTTCTCCAAAAAAATCTTCACCAAAAAAATCTCCTAAAAAAATTTCTGAAAAACTTCAAAAACTTCAAAAATTAAGAAAATCCTGTTTTAAGAAAGAACAATGTGCTCATATTTTAAAAAAAGGAGCGAACAAAGGTGAAAGGTGTGTGAAGTTGTGTAGTGTAGGTGAAAAATTGTGTAATTTGCATAACAAACGTGAACCTTCCGAAAAAGTCAAAATTCAACCTTATAAAAAAGTCAAAATTGAACCTTCCAAAAGTGAATTGCCAGAAAAAATTGAAAACTATAAAAGAATTAAAATCAACAGATTGAAATTAAACCACAAATATGTTTTTGTAAAAAAGATCAGTAACAGGGATGTTGTTCTTAGATGTTGTGATGAACTCTACTTGCTCAAATTACCAGTAAATCTTCAAATTCCAAATATCAGTAATGTTCATTATTATTTAGTAAGAAAATCTCCATCTGATAAAGTTAAATGGTCAAATTAAACACAAGACAAAAAAAAATGGAGCGGGGGAATAGACCACTTTGTAATTCCAAGAGAATTACTTAGCGGTCTATTCCCCCGCTCATAGGGTATTTTTGAATGACCTTGACCTATTTTCAAAATTTACAATGGAGGGTTAATTTCTTATAAAAGCGGGATAACAAAATGACTTTTTACTTTTTACAATCTAGTCCTAAAAAGAACAATGTTCGTATATTATTAAAAAAGGGTAAAAGATGTGTTGTGTAAATCAAACATTATGCAGTGCGCACAACAAATACCTCCTTTTGTTAAAACTGAGAGGTTAGTGTAAAAATGAAATAAAAAAAATAGGAGCGGGGGAATAGACCACTTTGTAATTCTAAAAGAATTACTTAGCGGTCTATTCCCCCGTTCATAGGGTATTTTTTGGTGACCTTGACCTACTTTTTACACTTATAAATTTTCGCTAACTGCTATTGACCTTGAAAAATAAATAGGTCAAGGTCATTCAATAATTAAAAAGAAAATGGAGGTGTACGGTTTTACAGAACCGTACACCTCAGAAACCTAACAGAAGAAAAGCTAAATCTACCTATATATAAATGACCTTGAGACTTAGAAATTTTCGCTAAGTATTTTGTTGACCTTGAAAATAAGTAGGTCAAGGTCATTCGATAACTAAAAAGAAAATGGGGGTGTACGGTTTGACAGAACCGTACACCCCCGGAAACCTAAAAGAAGAAAAGCTAATTTACAATACAATCTGCCTAGAGTTTAAGAATTAATAAAAATAAAAAAATAAAGAAATAAAATTTAGTTTAAAAAAAATAGCTAGACAGCCCAGCGCTGCACATCATGATTACAGTGTGATCATCACGTAAGCGAACTCACACACCTCACCATAAGCGCACAACGCTAAGCTAAAACAAAAATGTTATTTTGAAATAGCAAGTTGCTTAATTAAATTTAGGAAAAAATGTTATACAAATATGTTTTTTATTTCCTAACACTAAAGGAGCCAGTGTCTCGCCATTAGCGACGCAGAACAACTGAGGTCTAGCGAAACTCCGGAGGTAGGCGAACTACCCATCCAGCACGTATAGAGGTTGTAAGTGACCCGCTTTGGTGAGCGTAATCACTACAAAAGCGGTAGCCGGTTTTACCATTATTGGTTTTACCATGCAAAAGATGGAAGGAAAAAGGAAAGGAAATTGGAATTGAAAGGTGTCCCTAACTAAAAAGGAGTACAAGACAAGAGAGGGAATGCCCTCAACAAGCTTGTTGGAAAAAGGAAATTGGAATAGAAAGGTATTAAAAACATATCATATAACATTCCTAAAAACAAAAATTTTACTTTAAATTTAAACATTCCAGGCAGAAATATATTGTAAGTAAAAGAAAGATTTTAAAATAATACTAACTACCAAACCAGCAAATTAAAAACAAACTACAAACCCTAGGGTATCTACAAGCACAAACAACTACCATGCCTTAAAATTAATCAGTCCTACGTCAAGATGTTATTATACAAATAACACCAAGATATTTTCACCAAACAGCAAAAATGATAAAATGTTCAGGGCACCTTCTGAACATGTTACCACCTCACTGTCTAGCGAGCAACTGATGCCGAACCACACGCGCAGATCCCGGACCCCAACTCGGCTTGAGGTCATCCCCCCTCCTCGCTTACCCCCTCCCAAACCACAGGACCCTTACTGCGGGTTTGGTTTCCATCATTCTTTTGCCATTGTTCCAACAGGCAACAACATTTCTTTCTTTACTTTACATTGGATTTGTAAATATTTTAAGTGTTAAAACTTCTCAATATTTAATATTTTAGGACTTTGAAAAATTTTCAAACCTATCATTCTTTTGCAACTGTTTAAACAGGCAACAACACTTCTTTCTTTATTTTTACTTTACATTGGACTTGTAAAACTTCCTAATAATTAATACTTTCGGACTTAGAAAAATTTTCAAACATTTGCTTCAACATTTATTTTACAATATCAAGTTTCTTTTATAATGCCTCCAACAGACAACAATTTTCCTTTTGGATGTACAATTTGTGAAAAAATATATAAAATAGTTGAACCAGAAGACTTAACGGATGACGAAAGTATTTTTGAAAATAGTTTGATTCCAGTAGAAGATACATCTGATGCTACATCCGATGCTACATCCGATGCTACGTCTGATGCTACAAGTGATGAAGAAAATATTTTGGAAGTACCAGTAGCAATAGGCGAAGAAACACCGTTAACACATGTTGTAACAATTAACTATGATCCAGTACAATATATACATGCTCTTGTTCGGCGACGTTTGTTTCCGGCATCGGACATGGAGGAAGATGAAAGCGATAAAGATTTGGAAATAACATATTTAAACAACAGCAATGATGATCACACTTACGACGCATAATATATGTATTATTTTGAATTTAAATTATTTGACGTTGGCACTTAGATTTTTTTTAAAACTTCCATTATTTGACCTTGAGACTTAGAATTTTTTTAAAACTTCCATTATTTGACCTTGAGACTTAGATTTTTTCTAAAACTTTCATTATTTGACCTTGACACTTAGATTTTTTTAATACCTGCATTATTTGACACTTAGATGTTTTTTTAAACTTGCATTATTTGACCTTGACACTTAGGAGTTTTGAAATATAAGAAATTTAACTGTTATTAACACTTTTTGTGTTTAATACAGAAAAAGTGGTGGGGGTAGTGCTATAAATAGGGGTAGTTTAAGAGTGGTTTTTATTATTACTGCAACTTTTGTGGAGAGCACACCTACGTCATGTATTACTGCATCAGTTGTGAAGAATCTTTTGAAAATGAAAACTTACTACAAATACACAAAGAAGTGTACCATAACAACGAAACAAGAAACAATGCAGAAGAAGAAGATTTGGAAGAATTAGATCAAATGCTGGCTACCCATCAACAACAACTAAATTCAAGACCAAGTGTTATTCAATACGCACCCGGACCATCTTTGGATGTGGAATTATACGCCCGAGCTTTACCAGGCAGTGTAGTAACTCATTTTAAGATTGACAATGCTCAATTGCAACTAGCACAATTTATATTGAAAGCAAAAACATTAGTAACAGAAACATTGAAGAATGAACTAAGAAGATTAAATTTTATAAAGTTTGGAATATTATTAGATACTGTATTTACAAATGTTCAGAATGAAACATCACCAAGAGGATTTTTAACTAAAAACAAAACCATCATGTTTGCATCGGATATAAGCTCAATTGTGGATGATTGTTTTGAAGAACTTTTAACAAAATTACAAGAACATGAAGGAAGAGGTTCTGGATGGAGTTTGTTAAGTATAACAAGCTTAGATGTGAGAGTTCATAAACATGGATATGGAATGAGAGGTAGTAGTTATATTGCTTTGCCAAGGAAGATTCGAGTAACCAAATCTTGTGTTAATGTACAAAATGAAAATGCTGAATGTTTCAAGTATGCAATGCTTGCAAAATATGTAGAAGATCATGTGGAACGACCGAGTAGAGCATACGATGAGGTTTCCTATATGTATAACTTTCAAGGCATGACTTATCCTGTTTCAATTCAAGACATATCAAAATTTGAAAAGAAAAATCCTTTTGCATCTGTAAACATCTTTGGCTTAGATTCATCCAACAATGTCTATCCCTTACGTATAACACCCACCGAACGCAGAGATCATACTGATTTATTATTTATAACTAAAGGTGATATCTCACATTATGTATATATTAAAGATTTTGAAGCTCTAGTTTGCAAACAGTTATCAAAACGTGAACAACCAAAAACAACTTGTAAAAGATGTTTCTGTTTTGTAAACAAACCTTTAAGAAGAGGAGGTTCAGAATGGTTAACAGAACATAAAAGATTATGCAATGGAAACTATGAAGTAAGAATTAAATTACCACACCCTAGCAGATCACAAGTAAAATTTGATAAAGTTATCCAACAATACAGAATCCCCGTTGTAGTGTATGCAGATTTTGAATCTTCATTGCTTCCACTTGAACAAGAAGAAGGAGAGGAAATTACAAGCAGAACAAAGTATCAACTTCACAAACCAAACAGCTACTGTTTAATAGTAAAATCCACTCTGCCTGAAGAACATCTTCAAGAATATGGTTTGACATCTACACCAAAGATCTATCGTGGAGAAGAAGCAGCTCGATACTTTGTTGATGATTTATACGACATCGCTGGGAAAGTGGAAGCAATGTATAGCAATGTGGTTCCTATGTCACCTATGACACCGGAAGAAATTTATCTTTATGATTCGACAACAACATGCTATTTGTGTAACAATCAATTTACAGAAACTAAAGTTAAAGTTCGCGACCATGACCATCTGACAGGAGCCTACAGAGGTGCAGCTTGCAACGGATGTAACATCAACTACAAACTACCATCTTTTATTCCCGTGGTTTTTCACAATCTTAGCGGATACGATGGACATTTTATCATTCCTGAATTAGCAAGAGACAACGGTGAAATAGACGTTATAGCACAAACTATGGAAAAATTTATAAGCTTTTCAAAAAAGGTGGGCAACATTAAACTTAGATTTGTTGATTCTTTTCGATTTATGCCTTCCAGTCTTATGAAACTTTCTGAAAATTTAAGAAGACAAAATTTAATAGAAACGAGCAAAATTGTACCTGCAGAAAAAATGGATTTGGTTCTTCGGAAAGGAGTTTTCCCGTATGATTACATCGATGGACTACATAAATTTCAAGAAACGTCACTTCCTCCACCAGAAGCTTTCAAAAGTAAACTTACCGATTTGGACATTTCACCTGAAGACTATCAACACGCATGCAGAGTTTGGGACGAATTGGAAATGAACACTCTGGGAGATTATTCTGACTTTTATGTAAAACTTGATGTGACCCTTCTCTGCGATGTGATGGAAGAATTTAGAAACACCTGCTTTGAAGCTTACGGATTAGACCCTCTTCATTCTTATACTTCTCCAGGACTAGCTTGGCAAGCTATGCTAAAAGAAACAAAGTGCAACCTTCAATTATTAACAGATATTGACATGGTGTTGATGATCGAATCGGGCGTTAGAGGTTGATTGACCCAAAGTGTTACTAGACATGTTAAAGCTAACAACAAATATCTTCCAAACTACGATAAAGAAAAACCATCAGTGTTCTTAGGATATTTCGATGCCAACAATTTATACGGATGGGCCATGTCTAATCCACTTCCTTTTGGAAACTTTGAATGGGTTAATCCAGACTCTATTGGTGATATTTCGCAAATTTCAAAAGACGGAGACACCGGATACATATTGGACTGTGACTTTGAATATCCAGAACACTTGCATGATCTTCATTACGATCTTCCGCTCCTTGCAAAAACAGAAGTTTCACCAATTGGCAAACATCCAAAATTAATGATGACTCTTGAAAATAAACAAAGATACGTAGCTCACTTTTGGGTTGTTCAACAAGCACTCCAATTGGGTTTACGTATAACCAAAATTCATAGAGTTTTAAAATTTTCCCAATCTTGCTGGTTAAAACCGTACATTGATTCAAACACCAGAAGAAGAGCAGCTGCAACATCAACATTTCAAAAGGACTTTTTTAAATTGATGAATAATGCGATATTTGGAAAAACATTGGAAAACAAAAGAAAACACAAAAATGTTAAATTAATTACAGATCCTATAAAACTAGAAAAACTTGTACAAAAACCAAACTTTGGAACATCCGTTATCATCAATGAAAACCTTGTGGCAGTATCTATGAAGAAGACAAGCGTGAAAATGGATCGTCCGTTGTACGTTGGAATGTCAATCTTGGATATTTCCAAAACCCACATGTACGATTTCCACTACAACAAAATGGTCGCCTTCTACGGTAGAGATAACATCGGAATCGCCTACATGGACACGGACGCTTTCATCTACTGGATTCTTACTGAAGATATGTATTTGGATCTTCGAACATTTGTTCACAAAAATGAATTTGATTTTAGTGACTATCCAAAAGATCATTTAAATTATGACAATGATCGGAACAAAAAGAAACTTGGAAAATTTAAAGACGAAGCAAATGGAATTTTACTGAAAGAACTTATTGCACTAATGTCAAAATTGTATTCACTACAATTGCATAAAGAAGAAAACAATATTATTAAAAAAGCTAAGGGAGTAAAAAGTTTGTATCTTAAGAAGAATGTAAATTTTGAACACTACAAGCAATGCTTATTTGAAGAAACGACTATAACTGCAAAATTCAACACCATCAGAAGTTTCAACCATCAACTGTACAGCGTAACAGAAGTGAAAAAAGCACTCTGCTCCAATGATGACAAACGACACATTCTTCCAGACAAAATTCACACTCTACCATTCGGCCACTACTCTCTCAATCCTATCAATGAGTAAAAAGAAAAAGAAAAAAAGAAAAAAAAGAAAAAAAAAATAAAAAAAGAAAAAAAGAAAAAAAGGGGAAATCACAGCATGCTCGCTGTGATTTCCCCTTTTTTTAAAATATGTTGAAATGACCTTGAACTATAAAAGCGGATGCAGAAAAAGAAACACTCAATACTAACTTGACTTTGTTAGTAAAATCATCATGACAGACTTAAAGGAAAAGATTGTTAATGAACTTCATAAACCTGCAAGAATAAAGTTTCCACGACGAAATACTGTTGTAAAAGGAATAAATGATTTATATCAAGCAGATTTAATTGAAATGCAACCGCATCTATACTTATTTAATACGCGAGCAGTTTTTTTGTTACAAAGACTCCTCCTAAACTATTGAACCGATTTTCATGTTTTTGGTGTCATTGGAAAGAGCTTGGCATGAAGTTTTGCAGGAAATAAAATTTAAAAAGGTTTGACTAAAGGAAAGAGCCCTAGACGCCCTTAAAGTTTCATATTAGCCCATAAGATTTAACATGGGCATAGACATTTCAAATAAAGCAGCTGATTGGAGCAAACAAAGTTTTTCAGCAAAGCCATATGTTGTTAATGGAATTGAAACCATTGCATGTAGAGCTGGAGGAATTTCAGTTGATGGAAGATGTAAACAAATAAACTATTATCCTAATACATACTTAAGGTCAGAATTCAGTTTTAAAAACATTTATTTTGAATCACATGTGTGAAGATCTTAATATTTACATATGTTTATATTCCAAATAAAAAAAGTAAAAAAATTCTTAAGTATTAATTCTATCAATATAGATAGAAATTAAAGGAAAAGAAGCAGACTTAACATTCATTATGAGTATAAATTTATTGAACCATTTTAGTTCGGTTTTAGACTAAGACAGGTCGTACGCTACTTAGGGCCGCTTTCCCCAATGAAGGTTTAAAGTAAACGTGAATTTAATTTAAACCATATGAATATTCTAATTTTTAAATTATAAACCATATCAGGAAAATTCAAATGTTACTAAACTTAAGTTTCAGAAGTTCAAATAAAACTAGATTTGGGGAAAGCAGCTCTTAGTAACATACACCCTACTGAATTTCAGAAAGTTTTACAAATACATTTAAAACAGAATAATACATTTTTTACCCATTTAAGAACATTAGAGTTGTCTAAACAAATTTGCAATCGATTTTCATATATCAATTTGTTTTGGTTAATTTTCTTTCATATGGTGCTGGGGGTATTTCAAAAATAATTAATTTATGTGTATTTCATCTTGATGAACTTGGTTGAGTATACGCTTCAATTGGAGTTTATGGTGAATGAAAATGTGAAGCGTTTATGAGCAATTATCTACAATTATCCTAAAGAAATTTACATGAAAATGTAAATTAATTTAGTTAAACTATGAAATGCTAACCTTGAATGATGTAAACATGTAAATAATATAATTTTAACAATTCTTTTTTTGTTTAGTGATGTTCTATAGTAAAAAGAACCCAGTTTCCAGTAATTCCTGTTTAGGTAACTAGGTATAGGTAAAGGTCAGGGTCAGTCCATTACATATGGACTACTGTATATGTGGCGGCAGGTCAAGCCAACTCCTTCGAGGTGCTCACAATATTCGTAGAAAATACTAAAGAAACATGGACATCTCTTTAAATATGAATGAGTATTCACAAGAAATTTAATTAAAAAAGCTTTTGTAAAAAATTTCAGTACAACACGAAATTCAACCATAAAATTAATAAAATAGTTCTAGAATACTATACCATGATTGATTTTATGTTGAAATCAATACATAACAATTGCTCGATTTCGAGCAACAGGTTTACTAGTAGTAAAATAAATAAAGGATTTAAATACATACTTACGATTATTAATTGTTTTACTAAAGTTGCAGATGCTTTGCCATTAAAAGACAAAACTGGTAACAGCATAACAAAAGCTATGGAAGTAGCTATAAAAAGAGATAAAAATAAAATTAAACATTTACAAACTGATGATGGGAAAGAATTTTTTAATAAACATTTTGCCTTGTTAATGAAAAAATATAACATAAATCATTATTCCACAAATTCTGAGAAAAAGGCAGCTATAATTGAAAGATTTAATAGAACCTTAAAAGGTGCAATGTATAAAATGTTTTCGAAAAGAGGTTCTTACGTATGGGTTGATATCTTACCAAAATTAATAAGCGATTACAACAACAAGTTTCATAGAACTATCGGTATGGCACCTAACAAAGTGAATAAGAAAAACGCTAAACTAGTTTTACAACGAATTAAAAAAAATACACAGCCAAAAGCGGAACAAAGAAAACCAAGAAAATTTAATGTAAATGATAAAGTTCGAATTAGTAAATACAAAGGAGTGTTTACTAAAAAATACCTGCCCAATTGGACAAACGAAGTTTTTACAGTGTATAAAGTACAACCTACTGTACCGGAAACTTATATTTTAAAAGATAACAAAGGAAATTTGTTACAAGGCGGTTTTTACGGACATGAATTGTTAAAGTCAACAGTAGGCGATGTTTATCTTGTTGAAAAGGTGTTGCAAAGGAAAAAAGACCAAGTTTAAGTACGTTGGTTGGGGTTTGATAAAACTGAAGATTCGTGGATACCTATAAAAGATTTGATTTAGTTTTAAATCAACTTATTTACTCTTCTGCCTTTGAATAAGATGGAGATTGTTCACCATAAAGATAAATTTAATATTAATAACATTGATGATTTAACCGTAGATAACGTTAAAATCAACAATGGTAAACACGGCAGTTTATTTCCAAACACTGTACGATGTATAGTCAGCGGTCCTTCAAACTGTGGCAAAACTAACGTTGTGTTTAACTTAATTACAAACACAAAAGGATTGCGATTTAATAACCTATATATTTTTTCAAAGTCCTTACATCAACCAAAGTATCAATTGTTGGAAAAGATCCTGACTGATGTGCCCGATGTTAACTATTACAAATTTAATGCTAGTGACAGTGTTATGCAACCAGACCAGGCTAAGCCGTATTCTGTATTTGTATTTGATGATGTATCTAGTGAAAATCATGATACTATCAGAAACTATTTTGCCATGGGAAGACATAATAATATTGATAGCATATATATCGGACAAACATATAGCAAAATTCCAAAACAACTAATTAGAGACAATGGAAATATTTTAGTTTTATTCAAACAAGACGATACAAACCTAAAACATATATACAACGATCATGTAAATGCTGATATGTCATTTGATAAATTCAAAGAGCTTTGTGGGAAAGCTTGGGCGGAAAAATATGGATTTTTGGTAATTATGAAAGATAAAGCTATAACAGATGGTCGTTACCGCATAGGTTTTGATAAATTTGTTTTAATACATTAATTAACAACATTATCGTACAAGTCTTCATGGTGTAAACATGGTTAATCAGGAAAAGCTATTAAAAGAAATAAAATCACTTAGTGATTCTATTAGACATAAAAACAGAGCGTTAAGATTAGGAATAAGTGAAAGAGAGAAATTTCTGGAATCAACATTTAAACCTATTACTGAGCCATTAAAACAATTAGGACAAAATGTTAAACATTCAACATTTAATTTTTCCGGAGATGCTATTTTACCCATTTCAAAATTTGAACAAAAACAAGAATATGAAAGTGATACAAGTTTTACACAACAAGGAGAAACAACTGAAGAAGAAAGCGAACTAGGTGAAGAAACGGATGTTTTAACAGAAAAAGAAGGTCTTTCTACAAGCGAAGAACAACAAGAAGAAGAAGAGCCTATTAATCCATCCAACTTGAGCAAATTGGGCTCGGATATTGCGTATAAAGGGCCGCTTGCAAGACAATTTGTATTAAAAATGTTACATTCTGCACAACCAACTCGAAAATATCATACTTTTGGTGCTAGAATAGAAGAAAATGGGCTAATGATTGGAGATAGCAAACTTGATGTAGACGAACATGACAATATTATTATAAATAATAAACAATACAAGGGTACGAAAGGATTGTTTGAACTTATTTTTAAGCCGAAACCTAATAAATATACTAAAAAGGATTTAAACATTTTTAAACAAATATTGGAGGATACAAATGCGCATAAGAAAAATTATTCTAAAAATTTCAATGTTCATAGAAATGCATCAGAAAAATATAAAACTATTATTGCTAAACTTTTCCCACCAAAAAGAAGGGAACCCATAAAAAGAAAATCATTATCTTCTGCTGAAATAAATATTTTACATAAAAGAAGAAAAACAAATCAATCAAGTTTATCAGGAAAAGGATTATTAAAAAACTTGTATGATACTAATATAATATACTACAACGATATAAACAAATTGGTTGACAGAATGAAGTTGATATATGAAGCTAAACAAGCCGGACATAGTGGTTTAGAAAATGAATGGGTAGCTTTGGTCGGCGAACTGCGAAATCGAGGAGTAATTGCATAAAAAAATATGAGTATACATAATACAAGTATAACTGATTAAATATTCAGTATAACCATGAGTGTGGATAAGTTTGGACGGTATTCCGAAACTGGAAGCAAATCAGGATCTTATGGAAAAAGAGGTGGTTTACCACTAACATCCGATGGAGATTATGATATAAATAACAAACGGTTAAAGTTTGTAAATGATCCAAAAGATGATAATGATGCGGTAAATTTTAAAACTTTAAGAAGTGAAACATTACCTAGCTTAAAGCTTCAAAATGAAGTGTATAACGCTAATTTTTATAGAATTGTAAATCTTCCAAAACCAATAGATAAGAATGATTCGGTAAATAAAGAATATTTAATGTGGTACATAAACCAAACCTTACGATATGATCCTAGGAGTAATAATAAAGTATACGATGCAAAAGATCTTAGAATAGCCAATATAGCAGATCCTATTAATGATCAAGATTCAGTTACAAAAAAGTATTTACATTCAGTCATCCCTGAAAAAACAGATAAATTTTCCTTTTACAACTTTGTAACACATGATATTGGAGACCCTAAAGATATGAAAGATGCTGTAAACCTTCAATATCTTACAGATCATTGTATTACGCATGATATTAATACAATTGATTGCAAAAATAAAGTGTTAACTAACGTTAAGGAAGGAACTGCAAAATCACATGCAGCTACAATAAGTCAAATAATGAAATTAAAAGATAACAAATGGAATGCGGATGCAAAAATAATTACTAATGTTAAAAAAGGGTCGGATGAAATTGATGTTGCAACAATTGGACAAGTTCCTGTATTAAAAGTATATGAAGACGGTAGTCAACAGTTTGATTGCAAAGGGAAACCACTAGTCAATGTTGCAGAAGGAATAAGAGACAATGATGTAGTTACAGTAGCACAAATGCATCAGAAGGGACACATATACTATAATCTTTTTCTAAGAAAAGATTTTAATAAGCAGTCTTTTTTTTGTGAAGACTTGCGATTGACTAGCTTAAAAGACCCTATTAATTTTACTGATGCTGTTAATGTAAATTACATTGTAAGACTCTTAAGTGTAGTATTATATGATATTTATAACACAATAAAGCCCATAAAATCTGATCAAAAATTAAATTGGGTTAAAAAGAATGTTATGGAAAAATATTTTTTAAATAAGGAAACTGATACTTTAAGAACTTCTAAAGGTGATGATGATGAAGAAGATACAATCCTTCCACAAAACTGGAAAAAAATGTTTTACCCATAAACAAACATACTTATAAATAAACAATGTCAAAGGATAAGTGCATCATTCATTATAAAGCATTTATAAAATAAACAAGTATCGACATTTCCTTTCACTATAAAAGACCATGTTGAAAGTTCAACGCATCAGTCATAATCGACACGTTATAAAGAGAGGAAGAGGAATAGCATCAACAGCACTTTCTCTTATTACTAAGCCGGTTGGAGCTATAGTTAATAAAGCTATCGATTTATTACCTGTAGAACTACATTTACCAGGAGGTTATCAATATTGTGGTCCTGGAACAAAATTGAAAAAAAGACTCGCTAGAGGAGATCTTGGAATAAATAAACTTGATCAAGCCTGCAAACAACACGATATAGCATATTCAAAGTTTGCAGATACTAAAAATAGATCAATAGCGGATAGAGCACTTGCTGAAAAAGCTTGGCAAAGAGTAACATCCAGTGACGCTAGTATCGGTGAAAAAGCAGCAGCTTTAGCGGTATCAGCAGCAATGAAGGGTAAAACGATGTTTGGAGGTGGAAAGAAGAAAGGAGGTGGAAAAAGGAGAAGAAAACCTGCAAAGAAACGTGGAGGAAATATAAGAAGAAAACGACGATCCACCGCAGGTAAAAATAAAAAGAAACAAACAATATGGTCAATGATAAAAAAAGGAGGAGGATTATACCTAAGACCGTATCGTGTGTATTAAACAGAAAAAAACAATTACTAATTCCAAATAAAGAATTAACAGATAAAGAATTAATTACTTATGTTTCTTGTTTAAAAATTCCATTTTTTAGAGGAGTGTTTATGAAAGATGCATTACCTGTTAAAATATGGAAAAATGAAACCGGAATAGTAAATTTAGATAATAGTAAAGGATCAGGCACTCATTGGGTATGTTATAAGAAACTAGGATCAACTATTTACTACTTTGATAGTTTTGGTAATCTTCCACCACCAAAAGAACTACAATATTACTTTAAAACAGCTAAAAATGTACTATACAATTATAAAAGAGAGCAACCTGATGATACGGTAATCTGTGGACATTTATGTTTAGATTTTTTAACAAAAAGCGTTAGTCAACTTTAAGATGTCTTCCTATACAGTATCATTAACTGGAACTTCATCTACTTTGCGAAGTGTTCTTTTCCCTGCGTTACGTTTGGAAAAAGATAAATTATGGGAAGCCGCATTATTAGATATAACAACTTATAATTCTATTCCCAACGTTACTGAAAATGTTAATGACAAAATACATTATTACAAAACAAAAGATAAAAATACAAACAAATATTCAGATATACAAGTATTTAGTTTACCCACTGGAGCATATGAAATTGATGATATAAATGAAGCGATACAAAATCATATGGGAAAAGATAATATAACAATAAAAGGAAATAACAATACTATGAAAGCTGAAATTAAATCTAAATATTATATAGATTTTAGCAAAGAACATTCAATTGGTAGTTTATTAGGATTTCCTAAAACAACAAAAATTTTAGAACCTAATATTAACCATTCAGGTGCTAGAACTGTAACAATAATGAAAGTTAACAGTATAGATATTACATGTAATATTATACATGGTTCTTATAGAGATGGTGAAAATACTCATATATTGCACACATTCTATCCAACGGTCGCTCCGGGTTTTAAAATTGTGGAAAAGCCACAAAACTTGGTGTACCTACCGTTAAACACCAGTTTTATTTCAGACATTGTGGTGAACATACTAGATCAAGACGGAAATCATATTGATTTTAGAGACGAACCTATAACTATACGAATACATATAAAATCAACCGTATAACAATGGGGTTATCATTTAAAAAGAAAGAGCTGACTGGTAAACAAGTCAGTAGCACTTCAGCTATAGAAGGATTAACAAGTGATAACATTCGTTTTTTAGAAGAAATTGGATTAAAACTTATTAATAATGGAAATATTGGATATAGCGCAGGGTCCGACATTCGACGAAACCTTATGGGAAAAGGAATATCATACGCACAACCCTTACGCTTCATCAAAATTAAATAATAATGATGAAATTAGAATTCCCATACAACAACAGGATATTTATACACTTCCATGTGAAAGTTATTTGTATATCGAAGGAAGAGTAACAAAAAAAGATGGAAGCACTGCAAGTACTGTTCCGTTCATAAATAACCCCATGGCATATTTGTTTGATGAAATAAGATATGAAATTTCCGGAGTTACAGTAGATTCAACAAAAAAGGTGGGAATTACAAGTACATTAAAAGGATTAGCATCTTTAACACCGAGTGAAAAAAATATGCTGGCCGCCGCAGGATGGGTAGCACCCGATTCCAGTACAATCACTCCAAACACTTCAGGCAATTTTGACTTTTACATTCCTTTAAGATTACTTTTAGGCTTTGCCGAAGATTACCGAAAAATAATAATAAACGTAAAACAAGAATTAGTTTTGTTAAGATCATCAAACGACAAAGATATTATTCAAGCAACTGATGGAACAACGGAAGCTACTTTAGAATGGAAAATGCAATTAGACAAAATTGTTTGGAGAGTACCGCATGTACGGTTAAACGATCAGAATAGAATTTCATTATTAAGAACTTTAAAATCAGATCGTGATATCGTAATACCATTTAGAAGTTGGGAGTTTCATGAATATCCGGTTTTACCGGAAACACAACGTCATACATGGAATGTAAAAACTTCTACTCATTTGGAAAAGGCAAGATATGTAATATTTGGATTACAAACAAAAAGAAGAAACGAAATAACTAAACATGCTGGTGAATTTGATCATTGCAAACTTACAAATTTTAAGGTGTTTCTAAACTCACAATTCTTTCCATACGACAACTTCAACATAAACTTTACAAAAGACAGGTTTAGCGTTTTGTACGATATGTACGCAAGATTCCAAAATTCATATTATGGAAAAACAAACACACCTTTATTAACGCCAAACCAATTTAAATCTAACTATCCGATTGTTGTAGTTGATTGTTCAAAACAAAACGAATCTGTAAAATCTTCCAGTGTAGATATAAAAATAGAAATGGAATTTGAACAAAATGTACCCAAAGATACATCTGCTTATTGTTTAATTTTACATGATAAAATTGTTACATATACACCTTTAACAGGAATTGTAAAAGCAGTTTTGTAAAATGAAAAGGAAAAAAAAATACCCCCACCACTCGGTTATAAAAGCAGGAGCGGGAACGAAAATTGTTTAGTTTACTGTCTACAGTTGTATGGGTAACATCGTCTACAGCATTATAAACAAAATGAGTTCTTTATCAGTTGTACAAGACGTTTCCGAAACAGCACCTTTATTGGAAAATGATGATAAACATTTTGAAGAAAATATTGTAAAGGAAATTGATGACTTTTTAAAGTTTGGAAAACAAAATAAAAAGTTGGAAAATAATAAAACAAACGTAAGAAAGAAAAGAAAACTTGAAGAAAATATTCCACCAAACATTTTAACTGAAGTTTTCCTTCGCATCTTTTATCCTATTTCATCTTGCATGAGTAAAAGTGTGTCGATAGGATTGGTAAAATCATTAGACTACTCTCCCGCAGTAATACTAAGCCATGGAACAAAGATGGTTTTATTTTCAGAAAATGCTTGGGATTCCTTTTTAAAACATCTACATCTTATTGAATGTTATTTAGCCAACAGTTTCTTTGGAAGAAAAACTAACATTCGACTTTTGGATTGTGACAATGAAATTGACATTATTAAACATCGTGGTCAACAACAAGTAAGAATTAGAGACTCGACACAATTTGAAAATAAAATTCTTCTAACACGTGAAGAATTTTACATTTTAAACTATGCAACATCACCTATTACCAGGTATATGAAACAACTAGTATTTTCAAGCTCTGTTATTAAGGAATATCTGGTAGATGCATGCGAAAAACAACCAGAAAGCACTTTACAATACGGACCAATAGATACATCCATCTTTAATAGAATACCTCACGAAGTGGAAATGTGGAGGCAGTTAAGAAACTTTGAACCTTTTACCGAAGTTGCAACGGAGGCTACAGAAGAAGAAACCAACAACAACAACAACAGTACAGAAGAAGAAACCACCAACAACAATAATACAGAAGAAGAAACTTTGCTAGGTTAAAACTACAATGTAATTTAACAAAAGAATAAACCGTGGGGTAGGCCTACTGGGGATGGTGCCCACGTTAAACATACACCAACGCGCCTACAACTGTACGGCCTGGTTTATATATATATATATATCTAACCTACCGTGGTGTGGAAAACAGTTGATCAGCAGACACCATGATGAGCAGACAGGATGAAGAAATGGCAGCAAAACCTTGTGTAATTGAATTTCAAGCATTTCGCGGAAACGATGATAGATTTATCATAAAAGAATTGGTAATTTTGGATTTGCTTACACAAGTAGCATACCCATTTTTATTTGAAGCACCGTGTTCTGTCCATGAACTAAAGTCAAAAGCTAAAATAACAAACAGATGGCTAACAAATAATTTTCATCATATCCATTGGTATGAAGGTTTCCTACCGTACAACAATGTACACAAAATTATGTTTCATTTTTGCAAACAATTTACATTGGAATTTGGATTGGAAAAAAAGAATTGGATACGACAGTACACAAACAAAGAAGTTTTAAACATAAAAGTGGACAAAACATTTCACTTTGATGCTAGAAATATTTGTGTTTCTACAATAAATCCGAAACACAACCAATCTCAATGCGCATTACAAAACGCGTATCACTTGGCTGCTTACGTACAACAACAAACGGAAGAATGTAGTGGGGGTTCCGAAGGTTATATAAACGAAGAGGCAACACACCCCGAGTATCAGTCTAACTCCATACTCCGAACAGACAACATCTCCTGTGAAGGATGGCATCACAACAGTTTCTCCAATGTTTAGTTGAACAATTCAACTTGCATTCAAAATCAAATACTCTAATTATCAAGAAATGTTCAGAATTAAAAGAACAGAAACATTATATTGTTCATGAAATGAAGAAAATTGATACAACGCATGGAGACGCAGTCGTCGCATCTTTATCCGATGCACCATATACACCGGGTGATGAACCAAAGTTTCAAGTATATCTTCCAAAACGATTCGTCCAGTTGCTGCAAAATGAAGATCTGCGGGAAATTCAACCAGGATCATTATATTTGGTGTCACACGGAATGAGCGGAAACAACTCTACGGAACTAACTCTGCACATCGCACAAAAATAACATTGTAAAAAAAAATGTTTTAAATAAAAAGATAAAAAACAACATATCAGTATATGTTTTTATATACTGATATGTTGTATTTTTTTAAAACCTCAAACGGATGACCTTGAACTTTTAATCGATAGTATTATTCGATTATTTTATTCGATAGTATTATTCGATTATTTTATTCGATAGTTTTATTCGAATACTTTACATAAATACGAAACTTTAACGTTGAGAGGCTCAGTTCTGTTTAAGACAAGCTACAACCAACATGTCATCCAAAAGAAATAATCTAACACTTATAACTTATTGTTGCAAAGAAAAATGTTTTAGAATACCTGAAGATCAAGTTGACGGACAAGCTTGTACAAAATGTAATTCTTTCTGCTATTGTAAATGTAGTTGCAAAACATATCAAAAGAACCGGTTGGATAAACTAGAAGAATTACAACATCGACTCGGTCTATTGTGGCAACGATTAAATTCAAAGTGATTAAACAAACACCTGCCATTACCCCCACCACTACCCCCACTACCATCGGAGGTACCTGCAGCACCGGCTTTGCAATAGTCATTCCTGCTACACCTCTCGTCGAGTAAACAACTCTAGTCATGTCTCTCAACATTCGCGGGATTCACTACAACACTATCAATCTTACAACCTACAAGGATTTGGAAATTTTTAGCGAAGAACTAAAACAACTTATAACCACTGGGTTTGGTTTATCTTTAGAACTTTATGCAACAAACAATCAAAACGAAAAAAATGTGTTTTTGCCAACTTACAACAACAAAAAAGAATGAAAATAAACAAGAAATTTCAGCACCGACAACAACTTACTTTTCAAATTTGGGAGCAAACTTTACTAACTTGTAAAATAATACTTTTGTAAAAAAAAACAAATAAATAAAAAAAGAAAATATCTTGCATTTTCGGATCTTCCGAAAATGCAAGATCTTTTTTAAAAACATCCCCAAACGACCTTGACACACTTCCGGCCATTTAAAATTTAAATACCCAGCACAGCAGGGCATTTAAACTTTAAATACCCACCACCAACACGTCACAGCTACGTCACAGCTGATGACGTCACTTCCGGTCACGTGACCGGAAGTAGCTGTCAAAAAATTGACTGCCTGTCAAAGTTTGATTGGGCCAGAAACGCCACCTCGCTACTACTATTAAAATTGAAATTCTAGCAAACAAAACAAGAAAACGAAAATATAAACAAAGCAGACGACAACGATCGATATGTCGCATCGACGACCATCGATATATCGCATCGACGACCATCGATATAATATCGCATCGATCTTTTTAGTTCGTTGCACTTTATTCAGATAGCGCTGCTGTTCCCTTACCACCGAGTTAACATGGGAGTGCCATCTCTTTACGAAGTTCATTATTACTCTATGGCATGGCACTCAAAATAGACTCTAACCTCCTTGGTTTCATGACGATGTTCCATATGGTAATTTTTTTGCCACTATGCCATTATGAAACAGTGTTGCCAAAAACCGGGTATTTACCCGGTTTACGGGTATTTCGGAGGTCATGCGGGGATTTGGCGGGGATTATAAAAAACCCGGGGATTTTAGACTTTGGCTACGGGGATTTACCCAACAATCTGAATGTTAAAAAAAACTGGTAAAACCGGGCATTTTGGAACAGCAGTTTTAACTCTAGATAATTTTATAGTTGGTAATATGTATTCGGTATAGTTTTATAGGTTTGCGCTAGTGTTGTTAAAAACCGGGTATTTGCGGTTTTCGGGTATTTTGAAGGCCGTTCGGGGATTTTGAGAGAATTAGAAAAATGGGGTGAAACCGGGGATTTTAGACTTGAGCTGCGGGGATTTACCCGGCATCCTAAATACATAATCAATGGGGTAAAGTCGAGGATTTTTGAAACATGATTTGCTTTGAAAATATCCAATGTTCATGTAAGACGTGAAAAATAATTTGTTTTCATGGTTTTGAGAACAATACTCGAAGTATATATACATCTTTTAGTATATAGCGAGCAGTTTATTGATGATGTAAGATTTTCATCCTTTCTTAGTAATTTTAGGAAACTACCCATTTTTGGATGTTTTGAAAGTCTAAGGTGGTTTTTTCGGGTTATTACCCGGTTTTTGGTACTTGTGGGGATTTTGCGGGGATTATTGCCGGAAAGCCGGGTAGAAGTGGGGATTTTTAATGGAGTTGGCGGGTAAAATGCCAATGGCTGTCTGGCAACTTGGAATTGGAAACACTGCTGAGAAAGAGAAAAGTGATAAGTCGAGTGTCGAGATGTCAAAATATTTCGTTCAATGAAAATAAACAACGCAGTTTTGAGTAAAGGAAGTTTCAATTTGTGTAATAAAGTTGTTAAGTTTTTGTTTATATCAAGGGGAAACCGTTGTTACTTTTTAATTCCAAAATAACTCTCAAAGGAGCGCGAAAACCAAATTATTCATTACAAGACGTTTTCTAGGTTTAGTTCTTCGTCGGCTAACCTTCTAAATTATTTTTTAAGTTAGTTAATTTGGGCCACTGCTATGTGGCTTGTGCACCTAATGCATAATTGAATATATGTTATCAATGAATACTAAACGAAAATCTGAGAGCTTAAATGAAGAAGACTGGCATTCTAACAATTCTAAAGCAAAATTAAATTGCAACTTTCTTAAGTTAGGTAGTGACAATAGCATTCAGGTCTGCAAACGCACTGAAATAATTCGTGATGGTAGAAAATTTCCTGTGTTTCAAAAACCAGCAGTCATTGGTGTTTTCAGTATTGACTCCAACAGAAGATTTGTCCACGACGAAAGAAATCTTAAGTATTTGTTTTGGTGCAAGCCCCCACAAGAATCATTCAACCAGAAGGTGAATTTCAATCTGAATGAAGGAATTGAGAAGTGTATTCGTAAAGATGACTTAATCAATGAAAAGCTAGATCACATTTTTCACTGGATAAAGAAAGAAGGGAGCCTAAAAGAAGAATTCAATGTAAGTTTTCAGACCTTATCTGAATTTTTCAACAGTGGCATGATTTCTGTGTTTGAACCTGCCTGCTCACGCTTTGTGTTGTGATTGAAGTGTACAGTTGCGCAGCTGTACCTTTACTATAGCTGACCTCCGTAGTTACCTCCAAAGTCCGTCTTGCAGACCTCCACATGCATGAAACCCGTCATCCATCTTAAAATTTAATACTTGAGCAGCCATAGGCATTGTTCAGTCAGGTTAGGTTGGGTTGATATTTTGGTGTAATATTGAAGGAAAGAAATCTGGTCAACTGTACTAACATTTTTCTATAAGGTTACGTAGCTCTGTTAGGTCTGTTCTTAGGCCTAGTATCTGATTTAGGATAGGAATATCTGATCTAATTCACAAAATCAACTTATCCTCTTTAACACTTTCACTGCAATTAATTATAGAATTATACCCTGATCCTTATTCCAGCGCGCCACGAGTAATGGGGTCTTCATGCCCGGTTATAACCTGTTTGTGTCGCAAGTTCCAGGTTACTTAGGGCAAAGTCTACATTTCCTGCGCAATATCTCAGTTCAGTGTGAAGTTAGAGAACTCTTAGTTACCATCACAGAACTAAGAAGACCTTTATTATCATATTGCAGCTCAGGATTTGTTTCTGACATCATCACGTGAAAAAAATAATGAACGTGTTTATTTATACATGGTTGAAAATCGATGAATTCATTAGGCGTAGGAAGTGATACAACAAGAAATGGTTAATAACAAATTTAGTCCTATAAGTTTTAAGACAAAAGTTGGCTATCCATAAAAAATGTGCAGGCCCTACAGCATATTTTGTTTTAGGGAATAATAATAACAATCCTAAAGAACCAAATTTAATGTTAAGCCCATATAAGTTTAAATAAAAACAGTGCAGCAAGAGTAACTGGTTACTTCTGACACAGTAAAAAGGTGTTAATCTATAGTTTTCAATTAGTAGGCCTACCAAATTAATAAAATTTAAGTTTGTAAAAAGGTTTGTTAGGCTTCTGAGTGGTTTTAAACTTAACCATTGATACAATTTTCATTAGGGGAATGGTAATAGTTTGTTTATGAATTTGACTTAATAAATATCTTATCATTAATAGTTATCCTAGTGTAGCCTAGTTTTTTTACTCTTTCCTTTTTATTTTTTCTAGACAGCAGACTTTGTATGCTTCAGAGGTCTTCTCACAACAATAATGTGCACACCTTATGAGCAGCAAGACGGTTGGATTATTTGTGCAACCAAACGAAGAAATTTGACTTTTTTATGTGCTTTTGACACCGAAAAAAGAAAGAGAGAAAAAGAAAATGTAACAGAAAAACAGAAGAGGTTCCAGTCTTGGGGCTATAAATTTGAGCAGTTTATGCTGGCAGGTAGGATTGGCTCTGCTATCAAAAGTACATGGACAAATAAATGTATTGGTAAAACAGGGCTTTAACAGCCATTGGTGCAACTAGGGTACTGTGCTACAAGTTTCTTCATGCCTGAGGAACATGCCCAAGGTGCGTTTAGTATCCTAAGGGGGCCCCAATCAAGGCGTTAAAACATATAAACCAGCTATTACAAAATCAACCGTATTTTTGTCGATGTTTATAGAGCAGCCTCATAACATATATCTCATACTTTTACGGTTTCTGTTATCAACTGCATAAAAATAATTATAATTTTATAATAACTGATTTTATTGAATTCAGACTGGATAGCCAAGCGGATAAAGCGCTCACGGGTTGTTCTCAAATTGAAGGACAATTTGGGAATCGGAAAAAATAAAATAAAAACAATTTCAAAAACAAATATTTAGCCTATTATTGATAAAAGTAAAAGAAATACATCTGTTAATAAGTTAACAATGTTGGCTGAGCTTAATTATAATATTTTCAGCGTAAATTACACATTTTTCTCTCAGGGTACCAAAAACGTTTTCCCCTCGCTCACGGTTTTCCCCCTTAACCCATTTATGCCCAAATTAATTTTTTTTCTTGGATTTCGTTTTCTGCTTAGTATTTTGTTGTTAATGGTACAAAAACACAGATTTTGATTGTTTGTAATTTTTTATACTCATTTTTATATAAATTATGGCATGTCGACATATGTCGATAGTGGGCACGAACGGGTACAGTGTGTAAGTGACGAAACAGCCGACAGCGAGCGTCATCAGGTCTGTAATTGTTAACATAAATTTGACCTATTATACTTCTAAATATATAAAATGACAAACTAAACAAAAGAAATGAAAAAACACACAAAAACAAAAAGTATATATTGGTAGGAAACACATAGGTTTCACAAGTTTAGGTGTAAAGATATAGTAAATACCGTAATAAAAAGTCAGGAAAAAAGACATTATGTAAAAAGGTTTGTAAATGTGATCAGCAACTTTCAAAAATAATTGCTGGAATATAAAATATTTTAAACAAATCTAAAATAAAAAATAATAAAAGTCTCTTCCATGAATTTCCGTAAAGGTTCCGTAATATTTTTTACCCAAAAATCTGTGCATGCAGAGTTTTCACAATGGGTCACAGCGAGTAAAATGTTTTGTCACACAGAACATGGCAACCAACTTGACATGAACCGCAGATTTTTCTTGTAGCCTTTCCACAATGGGTACATCAGACTTGCTTTTCCACAGTGTCCAAGAAGTGTTTTCTGCTGTAGCGGACGTCAGCTGGTACACAACTGGACTCTTTGAGCTCAGACGTCCTGCTACAGGTCGATCTATGGTGTTATTGCCGTGTAACTCCATACTACATTGCGAATGATAATAAATAACATAGCCTCTGATAATAATGGACCTGTAACCGCTCGTGACCACTGTCGACATTTGTCGACATCAGTTTTTGCAAAGGAATAAAACTATGTTCTTGTAAAAAATAAACTAAGCTACGATTGTGTTTGTTGTAGTAGTTCCTAAATATATCTAAACAATTGTATATTCAATAAAAAATTAAAATATTAATAGTAATAACACTTAGGATTCAAAATATGACATGGCTTGCCTTGCAGAGGTTCTTAATCTCAAATTTCCTACCCACACGTACACTACAAAATGGTGGCAAACACTGTAGCTGCTTAGCAGGGATACCAATAGATAAAAATAAAATACTCTTTGCTTCAAATGCTAAATTGTATCTGTGATAAAAATTTTTAAAGTCAGTGTCTACAAATGTCGACAGTGGGCAGAAATGGGTTAAGAAAAGGTAAAAAAATTTTAAAACAATAAAATGTATGGTTATATGTGACAAATAACAACTAGAATTAACAATTAAAAATGTTAAAAAGGTTAAATCAGTAATTATAGTTTTTGATCCATAAAACTTCCGTTTGTTAACCAAACAGACCAAAATAGAAGTTAACTTTTAGAATAAAACTTACATTTTTATTAATTTTACATAAAAAAGTTAATAAACGTGTGTAATGATCACTAATACCAATAGTAGAATAGAAACCAGGATTACATTTTTTCATTTCTTATATTTTTAGAGCAAAAAATTTGGTGTGAGCGAGGGAAATAGGTGTGAGCCAGGGGAATTTGTGTGAGCTAGGGGAACCCCCAGTGTGAGCGCGAGCAAAGAGAAATTGTACAGATAAAAAATAATGTTTGTAATAGTTTAAGAAAATATTGTAATAAGAAATTGTAATTGTAATAAATTATAATAATGTTGAAATGAGTTTACAATTAGTTACCAGTATAAATTGAGATGTCTCTGGAAGCGACTTTTAATAGCAAATAAAGAGGTTAAATTATAACTGAGTAAATTTTAGACAGTAAAAATATGTAAACATTTGACTCTGAAAAGTAATCATAAGAATAAAGCTCTTTAAATCATTTATTTAGCTGCAAAATGTTAACTTTGCTCATGTTTTCCCCTTCAATCACGTGAGCGAGGGGAAAATCTTGGAGGTTTATAACTTTTGACATGAATGTAACTGCAGTTTCGCGCTAAACTGAATGTGAGTTCATAATGCCTTCTCAGTTCTTTCAAACGATACCATTGTTTATATTGCCGTTTGTAAATTTATTGAGAAATGATGGGTGAGCGAAGGGAATGGTAACTAAGGTGCACACTAATTCTTACCTGAAATATCTTCTTAAATCATGAAATAAGAGTTTTTTGATGAAGTTTCACGAAGTGTCCAAGCCACTATCTGCTGAAGTCCAAGGACTTCACTGCCACTATCGGCTGGTGCATGGGGGAAACGTTGATTCGTGGCCGATTTGGCGGCAAATTTAAAACATCGCGGCACTTTCATTGTGACTTTGGAGACGAGTAATATCTTCATAAAAAAGTGATGATATTACACTTTTCTCCTCAATTGAATAACAATTGGCATTATTTCATTGATATATAGAATGTTCTTTAATTATTTTTGACATCATTTTCGTGAATATTTTTGACTTTGTACTTAGACATTATTAAGACATGGAGACAGTGAGCGAGGGAAAAAATAAGGTACACATGATTTTTTTTTAAATATATATTTTTAATGTATCTTCTTTTGCACCATTTACCTTGTTAATCATAGTAACTAGCATTATAAAAAAACTAGTAAACCTGTTGCTCGAAATCGAGCAATTGTTATGTATTGATTTCAAAATAAAAATAATTGTGGTTCAGTTTTCTAGAACTATTTTATTGATTATATGGTTGAACTTCCTGTTATACTGAAATTTTGTACAAAATCACTTAATCACTTTATTAAGACAGGTACCTCATGGAGGACGTTACCCTGAATATGAGTGAAGGATGACAGGGCTTGTGACAGGTTATTTTTTTTATTTTTTTGTTTTTTTTTTGTTCTTGGTTATTTTTTGTTATTTTTTTTGGAATTCGGTTATTTTTGTTATTTTTTTTTGAATTTTGGTTATTTTTAGCGAATTTCCCCTATAGGGAAGAAGCTGTTACCGTAGGTCTCATGGTAAGACCTAAGCCTAAAACCATCATAACTTTTCTTTTTGAGGTCCTCAGATGCCAAAAACACCATTCGTTCACTTTCATAAATATATATATATATATCTATATATCTATATATATATCTATATATCTATATATATATCTATATATATATATATGTGTCTTTAAGCACGATAACTTGCGCAAAAATGGTCCAATCAGAATGAAATTTGGCATAGACGTGTAAAGTAGTAATTATTCGGACGAGTTCGTAAACCAGCCCGATCGGACCACCGGAAGGGGGGGGTAAAGGGGGGTAAACCCCCCCAAAAATGGGTTTTTTGAGATTTTTACATAGAAAAATAAAATTTTTCAAATTTTTATTGGCACCATTGAATTCAGCCCAAAAAAACAAACAATTTAGTATTTTGAATCATGGCTCTATGTCCATTGGTTGCCGAGATATTGAAAGTGGTAAACGCAGTACGTTGTCCCAATGTTAACCTTATGGGAAATAAATAAAATTCTATATCTCGCTTATTTCTCAACATATCTTGATAAATCTTGGTAAATGGCTTCTTCTAGTTCAGATCTACTAAATATTGAATTAAAACCACCCAGTTTTAATATACCTGTAGCAGCAAACCTGCATACTCATTCCCCATGTTATTCTTATGGAGCTTACAAAAACATGTCAAATCTTGCTATGTTGGATCGAAATATGTTGTTTTGCACTTGAAATTCGCTGAGTATGCAGGTCTGCTGCAACGGGGGTATTTTTATTTTTTTCAACCTCAAGAACTGCTACAAGCCCTGTTTACAGTATTCATCTGTCAGACGATCTCGTAGCAGCATCGCGGCAGACGAATCTCATCATCCTAAAATGCGTGAAAACTAAGTCTCGTTGCGTGAAAACCAAGTCTCGCCGTCAAATCTAGACAGATTTTTGATTAGTCTGTCGAGATTTTCTTTTTTACCAAGGTTAAGAATGTATTATCCCCAGTATAACGCCGGTTTTCTAATTTTTAGCAGCATTTTTTGTGTACAAAAGGTTATTTTTTGGTTATTTTTTTTCTTATTTGAGTTATTTTTTTTTATTTTTTTCAACCTCAAGAACTGTTACAAGCCCTGGGATGAGTGTGATGATCGTGATGATAGTGCTTTAAAAAACACTTTAAAAAAGCTTTTTAAAACAAAATTTTTTGTGAATACTCAGTCATCTTTAAGGAGATGTCCATGTTTCGCGGCCCTAAGTACCGTATGACCCGTCTTAGTCTCAAACCGAACTAAAATGGTTCAATAAACCTACTTATAATCAATGTTAAGTCTGTTTCTTTTTTCTTTTATTTATATTTATATTTATAGAATTTATATATAAGAATTTATTTCTCCTTTTAGTATTTTTCTTTGGAATATAATCATATGTAAATATTAAGATCTTCACACATGTGATTCAAAATAAATGTTTTTAAAACTGAATTCTGACCTTAAGTATGTATTAGGATAATAGTTTATTTATTTACATTTTCCATCAACTGAAATGCCTCCAGCTCTACATGCAATGGTTTCAATTAATTCCATTAACAACATACGGCTTTGCTGAAAAACTTTGTTTGTTCCAATCAGCTGCTTTATTTGAAATTTCTATTCCCATGTTAAATCTTATGAACTAATACGAAACTTTAAGGGCGTCTAGGTCTCTTCCCTTTAGTCAAACCTTTTTAAATTTTATTTCCTGCAAAACTTCACACCAAGCTCTTTCCAATGACACCAAAAACATGAAAATCGGTACAGTAGTTTAGGAGGAGTCTTTGTAACAAAAAAACTGCTCGTGTATTAAATAAGTATAGATATTTATTTTGCCAAAATTTTATTTTATTTACACTTTTTTTACTGGAACATAAAATTGTCCTTCAATTTCAGAACTCTCACCTCCTGACTAGGATCGAAACTGGGCCCAGTTGCCATTGGTCATTGGGCTATGAATTAATGATGCTATATCTAACAAAAGGTCACCATTAGATAGTAACTAGTCCTGGGTTTGGACCGTTCCCAATCAAAATATTAAAAATAAGACTGGGGTAGAAAGACACAAAAAATATTGATAGGTAAGACAGTTTTTTTTCAGATGAGATTGAGTGCAACCGGGGTGCCCATCCTCCCCTACCCTCATGGCAACCCCCCTCCCCCCCAAATCCAGGATGTGCTTCCCCCGAAGCAATGACACACTCCTCCTTTCTAAACTTAATAATGTCTCCCCTCTCTTCTCACTCTCCATACGGTAATCCTATACGGTGACATAAGGGGGGTGAATATCAGGGATCGTAGGGGTACTGAGTAACCCAGTGAAATGGGAGGCTCCAGGGACCCTCCTCTAAGAAATTAAAAATACCCCCGTTGCAGCAGACCTGCATACTCAGCGAATTTCAAATGCAAAACAACATATTTCAATCCAACATACAGAGATTCAACATGTTTTTGTAAGCTCCATATAAGAATAACATGGGGAATGAGTATGCAGGTTTGCTGCTACGGGTATATTAAAACTGGGTGGTATTAATTCAATATTTAGTTGATCTGAACTAGAAGAAGCCATTTGCCAAGTTTTATCAAGATATGTTGAGAAATAAGCGAGATATAGAATTTTCTTTATTTCCCATAAGGTGAACATTGGGACAACGTACTGTGTTTACCACTTTCAATATCTCGGAAACCAATAGACATAGAGCAGTGATTCAAAATACTAAATTGTTTGTTTTTTTTTAGCTGAATTCAATAATGCTAGCAAAAATTGGATAATTTTTAATTTTCTATGCAAAAAACTCAAAAATCCCCTTTTTGGGGGGGTTTACCCCCCTTTACCCCCCCTTCCGGTGGTCCGATCGGGCTGGTTCACGAACTCGTCCGAGTGATTACCAATCTATACGTCTGTACCAAATTTCATTAAGATCGGACCATATTTACGGCCGCTATCGTTTTAACAGACATATATATATATAAAAATTCAAACGAATAGTGTTTTTTGCTTGGGGACCCCAAAATGAAAAGTTAACATGGTCTCGGGCTTAGGTCTTACCATGAGACCTATGGTAATAGCTTATTCCTTTAAGAAAATTCGCTAAAAATAAACTGTAAACTCGAATTTTTTGACAATCTAGAGACATATAACAAAAAATGTAGAACTCCAGAAATCCAAACCAATTAAGGATGCCCCTGGTCGGATTCCAGAAAATTTTGATTTATAGAATAGATTTGGTGAAAAGCCATTTTAACAACCAAAAATTTTATATTATTTTCTAGCGAAGTTACTCCATTTAACTCACCATTGGTAAATTCTTGCGATGCTTTCTTAAGGCTGTTCTAGTCTTTCACATTACAACTGGCATCGTCTTATCATCCATAGTTGTTGAATATTATGGGTGATTGTCTTTGAAGGTAGTTTGCATCGTTAGCAAAGCCTTTTCCACGATTGTTAAATGCGCTATTCACAATGTTGTACATTTACCCATGATCGAGAAACACGCTCACATGTTTTTTTACAGCCAAACTTAAATTTGAGTCCGCCCATCTCTTAGCTCAGAAAAAAAATAGCAAACCAAACCTAAGGGGGATTCCGGAAATTGTTTCAATCTGTTTTGGGCATTCTAAATGAATAAAGGTTAAAACGAGTTTAACTTATAAGAGGAAAAAAACTGTGAAAAAATTTGCAACTGATTTAGTTTTCTTTGCTTATGATTTGCTTATGACTTGAAAACTATAGGTATTTATTGAGTTATAAGCATATATCAACAAAAGTGCACAATTTATGTGGTTGTTTGTCTCCCAAAAGCCATATGCACAAGTCAGAATCCGTGGCAAACTCATTTTAAACTTAGGGATGTATTTAAGGATTATATCAATTTTCGGGTCTTCCCCTAATTTTTCATGCTACAAGGTTTGTTTGCCTGGATTATCTTTCTTCTCTTAGTCAAAAGTCATAAGCTTGATTACAAAAAGACAGATACTATATTTTGATTTCCACAGAATGTAGGATCAAAGGTGGGATACATTCCCTGATCCCACCCTCCTCAAATCTATGCCACCGTTGAAGTAGAATGCGAATGATAATTTCGGGAACAACCAGAATTCCTGTTTGTTAGTTAATTAGTTAACCTTTGGAAATATCATATATCTCCTGGGCACCAGGGCATATTACAAATATACATTTTCTTTTGAGGTCTATGGATATTATTCCATTATAATTCAATTAGGTACAGTATTTAAGTATTTTTTAGTCCTCAATAAATAATTTACATCCCCCCAAAAATGTTTGATGGCGCAACTTGCACTCCATGACCCCTCAGAATAAAAATAATATTCCTTGCTCTCTGGGCACCCCTGAATATAATAATAATCATAGAAGTTGAATCAGTGGTGAAATCTGACATGTTTATTTGTAGAAAATAAAGTAATAAAGAGAAATAATTTAACTAGCATATTGTACTCCCTCAGTCACAATTCAGACTGAGATGCTGATAGATTCTTGCAAAATTCTTACCATGATTCATATGTAAATTGTTTTCCAATCTTTTGAAATGTAATACAATTCACTGCTTGTTCAACAGAGGAACCGGGCCAAGAGCCTGACACTTCCCTCCCCGTTGTGGAATCGGAGGAGATGTGCTGTGTTTTCCGCAGCAAGCTCAACAGCAACTGTCTGGTGTATGCTGCGGAGATGGATGGCGTCCGCAGCGACGAACGAGTTGACACAACAGTGCTCAAGGCTGGTAAAGTTCCATTTGTTGAACTCAAGACAAGTCGCCACATAGAAACACAACGCCAGGACACAAACTTCAAAAGGTATGCTGATCTTTTTTAACAATAACTAAAACAATTTGTCTTTTTCACATTTTAACAACATTTTTAATCTTTTCCCTTTTGTCACATTTAGACTTTTTGTCAAAGAACCTTATCCTCTTGATGGAGAATGACTTATTAAATCGTTGGCCACCAGTTGAGATCAAGAAAAGCAATTGTGCTGTACTTTGTGGTTTCTCTATAGAAAATTTTCATACTATTCCCACATGCTCAATTTGAAGCAAATTACATCTTGAGCTCATTCAGAAACCATGCAATGTGTTCATCCCATAGTATACAGGATCTTAATTTCTTATGGTAAACTTTTTAATTTCACATAAAATAATTTTAACTTCGTGATGACTGATGTGAGAGACGACTATGAAGTTGACGAGAGATGAAGTTTGTCAGCAATAACTACAGTTAACTGATTACAGTTGGGGGTGTGTGAGTACCGGTACGGCACCTCGCTCGTTACCAGCATCGGTTCGGTACTGCCAGTTTGGACGATACCAATTTAGTTACCAGTACCTACTTAGGGATGACAAAGACGATAACAAAATTTTTTCCCGCTAATTAATTCATTTTTGCATTCTTTTCTTTGATTTCAAAAGTTCTACTACTTTTTGAGTGGTTTATTTATTTGTAATGTGGAAAGTGAAAAGGGACCTCAAGTCAGAATTTACCGGTTTTGAATTCTTAACATCCTGAAATTTAGCATTAACCTGTAAACAATTTCACATACAATTTATAGTGTTATAATTTTTTTCTTTAAGTTATTGGCATTTGAATTTCAACCAATCAAAAAGGTTATTTTAGGAAATCAAGGCCCAAAACATCAAACATTCACAGAATGTTGCATAAATGAATATTGTATGAACATTTATGAATATTGTATAAATGAATCAGGTATCAAAATAAAGCTGAAAACTAAATCATTAAATTTAAATTAAAAAAGATGTGATACACTTACAATTACATTGTTAAAGTTAATGAGACATTAAGAATTTGGAAAAGGGACCTCAAGTCAGAAGGCAGAATACCAAGGAATGTAGGAGAAATAGGCTGTCAAAACGGTGACTTATGGACAATATTCTTTATTGATGATAAACTTGAATTAGTTCACTCATGCGCCAATAGATGTCAAGAAAGACCAGTTTTGATGATGCCCCTGACTACTCAGTCAGTGCGGGCCTGCACACTAGAAAAAAGGGACCTAATGTCACTGGCCATGTTGTTTTCCATTTAAGCAACTTGAGGTCCCTTTTCATATAACAAAGACTGTTAAATCAACTCTACTTTATACTATTTCTCGGATTCTTATCGATTAATTAACCAAATGAATCTGTACAGGAAAGATGAAGGAATCTTGAAACCTGAACATCAGTATTTCACTATTTCATTACTTTTTCATCCCACTTCATTTACTTATTAGAGTTAATTTAATGGTGTAGTTACCAAGTAAATTATTCCCCAGATATTTATTTTTTTTTGTGTTTATAATGAAATTGTTTTGCTGTTCCAAAGAGAAATAATCATTAGCTACATGATTATTATTTAGGTATAAGTTATCTTAATGGGTTGGGTTGTAGGCAAATCAATCCCGGCCTGGGCTCGGCCCCGTGGAGGCTGGATGTGAGGGGTTCTACTGTATTTGCTTTTATTTTTGGGCTACAATTGTTTTTTTCTTCTATTGTAATGCTTGCTTGCTATATTTTAGGTATAAGCTGCTGAAGTGGTGGTGTCAAAGTTTCCTTGTTGGCATTGAGACCATATTCTGCGGTTTCCGAGATGACAATGGTGTAGTTTCCACTGTTAAAGAATTCAAAGTCAGGGATCTGCCAAAAATGGCTAAGGTAAATAAATAGTTTTAAAAATCAAGTATTTTTAGCGAATTTCCTTAAAGGAATAAGCTATTACCGTAGGTCTCATGGTAAGACCTAAGCCCGAGACCATGTTAACTTTTCATTTTGGGGCCCCCAGAAGCAAAAAACACTATTCGTTCGAATTTATATATATATATTTATCTATGTATCTATATATCTAAATATATATGTATATATGTGTGTTAAAACGATAGCGGCCGTAAATATGGTCCGATCTCAATTAAATTTGGTACAGACGTGTAGAATGGTAATCACTCGGACGAGTTCGTGAACTGATCGGACCACTGGAAGGGGAGGTATAGGGGGGTGAACCCCCAAAATGGGGTTTTTTTTGAGTTTTTTACATAGAAAATTAAAAATTATTCAATTTTTGCTAGCGTTATTGAATTCAGCTCAAAAAAACAAACAATTTAGTATCTTGAATCACTGCTCTATGTCCATTGGTTTCCGAGATAATGAAAGTGGTAAACACAGTACGTTGTTCCATTGTTAACCTTATGGGAAATAAAGAAAATTCTATATTTAGCTTATTTCTCAACATATCTTGATAAAACTAGGTAAATGGCTTCTTCTAGTTAAGATCAACTAAATATTGAATTAAATCCACCCAGTTTTAATATACCCGTAGCAGCAAACCTGTATACTCATTCCCCATATTATTCTTATGGAGCTTACAAAAACATGTTGAATCTCGCTATGTTGGATTGAAATATGTTGTTTTGCATTTGAAATTCGCTGAGTATGCAGGTCTGCTGCAACGGGAGTATTTATTCTTTTGGAGGAGTTAAAGCTCTTTATAATTTTAAAAATAGAAAATACATAAAATATATCATTGATCTTACTGCATTGCAAATATAAACAATCAGAATATAACATGAAGAAATATTGACAGTTACCGTATTGAAAAATAACCAGAGGAAGTATTTTGGTCGATACCTACAACAGCTGTTTACTTTTTATTCCTACTTTAAGTCAAATCAAACTTTAAATACTGTATCTGTCTTAAAAACTAACAGGGTTTGAGGGTGGAGCCCCTAGCGAACAAAGTGAGTCCATGCTATATACAGCTACTTGTGTAATTAAGCTGCAAGGGTCACAAAAATAGATATTTTGCCACTATGTGTAGTGCTTTTGCCCCTTCCCTGCGAGGTGTGGATGGGATTGGATTTTCAGTTTGGGACAGGATTTTATTCTTCCCTCTTAAATTCAGGACGGGATTTTTGTCTTCCCTAAAGCTTCGGAAAATTCGTTCACGAATTAATTTTTCTTTATTACAATCATATCATTAGGCTAAAAACAATGTCATATATAAATGTTTGTTCCGTACCAACTTGAACAATTTCAAGAAACAAATTTAAGTGGAAAATACTAAGTTATCCAGGTAGCAAAATAGCAAACTTAGAAACACATTAAAAAAATTAGTAACTCGATGAAATTGTTAAAAATTCCAACTTATACAGGGTGTTGATAAAAAACCCTTACATACTTCGGGATATGGTTACTTACATAAAAACTAAGAAAAAGGTTCCTATAAACATGGGTCCTAAAATGCTCGGTTATCCGTCTGTCAGTCTGTATGTGTTTTAAACATGATTTTGCATAACTTTGGAACTACTAAATATATCAACTTCAAACTTGGTACGTATATGCTGACTATTAGGACCTATTTTGGTGCGAAGTATCAAGTTTCTACTTTAGACCATTTCAAAATGGTGGCCATTATTATCTTAAAAACCTAATATTACAAAAACTTAATAAACTAATATCTTAAAACTTAATATCTTAAAAACCGTAAATTTTACAAAAATCTTACAAGAAACAAAAAAAGTTGCGCAATTTTATTTCCTAAAAAACCATATAAAGATTATTAAGATCGAACCACAATTAACGGAGTTATTGCAATTTTCCCATCAGAATTCAAGCAAATTTGCTATAACTACCATAAAAAGGCATGTATTCTGTTGAAGAAATTGCAATAACTCCATTAATTGTAGTTCGATCTTAATAATCTTTATATTGTTTTGTAGAAAATAAAATTTCACAACTTTTTTGTCTTCTGTAAGATTTTAGTAAAATTTATGGTTTTTAAGATATTAAGTTTTAAAATATAAAAATGTCCGCCATTTTGAAATGGTACAAATTATAAACTTGATACTCCGCACCAAAATAGGTCCTAATAGTCAGCATATACGTACCAAGTTTGAAGTTGATATATTTAGTAGTTCCAAAGTTATGCAAAATTATGTTAAAAACACATACAGACTGACAGGCGGATAACCCAGCATTTTAGGACCCATGTTTATGGGAACCTTTTTCTTAGTTTTGATGTAAGTAACCATATCCCGAAGTATGTAAGGGTTTTTTATCAATACCCTGTATAAAAATGATGAGTAAATTTATTGTGTAGGCCGCTATTAGTTACTATTTTTTATTGAATTTGAATTCTTATTTTTTATAATATGAACGCATTGAAAAAAATAAATATAAGGAATAAATAAATATAATATACATTTTTTAATGTTTAATAGAAACACAATGGTTTTTAAGTTTTTGCTTTTTGTTTTATTATTTTATTTCTAAAAAGCCAAAAGTAAAATACTAGAGTGGTTATTAGCGAATTTCCCCTATAGGGAAGAAGCTATTACCGTAGGTCTCATGGTAAGACCTAAGCACCAGACCATGATAACTTTTCATTTTGGAACCCCCAGAAGCAAAAAACACCATTCGTTCGAATTTTTAGATATATATATATCTATATTATATATATATATATATATATATATCTATATATATCTATATATATCTATATCTATACTAGTGGCTTGAAGGGGCTAAAGGCCCCTAATAAGGGAAAATTCAAAGAATCCTAGTTTATTATAGTACAAAATTCCTTCATAGCAAACTGAATGATATTGATGTCTAGCCTACCATATGGTTTTCAATCAAGTATCAGCAACACATGTTTTATATAAACAAAGCAGACGTTTTTTGGATCCCAATGCATTTTAAATGGCAGATATTTTACGTTATTTCTCGTTTTCTGGTAAATTTCAATAGATTTCACTATTTTTCCCGCCATCACGGAATAGAGACCTTTAATTTGAGCCCTCTCCCATCTTTCTACGACTTGCCAAACGCCCACAATTTTGACGCAAAGAATCGCCTTACGAAATTAAATATATGATATATCTATATATATGTGTCTGCTAGCACGATAGCGGCCGTAAAAATGGTCCGATCCTGATGAAATTTGGTACAGACATGTAAAGTGGTAATCAATTGGACGAGTTGGTGAACCAGCCCGATCGGACCACCGGAAGGGGGGTAAAGGGGGATAAACCCCCTCAAAAATGGGTTTTTTGAGCTTTTTACATAGAAAAATAAAATTTATCAAATTTTTGTTGGCACCATTGAATTCAGCTAAAAAAACAAACAATTTAGTATTTTGAATGACTGCTCTATGTCCTTTGGTTACCGAGATATTGAAAGTGGTAAACACAGTACGTTGTCCCAATGTTAACCTTATGGGAAATAAGTAAAATTCTACATATCGTTTATTTCTCAACATATCTTGATAAAACCTGGTAAATGGCTTCTTCTAGTTCAGATCTACTAAATATTGAATTAAAACCAACCAGTTTAAACATACCTGTAGCAGCAAACCTGCATACTCATTCCCTAAGTTAATCTTATGGAGCTTAAAAAAACATGTCAAATCTCGCTATGTTAGATTAAAATAAATTGTTTTGCATTTTAAATTCGCTGAGTATGCAGGTCTGCTGCAACGGGGGTATTTTTCATGTTGACAATATACTGTCATGCATAATCAGTAAACTAATACAAGAGGTTAAATACCTTATTCCGTCTTGTGATCAATATGTCACTGCTGAGTGGCGACCGGTTTCAACCCACTGATGGGGTCATCACCAGGCACTGAAGAAACTTAAAATCACTCCGAAGAGGTCGTCATAAAGTCTAAAAACATGTACGAGAGTTGGACAATGTTAACATTTAAAAACATAGTTACAAAAACGAAACTTGTGGCCACAAACAAAAACCATTCACGGCGCGGCGGGTGGGTACGCGTACCTTGATTCATAAGTCCAGACTCATTATTCATGATTGACTTAACTTTGGAGTTGGCGGATCTGTTCATTGTTTATCTTTTATATTACTTCTTTTTCGAACGTCATCGAAGATTGTAATCATCGTCTGCATTAAAACTTAATAGTTATTAATAACTCGAGAACGTCTACCACATCTTTGTCTCAGTCTCCAGATTTATTTATTATTCAATTAAGCAATTACGTAGAAATAGAAAAGTTGAACTATCAAAAATAGGTTTTATTTTGTTGAAATATTAATCTGACGAATCAAGCAGAGCGTGTTTATTTTTAACGTGATTAAAATGGACATTTTTAGATAAAATTACAATGCTAGTTTGACAACTTACACCTATGATAATAATTAATGAGTTTGCTTGCTGTTTATTATGTTGTTTATTAAACTTTTGTTGTAATTAAATGGCCAAGCCTTAAACCTACAACATTTGTAAATTATCTTGAAATATAGGTTAAGTTTACTCCTCTGACTTATTATTATTTTATATTATTACTTTAGGAGAATCAAAATCTTTGGTGTCAGGCATTAATACACAACTAAAATTGTAAGGCTTTCTTCAAATATGAATTAATTGGTGAACCAAGTTTTATATTTAATTCTTTGGTCTAAATCGCCTAAGCCTAGTCCCCGATCAAGTAATGTATTGATTCTTTAAAAAGAAAAGAACAAATGGATACAGAGGCCTAAAAGTGAACAAATTTAGGTTACAGTGGAAAAGGAATTTTTAAGTAGCCTAATCCTGCTATAGGCCTAAGAAGCTTATTCAATTGAAATATTACCTACGCTTAAGTGGAATCTGTAGTTAATAATAAATGTATGAACTGGAATTCTACTAATATTTGTTAACGTATTAATACAACTACCCTACTAGCTCGGGAAAAGTAGCCTACGAAAGCTTTGAGGGATTTTTTACCTCAGTTTTTAATTTTTAGCCTACCAAGATCTCAGCTTTTTTTTCATATTATATAACACTATTAATAATTAAATAACATGAACTACAGGGAGAACAAGGGAAGAAAGTAAGGAAAAGAATAAATAAAATCAAGAAAATACAATGGAACAACACTTTGTTTTTTTACTTTATTAATTATAAAGTATAAAATATAAATTAATGTACAGTAAATAAAAAGATGTAATTAGTTGTAGATCAACATTTGTATTCTTAAGTAAGAAAACAACTCTAAAAACAAAAAGTAAACACACCAATGTAAACATTAAAAATAACAGAATAAATGAAAACAAGGACAGGCTAGTGGCAAAGCCATATGATATAGCCACATTTTGATCACATTATTATTATCGAATAGTTGCTAAAAAATGCTTGGTAATTTGCTGAGTATGCAAGTTTGCTACATCAGGGTATTTATACTTACATCCTGCTATTTAAAATTTGATCTCATTTGAACGAATAACCCATAACACAAATATTCGCTCAAAAATACAGTAAAACCTCACTAACTCGACTGTTTGTGGACCCAGAGGTTGTCGAGTTTTGGGATTGTCGAGTTATCCAGAACATTGGAATTTTCAATGGGTTTTAATAAATGAACACAAAACAAAGTTTAGTTTCACATATAAATTTATTACTTACATTTTACATTACTCATTTTTACATATTGAGTAAACAATCTTTGAAGAAATGATAAATACTCAACAATTAAAACTTAAATGTTCTGAAAAATGCGTAATTGTAGACTCTTGTCAGCTGTTTGAGTGTCGAGTTACACAGACTGTCGAGTTATCGAGTGTCGAGTTTGTGAGGTTTTACTGTATTCGACATTCGGAATAGTAATACTAAATAATAAATAAGTAATAAACTATTCAATTTGAACCAAAATATCACTATTCACACACCCCTAGTAAAAGTTTTGCTTATCTCCAAAATAAATTTTGTTGTATTTCGATGTCAGTAGACACAGTTTAAATCACTTCGCTCGTGTCCCAACTTACATTTCATTCCTGGCATAAAAGTGTTCCTAATACAATCGTTGCAAAAACTGCTATTCAAGATTTTGAGACCTGTTGAGTATGCAGGTCTGCTGCAACGGGGGAATTTTATTGTAACTACATGAGCCTGCATTGTTGCACTCTAAATAAGCCATGTTTACTATCTTGGCGACAAGGATCAACTAATTAATCTCATCTTTCAGGGGTTATGGGATCCATGTGTGTGCATGAATTTCTGCGCTCAATTTTTGGACTTTGTTAAGCGATGTATAAATGACAGTTCAAGAACAAATGCCCTCTGGAAGTTTGAGTGGACTCCAGGAAACTCCATCACAGGAAAGGAGATCGATGGGAATTCTGAATTCTCTTTTGTTCCAGACTGGTATCCCTCATCTTAATAGTATTTTTCAATAATGGTTTACCTCAAATGAGCCAAGGAATTCTTTTACCACTAATGGCTGTGTTCATTTATCACAAGCTTAAAAGCTTAATTATGTTGTTTTGTCAAGAAAGACAGTTTTAATGCCTTAAATTGACATTGTCAGTTTACATAGATAAGTTAAAAAAGTACTCGTTTATATTGTGTTTGTAGTTTCCAAACTTTACTTATTGGTTTTTTCATTGTCTGTTTTTTAAGATTAATTTATTGATTGTTATTTTTGCAACAGTAGTGCCACTTTGAAGCACTCAAGAAAAATGTTTAAACACAAGCCGTAAGTTAGTGCGGAATAGTTTTTTGAGTGCAGCAAAGTCACTTTGTGCACCAGTTTCATACTAAATTTTTCCTACAGTCTGTAAAAATGTTTAAAAAATATCTCATAAAATACCGGTAGTGAGTTTGAAGATGAAAAATAAACATGTTTATTTAAGTTCGGCAACAAGATTATACGATTATATACAGCGTTGCCAACTTAATTCATGTATAAACAGAACTTTTGGAATAAGTGTGAAGGTTTGCTGCCATATAAATGTGAAATTAAGAGATTTTTTGCAACAATCCAGTAGTAGTTAAAGCATAGCCATATACCAAGTTAAGTGCCTGACTATTAAGTGTATTCTATTTTTTTACGTTTTTTTGTGCTTGAGTTAAAAAACTGGAGTATGCAAAGTAAATTGAGGGTGCATAAAGTGGAAATGGGTACTCAAAATAAAGTAAAATTAATACGAATATTACCTGTTCTCCGATTCAATATTGAATGTGAAAACAGTTACTGTTGTAGACAGACATGGGAGAAATATGTTTGATCTAATGTATTCCAGTGACTTGAGGTTTCTTAGTTCTCTTCTATGATTAAATAACTTCTTGATTAGCATGATGCGTGTTTTTCTATATACTGGGTATAAATAAAAACCGTTTTAGAACACTTAAAATATATCCTATAACTTCAATTGAGCAATTCTAGTTCATAAATCCTTTTGCAAAAATGGCTCTAGGGATTTAAATAAAATTTTACAGGTAGGTGTAGTTTTGGTTTTAAGTTCACCTATAAAATTTATAATTTTAGAGAAATGAAATTTAAAGTTGAAAAATTTTGACACAGGGTCATATAGGGGGCCATGTTGGTTATGGAATAACAATCAGAATGTAAATAAAAGAATCCTCCAGCTGTTCATAAACAAGCCACTTAATCCTATTTTAGCACTTTGCGAGTAGAGTTGTTACAAAATATTATTTTTTCCCTCGAGTTAAACTCGGTCCCCAGTCTGACTGAGGGACTAACGGGATGTGAGGAAGGCCACCATCTTGCCAGAGACTCTTGCTGGGCCTGATGATGATTGATGTGACCAATCGAAATCTATCACCATTTTCCATATCTTTTATTTATATATACCGTCTTGTATATGAGTGCAGTATGAGTGTAAATACATTTTAAGTGTTGTAAGACGTTTTTTGTTTACTTTTATATTCTACAATCAACATATAAGATTTTCTTTCTAGAATAGCTATATATATATCTCCACTAAAATGTTTATTATATGACATTTGTTATTTAAAAAATAAGACACTCACTGTGCTCTAAGGCTTTGAAAACTTCCTGCTTTGTAAGTCGGTTCGTTTTCAAATTGTGAAATTAATTTTCTCTTTTAACCTAAGAGATTTCTCAGTTATGTATACACGTATGAAGGGAAGATAAATCTTCAGTTCTTAGCCAGTTTTAACCCTAGATCTGGTACTCGTCCATTTTTGGAAGTCAAGAATTTAAGTATGAGATAGATGGCAATGTCCAAAAATGGACATTAACAACATGCTGTGTTTCAACTTAATATTGCAACCAGTAAACTCTCCTAAAATGCAATGAAACTTATGCTATTGGAAAGAGGAGGTTCTGAGGATGAATTTTCAACATAAAAAATTACACTGATAATTATTTAGCCAAAAATTGTACTCTTAAAAACATGTTATTTGAATGTGTATTTTAGCGGGAGATAAAAATTGTGTAAAAACAATAATTTTCATTGCCTGATAGAAAATGGAAGAATTATTGGGCGGAAACAGAAGTTTTATTATAGCAACAGAAATTTTGTGAAAAACAACTCGCCTGTTGTAAGTTTTTTGTAAAAAATTAAACATTTTTTGTTTGTGTTTTAATGGGTTGCTTTCAAAATTTGTAATTTGCAAAAACCAAAGATTTAAAAACTTTTGCTGCTGTGCCCAAGTGGATTGCTAAAAGAAAACATCATTATATTCTAATGTTATTGCTGAAACAGACTATAAATGTATATATGTACTTGTATTCATAAATAAATGTTTTGCGGCAAAAAATATGTTACAAGTACCGGTATCACAAGTACCAATTGTACAAAAAATCTTCGCCACCTCAAAAATTAGCGTGTGCCAGTTCTAGGCTTAAGGCAATATTGAATCATTTTTAGCTTCATAAGTAATTCTAAAAAAAACGTTCTATTAAAAGTCACAAATTATTTTCCAGAAATATTATTTTATCTCAAGTTTTTGATTAAAGGACTCAACAGTTGTTTTATCATAAAAAGTTCCTCGTAAATTTGGTCTCTTGTGTCATGAAACGACTACAGTACACTCTCGATTATCTGAGGTCTTCGGAACCGAGGCTACCTCGGATAACACAAACCTCGGATAATACGTAGTTTACATGTGTTTTGAAGTTGGACTGTAATAAGACCTCTTCAAAATGTTTTATTATAGTTTTTACTAATAAATACAATAATGAAATGAAAGTCCTTTCTTGTTGCAAATAATAGAATTGTAAATGAAGACACTTATTTCACGCATCATTGTAACGCTTGGTAAGAAAATAAAAACGTATATTTAAGCTTAGAGCTGCCTCGGATAACCCGAAGTCTCGGATAACCGGGGCTCGGGTAATCGAGAGTGTACTGTATACCAAAACATTGTCTATTTTTCAGAGATAGCAACTTATTGATTTACTCAACTTGAATGAGCCATAAAAATTGTCATAAATGTTATCCGTTACCAATAAATAGGTTCCTCTAAAAAAAAAAACACTGTACAATAACTGTACAAGAACATTTTTATCATCCTTATGAGTTTTATTAACTCGTGAGGGCTGCTTTAATCAACAGGAGTTAGAGGTTGACTCCCCTGCTGCCACAGCAAAATATTTTAAATATTTTATTTATGATTTAAAAATTGAAGTGCTAAGAAAACAATAATGTTACTCTGGATTAGGTAACCAATAACTATAGTGATATTAAATAACACAACATTTTGTGCCTAAGAATATTTCGGATCATGGACTGAACTGAACAAACTGGAAAATAGATCAAACCATTGTTTTTATAGCATATATAAAAGGTAGAAGGTTGGAAGTAGGTTTTAATTAACTTATTTTACTTTTATTTTCTGTTCATTCTAACTCTGTTCACTGAGTAATATTGTCGGTGATGGTATGTATTCCCTGGTACTGAAAGGTTATGTTATGTTGAACTGTTATATGATGAAATACATTATTTTTTATACTTTATTGATTTTTATTCCACAACACCTTGTGAAGTCTTACTCCATGCAGCAACACTTAGGCTTCACATATCTGGAAAAATGCTGTTACAGACAGGGGACGTTGCAGAGAGCCAAGCCTAGCTTCTAGTCTAATATACCGTTGACCGGTGCATGGTGGGCAATAATCACAATAAAATATCCCCCAGCAGAAGGGAGGTCTGGGGAATTTAAAGAAATAACAATAATAATATATTTGTCTTTTGGATACAAACAGATCAACGAGAATGTCAGTATGTAGCATAACAGCCAAGTCAAAATAGCTTAATAGACGTAAGATTTACAATAACTCAAATAAGGAATTAATACAAAAACGTGAGCACCAATAGATTACACGGTTTTAAACGCTGGTTCTAAACACTCTTTTATGTTTCTTTACCTAGACAAGATGACGGTCCCTGCTTCATTTGCTGTAATGCTAGTCGATAGATATGCTCGGTCTATTTGTACTATGTGGTCGCTGCCGTGCACTTACCTTAATCCTACTACTCAATTTAGGACTCATTATAATAAGGCACAACCCGGAATATAAAACAAAAAAGACGCCAAGGGCCGATTTTTGACTTTACATTTGAATGAACCGCTTTTTAAAATAGACTCAAAACTATATCCTATACTCTTACATGAGCAATGTCATATTGCGTGCATGCGTGCTTGCATGGTTGGTTTGCACAATTATCACAAAAGGCTCCAAGGATTTCCTTCAAAGTTTTGAAATAAGTAATTTATGACTGTGAAACGTGTTCTATTGAGACTACTTGGCCAGATAAAATCTAACTAATAAAAATAATAAAACTAATAACTAATAAAAAGTATTAATAATAATAAAACTAATAAACTAATAAAAAGTAATAAAATGAATTTTAAAGTTGTAAAATTTGAACATTGGCTTTTTGAGTTGCCATGATAGCAACGAAATAATCAAGGAAAGTCTAAACAAATAAAGGAATCGTAACAGCTGTTTGCAAACTGCAGCCATATACAGAGCGTGGGATAATTAAGATTGCATAGAGCAATACAAAGATTTTTATTAATCAATTTTATGATGCTGAAATATTTTATAGTAATGAGATGAACTGTTAAACATGAAAAAATACCGAGTGAATGTGCAAAAAAGTTTTCCTCATTCCCATTGAAGATCAGATCGCTCAATAACTAGATAAAGGCAAACATTTTTGAAACGGAAATTTCATCACCCATGCAATTACACCTGTAATTTTTAACTTTGTAATGTTTGTAATTCCCATTTCTAGTGGATGCTTCCACTTGAAAAGGAATGTCCATGCAGAGTTTCAAGATTCTAGTTTGAGTACTTATTTATTTATTTATCAAACGGAAGGTTCTAGTTTGAACACTTTTTTTATTTATTTACTTAAAACAGAAGACCCTTTTTATAAAAATTACATAATAAAGTACCTTGGATGGCAAGATTGCCAACATTTAGCAGGTAGATGCTTAGCATTAGTTACTAGACGAAATTGTAGTAGGCTATATGGTCGTAATAGATTTATACATTTCATTATTTTGGTGGATTGGATGTAGTACCTTTTAATCCATTGAAATAATTCCTTAGGGCTTCCTCCCAAACTGAAAATGGCCCCCATTTTGTATTTTACTTTTGCACCCTACTTTAGCCTCTTGATTGACACTATTTTAAAATCCTTTCTTTGTTTGCTCATTGATCATTTATCGAATATTTGTGCCGTTTTATGGCCAAATAAGCCTTCATAAGCATAAAAACTGAATAATGGCCGCCATTTTGATTTTACATTGTCCCCTATTTTAGCCTTCTGAGAAAGAATATTTTAAAATCCTTCCTTAGCATGTACCTAGGTCCTTAAAAGAATATTTGTGCTGAAAATTCATGGACCAAAATCATACTGTTTTTGAGAAATTGTAATCACTGAGTGAGTGAGTCAGTCAGTCAACCGTTTTTGGATTTCAATATGTGACCCGCCAAGGGAAAAGGGACCTTGTCTTCCGGACAAAATTTTACAGGACAGCAAGTTTTAGAGGATAGGGTCAAAAAAACACATTTTCAGATTTTTATTGTTTCTTCCTATTTATATTTTCCAAACAATATTTGGTCCATCTTACACCTGAATTAAATTTTTAAATGGTTAAATCAATTTTTTTCAAAACCCTTACAATCTGGAGAAAGGGGACCTTGACATCCCCGATGCTATTTTAACGCTTCGAAGTGATGAAAATCCGAGAGTTCTGAGAGGAATAAATGCAGGACTTGCTAAGCCTTGATCCAGGAATCAGATCGTGAAAATGTACAGGATCTTCCAAATTAGTCGACAACGTAGCTCCTGGTCCAGGTGAAGTTTCAAAACCAACAAAAATACAGTAGAAGGTCAACAAATAAAAAAGTAAAATTCAGATACCTAATATAATGTCATATTTTGTTACGATTTTTTACTTTCTCCCCCCTATACCTAGTATATGGAGAAAGTATTGTTTTCGTCAAAATTTTTGAATTTGATTTGTTAGTGGATATATTCGTTTTAGTGCTCCCTGAATCCAAAAAATTGGTTTTCGGCCTGGTGTGTGTGTGTGTGTGTGTGCGCGCGCGCGTGCGTGCGTGTGTGTGGATGTAAACAAAGCTAGAGATGACACCAGTGGTCCGATTTTCATGAAATTTGGCATGTAGGTATAAAGCCGTGGTATCTCCAGGCGTATTTTTCATTTTTTTGAATTTTTGATTTTTAAGAGTATTTACCCCATAAAAAATGACAAAAATCCAAATTTCTCAAAAACGGCTCTAACGATTTTGATAAAGATTTCATGGTTTTTAGTGCTTAGGTTGACAAACAAGATGGCACCACCCGCATGTCTGTAAAAATTCAGGTTCAGAAGTTATGGGGGTTTAAGTGTTAAAAATTCATATTTTTCAAATTTCACAAAAACTGTAACTTTTAAAGAAAATATACTTGCAACCATTAAATTTGGCTTGAAAAACTAAATAATCTAGTATTTTGAATCATTAGTCTTCGTCAACTGGTTGCAAAGATAATTGATATTTTAGTTTGGCGATAAATGCAGTACGTTGTCCAATGTTATTCTTATGGCAAATATTCAAAAACCGATATCTCCGTTATTTACTAACCGATTTTGATAAAAGTTGGTATATATTTGTGTGATAATTAATTGTTACTTTGTTTTATTTCACTATATATGTTTTCTGGTTTTAAATGACTTGAAGGGAGAAAGTATGTGTAAGTTTCCTGATACCGTTTGTTATAATAAGTTCTTATTTGAGTATAAAATTAAAATTAACTTAAGTTTTCATCATGTAACAAGACATTTTGTCTTTAAAACGGTGTTTTTTTCATTACTCCCATCTATTTCAGCAACATTTGACAAAAAATACAAACAATTGACACAAATTCAATGGTGGATTCATATTCAGCTTTAAATTTCTGTCAAAGTGATATATAAAACATAACCAATAATGTAAGTAGTAACAGAAAAATTTAAGTTAGAAATTTGCAAAACTTTAGACCTCAATTTCCTAAAATTGATATTTTTAATAGCCTACTACAAATCCAAAAATTTATAACTCGGGCAATTTGTAAGATGTCTTAAAAATTCTTTCACCAGTTTGTTTGGTGTTTAATATAGATTAAGGATATACTTGTAACTCAATTTAAAAAAATGGAATTCAAGGTCCCTTTTCCCTTGGCGGGTCACATATATAGATGTGTATGAAATTATTTAAAACATTTTTACCGAAAACACCTTAGAGTTTTAGAGGTAGGGAAGAGGTAATATATTAAAACTAAAATAATTGGTCTTATTGTTTTATTTTAAAATTGTAGACAAAATATACCTAATAGCGGATAATTTCAACATTGCTGTAACATTTGTACTTTTGATACATTAAACTAGTAGTGGAATATTTGTACAAAATATAAAGGCAATGAAATCCTACCCTCATTGTACATAAAAATAACAGGTTTCATTATATATAACATATTTTTGATAGGACTGCTTAAAATGAATATATTTTCAAGAAGACAACGTCAGAGTACTTAAAAAAACCGTAATACTACTCTAATGAAAGATTATAGTTAAAGAAGGTGATTAACAAAAATATATGAGCGCATACATCTTCCTTTAAAATACAAATTAGCACAACTGTATACTTAATAAATCTTGGCATTCACTATAAATTAATGAAATTAGCTAATACTTGAACTGAGTTTTTTTTTAGAATTGTCATTGAACATCTGGGTTTTGCCCTACATACTCAACTTGCTAAAATATATCTCATGTATTAGTTCATCCAAAAACAGAAGCAAATGTAACAAAAATATAAATAATTTTAGTTCTGGGCTTAAAAACTTCTCACGCTAATACAGTGCAGCAAAAGTGATTAAGTGATTAAAGTAAAGTGATTAATGATTAATGTAATTAAGTACCACTGAATAAAAAAAAAATCATTACTTCAATAGAAAAGGAAAAAAATCCTTTTTTCAGGTACAACAAAAGACATTGTAGTTTTGATGTATTCCATTGTACACTAACAAACACTATAAAAATATTAACTCTAAATTTTACATTTGTTTATTGAAATTTAAAGGAAATAGAAATAGTTGAGTTAAGGAACACATTTTAAATATAGAAAAAATTAAACTATTTTTTCATTTCACCGGGTTTGTATTTGAATCGGTTCCAAAACACTGTGATACTTGTAAATAAATGGTTTCTTAAATGATATTAGAGAAAGAGTAAGTAGCTTTATTTTAAACAGTAGTAACTTAACACAAATATTATTTTTTATGATGTTTTGCAGATCCACAAAAAGTTTTGGTCTGTCATCAAAAAGCTTTTTATCTAACAGATAAAATGTTGCTAGCACCGAAGTTGCTACAATAACTATAAAAACATACATCTATATTGCAGTGCTTTAACATATCAACAAATTTACATGTTTTCTGTGGTTAATACTAATTCTATCCAGTCCACAATTGATTGGTGACGAATAGAGATAATCAAAATGTACAATGTACTTTACAGAAAATATTCTGTATAAGATTTAACTGCTAGATATAAAAAGGGCCAAAAAGGCATGTATTAATATTTTAGCCTTGGAAAAAGTAGCAATGTTTTTGTTCCAAATTAAGTAATAAGCTTTCTTAGTTTTGACAAGGAACTAATTAATTTATTCTAGTCATAATCAAATTGCAACCTACAACAAATTGCAAACTTGGCCAGTTTTCATGGGACTCTGATCCAAAAGCTGTGTAGTTACACATCATCCAAAATCAGTTCAAGGATAACCCCTTAAACACGTATTATTTTAAGGCCAGAACGAATTGCAAGTCTTTTTTGGGACTGGAGGCATAAGAAAAATAATCCTAGAAAGTGTTAAAATCGTGAAACATCCATAAGGAACATACATGGAAATTTTCGTGTGGGTATATCTTAAAAATTAAACAAGATTTTCAAATACATATTTCATCACTGTAAGAAGCCTGATAATTTAGTTTGAAATAATGTTTCACAACACCATCTTCAAATTTGAAAAAAATATTTTAGATCCAATATGATGGATCCAAGATGGCAGCCAAAAATGAACTGTACTTAAAAATTATCTTATGCTAGGTAAAGCAGTCATTTTGAAATGTGATGTTAAGGGGTTACCTGTGGACTGATTTTAGCCAACGAGTATGTTAAAATACACTTATTTTGAAGCCGAACCATATAAACAATGTTGTGTTGCAATTTGCTCTACTCTGATGGGGTTTTGGCATAGTTTTACAACATACCTTGCAACAAGTTGAGTTAATGTTTTTAATGTTTTCTCTTCTATTGTTTGCTTTGATTTAGTTCGTTTTTAACATTCTTAGCAACAAGTGTAGGTTACCTTTTTAACAACCCTGAATAAAGATCTTACAGGACCCTCTATAATTTTGTTGACCACAGGCTTACCATAAAGAGACTAAACTTGTGCCTGAAAACAAGAGAGTGCCTTAATTTCTTGTGTTTTGTTTTTCTGGCTCTCAAAAAAAAATAGGAAAGGACAAGTTTTTTGAAATATTTTCAATTTTTATCCTAATCCTGAATTGATGTACTTCCTACTTCTTATCTTATAACTAGAAACATTATTTACAATATCACAGCAGGTTAGTCGGAATCATCTGATTCGCTATGTTTCCTCTTGAGTGACTCGCGTTGCTTGCGGTCGCTGTACCTTTGAACCCTCTCCAAATACTTGTTCACCTTAAACTGAAGATGGCTGAGGGAGCCAACTCCCGAGTAGATGCAGAGGACCCTCACATTCTCAGAGTATTCCAAATTCGGCAGCACCTGGTTGAAAAAAAAAAATTATTGAAAGACCATTTGAGAGTAGTTGAGAAATCCTAATAAGTTGTCAAACTCAGCCAACGTCAAGCTCTATGCAGACCTGCTGCTGCAGCAGTTTACCAAACTTCACATCAGAAGTTCCTGACTTTCCCCTGATAAAAAGCCCCCAAAGCCAAGCCCCCTAAGTCTCAGACCCCTACTTAACAAGCATAAAATACCTTTGCATGATTTAAAAATACGTGAAGTTCATTTATTTCACACGGGACGCTTGAGTCCCATGTGACTATTTGCTTTTCCCATTAGACCAATGTTAACATTCGAATTTGGTATGTACAGCCTCACAGCTTAACCAAAATTGTTGTTTTAAAGCTCATTTAAAAAAGGAAAACATTTATTAGCGACTCACAAAAGCAGAATTTTGATATTGCTTTTAATTTAGCTATTAAAAAACTTGAAAATTATTTTTTTATGATTTTTTTGTTTTAACTGAGATATTAAAATTTTGCCCACTGGAGTCACTATATATTTTTTTGCTCTTTCAAATGAGATTATCAGAAATTCCACATATAGGAACTGGTATTTGACAATTTAATTTGGGGGGGGGGGGGATTCAGTGTTAATAATTCAACATTGTCACGGTTTTTGTAGTCAACAATTTTTGATGAGTAAGAGTTGAATCCACACCATATTTGAATATCGCCTGATAAGAGGAGCAGGTAAAAACGTGATATTTTTAGAGACTGGAACCCCCTTTTAACTTAAGCCTGGTTTCCATGATGACCAGACAGTAGGACAGTAAAAAAGTTATTTTGTTTACAGGTGTTAATGTCCTACTGACTAGTCATCAAGGAAACCAAGCCTTAAGCTAAGAGTACTACGGTGTGATATTTTCAAATATTTCCTTCCAGTTCATGCTCCCTCACCTTGGGTGTAAGCAGAAAACATTGCGCAGAGTTGGCCTTCTCAACTGTGCTCACCATCAGTCGGAACACTACTCTCTCGTTGTTTTCATCCATGCCCTAGAAGAATAACAAAGTATAAAACACACTTCACAATTAAAAATAACAAGTAAATAAAAAATGTTAGGCTTTTGCATGCTTACTGTGGAATTTTTATAAAGGTAAACATTCTGGCAAGCATGAAAGCCAGAATGCAATTAATTAAAAACTCACAATTGATTAATGCAATTAATTTAAAAACTCACAACTTTTACTAAAATATTAACCCTGATCAGAAACTCAGGATTACCAGCATCAGAATCTATATTATATACAGCCACATGTGTAACTGACTCACTGACTGACTCATCTATACAAACTCGCAACGTTTTCCCGATGACCTAGAAACTTGAAATTTGGCATGAATATTATTTAGGTGGTCAAACACCAGGAAAAATTGTCAAAACGAAACATTTCCGCCCCCGACTCCCCCAAAGGGGGGGAAAAAGGGAGAAAAAATGTAAGTCCGAAAAAAGTACTTTTCGTTTTCGGGTTATAGCGGCTAAACCAGGGGTCCTATCAAAAAATGGACTGCACCACGTGCCACGGATTTTTCACGATCTACAACTTTGATCCTATGACTTTTTGCCCTATCTCGTCTCCTTCACCCTTAGATTGCTCTAGATTTTTAATTTTCATGGATCTTCCCCAGGTTTTCCAGCACTAGTTGACTTAATATACTACTTAGGCCCCTGTAAATTTGCAGGAGTATTTATTGGGTGGTCACACTAAATATAAAATTTTAACAAATTGGACAGCCAGCGTTTCGATCGGCAACAGATCTCATCAGTGGCGCTGCCTTGCGCCAGATGCAACTCGTCTCCCTCTGGTGGTTGGGAGATCTTAAATGAAACCACCCTCGCACTGTCGAGCGGAGCTCGCTCGACCCCCCGATGGAGTGGGGAGCCCGGTGCCGCCCACGCGGTGCAGGGTGGAACTCCTGAAACCCTTGGCAGCAGAAGGGGAGGACCTCCTGTTCTCTGAAATAGGAGGACTTCCTCGCCGCCTTCCAGGGTTTCTTCTGATAAAGTCGGGCGGCCGCCCCTGATGAGGGGCCCGAAACTTTAACAACATCTTCGCCCAGAGCTGCTGAGATCTGTAGCCTCACACCGGCCGAGGTGCATGCTGGATGCCACTTGTTGCACCTGTCACGTCGCTGCCCAACTCTCCTGGAATGGCTCTCCAGTTTCGGGAGAGCCATTCCAGGCGTAATTAATTTTACGATTTGACTCGTGGTATTTTTGCCAATTAATTTTTGTTGAAAGGCTCAATTATTGACAAGGGATTCGTCAGTGTCAACCTCCATATTCATCCAAAGTCATTTGTAATTTTTTTAATCTATCAACCCCTAAATGTGACCACATAAAAATCAAATTAAGCATTCTACAAATTGAGACGAAGTTTTTTCAAAACAAATTCTTTTGCCTCACCCCCTCACCCCTTTAACCCTCTTTGACAACGGATCCGGCATACATCATCTCTACAACATATATGTTGCAATCCACGAATAATATAACTAGTTTGTAATATTAAAATGCCTATAAATTTAAAATAATCTTCAAAATTCGCCAAATGTCAGCGATTTTCCCAGGTTTTTCAGTTCCAGTAAATTTAATATTATACGTAGAGGGCTTAAAATTGGCGACATCATCACTACAACATATATGTTACAAGTCAAAAATAAAATAACTAGTTTTTAGTGTTAAAATGCCTAAAAATTTAAAAGAATTTTCAAAATTCGCCAAATGTCAGTGATTTTCTCGAAAATCATCATCGAAACTATGCCACGCACGGGTTATGTTCAAAAAATGATTACGTGCACTAATTTTAAGAAACAATTATTAAAAATCTTAGCCACTGATATAAAGCAATATATTAACATGGTATCGTTATAAAAATTTCGGAAAAAATTGCTGATAACAGATTTTAATACAGGTTCTCGCTGGTGGTAATGTCACAAGTTTCAATGACATCCTCTCTTCATCCAGCTATTGTTATTACTGGTGATTTTTTCCCAATTCGTTCATTTCTGTGACATCAAACTGTAATATGCTGATTTCTAAGTTTAATTGGATTTAATTTGATAATTAAAACTAGAGATCGCCAGTGGTCGAAAATTCGACCAATTTTCAAAGTGACAAAGGGATCGCTGGTTTTGTAAATGATCCCCGCATATATTAATGTGTTTCTAAATACATTTCATATACAATAGTACATTTTTTCCATGTAAACACATAATATAACCAAACTGGGGGCCGATTCTCAATCCTTGACTAATTATTGACTTCACTTCTGGCTTATGGCATTGTTTTTAGTAATTAGTATTTTATTAAGATACTGACAATTTTATTAAGATTACATGTTAATTTTTTAAAGAATGATTATTGAATCAGAGGAAAGTAAAACTTCAGTCATCAAGTCAGTTTATCCTGTACACCCCTTACCACAGTTCTCTCCCTCCCTCCATTAATTCCTTCCCTCACTCTCTACTTCCCTTCCTTCCGACCTTCTTTCCACTTTTCCCTCCTTTTCTCCTCCATTCTCTTCTTACCATATCTCCTCCCTTCTTTCCTACCATTTGGAACTTTTTCCCTCCTTCCCTCTCTTCCTATTATTATCACTAAAATGTTATTTATATTTTACCCATTATCCACCAATAAAAACAAAATTTGAATATAATGTGTCCATTTGTACTCCGGTTGCCAGGCCCGGTGCAGGATTTTCGGGCCCATGTGCAATTGAGAAACCCGCCTTTTTTACTTATCTCATCTTTACTTTAGTAATTAGTATTGTATAATATTAAGATTCCATGTTTATTTCTTTAACACTGAGCTGGTTATTGAATCAGAGGACGGTAAAAATTCAGTCATCAAATCAGTTTATCCCATACACCCCTCACTACAGTTCTCTCCCTCACTCCCTTCATTAATTCCTTCCCTCTCTCTCTATTTACTTCCTTCCTTTCGACTTTCTTTCTACTTTTCACCCCTTTTCTCCTTCATCCTCTTCTTACCATCCCTCATCCCTCCTTTCTTACCTTTTAGGTCTGAAATAATAACACCTAACATTTACGTGCCTAATTATTATTTGAGACCTAAAACTCCCCTTCACAACTTTTTCTCTCCTTCCTTACCCTTGGGACATTTCCCCCTCCTTCCCTCTCTCCCTATCATTATCACTAAAATATTACACATATTTTACCCATTCTCTACCAATTAAACACACAATTTGAATGTAATGTCCATCTGTACTGCAGTTGCACGATAGTACATCGGATGGTAGAGACTCAATTTAATGTTCCTTTTTCTTCCCTTTTTATTAGCTAATTTTTATCTCTTAATCTTATTGAAGTGAGCAAACTTAATTTGAAACACATTCAATCTTCTCTGAATAACCCTGGATTTCAATCAAATACTATATTTTTACTCCATGCCCCAATAAAACATGCGGCTTGAAATTGTTTAAAAATAATAATTTGTTTGGATTTTTTACTGGACAAATACTAACTCTTGTCATTAATGAATTCCTTACATTTGTTTATTGCTTGATAAAAACTTATTATTGTTTGGGTTTTCTATCTCATCAGATGACAGAAAAAAATTTACTGGATAAAAAATAACTCGTGTCATAAATGAATTCCTTACATTTGTTTATTGCTTGATAAAAACTTATTATTGTTTGGGTTTAAAAAAACAGCGTAAATGTTTGCCCACTTTTCGCCCTCACATAATATTTCTACATCTAATCTTTACTCTACGAAAAATTGCATGTGATAACAGCTACAAATGACAAACAGCTACAGATGACAAAAGCACAGTTCTGTTTTGTTTTTCTATCACCAAAACTCATAAGACCAGTGTTAAATTTTTTTGAAATTTTAAATTCAATTTTCTACTTGTCTAAAAGACTAATATAAATTTCAATGGGATTCTGCACATCTACAGGAAAATACAATTCTATCGGTGTGCTTAGATTTTTGCTACAATGCACACTGGCTGAGAAAAAAGGAGCACAAAAACCTTATGGAAAAAATGCTTGCCTATTAATATAAAGCTAGCTCTCTTATAAGTCTTACTAATTCAAAAGGGAGGGTCAGAAAATACCCAACATTAGCCTGATCGGACCATCGGATGGCGGGGTTAGGAGGGAACAGATAAACCCCTTAACAATGGGTTTTTGTGATCTTTTACATAGAAAAATGAAAATAATCAAATCCTTGGTTGGACCATTGGATTTAGATTGAAAAAGGTACTGTGAATAATTGTTCTCTGTCCACTGGTTGCCGAGATATGAATCAAGGTAAATACTGTACTTTATCTCAATGTTTTTCTACTCCTAAATTGGTCCTCTAAAATTGAACTTGCATTAACCTTTTCAATTTTCTCGCTTTTTACTAATTTATTATTCAAATAAGAGACCCAATTTTTGACAAGGATTAATTAGTGACTCCACCCACGTTTACCTGAAGTCATTTGTCATTTCCAACCCCTATCAACCCATACATAAAACTAATAAATGAAGAAAATTAAGCATTTTAAAAGTGTTGGGAATTGTTATTTCTCAACAAAAAAATTTCCCTCACCCTCTAGCCCCACCAACCGTCTTCTCCCTAAAATAACTAACAACTAACACGGCTAAACCCCTTCCAACCAAATTACCTTCCCCACAACTGAATCAAATTAGGCATTTTTAATACTTTTGGCAACTTTTTAACACATACATTACCCTCACCCTCCGCTCCAAACCAACCAGTTCTCCCACGTAAAATGTAAAATCCTACCCCTCCACCCCTCCGCCAAACACTTACTATGATACAATTTTCCCGAGGATTTGTAATGAGTTTATTCTTAATTTACTTGTTGGTAAGCGTCACCTCCCACGTTTATCAGTCATTTGTTATTTCTTACCTCTTTCAAGTCCTAAATCCGACCAGTAAATGAAGCAAAGTAAGCATTTTTAAAATGTATGGCAATGTTATTTTCAAACAAATACTCTTGCCTCATCCCTGGCCCGCGATTCTCAGAGGCCCCAGGTTAATCGTACGTCATTCGCCAACTTTACCCCGTTTCAACCCCTAAATAGTCCTCAAAAGTAAACTTTTCCGTGAATTTTCAATACTAATTTTTCCTCTTTGTTTTATGATTGAGAAACCCAATATTTTACTTTATAAATGTTATAATATTTTACTCACCCAATATTATACTTTATTTTACTTTTTTCAATAGCCAAACCCCCTGGGAGCCCCATTAACCCATTCTCCCTTAAAATAATAATTACCCGCCCCATAGCCCAAAAATCCTCAAAACCAAAAACCCCCATCCCAATAAACAACCCCCTGCCCCTAACCAACCCCCAAACAACTTACCCTCTGACACTACCTATGACACCTTGAGCTTAAGTATTTGATAACAGTTTAATAAAATTTGTCTTTTGGCTTTTCGGAATCCAAACCCCCCGCAACTCACTATAGGGGGCCTGGGAGCGGAGCTTTTATATTTCCTTCATAGTTTTTATTTTTAGAACAATCGCTGACCACGTACGTGACAAACCCTGACCCCGACCCTGACTTTTTACGTAAACAAATAAACTAATTTTGTTATGTAAATTATCAATATCAAAATTCCTCTCAAAGGGGCTCACAGTAGCGGGCCTGGGGGCGGAGCCCCCAGCGAGCCGTAAGGCGAGTTGACTTCATAAAACCAAACAAAAGTTATCAGTCTATCGGCAACTGTTCATTAAAGATGAAGTTGATATAACCGGTTTTCTACTTGCTCCACCATTGTTTTGAATACTTGCTCCATAACTGTTTAGCTGCTATGCACAAATTTAAATTTCCCAAAAATCTGATTTTAATTCTTTACATTCAATGATAACATACCCCTTCAAATCTAAGTTTTATCTTCTTTCGATCTTAGCACTTAAAAACTTATTAATTTTCTAATTAAATCATAAATAACATTTCCAGAGTTTCAATATGATTAATATTGATGATATATTCAGGTGAGTTAATTCAGAAGGAGCAGGTGTGGTGGTCCTACCTGGTTGATCTCGTCGACACATCTGAATGGGACGGTGGTGAGCTCCTGCAGGGACAGCATGTAGATGGCGGTGGCGACGGCTCGCTCGCCGCCACTCTGCGTGTGCGGCCCCAGCTGCTGCAGACGACTCGACTCTCGGAACTGCACCCTGATACAGATCCCGTACTGGCTGTATTCGTCCTGCGACAGAGTAACTAGTCACGGGTCATTCTAGTGCGTAGGCCTGATTGAAGGCTTGGTCATGTCCTTCGACTGAACTAATCTACAAAAGTACACTTTACATGACTTCAACAGTCAACAGGATCACCTGTAAACTGAATTATTACCTTGTTGGAAAGTTGTATTTGTGATGGATACAATAATAAAAAAAATTAACCTTAAAAATTAAACTTAAGAAATTATCTTAAATGGAAATATTTTTGCTAGTTTTAATCTTAGTAATGTGTAACTGAAGGAATAAGAATATTACTCTTCTTGTTACAGCCTGGACGCCTATAAACGATTCAATCGTATTTATCTTTTATGGTAGCCCAAGGTGTCCAATTGTCGGTATTGTGCTGCGAGATAAGTTTCGTCTTAATTACAAATATCCTCAGTCGCAGTCTGCACAAATTAAAACTGCCCACTTGAATGGTTGTCAGAGTTAATAAGCCATTCCAACACCATTAATAATGCCTAGGTTTCTGCCTAGGTTAATAATGCCTAGGTTTCTGTTTGCACTGCTCTTGACAACCATTCAAGCGGGCAGTTTTAATTTTTGTAGACTTCACAACTGAGGATATGGTGTAATTAACACAACACGTCTCACAGCACAATGTCAACAATTAGGACTCCTTAGGCTACTGTGAAAGGTAAATACTATTGCCGAATATTATTATTTATTACCTAAAAAAGTTTCAATTAATTAATTACATATACGAACTAAGAGGTAATTTTAAGTATAGAAATCATTTGTTGTTTCGATTAATTTACTAACATTAAGATTAAAGCTAAATGACTCCAAATCTTTTCAAGTTTATACCAATAAATACTAATAAGATCACTACCACATGTGTTAAAAAAATCAGAAATCAAACAAGATCAATATTTTCATTTGATTTTGAACTAAATTCTAACTTCCTAATGGCTGGTTGATCAAATTTGTCTCTTAATTTCTTCAGATATTGATTCAATTTCAAAACAATCCTCCTTATTTCACTGAACATTTGACTAGGTGTGTATTCCAAGTTAAAGGAATTTTATAGTTAAAGGAATTCTTGAATTTTTGTGTGGTCACACGATTCTCACAGCAATTTTCGAACGCTCCTTAAAATCAACAAATCTCACACAACTTACCGGGTCTTCCGGGACCTCGAGCGCGACCTCGCCCACGCAGCTGATGAGTTTGAAGAACTCGGTGAAGTTGGTGTTGATGCGCTCGACGAGCCCCTGCACCTGGGGCAGCCACAGCGCCCGCTTGTCGTGCATGTTCTGCTTCAGCTGCTCCAGCTGTCGCTCGGGGTTGGCCACCGCCTTCTCCAGCTCCGCGATCGTCTTCTGTGTCTTCTTGTACTCTTCCAGAGCCTGCGAGAGTTACAGACACATGACACGAATTTGAACAAAAAGTACAATCAGCATTAGATTAAAATGTTTTATAAATATATCACTACCGACCATGATTTTTTTTGCTGCAGGATTTGTTTCTCACGGACAGGCACGACCTTCTCAGGCATCTACTTCTTGTAGTTTGCCTGATTTGAGTATCTTACTGCACATGTTTAAATGGTCTAATTCTACAATCTACAAAACTCCTCTGAGTTAAGAACTTTAGTGATAAATAATTTACTTTAAGGTTTCTTTAAAGTGTGTATCTTTAAAGGTTTCTGTGTGCAAACCTGAGTGCGGTTTCTTCAAGTCAGCTAGCTAAATTTGGCCCCTTTCCTACACAAAATCCTACGCAGCCTAAGGCTTTTCATAAAATAAAACAATCTTTTTAATTTTTCACATTATAACGTATCCATGACCTGAGCTGCCGAGTGCGCCACTCACCGACTCGCGGCCGCCGGGTATGCAGTCAGCCCGGGCCGTCGTCTCCGATATCTCTCTGTCCAACGCCTCCACGTCGTCCGGCAGTTCGGCAAACTCCTTCTCGTAAGTGTTCTTGAACCTAGCGTCGCCGGGGCTGCAGCCGTCGGTCATCCCGAGCGCCGTGGCCCGAGCCCTCTCCCACGCCCGCGACACGTCTCTCAGCTCCTGCTCCACGTTCACCACCATCCTCTGCAACAACACAGCCATACTTCTGGGTTTATGTTGAAACTATTTTTAAACACTATTCTTATTAGTTTTTTTCGATAACCATCCATAGAGCTAATAGGCCATTCAGAAGAGGAAATTGTTAGGCAGAGGTTAAAAAGAACACCAGGTTTAATATATTAACAAAGGAAAACATTAGAAATACACTGCCTTACTGCACATTTAAATGGTATAATTCTACCAGGAAAAGAACACAATGTACTCATCTAAAATAGAAGCAACACATCAAGGCCAAGTTTTGGAAAAGACCGGTTGATATTTTAGCAACAAGACAAATAAGCAGAGGATCAGCTCCTTCATAATGAACCTTGACCCGCCCAGTCTACTTTGTGATGGTCTTAGTAAAGAAGCATTAATGCACGATTGTACTTGTAAAATGCAAAGTGGAGGCATGATAAAATAAGTATATCATTACTCATCTGCTGATTTAAAATAACTCATGGATATAATTGTAACTAGAAACAGACACAAGCTCAGATGACAAATATAAGATCAACCTTCTTAACAGTTTAGACTATTAATAATTCATATCAAAATCCTTCAGGAATACTTACTTTATAGTAGGGATGGTCAGGTCCCGAAATTTCGGGAAATTTTAGGAAAAATTAAATTCTTGATTTTCAGGCGGGATTTTATTTACTTCGGGAAATTTTTCGGGACGGGATCGTTTTAGTGATCACAACTAAACAGCGGGTGCAACATCGCAAAACGGGTGTACCTTCCCTATCGGCCACGGAAAACGATCTCGCGTATTTTCCAATCGCGAATAAACGGCAAACCCAGCTTTGCGAAACTCGCGATCGTTCGTTAAAAACTATCGTGCGTTTTGCCGATCTAAATAAACGGCAAATGCGGCTTTGCAAATCTCTTGATCGGCCGCGAAAACCATCGCGCGTATTTGCCAGTCGCGGATGAACGGAAAAATTGATTAGCACTGGTCGCGAATGGCCCCGAAATACATTAGCGCGTATCTGTCGATCACAGATTAACGGCCGATATAGCTTTACGAAACTCGCGATCGGCCGTGAAAAACGATCGCGCGTATATACCGATCACGAAACTACGGCAAATCTAGCTTTGCGAAATTTACGAACGGCCGCGTCTTTGCCGATCGCGGATTAACGGCCGATGTTGCTTTACGAAACTCACGATCGGCCGTGAAAAAGATCGCGCGTATTTGACGATTGTTGATAAACGGCAAATGTAGGATTGCTAACTCGCAATCGGGTGTGAAAAGCAATCTTAGTTATTCACTGATAGCGGTTAATCAACGGAAAACTTGCTATAAGGCGTGACAGTGATGATTGTTCATATTGTCGGCCACATTGGTCTGCTACAAATTGTGGTTTTGCCAATTGATTCAATTTTCTAAACTAATTCAGATGTCTTTGAATTCCTGCCGAAAGAATGATTATTTGTCGTAAAAAATAACTGAACTGACAAAAGTAAATACTTTGAGACTTTAAAAGAAATTTCTAATACATATTTTATGTAACTTAAGAAATATTAAGTTTAGGAGTTGTGAACTTCAAATTTACAATTTTAAGCTTTGAAAAACTAGTTTTATGGTTGTCATTTTGAAACTAAGTTTATTTTAAATATTTTACGTAGTTTAAAGTGCTGAAAAAATTATGAGTCAAAATTAGAGTCATTTCCTAAAAAAAGAACTCCAAAGCCCAAAGTTTATAAAAATACAATAACATACATGACAGTATATGCAACATGCAATAACCACTCCAGTATTTTACTTTTTGATTTTTGGAAACCAAACAATAAAACGAAAAGCAGAAAATTAAAAAACTATTGTGTTTCTATCAAACGTTAAAAAATGTATATTATATTTATTTATTTCTTATTTTTATACTATTACAATTTTTAATGCATTCAAATTAGAAAGAATAAAAATTCAAATTTAATGAAAAATAATAATAAACAATCAAAACATTTATTTACCATTTTTATATAAGTTAGTATTTTATTTATAACTAGCTGTTGTTAACCCGCTTCGCTGGGTTGAAAAATCTTATGAAGGCCTGAATAGTAGCCCAAAAGATGTAATTTGGAAGCAAGAATTATAACGTCTAATGTAATCTAAAATTCAATATATGTGATGCGGAAAGTGAAAAGGGACCTCAAGTCGCTGGAGTAAATTTTACAGTACGGGCATTTTAGTCGAATCGGGTCAAAAATATCGATTTTTAGGTTTCAAGTGAATACGATTCCTTAATCTTTCCTGTACATATTCATTTGGTTATTTTAGCGATAAGAATCCAATAAATATTAGAAAATAATCGATTTAGTAGCCTATGTCATGCAAACGGAAAGGGACCTCAAGTCGCTTATATGGGAAATAACATGGTGGGCGACTTCAGGTCCCATTTCCCAAATGTGCAGACCTGTACTGACAGTGTCGTCAGGGGCATTACAAAACTAGTCTCTCCTGACATCTATCGGTGAATAAGTGAACTACTTCAAGTTTTTCGCTGTAGAAGAACATTGTCTGAGTCCAAAAATCACCGTCTTGACAGTGTATTTCTCTTTTATTCCTCAGTATTCTGCCCTCCAACTTTAGGTCCCTTTTTAAACTTCTCACTTTTTCATTTTTTTAACAATGAAATTGTGAGTGTATCACGTCTGTTTCAGTTTAGATTTAAAGATCTAGTTTTCAGCTTTATTTTGATACCAAATTCATTTCTTAAATATCAAAAAATAAGTTTTCTGTGAACGTTTGAAGTTTTGGGCCTTGATTTCCTAAAGTGCCCGTTTTGACTATTTGAAATTCAAACGCCAATAATTCAAAGACAACAAATCATAGCACTATAAATTATATGTCAAATTGTTTGTAATTTAATGCAGAATTTCAGGATGTTAATAACTCAAAACCTGAAAATTCCGACTTGAGGTCCCTTTTCACTTTCCGCATCACATATTATGATGTTTCTCCATACATATTAGCTATATTTGATAAAGCCGGGGAAGGCATATTTGGTGGTGGCAGTCTTATTTTTCCTTTCAAACAGCACATAATATCCGTTTTCTTTTTGAATTAATCTTTGTGCTATGGCTATGCAATAATTTCAAATTTTGTCCATCTTGCAAATTACTACATTCGGGTGTTCAATAAAATCTACATTTTTTATTGGAATGATGTGTACTTTACAGCCAAAATCATAGTTCCTTGTCCTTTTGTAAACAGCTTTTAAACTGTTTAATTTAATTCAGCTTCTTCTGTTTGATCCCTTTTTCAAAGGTTCTTCGTTATATCTCTGTTCTGATTATTTCTTTCATCACCTTATGCGTCTGTCTCCCTTTCTGTTCCAAATCTGCTACGACAGTGTTTCTTGATGTCGCTGTGAATTTTCCCATGATACTCTTAGATGTGTTTCTTTCTCTTCGTTGTTTCGTTTTTTCTTGCAATCGTTCTTTTAAGTTATAAGATACGGAATTGCAAACATTTTCTCCTACGTTTTGAAATTTTTTTCGTCTTATTTATACTATCTTTGAATTTATAAAAACAAAAAACTATGTAACTCTACATTTTAGTGCACTTCATGTTTTTTAATAACATAACCTAACAGTAAAAATTTACTAAATAATTGAAAACGTAAATAAAAACACATTTGCTAAATAAGACTGTATTCACCTGTTGTACAAAACAATTGTAGGTGCTGCATTCTGTTGGCAACCACTTCAACCACAGTTACCTTTTAAAATTAAACCATGTGTTTTGATATAAACAAATAAAACCTCAAGTACTCACAAAATCCTTGACATAGGTCCCTTTCGGACGTTCCTGTTCCTACACCCAATAAGATATCGAAACCCAACCACCATAGTGCAGATCATGAGATTCCAAGCTTTAATTTGATACCAAGATCATGGGTCTACGACGTGTAGTTTTGGCTGTAGCACTAAATATACCAACACACAACTCTTCTTTTATATATTGAATTAATTAATTAATTAATTAACAATTTCATTGAGCTACTAATTTTTTTAAATGTGTTTCTAATGTTTGCTATTTTGTCAATTGTATATGAGTTAGTATTTTTTCACTTAAATTTATTTCTTGAAATTTTTTGAGTTGGGATGGTACAAACTTTTGTATACGACATTGTTTTTAACCTATAACTATTATTGTAACAAAGAAAATAAATAATTTGTGAGCAAGCATTTCCCGAAGATTTAGGGAAGACAAAAATCCCATCCCATCCCGAATTTAAGAGGAAGAAAAAAGTCCTGTCCCGTCCCGCCCTAAACTGAAAATCCAATCCCGTCCATCCCTACTTTATAGCATTAATTATGAATACGGTGAAATAACAATTTTGCACAGATTATGTAAGTATGATAATAGATAGATATATTTTCTACAACTCACATTAGCGTCTTCAAGTTTCTTTGATGCCTCCATGCTCTCTTTCTCTTTGTCTTTCAAGATCCGTTGATAGACAGCTTGTATGTGTTTGTTTTTCATGTTCCGCAACAAGCAATTCTGAGTGTTCTTCAAGTGCTTAATGATGTTTTTAGGTTCAGAAGATAACTCAATTATGATTTTCTGAAAAAAATATATTAGTGATAAAATAACTTTTAATATTTAAAAAAATAATTCCCACTACCATAACCTCTTCTCAAGAAAAGGACCAGTACCTAGACATCGGTCATAAACCGGTAGTAAACCGATACCGGTTTGTCATCGGTAGTAAACCGATGACAAAATATTGGTACCAGTATTTCGGTACAGTAACACAAGGTCACGGGTAAACAGCAGAAGTAACCGAGCATAAAAGATGATCATGCATATTCGGTGAAATTGCTGTAAACATCGTCATCTTCAACATTTTGCGATGTGTGCTTGTCAGATCAATATTCTTAATGCTAATTATAAAGGAAATATTTTTAGAACATTTAAGATCTTAAAAAATTCGTAATGAAATATTATTCCACCAATTAATGCTCTGATAACCAATCTAAAAACAGCAGTTTACTAAGAAGCGAGTGATGAAGACTTTATTAAAATTATTGAAAATAAATTTAAATAGAGAAATTTCAGATAAAACTTTTATCAATTTTACCAAAACTTACGTTGGTGTCGGCCTTTGCCTTTGCCTTTTCTGCTTCTGGATCAATATTTCCTTTGTTGATGTAGACTCTGAGTTCTTCTTTTTTCATATTTAACCTTGAACACCCCATCCTCAACTTCGTCAACTCCTGGTCCATATCTTTTTTCTTTTGACGCAAACAATTGGTGTCTCGCTCAATTTGACTACTTTTATTCTTTATTTTTTCATTGTTTGATCTTATCGTCAGAATTTTTTGTTCTGCTTGTTGAATACTAAACAAAATAATTATAAGTTGTGGTTATACATGGTCTACTGCATGTAACACCAATTAAAAATTGGTCAAAACCTAGAAATGAGCAAGCAAATAGCTGGAAAAGCCATTATTGTTATGGAAAGCCCTGTGCATCTAAGAATTTAATAAATTTCATAAAACCATTTCATAGTTAGCATATATGGCCAAAAAGGAATTCAACTGGAAAATTACAGGTTTTAGATCATTATTTTTGGAGATAAGACTTAAAGACTGGCAAAGGCTCTTTTTTCAGTTATCTACCTGCACAATTGCTCGAATCAAGACACATATTTAACATTAATATTATATTTAATTGTTTGCCCAATAAATATCAAATGATAAATACCTAAAAGTTAAAAAAAAATTTTTAATAGGAGAGTTACTCTATGTTTTTATTTGTGGTGCTTTCGCTAAACAGAAAAAATTGCCAAAAAGTTACATGTAGGGATGGGCCGATTCCGGGAATCGCGATTCTTGGTGGTATCGAGGCATTGTCAATCCTCGATTCTTTGCGCCACCGTGTTCGATTCCGATTCCATTCAATTCCGACAAAAAAATAGTCAAAACTCACAAAACGAGAGGTCTGCAGGTACCAGAAAATTCGGGTAATTAGGTGAACCGAAGTAGTCGGCTGGGTTCGACATGTCCCGGGCTTTCGGGGGGGCTTTTATTACACATCGGGTCGGGCGGGTACCTACTGCCCGAGAGAAATCGGGTTGAAGATACCCAACATAGCCTACTACTCGAAAGAAACCCTAAACATAAAAAAATGTTCAACAATAATTAATTTAGATCACACAAAGCTTCTGACTTACGAAGTCCACGTAATATAATAACGTGACGAACAAAGATGGTCACGATCGCGATGTCAAGCTTACAAGCAATCTTCACTGTACGTCTCACTCAGACAACAACCAGCCGTCTCCTTGCCGGCTCATAATTATTGTACGCTTACTGCTTAATATCGTATCCTCGTATTCCGGGGAACCACTGATAGCCGAGCTTGTGATAAGAGAGAAGATAATTGTTGCGGTATTTGGACACGGTAAACCGGAAGAGCGTGTCCTTCCAACAAAAAACATACACAAACACTAATCTTTGAAGTGATAAGGAAAGGACGTTGACAGGTGAAAAGAAAAATTATCTCAAATTAGACGGAATTCGGAAAGTTTTTGCTATATTTAGTTGACCTCGGAGAACCACAAAAACACATCAGTCCATTGTTTAATTGAAGATTTTCTCTGGAACGGCAAGAGATAAAAGTTTCATTTTTGTCTCGTTTGATTTATAAAAATTAGACAAAAATATGAGCAGTCATTTGTGGTTGTCGGCCAAGTGGTTATAATTTTTGCATTTCATAGTAGGGAATCTTCATCTCCTAATTATCTGACGAGCTCAGACGGACGCACGCACACTCGTAGATAACAGCGGACTGGCGGACAGGCTTGATAAGTAAAAAAACTTCCCCACTCCCCCCTTCCAACTGATGATAAGGAGAGTGAGGCAGCTCTTTTTTCTATCTCTCTCTAACTCTCTCTTTTCTGCCTCTTCCATATTTCACCAAATATTATTTCCTTCTCTGAAGTTTTAGAATAGAACTAATGTTATGACGAAACAAATTATTGCTGGTGGTTGTGGTTTTAAAATATAAATACAATTTCATTTATATATCCTGAAATAACAAGTTTAGACCCTAAATTGACTGTAAAAAAAGGAACTATATAAAAGGACTATAAAAAAAGGAACAGACTAGATCCAGAGAGAGTCCAAATCCTTGTTTTCATTAATAGAAATTTGAAATACCATCCTAATTTTTAGTTAAAAATAAAATACTTTTCAAGATGTAAGGTAAACTGTAGTTTCAACTAAAACTTGTGTATTGTTTTTTTTTAAGATTTCTGATGTTTTTATTCATTTGCTTTAGGCTAGGAAAATATTTTTTGGATTTATGAGTTTTTTCTTCTTTTTTCAACTGGAATTGGAATCGAGCCCGGAATCGAGAATCGTGAGTAAAATTTCAGAATCGGAATCGGAATCAAGAAATTCTGGAATCGGCCCATCCCTAGTTGAATGTTTAAAAAGGTTAAAGATTTTTTCAGAAACAATCTGGTGACTAATTTTTAATGTAACATTGCAATAAATATACAAAGCATTTTTCAATTTGCAAATCAGGGTGTCTACTGACATCTGATTTTCAAATTCCAGTATATTTCCAGTATTTCCAGTACATTTATTAATTTTTTCAAAATTCCAGTATCACTTGTTAACTATTTATCTAACCAAGGAGTACCATTAATAAAATTTGTATTAATAAGATAAAAGTTTATTGTTTAATTTAAATAGCTGATTTACAGCAACGAAAAACAAGATAAATAAATAATATATAAAAACTAGTCAAAGAATAACATATTTGTTTGATATTTTATGAGGGCCTCCCAAACCCCTTTATAGCCCTACGTTCCACCCACTTTATTATTCAAATAATTAATAAAAAATTACAAGCACAAATTAATAGGAACAGTTTGCAGAATAAAATTAATAATATAATTCGATGAATTACAAAACTGATAATTTTTAAGCACACTTATCTTTACATTTCTTCTCCTGACTTGCATGTTACTAGAAGTTAAGAATATAAATACATAATTTATTACTGAATAAAGTATACAAAATTAAGGAAACGGTAGTTCTAATTTACTATGAGTGTCTTTCCACACAGTGTCTCAGTTTTATATCACATCATTTGTTTTATGAAAATAATATAAAAATGTGAATGTAGGAAATTTTGAGAACAACTTCAATCATTGCTTTTTTAACAATGATTGAAGTTGTTGAACTTTTTATAACTGAATATATTGGACAAAACTCTTTTGAACGGATTTTATCACTTTTATTACAACAACATTCCATTACCAAATTTGAAATTACAGTATAATTTCAGTATTTCTAGTATCAAAATAAAATTCCAGTATTTTCAGTATCAGTAGGCACCCTGCAAATGTATAAATTGCAATGCAATACTGCGAAAAATGAGGTAAACCTCCATAATTTTGCCAAGTAAACATCCCAGGACATTAAGAGCAAAGTACAAGGCTGCTGTATAGTGATGGTCGATTCCAGGAATTTTGATTCTCAAATCCATAATCCGAATCTTAAAAAATCGATTCTCGAATCCCAAATTGTTAAAACTCTTAATTAATTGTAACAAAGTACTGGTTACAATGATTCAAATGTACCTCAGTCACTCAAAATAAACCAGTATTAGTTATTCTCAAAGAAGCTCAGAAACATAAGTTTCAGAACATCAGTGAATCATTTATTTATAACCCAATTCATTTTTGTTAGATTTGTTTCAGAAATAACTAATGAATAATCTAATAAAACAAAAACCTCATTTAAACTTACATTAAGTTATTTTTTAAACTTTTCACATAGCCCGAGATTGTTATTAATTAGGGGTCTGCGGGCCAGACTTTTTAAGTTTGGGTCGGGCCTTTAATTTTGGCTTTCGGGTCTCGGGCCAAAATCGGGTCAGGCCAAAAATATTTAAATAATTTCGCATGAATTAACTACAACCATAGCTAAATCATGAAATTAAATAAGAAATTAAAAGACAAAAATAATAACAATCCATTGAGCCCTAGAGTTCCGGCCAAATCATTAGGCGGGTGAGTGAGTGCGCTTCTGGCGTTCAAAATATGTTTTTGGCCAATCATTTACCCATCTGAAGTTATAGACAGTTATGCTCTTTGTTTATGTTTTCCAAATCAGCTGAGTAAGTTCTCCAAATACACCCACGTAAATGTGCTTCTATCTGTTGGAAATATGTTCAACTTAACTGTGTAGAGGAGCGGAGGTGTCTTTAACATCAAGTCATTTATACAGCTGGAGTTGCCATTTTTCACCGCCCGCCTAATGATTTCGCCAGAACTCTTATCATTTTTAGTAGGTTAAAATTAAATTATAATTCAATTTTAACCTACTACAAGAAGTTAAGAGAAAAAACTAATAGGTGAAAAATTCATCCAAAAAACTATGAAAGTCATAACAATGATTATTATCATTACAAAGCCATTCTTGATCACAACGACCATAGTGCCAATAAACAATATAAACTATGAATACAAATTTAAAGCTGTAAAGTTGAAGTGAAGGTCAGAGCCAAGTATAGGTGTAAGTTTTTAATTTCCGAATTCTTCTATATAACTGTCGAAATCCATTCATCTATGAGTTTATGAAATATTTATTGTTGAGGTTATTGTTATGAAAAACTCGTCAATGGCTGCGAAAAACAGTGGCACGAGCGTATCTGTCAGTCGCGGACAAACGGCTTATGTAGCTTTTCGAAACTCGCAATCTGCCGCGAAATACGATCGCATGCATTTGCCGATTGCCGATAAATGTAGCCCTGCAAATGTCGTGGTCGGCCATGAAAAACCATCGCGTGTATTTGCCGATCGTAAATAAACGAAATGCAACTTTGCAAAACTAGCGATTGGCCATAAAAAACAGTCGTGCGTATTTGCCGACCACAAATGAACAGATAATGCTGCTTATCTCTAGCGAGCGGCCGTGATAAAGAATCTGTCAATTGCGGATAAACGGCAGATGTAGCTTAGCGTAACTCGCGATCGGCTGTAAAATTCGATTGCACGCACGTAAATCACACTTATATTCGATCGCTGGGTAAGTGGCGGGAGTAACTTTTCAGGCGTGGCCCGACCCGATCTTGGCCCGAAATATTGTTTACCCCGACCCGATGTCTCAGACCAGCTCTTGACCCGGCCCGACCCGAAAAACTTAGGGACCCGCAGACCTAATATTAATAAATAAAAGGTTTGTTTCTTTTCCAAATTAGATTTATTCAAAAAATTGTCATACCTAAATAAACTAAAGTTTTAAAGACCGATATGTACCAACAATTTAATTTAGTTTCAATTCTCAGTTATTAGTATTAACTCTGTTTTCATTCCCACTTAGTCAAATTAAAATTATTTAATGTATTTTAATATAAAAACTTAAGTTGTGTATGATTAAACTCATTTGCAAAATCTAAACAACTGCCAGATTTAATTTTGTTTTATTTTCCTCCTAAAATAATAGTTAGTTATTAAAATCTTAGCCAAGGAAATGTTGACCAAAGAAATGAAGGCAAGAAAAAAGAGAAAAATGTTTGTTTACTTTTCAAGGCCACCCTACCCCCCTGCTCTTCCCGCCATTCGATGCCGAGCAACACGAACCGGCGGCGATTTGATAAGGAAGAGATAATAACCCTCCAATACAAAAATATCATAACCTAAACTACCGGTCGCATGAGAACCAATGATGAGTCATATTTTTCTTCTAATTTTTACGAATCAAATGAGAAAAAAATGAAAGCTGTGGTACTGCAATAGTTTAAATTGCCTGGTACTGTCAAATGTTCCGAAATTTAGTTATACAGCTGTTTCAAGTTGTCAGGTGAGCAAATATTTATTATCATGTGCTCCATTCCAGATATAAATGATGATTAAAAATAAAATAAGTTGTATGAGTGCGAGCTGAGACAGAGCTAAATACAGCTGTTTCTTTTTTTCTGAATCCCGAGAAATCTTTTTTTTTAACCTGTCAATATCCTTTCCTTATCAGTTGAAATATTGTTGTTATCTGGCGACCGATATTTATTTTTATCATTCGTGAAGCTAATGACTGGTGATAGTAGGCCTTCATGTGATTGATCGACACACACGCATGATTTCTGTTGAAATAATAACTACGCGAACAATTTCGGTAGTTCCGAAGGATTCGATTCTCGAATCTTGCTGATCGATTCTCTAATCCGAATCTTTTCTAAAGATTTGGTGGATTAGAGAATCGAGATTCGGAATCGACACATCCCTACTGCCGTACCATCTCCGGTACTCCGCGATGGCCGCAGTGTTGGTGGAGCCGGCCAGCAGAACGCTCTCTCGCACGGCCACGATGCGGGACGACCTCTCCCCCGAGTACTTGGAGTACTTCACTGAGAAGAACTGCGAGTCTGTCGACAAAATGATGCATATCAGTTTTGATTCATATCTGATTAATAATTCACAATAAACTCAAAGTTGTTTCAATAGAAGTCCCTCACCTTAAAAATCTTTAAGTAATGATAGAGTTTTAAAACTTTTTAAACGTAGAAGGTTTGTTATTTTTGCATATTTCACTCTTATATGGTTATGACTCCTTGGGTTTCGGTGAGGAGCTAACATTCTTACTCGGAAATATATTCACTCCTATATTAATGCCTTGAGATTAAGCAGGTTTCTAAATCATTGATTCATAAGGGTTATTGTATAATAACATATAAGAAAACGTGTTTTATAAGCTGTAAAATTTTGTGAATCAACCTAAGATTTCTTCTAGAAAATTAACTCAGGATGAGCAAATATATGAGCTGTGAAGATTAAGATCTAAAAAAAAACCCTCAAATGACTGGATCGCAAGATAATATTTCAGCCAAAGTGATGGACAAACCTGAGAAGTAAGATCGGATCTGGTTAGGAATCTGATCCATCATGGAATTCGTCTGCCTGTTGCCCAATGGTATCTGGTGAAGTCCAAAATTTTGACAGAGATAGTTGAGCATGGTGTTTGGGCCCTCTATTTGGTTGACAACATAGTCAAAAAAGCCATATCGTCTACAACAGAGAGAAAAAAAAGTGAAACCAGGATTTCATAAAAAGATTTAAATACTGGCAGAACAAAACTGTAGGTCCTACTAGGCAGATATAGAAAATAGCAATCAGAAGAGCAGAAATATGTTTTTTTTATAATTGCTCTATTCATAACAAATAATGAAAAAAATATGCAGGGACAAATCATAGAGAAAGAATTAACCAACTATCTTGTTGTATCTGGAAAATAATTTGAAAAATAAAGGATTAAATTGCCTGGTACTGTCAAATGATCCGAAATGTAGTGATACAACTACAGCTTTTTCGAGTTGTAAGTTAACACATTTTTAGGTCGAAAGGTCAGCTGGAGTTGTTAAATACCCATTTTGATGGTTGTCACTGAAATAAAATTGTTCAAACACATACACCTTCGAACTGCCAACAAAACGAAGACACTAACACGACACTTGAAAACATTTTGGCCAAAACACAAAAATGCAAAATTTTGAACAACGTTTGTACATTAACATCAGTTAGCGACAGGAGTTATTACACTTTAGATAGCGACATCTCACATGTCTGAAATTTTACGTTTAAGTGTCGCGATGGTGTCTAATGTGTGAACATTTTACTTCGGTATGGAAATTTAACAACTCCAGCTGACATTCAACCTAAAGATATATTAATTTCAACACAAAACAGCTGTTGTATCATTTCAGATTATTTTTGACAGTGCCAGGTAATTTATACCTTCTTTTATCAACTCTACATCTTCAAATATGACTTCTACTAAGGGACCATTCACCCAAAAAATTAAAAACAAATCATGTTTACCTAAAATGTAATCTCAGACCTCTAAATATCAGTATAGAAAATATAAGTAGACCTCAAGAGTACTACATAGCCTCCTTATTAGTTAATGTTACTGATAGTAAGTAACTTGATAGGTGATGGATGGACGAGAAGACTTGATACTAGTTAATACTAGCCGACTCATTATCCGAGACCTCTGATCAGTAATTGATGACCGATTCAGTATCAATGCAACTAGATTTTGGTCAGGTTAAGCACACAACTTGGTTCGAAGAAGCTGGCATTACAACTACTCGGAGATCAACACAATAACCAATTCTGATCTTACTTGATGTCGCGCAGCTCCAACAATGGTCTGTAGTTCTCTTTGTAGGGTCGGTCAAAGTTTCTTGTGGCCGTTGCAACATTGATTTTAAGATTCATTCCGTCCCTGACGCTCTGCAGCAGCCGATTCATGTCGTTCTTGTCCTCACACACAAACATGACCAGTTCTCTATGAGGAATGATGAACTCCACAAACTTGGCCATTTCCTCATTGCAATTTATCTGTTGACAAAACATAAAATACAGTGTGTCTTAACATATATATAACCTCCTCTAATATTGTAATGATATTATAATTGTATCTGAGACCAGCACGATACACAAAAATGTCCATATACAATACAATCCTGATTATATGAGTCCTGGTCATCCAAGGAAGCTGTAGGCTCAAATATTTGCTTTCAATCTTAAGTGAGTAGTTCTTGTATCTTTGCCTTAATATTATTTTTTAGATATTGGGAAGGGCCATTACAATTTTAATATAATGTATCATAAAGCAAATGATCACAAAAAAAGCACAAATGCAGTAATATTATCTTTAGGCCTTCTTTTTTTAAGGCTGCAAGAAATTTCTTAGTATTCATCTGCAAGTAAAGTTAAAGACTATGGAACATTGAATGAATTTTCACAATATTTATAACAACTATTTTCGCCTACTGGTCGAAATTCAACAAGAAAATATTTAGGTTTAGTTTTCACACACTGCTTGAATAAAACATGTAGACCACATTTTGTTGTTATTTCCCAACCACCAGGCAACTCGTAAAGCAGATGTTATTTTTTTTATAATTTTAAATTAATTATTCTAAAAATGATAGTAAATCAAATGGGATTGTACACATCTACAGGAAATAAATTTTGTAAAGTTGTGCGAATTTCCCTACTGTGCCCACAGGCTGAGGAAAAGAGATCACAAAAACCATGCTTGCCTATTAATTATATAGAATAGATAGGCAGATTGTTTAAACATTCATGTAACATTGTGATTAGAATTGAGCTTCTCCTGAAATTTGACATGTTTTTGTAGAAAAAAAATCTTCAAGATGTTTTCTTAAGTTAACACTTTGACTTTAAATTATCAAAAATTAATTTCATTACCATCTTGTTACTAAAGGAATTCATCAATGGGTTGATTGTAAAAACTTTGAACTTGATCTATGGTTATCAAAACGATTGGTATGGATAGCGCCCACAGTCAATTACTTTTCAATGTCTACCTGTTAATATAGTTAATAGTCAATTTATCTGATCTTGTATATATGCTACAAGCCTGTACATCCCATGGTGTTATAATAGATGAGATAATTATTTAAAATTATTATATGTTGTATTTTACTAGAGGACACGTATTACTCAGCAGCTTTTTGTTCATGGTTTTTGTTTATGGTAAGCTGATTAATGAATATTAAAATCAGCTGTTATTTGAAGCTTCTGCTCCAATATTAGATCTTAAGGCCGCATCACATTGGTTGAGTAACTTGGCCAAATCAACTCGGCCTAGTTGCTAGAATCAGCTGATTCCTACACTTTAAAATTATCAACTCGCCCGCCAATCAACTCCCCCATTTGCCAAGACCGGTTTACATTGGTCGAGTTGATGGTCAAGTCTAACTCGCCCTTCTAACTCGTCTTCCTACTCAACCAATGTGACACGGCCTTTAAGGACAAATGCAAAACTTTAATAGCATCCAGGGTTCTTCTCTTCTCCAGGGGGTCTAACCTTCATGGATTTTATTTCCTTCAGAGCTTCACAATGAGCTCTTTCCAACAAAGCCTTAACTATTAAAATTAGTTCAGAACTGTAGGAGGAATCTTGATCACAAAAATAAAACCCCTAGTATATTAAATAGGGGTCTGCGGTCAGAACAGAAATTTTAGGTCGGTACAGTGAATTTTTTGTACCTCAGTTCTGGGTATGAGTTCTGTACCCGTACAGTACTGGATGTTAGTGTAATACTGCACTTTGTAAAATTTCTCAGAAAAAATCTGATTAGAAATTAAACACAAAGTAAAAAATTAAGTTTTGAAGGAAAATCAAAATTAGTCTAAGAAAAAAAATACTGAGCCTCTAAACTAAATGAAGAAAATCCAACAATAATTGATAGTAAAAACATCAATAGCTCATCAGTAATGAAAAATAAAGTAAAAATTGCACTTATATTCAAATAAGACTGAAGAAATTTATATGAGGTAAAGAAAACGTACAAAAATAATACAATTAGAGTAGGCCTATTAAAAAAACTAATTTTATAAATTAGGGTTTTTATTAAGTTTTGCATGCATAAAAAATTATTCAAGCAAATAACGAAATAACAATAATTTTATTCCTGCTGAAACTTTAAATTTAAAACGGCAAAGATGTGGGCTGGGAAAATAAAAACTTTTTCTAACTTTCAGGTCTTTTCTTCTATTATACCCTCATATTTAGCACTTTTTCAAACTTTTTCTTGACCGAAAGATATAATTCCTGACTATTAATCTCTGGCAACCATTTATGGCCATAAAATATATTACAACCAACCTCAAGCATGATTGGACCATAGATTTGTCCCCTGAACTGGTTTCGATTGCTCTCCAGCCATTGGTAAGCTTTGAATGTATCTGGGAACCTCTGTTCAAGAATCTTCTTCTTTTTGTTTGCTGCTGACATCTCCCTTTCCAATGCTCCCTCCATCCCTAAATTTTCAATTAAAATTAATTATTTATGTAAATTAAAATTAACATATGTAATTAATTGAAGTTTGTATAGTTCTCGTTCTTAGTGATTTTTGGTTCATAATACTGGTGAACTTCAGGTTATAGAACAATTCTATTCATCAAGTGTTCTAATTAAAAACAATTTTAACATCCTGGAAACTGGACTTTGTATTTTGTACTGAGCTCTTTTTTACTATTTCCCAGATATGATTAAAACAAAAAAGTATTTGGGTGTATGTAAAAATAGCAGAAGTGTAGTGTTGAATTCGTTTATGCCATGAAATTACTTCTTACAAGTTTTGAAATTTCAACATTACTTTATGTTTGGTTTTCATTACCTAATAATGAGATTACAGCAGATTATTGTCATCCTGATTGATAAAACAAATCACTAAAAAGTAGGGGTCTGTGGGCCAGACTTTTTAAGTTCGGGTCGGGTCGGGTCGGGCCTTTAATTTTGGCTTTCGGGTCTCGGGCTGAAATCGGGTCTGGCCAAAAATAATTAAATGGCAATTGTTTTCATATCTACTATATATTTGTCAAATACCACTCACCCATCATCGCACAGCCCAAACTACTTGGCCTAGAACCTTGAAACTTTGCATGAACGTTCCTCTCAGGGCATAGGCACCCACTATGAACGGATTTTTAAAAATTCTCTCAGGGCTACGCCCTATGATACATCAAAGTTTCAATGTAAAAGTATAGGGGGCTCATGTAGTTATCATGGCAACCTTAACTAACTTTAACTACATCTGAAAACAGTCATGATAGAGAAGTTTAATAAATGGAAGAATGATAAATCACTTGTAAATAAAAATAGTTATAAACATGCTCTTGAATCTTACAGACTAGCAATAAAGAATGAAAAATCTGAATGGTACAACAAAAGAATTAACGATGCTGATAATAAATCAAAAGAAAGCTGGAGAGTAATAAATGACTATCGAAATGAAACAAAAAGCAAGGGCACAAACATGTCACTAAAAGTTAATGGGAAAACAATAAAAAATCCAAGAGAAATCAGTGAACTCATGAATAACTATTTCATAAATATAGCAGGAAAACTGAATGAAGATAGTAATATACAAACAATAGACAGAGGAGATAGTGTAACTGATTATGAATTTAAAAACTTTGAGCCAATAACAGATGAGGCATTAAGGAAGATCTTTAAAAAATTTAAACCTAAAACTTCTGCTGGACTGGATGATCTGTGCATGAAAATCTTTCAAGCATGTGAGACTGAGGTAATTAAACCGATTGCCCGCCTTATAAACGTCTCTATCTCGTCCAGGACTTTTCCTGAGGGGTGTAAGGTGGCCAGGGTCCGGCCTATCTTCAAAAAGGGGGATGAGGGGGAGATGGGGAATTACCGACCAATCTCACTGTTGCCAACAGTTTCCAAATTTATTGAGAAAGTAATCTGTGACCAGCTTGCCTCCTACCTAGAGACTAACAATCTACTGTGTGGGAGGCAATATGGCTTCAGAAAATCCAAATCAACAAAATTGGCATTAATTGATTTCCTGAATGACTGTATCGACGCGATGGAGGCTGGCGAGTATGTAATCGGAACGTTTGCAGATCTCAGCAAGGCCTTTGATTGCGTCGATGCAGCCATACTTTTTCAAAAATTCTCTGCCCTTGGTATTAAAGATGCTGCTCTTGAATGGATCATTTCATACATGAGTGGCCGATACCAAGTGACAGATATTGAATTTGAGACGAAGTTTAAAGTCAAGTCCGTCCTGTCACAAGAACGATTGATCACAAGCGGAGTTCCGCAAGGATCAATCATGGGCCCCTTGCTTTTCTTAATATACATTAACGACATTAAAAAGGCAGTCCCAGAAAACAACATATTTGTGTTTGCCGATGAAACGACTCTTGTCACCAAACACAAAAAGTGTGATGACCTAGAGGTCGACACTTTCAAAAAAATAAATTGTCTGGCCCAATTTTTCCAAGAAAACAAACTGAGACTGAATGCAGATAAAACCAATTTTGTCTGTATTCAGACTCATCAAAAAAGGAACTCAAAGTTCTCAAGAACTCCGAATCTCCTCATTGGGGAAACGGAGCTTGAAATTGCAAATTCAGTTGATTTTCTGGGGGTGAGATTGGACGATGCCCTGGACTGGAATGAGCAGTTGGCCAAAATTGAAAGTAAGTTAGCAAAAGGCATGTTTGTCCTGCGCAACTTACGAAATCTTCAAAACCTTCAACTCATGAAATCTGTTTACCACTGCTTATTCGAGTCCTACATCTCCTACTCAGTGATCTTGTGGGGGGCTTGCGAGTCAAACCTGAAGAGAATTCTTATCTGGCAAAAAAAAACCATCCGGTGTATATTTAGGCTACATCCTCTAACCTCTTGCAGAGAATATTTTAAGAACTTTGGTATTTTAACTATAACTAGCCTATTCATTTTAGAAATTTCAATTTACATAAAGTCAAATAGCCTAGATAATTCCAATTCATTCAGAAACCATTCACATAACACTAGATTTAAGAACCTCTTTTCTGAACAACATAGACTTACAATTTTTGAGAAAAAACCCTCATATATAGGTAAAAAAATATTTCAAAAACTCCCAACTAGCTTAAGAAATGAAACTAATTTGTTAAAGTTTAAAAGTGCGTTAAAATAATTTTTATTAAGCCAAACTTTTTATTCTCTTCAAGAATTCTATGACTTTTGCAAGCAACCAAATATCCTGACCATCTAGCCTAACTGCCTGGCCCAACCAACCCCCAACCAACATACCATGTCCAACATAACCTGTGTCCCTCTTGGGATCAGCTTGACGGATCCAACGTCGCCTGCGACCAATTGGATGACTCACAAAGTACCAAGTAAGTAAGTAAGTAACATTAAATCATGAAACCAAGGAAGATTTTCTGTTTTTCAACGGGTAAAACCGTGTTGATCAGCTAGTGAATTAATACAACCTAAAAAATAAGCTAAATTAAGAAATAAAATAAAAAATAATAGACGGAAATTAAAACTCTCTGTTGAGATCTAATAATTTTTAGTGGGTTAAAATTAAATCATAATTCAATTTTAACCAACTACAAGAAATTAAGATAAAAACTAATATGTGAACAAATTCAGCCAAAAAACTATGAGAGCCATAACAATGATTATTATCATTACAAAGCCACACTTTCTCATAGCGAATATAATGCCAATAAACAATATAAACTATGAATATAAATTTGAAGTTGAAAAGTGCAAGGTCAGAGGTAAATATACGTGTAAGTTTTCAATTCCCAAATTCTGAGAGATGGTATTTCTAGATAACTGTCGAAATCGATTCTTCTATGAGTTAATAAGACATTGTTGAGAATATTTTTATGAAAAACTTGTGGACGGCTGCAAAAAACGATAACGCATATCTGTTGGTCGCGGATGAATGGCAGATGTAGCTTTTAGAAACTCACGATCTGCCGCGAAATACGATTGCACGTATTTGCCGATCGCCGATACAGTAGAACCTCGCTAGTCCGACCTCCGATAGTCCGACTCCTCGGTTAATCCGACCATGCCGACGGGGAAATAGGCCTCCGCTAGTTCGCCCTCAGCGGGGTTTTCTCATCGGTTAGTCCGACCACGCAATCGGAAATTGATGTTTGTTTACATTCCCCGTGCATTTCTCCGTTCAGGTTGGCTCCTGTCGATGACGTATTACTCATTGGGAGTGCGTATATCGTTCAGTAGAGCTATGACATTTGGTGCGGTTAGTTTTTTTTTGGTCCTAATGTCGTTTTTTACTGTACAGTAGCTTGTTAAACAATCTTAATGCAATTTTTTCTAATCGAAATACAGTTTTTTTACGTTTTCATGTCAATAAAATGAGTTCATTCGATAATCCGACCTTTTTGATGTTCCGACCAGGTCCCTGGTCCCTTAGGTGACGGATTAGCGAGGTTCTACTGTAATCGGCAAATGTAGCCTAGCAAAAGTCGCGGTCGGCCGCGAAAAAAGATCGCGAGTATTTGCCGATCGTAAACAAACTAAATGCAACTTTGCGAAACTAGCGATCACCCATAAAAAACAGTCTTACTTATCTACCGACCACAAATGCTCCTTGTTTGTGAAACTAGCGAGCGGCCACGATAAAGAATCTGTTGATTTCGGATAAACGTCAGAAGCAGCTTAACGTAACTCGCGATTGGCTGTAAAATTCGATCGCACACACGTAAGTCGCACGTAAATTCGATCGCCGGGTAAACGGCGGGAGTAACTTATCAGGTGCGGCCCGACCCGATCTTGGCCCGAACTATTTTTTGGCCCGACCCGATGTCTTGGGCCGGCCTTTGACCCGACCCGACCCAAAAAACTAAGGGACCCGCAGACCCCTACTAAAAAGTAAAAACAACTTTTTTCAGTTATCTATTAGTTGATCAATGTCCAAAGTTATAAATAAACTATTTATTTTCAGGGTGCACATATAATTCCTGCTTGAAAAGTAAAAGCTAAGGATGACCACTTAACACCAGAGACGTACTTACTGTTTTTGTCTCTGACAATTTCTTCGATTCTTTCTTCATTTTCTTGCATCTGCTGATTTATTCTTCTAAGTTCTTCACTTTTCTCTGCTAACTGAGGTTTCAATTCATCTAACTGTTGTTTCAATCTTATTTCTAAAAAACAAAATATTAAATTTTAAACAACTTTCATGCTTTGAATTTTAAATTCACAACCTACCACAGGGTTCCAACTATGGAATTTTCCGAACAAGAAATAATCTATAATCATCGTCGGAATAATATTTCACATCATAGAGCCACAATGTCAATTTTCCCTTTTGGGAAGAAGGTCTTACCGAAGGCTTCCATATAGAATCTTTAGAGAAGAATCCATGGAGGGACTTAAGCCTGAACCATGTTATTTTTTCGCTTTGAGATCCCTAGAGCCCAATAACACCATTGCCCAGAAGATCATCTGCACAAAAAGACCTGGAGATCTCGTATCGCACTAGCATTATCATACTGCACGAGTTCTGAGGATTTCGTAACGCACACAAAATTATGGTAAAATTATTTAATCAAAATAATTAAAATACTCTAAATCAAAATGGTAACGCCGTGAACGTGTTAACCACTAGTTAGTGTGATTGCTGGCAAACAATTTTTTTAACCAGCAAAAAAAACTTGAGTTTCTTACCCCATAGCAGAACTAAGGGCGACAGTGCGACATTGTCACAGAAAGAAGACAAGGCCTACAGAAAGTTCAGCCTGACCGACTGGTTGTTTTTTTAATCGTGGCTGCAGAAAATCCTATAGTAATAAGTCAACAACATTATTTTCTGCAGAAAAATTCTCCTTTCTGCAAATTACAACGCTATAAAACGTCATGCATTTCAAAACGGAAACAGCCAAGTCGATAGTCGGTGCATCGATCGTGAGAAACTAAGTATTCCATAGAATAACCGAATTACCAACGCGACACAATGTTAGAGTAATAGGCGTATCCGAACCCCATTCGATTGTTTGAAAACTAATATCGATATGCCACCATATTAACCATTGACAGAATACGAACTCGAATGCGCCGATGCGCGAAGTGCTACTGCGCATTGTCTGCCGGCTTCTGTCAGCTGCCAGCTCACGATCTATTTAACACTTTGAACCCTAAGCCCGAGTATAGCTCGGGGCATGGCATATGTCGCCGTGTACGAAGCCCGAGTATAGATCGGGCCGCGAAATTAAATTCCATAGCAACGTATATTCAACGTATTTTCGCTAATCGTTGCTAGGGAACTCTTCCTTGATCATCTGGCATTGTTTATAATATCCAAATGTCTCGAAAAAGCCATCTATTTAGCAGCAGAAAAATAAATCCAAATGTCTACAGCTGATCCTTTGCGTCATCGGCTGACGACGCTTTGTTGTCTGCAGTAATGGCTGACTTTGTTTACGTTTGTGTCGGCGTCCAATAAAGTGTGATCTTACTTATATTTACGAGGGTTTTGAGTCTTAGTTAGTTATAAGATTTGTTATTACTTTATCACGTAATGTTTTTGTCATGTTTAGTGTAAAATATGAGAGATAAATTTGATATGAGTGATGTACTTGATTACCGTCGCAATTTTGTTTTCTTCATTTTTTTATGTCCGTTTTATGTGGAATCCTAAAATTGTTGTTTGTTGTAACTGTAATAAAATTTATATCATTTGAAAGGTTATACTTATCTCTTTATTTATTTTGATATATAATTTATATGGGTAATAAATATATGTATTAAGCTACGAATTTTAATTTGAACCCCAAAATTGGCCAGTAACGCACGTAAAAAGAGATTTTAGCGCCCAGGGTTCAAAGTGTTAACTCAAAGAACGATCTAACCTCAACGTTGTTTTGTTTGTAATGGTTCTGTGCTTACGTTCGGGCTTATCGGTTTACGGTGATAAATATTTGACTTGGAAAACATTTTTTGATTGCCTGTTGCGTAAAGTGATGGCTTCATGCGGTGAGCAATTAATTTGCTCGGTTTGTTCGGAGAAAATAATCTCAACAATCCGACAATCCCAACAACAATAATCTCAACAACAATCCGTTAAAAAAAACCCATTATTTAAGAAATCGTCCGTCATTGCCGGTCAAATACAAATTGGCCTCAAGCGAAAGCATAAGTGGCCGATGCTAATATCCGATCACTAGTATCCCAAAGTGATGGTGTTTACATCTCGTTAAGAGGTATAAGTTACTAAATTAAATATTGGTAAATATTTAATTTTGATTGATGTAAACATTGAATATTTGACTTTTGAAATATTAATATACAAACAAACATAAGTCAGCCTATGAATAATTTGACATTAGTAACCAAGACCAATTCAACTAATAGGAGTAGCCTTCTTGTGATAATTAATATAAAAACAAAGTAGCCTATATGATTAATTTGCCAATAGTAGAAAAAACTGAACTCATTGAAATTAGTCAATAATTTTGTTGAGCATACTTGGATTTCTCTATTCTAATTTCTTACCTCAAAACTATTTTATGCGTACTTAGAAAAATTAAAATAACATGAAATAGAATTGTTTGTTTGTTTTTTAATCAAATTTTGTAACAGTTCTTTTAAAATTTTTGCAATTTATTGGTCTGGCAAATAAAACAATAATATTTATGATTTTTAGGCCTTCACACTAAGTTTGCTTTTTAGGTTTAAATTATTATTAATTATTTCACATGCTTTAAATATTAAATTATTATTGTGTTATCAATTTTCTTAGAGGATTTAGTAAGTATTTGGACTTTAAGTAATTTAAAGATGATATTGTTGTTTCTCGAATTATTCTTACTCTAACATTGTTAGAGTAATACAAATTGGCCTCAAGCGAAAGCATAAGTGGCCGATGCTAATATCCGATCACTAGTATCCCAAAGTGATGGTGTTTACATCTCGTTAAGAGGTATAAGTTACTAAATTAAATATTGGTAAATATTTGACATGTTTGAAATGTTACTTTAGGTGCTGTTGTAGTATTAAATTCAATTTAAATATATTATTATTTCTTATTTATTTCCGAATGTTAATTTTAAATTATCACGCTCGCGGCCCATATTACATGCAGCTTGAACCGCATCAGGCTGCAGAAAGATTTTGGCTTTTTCAAACCCCGTTGCAGAAAGGTTGAAAACGTTCTGCTTTGGGGGTTTCTTATATTGCTCTAAATGTGTTTCACAATACTGACAAAAAACTAGATAATTAGTAAATTTCAAGAATTGGTTTGAAATTCAAAACTAATTCCAGACTTCAATTAGTTGTGCATTGCAATAAGCATACTCTTTCACTCAAAATGTTCATTTTTTTCTAAAGAGGTTACTTTTCAACCACATAGACTATTGATCTGTGCATGGATATTATCAAAGCAAAGTAAGAAGTCAGCCGGATCAGGATAAGAATGAACAGTAACAGTACTGTTAAAAGGTACATATTTTTTAAGAGAACGTATAATGTAATTATATGTTTATGATTCAGCATAAAAACAGAAGATCCTCTAAAAAAATAGGGGCAAAAAGTCCTTAATAACAACATTGAACATTGACCTTTTTCAGGCTGGATCATAGTCTCCAAGTTTCTGATTTCCTCTTCTAAGTTTCTAATTCGTTCAGCAGTTCGTTTGACTGAATCTAGCTTCTGTCTCAAGTCATTCTGGATGCTAGCTATTTTATCTTCTGCCAAATCCAAAGCTCCCAAATGACGTCTTCCCGCGGACATGCTGTCTCCACACAGCTTTATCTGCGTCAAATGGTAAGGAAGGATTTTATTACCAAACAGACAAAAATAGGGCGTATTAAATCACAACTTGAGACAAAAGAAACATGTTACATTAAATAATTAATTAGAGTATCAGGCTGCTAATCTCAAAATTATTTTCCTCTTTTCCTAAAAAAATTTCAAATAATGCAAACAGGCTGGACTATTAATTATCTTGCATGCAAAGCAATATCTTGAAGGCAGTATTTAATAAAGTTGTTTGACAATCCTTTAAATATATTAATACACAATTGACAATCTTAGTTCTCAGTGACTGCTTAATATTCCTTCAAGATTTATGAGTCAAATTAAAGGGGATAATGCATAGGTTTCACCTTCAATTCTAAAATTTGTTTATATTAACCCTTGAGTAGGCGCTTGCGGAGTTTTCCTCCGCACGTGTTTTTATATTAAAATAAACATGCATAATGAGTGTCTGCAGTCGTGTCCAGCTCCATACCTCACGCGCCTCATTCCAGGAATCCCCATGAGGTATTTAAACCCCCACCCCTCCCTTGGTACCTTATTATTTGCAATTCAATGATGCCTTGTCAGTTTAAGCACCCTCTCCAATAACTCAGACAATGATACCTATTTTATACTAGAAAATTACTCACTATGTTCAATTGAAATATTACATCTCTTAAGTTGAACAATTAGGACTACAAGATCGCGCCACAATCATACTTCACTCATCTATCATCCATACTTGGCTTAAAATACCTACGTGGGTAGGTCGCCATTGCAAGCAATAATAATAATGATAAAATAATAATTTAATGTATAATTAAATGAATCAACAATGAAATGTGATTCATAATGAGGTGTGTCAACATTTAAATAAAATATTATGTTGTAAAACAAGTAAAATGGGTTAAATTTGTGCTATTTAGTGTTACGGGGTAAAACTCTGCATGCGCCCTCTGCTGTTTTACCGGTAAAGCGCCCGCTCGAGGGTTAACAGCCGTTGGTTACAAGCAATCCTGCAACAGTGATCTGGTCAAAATTATTCATTTTAATAAAACTATCATAAGATAAGATTAGTGGTGTAAGTAATCAAGTATTGAGCTTTTTTTTAAGCTGAGCTCATACTACTCAAATTGAACTGGAGTTTTGCAAAATACTCAAAAGTTTAAGTCAAGTAGTTGCTCCCACCATTCACCCGGAATGGGTAACTGGGTGTATACTTCACCAGACAAGAAGTACAAGAAGTACGGGTGTATTTTAGAAGAACAGGTCGGCATGGATCGCCGTGAAATTGTAACTACAGCCCTGAAATTATTGTAAACATGTACAACATGGATAATAAACATGACTCCATAAAAATATGTTTCTTGAAAAAAGTAATACACCAATGTAACTGCCTTTCCAAATCACTGTTACTAAAAGAGTGGTTTGGGTAGGTATATTTTCTAAATACATACCTCCTTGTCGATTTCCTTATTGATTATTTTAATATTTGCTTTCGATCTTTCAATTTCTTGCTCAAATGGGGCTAGCCTTTCTTCTGCCTCTTTTTTTATAGCCATTATTTTCTTTCTGTCTTCTTGTATCTATAATGCAATTAAATGTAAGGTGTTTGAAGAAGAATGAACCAAATTCAACAATAATCAATTTTAAGTGGGGATGGACGGGATTGGATTGATCAGGATTTGTTAGGTAGATTTTCCTAAAATTCCTGGACTATTAATGATTAATAATGACATTGACTCTGTTTATCACATTTTCACCTCTCTGTTAACATTATTAGACCGTACATGCGTTTGTATAAGACATTTATGGGGTGTATAAAAACCTTCCCTCCTCATTTGTCATTCTGGATCACACTGCTGCTAGACCCACATCATTTTTGAGCTAGACCCTCTCATATGCAAGTCGAAAATTAATAAAATTAATCATTGCACATATCAAATTCTTGCCAAAACAGTGTCACAGAAGGACTCCACTCTTCCCACTTAATGTGTGACATAACATGTACGATAACATGTGCATACTATGAGTACATCTGGCACTTGATTTTTACGATGAATATTCTGATATTAATGTAAATAACAATGAGGCCCCACTGCAACATTTGGTTTTACCCTTGTACAATTGTGATAAAAAGATTTGAATTTAATTAGCGACTGATATTATTGCATACTTTCTTCTTCCCTGCTTCCTTTTCTGCCACATCCACCCAAGCTTTTTTCTTCTCCAATGTTTTCACCCGCTTCAACATTTTCTGTCGATTTTCCATAGCTTGCACTTCTGGTTCCAACCTGAAATGTTATTTCTTGATAACTTTGGTTCATTGAAAGGTAATTTTTTGAAGCTGGTATGTATGACAAAATACGGGAGCTAAACTAAGACAACTCTTGGCCTCACATCACCTGTTTCATTCTTTAGTTGAAGTCTTCTTCAGCCCTAAAATGATTAGGCTCACCTAAAAAACTCTCTTTTCCATGTAAAACAAAGAAATTCACAACAAAATTTGATTGCACAGACCCTTTTTTGGTGTGCAGCGGGAGTAAGTACTTGTCTCGAATTTTCAAAGTATATTGCAAAGCTTCGAGTCAAATAGTGAAAATTTGGCTCGAAAAAACCAGATACTCGAGTGCATGCACACCCCAAATCTATTTAAACTTTTAATGGAATTGAAGCTCAGCTAAGAATTTCATAGAATTCATTTTTTACAAAAATGTTTTAGGAACAGCCTGTCTCCACTACATATTGTGATATGGTCTTCCATGGTTGATCATTCTAGCGGTGATTGTTGAGCAGCACAAGAGTATGATGCATTCCAGCAACTTAACTTGATGTAAAATAAAAGCATTTATTTTTTGATATAGACTCAGTAATTGTTATTTGATCAAGAATAGACTAAAAAGAAACATAAAACTAAACACTTACCTACTAAATTTTTTCCTTTCTGAATCAAGGTTTTGTCTCAGAACTTTGGTTTTTGAGTCTAACCCAGTCTCCTGTTCTCTCAGATCCTTGAGTTTATCATGTAGGTCAACAACCTCTTTTGAACCTGAAAAATCTCATTATAAAGTGGATTATTTTAACAAACTCTATTAAATGTTTACTTTGTCTTTAGAATTCCAAGTCAAACATATCTACAATTGTTATTGATTATTATGACTATTTAATAACGACCAATCTTAACTCACCAAAGGGTAGGCTGTAACCAATGTTGATTCACTTACAATCTGAAGGCAGGTAAAATCAGAAATGTCTTGAACAGATTATCTGCTGAAAACTTTTTAAAAATGTTTCAAGAACGGTAAGAACAAAAGTTCTAATCTTGTAGATTCTCCTACATGTTTCGAAACTACCGTTTCATCATCTGGGATGATCCAAAAATTGTCATGACATTAAATTCTTGAATACTTAAATAATTTTAAAACATTTATAAATTCACATAACACATAACAACACTTAATAAAAAAGTACCCCCCGTTGCAGCAGACCTGCATACTCAGCGAATTTAAAATGCAAAACAACATATTTCAATCCAACATAGCAAGATTTGACATGTTTTGGTAAGCTCCATAAGAATAACATGGGGAATGAGTATGCAGGCTTGCTGCTACAGGAATATGAAAACTGGGTGGGTTTAATTCAATATTTAGTAGATCTGAACTAGAAGAAGCTATTTACTAAGTTTTAACAAGATATGTTGAGAAATAACCTAGGTATAGAATTATCTTATTTCCCATAAGGTTAACATGGGATAACGTACTGTGTTTACCACTTTCAATATCTCGATAACCAATGGACGTAGAGCAGTAATTCAAAATACTAAATTGTTTGTTTTTTTGAGCTGAATTCAATGGTGCCCACAAAAATTCGATAAATTTTATTTTTCTATGTGAAAAACTCAAAAAACCCATTTTTGGAGTTTATTCCCCTTTACCCCCCCTTCCAGTGGTCCGATCGGGCTGGTTCACGAACTCGTCCACTCGATTACCACTTTACATGTCCGTACCAAATTTCATAGCAATCGGACCATTTTTGTGGCCACTATTGTGCTAACAGACACATAGATATACATATAGATGTATATGTATATATATACGGAAATAATCAACTGAGTTCCCTTTAAATTCATTTTATTTGCAACATGTTTCGACCTTAGGCCATTTTCAAGCAAGTTTTACCTAACCTCTTCATACAATGTTTATATAAGTCACATGGTTAAAATATAAACAAATTAAAATAAATATTACAGTTTTCTTAAAATTAGTTTGTATAAAATATGTATATATAATAATTCTTTAAAATGAGATTTTGAATAACCTTGCTTTTTCAAATATCGGATTTTGTGATGGTATGTGGTTATTTAGTATATTTTGGGGCTCTTCTTTGTAGCCGGTATATATGTAGAATGCACATACATATATCTAGAATTCATTATTTTTCCTTTATTTGAAAATTTGTAGAGAAGAAATATATAAGTATGCCTTTTAATACACGACTAAATAAAGCCTTAAGAAAAACATTTCAATCAACAAACTACGAAGCCGCATATAAAACAAATAACAATGCCTTTGATCTAATTAATAAGAAATCAACTATGAAAAGCAACCAAGAAGATAAATATGATCAAGCAGGTATATAAAAATTAAAATGCTCGGATTGCAAAAGCTTCTATGTTGGACAAACAGGAAGATCGTCTAAATCAAGATTCCGCGAGCACTTGCAAGCCCTAAAAGTAATAATCTAACGACGCAAAAATCTAACTTTGCTGAGCATTTACTTACCTCAAACCACAACTACAAAAATATAAAAGAAAACCTTGAAATAATCAAATTTTCAAATAAAGGAAAAATAATGAATTCTAGAGAGGCATTCTACATACAGTGTGTAAAAAAGTCCGTCCCCCCCTCTTTAATTTTTTTCTTTGTTAAGACAAACAATTAACCTTTGGGGAATGATATTAACTCAACCCAAATTATTTTTTGACGTTACCAAAAATTTTGAGTGTCCCCCAAAAGTGGGGGATTTTGGGGGCAACTCAAAATTTTCAAATGCAAACCCCTTTTGAGTGCAAAAAATTTTGAGTTGCCCCCAAAATCCCCCATTTTTGGGGGACATTCAAAATTTTAAATATCTCCAAAAGAGACCACTTTTTCATTTAATAACATTTTTCTCAGGGTCGTTTAATTTTTTAGTCACCAAAGGTGAATTAAAACTCCAAACGTCCTAGACGCCAGGTTTCAAGGATGTGTTGTATTCAAAATTTTGACAAGCTGTCAATTTTGACAGAAACACGTTAGAGACCTCCAACTTTCACCATTCGTCTAGTTTTTTAAAGCTCTTTATAATGAGGGTCACTCAAAAGGGGTTTGCATTTGAAAATTTTGAGTTGCCCCCGAAATCCCCCATTTTTGGGGGACACTCAAAATTTTTGGTAACGTCAAAAAATAATTTGGGTTGAGTTAGTATCATCCCCCAAATGTTAATTGTTTGTCTTGACAAACAAAAAAATTAAAGAGGGGGGGACGGACTTTTTTTACACACTGTATACACCAGCTACAAAGAAGAGCCCCAAAATATACTAAATAGCCACATACCATCACAAAATCCGATATTTGAAAAAGCAAGGCTATTCAAAATCTCATTTTAAAGAATTATTATACACTTTATTATATATACATATTTTATACAAACTAATTTTAAGAAAACTGTAATATTTATTTTAATTTGTTTATATTTTAACCATGTGACTTATATAAACATTGTATGAAGAGGTTAGGTAAAACTTGCTTGAAAAAGGCCTAAGGTCGAAACATGTCGCAAATAAAATGAATTTAAAGGGAACTCAGTTAATTATTTCCGTATTTATTATAGTTACCCTTATTTGTGAACTAATTCAAGAATATATATATATATATATTCAAACGAATAGTGTTTTTTGCTTCTGGGGGCCCCAAAACGAAAGGTCCCGAGCTTAGGTCTTACCATGAGACCAACGGTAATAGCTTCTTCCCTTTAGGGGAAATTCGCTGAAAAAAAAATATTGAGTGCTTTTGCTGGCCAGCAATGAGTCGGTGTCTATTGCTGGCCAGCACAAGTACTCAATGTTTGTTTATTTTTATTAAGTGTTGTTATGTGTTATGTGAATTTATAAATGTTTTTCAATTATTTAAGTATTCAGGAATTTAATGCCATGACAATTTTTGGATCATCCCAGACGATAAAACGGTAGTTTCGAAACATGTAGGAGAATCTACAAGATTAGAACTGTTGACTGAAGGTATTGTAAACCATATTTTAATAGTCAATTAACAGTTCTGGAGGCAAACAATAATCAATAAGAACAAAAGCTAAAATATATTATAGTTATGATTGGAAATGTAATAATTTTAAAACGGTCAATAATCAAAATAGAAAACTGTTTTGTGATTGCTGAAATATACAGGTAATGAAATAAAAACCCACCAACAGTTTTTAAAGTATTCTCAAGAAGCTGTTTGGAGTCCATTTTTGCAAAGTCTTGTACCCGATCCTGTGGCAAAAACTGGCAGAGGTTGTCCACCTGGATATTCATCTCCTTTATTTTCTTTTCCACCTGCATGGATCACAACCGCATATGTGAGAGAAATTGCAACCAAAGTCTTTTTAATCTAGTATAAAACCAAATAAAACTATAATAATAATAAGCAGATGAAAATAATAGAAAGTACATTTTCATTTAAATTAATATCTGCATATAAAGCCCAAATTATCAAGAACTTCTGAGAATCAATATCAATTCGGTAACCTATGCTATGCATACAAAAACGGTCTTCTTGTCCCTTATATGGTAAATAATATAGCAGGAACATTCTCTTTTCCCACATAGGTAAACCCATACCGACAGAATAATTGGTGGCATCATAAAAATAGTTCCTCTTGACATCTGTAAGTTTATCATACTAGAAGAATACTGGCTAGCTTCAAAAATCAAGTTCTGGCAAAGCAATTTTCTCTACACCTTTTGGCTCCAGGTCCCCTTTACAAATCTCGATTTCTCACTTTAAATGCTTAAGTTTAACTTTGAAATTAGAAATATATCTCATATTTTTTTATAAGTTCTAGTTTTCAGGTTTATTTGATGTTCAATTAATTTATGTGTGTCTGTTTAAAATGAATCACCAACAAAGAATTAATTAGTACCTCTCTGTATGGAACCGCTTGACCATTGATTGTCCACGATGTTTTGTTGTCTGTGTTGAACTCTCTTCCAATAGTGTAGTTTGAAGGCTCACTGTATAGTTCTATTTCTATTTTTGCCGTTTTACAGCCCCTCTTAACATATGCAGAGAGCTAAAACAAAATTTACCTGGTCACTAATCCAGTAGAAGAGTATTTAAGTCATATATGTTTAGTACAAATCAATGTGAATAAATTTCTAAGGTTGTATGGCCTATTGTACTATTATAAACATAGTTACTAATCATTTCATAAATAATTGGGATAGTGGTGACTTATGAGTTTATTAGTAAAAGATTCACAATTACAATAAAACTGATATAATAAAATATGGTTAAGTTTGTTACATATTTGTTTGGGACATATTTTTATAAAGAAAACAGCAAATAGAGCGATTGCATGCAATCGAGTATACTAAGAGTCTTCTCAACTAAGGTTTTCATTAAATAGGCCATTTTCACTCTTTATGAGGACTTTTTCATATTAGACGACATACAGGAACAGCGACGCAGACGAGGAGTCCTCTTGCTGCGCTCAGAATAACATTTTTCAATTACATTTGTTTACACTTTGCCTTAAAGGTGTCAACAACTAAAACGACAAGACTCGGCACTTCTGGTCGCCTAATGACAAAACGCCCTTTGTATAAAAATGACTCAAGAAACTGAGTCTTTAGAAAAAAGTTGATTACAGGTGTCCTTTCTACAGTGAAGGATACAAATTAATCTGCTAAAGAGGCAACTCACAAAATTGTTAATCAAAATGTATGCCTAAGAAATAAAACCATTAATAAATTCATCTTGAATAGACCCAAAACACAACAACATAAAAGTGTACATGATATAATAAAAATTGTAGGTTCACATTCATTGGTTGTAGGGTGCTGCTTAAAGCTATAGCAGCCAAGGGGGGAGCTACTATTTTAGGAATGATCAGAAAATATTGTTAGGGTTTCCGCAAGGTGTGAGTTCTTTGAGTTAGCCAGTCTGCCCATTGCTTAAAACAAGCTCTCCCTCCCACCTTAAACACCCCTGGCTGTAGGTTTGAAAAAACCTTGTTCTGTCTGTGTGACAGGAGAGGTACAACACCGTCCCAAGATGTCTTATTTGGTGATTTCAGGACAAAAATAAGTTTGGCAATATGGGGTTTTCTACTACATATTTGCTTAAATCAATCCTACTACTTGTTAAAGCTACTGGGTTTAGTGAACTACTGAGCCTACACATGAACTGGCAATGAATGGAGATAAAGTAGTTATTACAGTCAGTCAATTGACTTTCTCCTGTGATTATTAGTTGATGAATAACAGCCTAATACTAAATTGTGAGTATCTGATGCAAAGTTTGCGATTTGCCAAAAGTTTGCGAAAACGTCAAGTGAACCTGCAACATCTCTGACACAGTTCAAAGGCCGAGTGTGCTACCAACTGCAACACCAACTAACTAAGTTGAAGCTAAGTGTGTCTTTGAGATGCAGCCTCCTTTGGACAGAAAACAACTTCTTTTAAACCCAATTTTTCCAGCACCCCAAACCTTAAATGTACAAAATAACAGGGTTTAAGCTGTGGTCGCATTTGTCGCAAAATGCAACATGCTCCACGAAAATGCGACAATATTCGGACAGGCTGTCGCCTTTTTGCTACAAAGTAAAGAGTGGAAATTATTTAACTTTATTGCAGAAAATAAAGTTAACCAATAACAAAGTTAACCAATACAAATCTCAATAAAAGTCCATGTACTTCCACAAATTACTTTGTATGACTTTAAAATAAAATAAGACTTAATTATAGAATGTAGTCGTCAACGTAACCCTCGATCAGATGCCGCGTCATTAAGATCCATAGTCAAAAAGAAGACTATAAATAGACACAGAGAACGTGTAGACGTTCTATACGTTCTCTGTGCTAAAGAGCAGTTGGGGCGCACTCTGTATTGGCCGAGTCACCAAATCTAGCCGAGCGGTGGCGAATGCGAAAATGTGGGGGGCTAGTTCGCCACCGCTTGGAATGATAATATAGAGTCAAATAATCAATATAGTCATTCGATAATTTCAGTTCCAAGTCATGAATACCCTATTTAAGGGGCAAGAAACGGTACTTTGGATTATGCGAGGATTTTTAAAGAAACTGCCGTGTAAAAGCGAGGATTTTCGAAACTCACGGTGGGTAAAATCTCATGGCCAGTCTGGCAACACTGGCGAAAACAGACGTCTCGAAAATGGTGATGCGAAAGAGGTTATGTTGTTCGATTAAGTTGTTTTGGTTTGATGACATGTGCTATAACTTAATGACATGCGATAAAAATGCTAAAAGGAAAATAATTTTGCTACAAGTCTCAAAGAGCTTGTAGCATTTTTGCTCAAAGAATTTTTTTCCCAGCTTAAACCCTGCAAAATAAGTTATTTGCGGATTGTTATTCTGGGTGATAAAAAACTCTCAATTTTTATTTTGTAATAGCACAGCTATTTTTAACTAAAAATCTGACAAATTTTGTGGGGAACCTTCCTTATTTATTGAGCAAGTTTTGTAATAACGGTAAATTAAACTATTCAGCTTTGCTGATGGAAACATTAGCTTACAAATTAAATAAATGTGCAAATTCCACACAACGTTGGTTTAGGACTGAAATCTAACATCTGGTGATGTTCAATGGCCTGCCTAGTCTCTGGACCTAACAACTCATGACTTTAGGTTTTGGGGTTACCTGAAAAAAGCAAGGTTTTTGCTATGAAATCTCAAGCTATTGCAGATACCTAATGCAATTTTTAAAATACCATATCTGCTATACGTTTAGTCATTATGAGATTCTGAAAAAAATTAGTAACTTGCATGAATGATGGTGGGCATCAACAGGGGGATGTCATTTCCATAATTGAAATTATATAGAAATGTAATATTCTATTTAAAGGTACTTAAGTGCAGTTGGAAAATAAAAATGTAGTTTATAATTCTTTAATTTGTGTGTAGGCCTGAACTTAGCCTACTTCTTATTCTTAACACAGCCAAAAAAAACAAAAAAAAAAACAAAAAAAAAACAGTGAGATAAGAATAGGGTTACGAGCGTATCAGTGAATGACCGGTTAACGGTGAGATCTCGGATCAAATTAAGATTACTCCCACACAATAGTTTTTAATGTGCTCTATATCGTCTGACTTGTGCATAAGATCTGTAGATTGATAAAGGATATTAATTATAAAGCTAAATAGAAAGAAAATGGTTTTAATAGATTTTTAAGAACACTATGACATGGTTTCAGTGAATGACCGGGTTGATTTCTACTAACATAGAAAAAACATATGTCTGGGTAGTAATTTTATCAATTAACCTGCGAGGACTGACATACCCTGTCTAAAAGACCGCGTTAGTAGTTTTTTAAATAAAAATTTTATTTTTTGGGTGTCGGCAGGGCTGGCCGTCACTATACCTCTCATACGTCTTTCCAGGAACATCATGACTCACTTTCCATCATTCTCTAACTCTTACTGTCAGTTTAATAAAAGTTTCTTTAGAGGTCTGGTGTCTTCGACCATGAGTCACGTAAGGCTTCATGCAGTGGCGGCCGGCCCATAAGGACTCTCGGACGCCGCCCCCCCAGAAGATTTTCAAACATACTGAATTAAAATTGGTTTACAAATGTATCCGATAAACGTGTAAAAAACTACTAATTTTCATTATACTGACCATTAATGATAAATTAATTTCCACTGTATGCATCAAACTATGTTGCTAAAGTATTTAGGCGTCAACTGCTATTGCGCGTATATCCGCGGACTCTGGCCGGAGCGTCCCAATCCCAACGCATACTATCTAATGGAAAGTCCTGCATACAATCGGTAGGGTGCTCTCACGTCACTGCCATATTGTGATATAGGGAATCTCGGGCAGCGTCCGAAAATGCGCGCGCACATCAGTAATCAGTGCAGCCACCACAATCCCTTTAGGGCAATAAGAAACTGAACCTTTGCTGCCGTTATGATTGCACGATTCATGTTGGCGAACCTGTTGTTTATTCGTTTTAGTAACCATAGCAACCCGCCAATCTCTGTACCCTCCAAAACTTAACCTAGACGATGAGGCATGGGAGCTGAATTGAGGTTATTTGTTTACATGCTGTGTTTCATGTATCTATTTTACTCCAATGAGTTGGTAATCAGTAATGGTGATAAGTGATTGCTGTGATTTTAATAGTGAATTCAGCGGATATTGGTAATATTACAGAACATGAAATGTGAATAGCAATCGAAGGTAGGCCTAGGTGTACCTAATACTTAACCCTTTTAGTGCCGGGATCTCGTAGCGAGACGCGCCTACTAGGTACCGCTAGTGCCGGGATCTCGTAACGAGATCCCGAGTTCTACTGCATTAAATACCGGGATCTCGTAGCGAGACGTTTACATTTTTATACATGTAAAATATATTTTTTCGTTTTTACTGGCTGGAATTCGTGCCAAATGCCTTTCTATAATCAAATCTTTCGTTTCATGTGACTTTTCTCCTGAACTGTCTTTATGGTTAGCTGAAATGACATACTGAAATGCAAACAGCTGTTGGCAGACAAATAACCATGCATTTCTTATGGCGGTGATGCAACTTCGTTTGTGTAATTTTTAGGCTATGTTTTTGTTTTACCTATAAGGTTATAATTGAAATATAGTTCATATTTTGTTATTGTTGATCTTTTTAAATGTTAAATGATGTTTCTAGTGTAAATTTGGAATACGAATACTGTTTTAAGTAGGTTGCTTAGTGACGTTGTTCAACTCTGCATTCTTGCAGGGTTATCGTTTTATTTTGTTAATTCACAACCTATTACAGTAAACTGATGTTTTATATATGGTTTTTACTTTTTTTTTACATAGTTTCACATGAAACTAATGAAAATTGCATCAGAGTAAAACCTAAATATGTTTTTTTAGTGTAAACATAAAAAATGAGTATGATGCAAATTTCTTTTAAATTTATTGACATTTATTTTTACCAGAAACTTGAAATTTGTCTTTCTTCTCGTCATTTATAAATAATAGAAGTATTTAGAAACAAACATAAAAAAGATTTGTTAAAAAATGTTAATAAATAAATTATTTGTGATTTTTTTCCCAAACCCTTACATTTTTGCTAAAAAAGGCTTGGCACTTCTTGCAGGTAACATTGAAAATAGCCTGGCATTTCTTGCACCAACCTTAAATTTTTTTCCGGCACTAAAAGGGTTAAATCCGTAATAAATATACTCTTTAAGTAGTTAGTAGTAAGTGAGTCCTCCTGTTCATTTAACCCACCAGCCGCCACTGGCTTCATGTTACATATAAATATTTTGTTTGCACATATTTCTAAAATAAAATATTCAAAACACTAATGTAAAATACTTTTTTGGAGTTTTTGTCAGTATAAACACATCTTTGTACAACATACGGACGTTTTTAATGCAATAACAATAATTATTGAAGTACCTACCGCAATTAAAAATAAGTATATTTTTTCATTATATATAAATATTTGGTATGCACATATATCCTATATAAAGTATTCATTAAACTAATGTAAAAGGCTATAGTGGAGCTTCTGTGCAAATAAACTCATCATTTTCCAATACACTAACTTTTATATAAATCCTGGTCCAAAAGACCCTGAGGCAGTCATCGCATTTTCAAATCGAAGTCAATTCTGCCGTATTAAGCTCCAAGTAACAATTGTAAAAATAACAATAAATAGCGCTTTTGTAAAGTTACTTTTAAAAAAATTTGAGGACTGCATTGTTTATAAACCTTTTTAGCCTCAATTTTTATATTTTATAATGTTATTATATCCAACACTCAAAACCTTCGCTTGCTTCTTTCTTTCATCATTCCGTGTTCCTCTTCTTCTTTCTTCATAATCGGGTTTTCTTTTCTCCACTCCTTAATTCTACTTCCATTTTTATTTTATTTTTGGTCATTTGATTAATTATATTTTTTATGCAGTTTAGCCAGGGCTGTTTTCTTCATAAAGAATAGCTGAATATGTGCTTATCCTCTTACACATTGTAGGCCTACCCCCACCAAAGACAGAATTTGAATTCTTAATCTGTGTATCTTCTATAGCTCCCTTACCAAAATTAAGCAATGAAACATGTCCAGCAAAAATAATGTGAGATATTTATACCCACGTCATTTACTGAATAGGACGAGAAACCCCCTGAAATGTTAACTATTGTGAAGAGACTAAATCATTACTATTTCTAGGTGTTTTTTAGATCAATTGAATAATCGTTGGTTCAGTAAATGACCGGTCTTGGAAACTTATTAATACAGGGTTCCCACTCAAACTGAATATTAAAATTCGCGGCTCTTTCACGGTTTTTAAGGTCCGAAAATTATGAAATTTACGGTCTAAATATAGGAAAACATTTTGCCGCCCGCACAGTTTCACAGAGAATAACAGGGAGGGGGGGGGGGGGGTAGCGAGGGAAAACTCGGCAGACGCATAGCACCGGCGGCAGTGGCGCCAGCACAACGGAGAAGTAATAATTTCTGTACCAATAGAATTAAACTGTGTAATATTTTAGGTAAAACAAACTATACTTGACGGAAAAATAGTTTTAAATACAATGCAATTAAATAAATTACAACTATTTCACAAAATACGATGTGATTTTAACATGTTGATTACTTAAGAAAACAGAAAACATTGTACTGGCGATTGCGGAACACGCACGCAACTTAAATGTTTTTTTAATTTTTAACGCCTTCCTTCCTTCCTTTCTTCCTGTCTTTCTGCTTTCTATCCGCCCACACAATGCGCAGAGTCCAGTGCGCACTATCGCACTGTATGTTGCCATGACAACCGTGTGTCGTCATAGCAACGAGCCAATCACGCACTGCTTTTTAAGACAACAAACAGCCGTGTAATGAAAGACAATATGATAGTCTGCGCTTGCGTATGTTGCCAACCTTTCGATGAATATTCGATCGTTCATTTATTGCGTCTTGAGTGAGTTGAAGTTTGAGATTATCAACTCTCTAATCATAAAAAACTCGAAATATGATCTATATAACACTTATTAAAATAATGTCGTGTTTGTTTAAAAATTAATTGCAAGTTAGTAAATACAGTTCAATTACATTTTTTTTGTAAAATAGTTTTTTGCGAAAGTTGAAAGTAAAAACGTGATTAAAAATAATTCTTGTTGCCAGTTTTGGACACCGGTTAGGCGCGCCGCCTGGTTAATACACCTCCGGATAAATCGTTGTTCTATTGTCCGTAAATGTTAGTTAATGGCACAACGTTGGTCGCCTACAGGCATGTTTTCCAGCGGCCGAAGTTAGGGCCTTGTTGTCATTCAAACAGTGCAATGGGTAGTGCATGATAAGTAGAGGTCTGCGGGTACCCGAAAATTTGGGTAGCTTCGGGTAATTACGTGAACCCGAGTGGTCGGGCAGGTTCGACACGTCTCGGGCTTAATTCGGCGGGTTTTTATTACACGTCGGGTAGGGCGGGTATCTACTACCCGAAAGAGATCGGGTTGACGATACCCGACACACTACTCGAAAGAAACCCGAAACTTTAAAAATGTTCAACAATAAATGATTCGCGCCAAGCTTCTGACTTACGGCGTCCACGCAATATTATAACGGGACGAACAAGGATGGTCGCGATCGCGATGTCAAACTTCGAAGCGATCTTCACTATACATCTCAGTCAGACAACAAGCCGTCCCCTTGCCGACTCAAAATTATCGTACGCTTACTGCTTAATATCGTATCCTTGTATAACAACTTAAAGGGACCGTTGCTCCTTTTGACGCAATGAAATAAGGCGTACAAACACTTAACAGCTTTGAATAAGGTTGAATTTCTAGCCGAGCTTATGATACGAGAAGTCTTATCGAGAAGATAATTTTTGTGATCTATTTTTGGTCACGTTAAACTGGAAGAGCGTGTCCTTCCAACAAAAAACGAACAGAAACAATAATCCTGAGTGATAAGGAAAGGAGGTTGACAGGTGAAAAAATATTATCTCCAATTAGATGGAATTCGGAGTTTCTGCTATATTTAGTTGACCTTGGAGAACGACAAAATATACACCAGTCTATAGTTTGATCATAGAATTTCTCTTGAACGGCAAGAGATAAAAATTTCATTTTTGACTCAATCGATTTATACTAAAAATTAGACAAAAAATATTAGCCGTCAAATGTTGTTGTAGGACAAGTCGTTTGGATTTTCGCATATAGAAAACAAAATACGCAACAAAGACGTTTGTTCTTGCGTCATTTTTAAAGAGTTTATTTATTGTCACAAACATCTTGAACGATGATACAAAAAACAGAAAAAGATTAGAAACAAGCAGCGGAGACATCGATGCATTAATCGGTAATTGAAAACCGATGAATCGTACAATAGAAGCAATGTAAAGAATAAGAAAACATATTAATTAAGGAAGAAAGAAATTCACGTATTTATTTGTCGCGCAAACGTAAACCAATGAGCGTGCGTCTTCAGCTATCTAGTCTTCTCTCTCTTCACCTTTCCTTCAATTTAATAAAAATATTGGCTATTTTAAAGTTGGCTGATTTTAAAGGTCTGATGACGAAATTCACGGCTCTTTCCAGGTTTTTTCATGGTTTGCCAAATTCTCGGCTTATTCACGGTTTTTAAGGTTTCACGGTTGAGTGGGAACCCTGTAATATTATAAAAAGATCATATGCATACGATTTAAACCCAATGTAAACTATTCATTTACAATTTTAAACTATAAAACTAGCAATATACTGTAGGAAGTATTTAGCCGTTAATTTAAAAAATAAAATTGTGTTATAGAATCACACTTTAGTGATCAAGGCTCTGATGGCCATATTCAAGGCAAAAACACCTAAAGGTAAATAAAAAATTATCAAATCATTCTAAGCTATAATAATAATAATTATAAAGAATAACAGCTACCTTTTAGACCGTGATTCCATTATTTTAACTCAATTGAAACTCTTATTATGAATTTCTTTCTGCAAACCGGTCATTCACTGAAGGTGGTCAATCACTAGTGCACACTCACCCTATTTATTTCTTGAAGTTTGTAAACTTACCTGTTTTGCTCTTCCGATGATATTTGTTTTGCCTCCAAGTCCAAGCACAATAGCATTTACTAAGGAAGATTTCCCTGTACCATTGGGTCCAATAATCATATTCAGCTTGGCACACGGATAGCATTCTATACTATTGTATGTCCTGCAAAATATTAATGTTTAATATCTATTAAAATACAAACATAAGTACTATTGTACTGTATTGTAAACATAGGTAACGGGTGATGCAAAAGTAAAGGTGCAAAAGGTGGCGTTTTTATATGCATGCTTTAGATATAAAAATTATTTTTCAAGAAGAAACAGGTTGAGCTTAGCTTCTCTTGCAGCAACACTTAATAGACGTAGAAGTAAAAACTTGTTTTCTTGCTTTTGCAGTGGCTCTAAAACTTACGCTCATTAAAATTAGACCTATGTCTGCGAGGGCTGCTCGAGTAGCAAAAGCAAAATAAATAATAGTATAGCTTTCATGTTTAAAAAATTTGAAGGGTATAGAGGTTAACCTCACTTGGTGGGGATTAAACCATCTTGGGGAAATTTTCATCGCACGTCCACCAGATGGACAAAAATTTTCCATCCCTTCTTTAATACCTTCAATAATAATCTATGAACGTGTCACCCTCTCTCTGTGATTTAATAGGCCTGGTCAAGAAGTTTAGAGACTGTACTGGATGTACGGTGACAATGCTTTATATTCTGTTCAGTTCAAGTTGGCCGGTGGACCCGGGACTACCTGGGACCACCCCTGTAATCCCTAGCCACGTCCGGCGCGGCTGTCCACTGCCTACTAAGCGATAAGTCACCTACTGGCTGTGATTATACAATGGTACACTTTTTTAACACATTGACTGCTAACATTTTTTTAATATACCGCCACATAGCTGTAAAGGTCTATTGCTAATTCACATGGTTTATGGTTATGGAAGGGCAGTCATGCCGAGTAAATTTTTTTTCGGGCCACTTCCGGTTTGTAGGATGACGTCAAAGATTTGGTCGTCTTTAGACGTCTTCAGCCTCACTGGTTGGATTAAAAATATAAAAAAAGTTTTTCACGTGGTTTATATGTATATACTATACAAATATTGCTTGGTTCAGTTTTTCAAGTCAGTTGTAAGTTCGACTATGTCACCATATACCACATAAAATCGTGAAAAAAAAAACAAAAAAGAAGACGTCTTTAGACGTCCTATGGTTTACAGCACACACAAAAACTCAAAATCTCAAAATTTACTCATCTTGTTTACGCACTATCTATAAGATAAACAAAGCACACACAAACTAACAAAAATCCTTACAGGAATACGTTAAAGTAGGATGGGAGCACATGCCAAACTGCTTTGATTACATGGGAAGAATCCCACATGTGCCGCTAGGAGTGCCACTAACTGGAGAGCGGAAACTACAAGCGACGGTGATGACGTTAAACTATGGTATGTCCCCCAGTGGCTGACAGAGTTTCAATCCCCTACTACCAAAACGAAGACAACAGTAAGTCTGTTTGATAAACCTTGCATAAGGACGTCTTAGGACGTCCTCCGCTATTCATCAATGAATCGAAGACGTCTAAAGACGTCCTACGCGGACAAAGTGTTAATAGAATCAAATTGAACACTTTTAAAAGCATATTTGAAATCTACTAAAAAAGTTATGAAAAGTGATTTAAAATTAGACCTAGGTATTTTAACATGTAGGCCTAATCTAATTATGACAATGTTTATAAACAAAAAAATCTGATAATAAGTCCAGTTCTGGGTGACTCGTACCATTTACGAAATACAATTTTTTCTCATTTAGTAAAACTCCAATAAGTGACCCTGACCAGTGTGTAGGGCCTATAGTGAGAGTCAAGGGGTACACATCGTGAGTACATGAAATCCGGAAAGTCCTTATGATTGATTTTGCAATCATTAAGAATTATATTTATTGACTTGTAGTGTTTACAAATTTAAAAGTAATTTAATTTGTTAGTTATTCCATTCTTCTTTAATGCCTCCTTCAGAGAAATGGGTAAAGTTTATCATTCCCAAGCTCGGACTATAATTGCATCAGTCCTTCAGTATTTCGAGCGAGAACGCCACAACAAAGTTCGTACTAAATGTTTTAATACCAAGGTAGAGTTTTATATCACTATTCATACTTTTTTAGTAGATTTCTAATAGGCCTATGCTTTTAAAAATGTTAAATTATTAATCTGTTAAAAATGTATACTACTGTATAAAAACAGCCTTAGGTGACTCATCGCTTAGGCAGCGGACAGCCCCGCTGGACGTGGCGAGGGATTATAAGGGTGGCCTCAGGTAGTCCCGGGTCCACCGGCCAACTTGAACTGGACAGAATATATAGTTGATGAAAAAGCAGTCTGTTTTTTTTTTTTGTCACGTTGGCAACATGAGGGAGAGTAATGCGGTGATTTGGTGATGAGCTACCGTTCTTTAAACGTTAGTTTAAATAATTTGAGTCTTAGATGAATGACCAAAGATTCCCTTCAGGATTTTTGCGGACATTTGCCATCACTGATTTGATCCCGTCTTCAGGTGGAAGAAAACCTAGAACATAACAAGATTAGTAACACATAGCCATGAAAACCTGGACAAAAACACAGCTAAAACAGAGAACTGTAAAAGCAGTCACGAAAACACCAAGCTGAAAAGAAAAACAATAACACAAAATAACACAGGAATCACAAGTATCGAGAATCACCAGACAGGAGAGAGCACGTCCACACCCAATCAGAGCTGAGCTGAGACTAGTGGGAGGAAAGCAAATGGCGGCGGCGACAGAAATGGCGGCAGCCACAGCCAACCAAATCACGGCGCGCTACCGGTGGCGAAAACCTGAAACACAGACATGTGATATGCGAATTCCGTGTGTCTGTTTGTGTTTATTAGTTAATTTTTAACCTGATTTTGCCCCTTGGCCTTGCTACGAGTTAACATGTTGTGAGAATTTTGAACAGAATTGTTAGTAATTACCCTATTTGCTGACACTTTATTTTCCCTGTCTTTCAATTCTTTGTTTGATATTGGTAGCCATACTGGCCTTATTCCAAGTGAAGATTGACTGATTGGTTGGTCTGCTAGTTTTATGTATGAAGCTTCAATTAGTTTTCTTTTGAAAAAATGAGGTTCGCGGTGTACTATTTTTGCTTCGTCAAAATTCATCTGGTGTTTTTCAGACCAGCAGTGTTGAGCAATTTTTGATTTATCCACTATGCCCTTCCTCGTGTTATCTTTGTGTTCTTTGATTCTAACATTTAAAGGTCTTTTTGTCTCGCCATAATGCGGCCTAGAGCAACTATTGCAGTTTATTCTGTAAACACAGTTTTTTGATCCCCGAGTGCCATTTTTTGGTTTGGTTTTTACGAGACATTGCCTAAGAGTGTTTTGTGTCCTAAACGCGGTTCTAACTTTGAACTTCCTAGCAACTCTTCTAATTTTTTCCAATAATCCCGGCACATAAGGGATTGACATAGGAACGAATTTTTCAGTGTTTTCGGACTCATTCTGTTTAGCCCTACGGTTTTTGCACTTTCTTATTACGGATTGAGGGTATCAATTCTTAGCCAAATCTTGCTCTACTTTTTTGATTTCCTGATTTAATCCATCTTGATTTGAGCAAATGCTCTTTGCTCTGTCAAATAATGAGTAAGCTACCCCTTCTTTGACAGATTTTTGATGGTTTGATTGAAAATTGAAGTACTGCCCTGTGTGTGTCTTTTTTCTGAAAACAGTAGTCCTAAGCGTGTCCCAATCCTTTTCTACGCACACATCCAAAAATGCTAGTTTGTTTTGGACTTCCTCTTCCATTGTTAGGCGGATGGAAGGAGAAATACTGTTAAGACAAAAAGAGGAGGAGAAATTATGGCGAGACAAAAAGACCTTTAAATGTTAGAATCAAAGAACACAAAGATAACACGAGGAAGGGCTTAGTGGATAGATCAAAAATTGCTCAACACTGCTGGTCTGAAAATCACCAGATGAATTTTGACAAAGCAAAAATAGTACACCGCGAACCTCATTTTTCAAAAGAAAACTAATTGAAGCTTCATACATAAAACTAGCAGACCAACCAATCAGTCAATCTTCACTTGAAATAAGGCCAGTATGGCTACCAATATTAAACAAAGAATTGAAAGACAGGGAAAATAAAGTGTCAGCAAATAGGGTAATTACTAACAATTCTGTTCAAAATTCTCACAACATGTTAACTCGTAGCAAGGCCAAGGGGCAAAATCAGGTTAAAAATTAACTAGTAAACACAAACAGACACACGGAATTTGCATATCACATGTCTCTGTTTCAGGTTTTCGCCACCGGTAGCACGCCGTGATTTGGTTGGCTGTGGCTGCCGCCATTTCCGTCGCCGCCGCCATTTGCTTTCCTCCCAGCTCAGTCTCAGCTCAGCTCTGATTGGGTGTGGACGTGCTCTCTCCTGTCTGGTGATTCTCGATACTTGTGATTCCTGTGCTATTTTGTGTTATTGTTTTTCTTTTCAGCTTAGTGTTTTCGTGACTGCTTTTACATTTATCTGTTTTAGATGTGTTTTTGTCCAGGTTTTCCTGGCTATGTGTTACTAATCTTGTTATGTTCTAGGTTTTCTTCCACCTGAAGACGGGATCAGATTCCAGATCCCGAAACGTCGTGAAACTTGTTTTTTACTAATCAGTGATGGCAAATGTCCGCAAGAATCCTAATCAAAATATAAAATCACCATCACCAACAATGAATTTCAAACAAAGGATTCCCTTCAGTTGTTAAAAAACATAAATGCTAATGAATTCCTTAATCTCAATGATGTTTTGCCTTCTTTCTTAAATTTAAGTAAATTAGAGCCCCACTTTTCCGAACCAATTAGGACCGAAGCCTGTTCGGAATAGTGGGAACTTCGGAATAAGCAGATTTTGTGAAACAGTTACCGGTACTGAAGATGATAACTATGTTGTTTCTTTATGACGTTCACTGAGAGCCGTATTGTACCCCGACATCACTGGGCATTTAGCCTACAGTAACTTAGTGTAATTTTTTATGGAAAAGTACGAAACTAGCCAAACGATGCGATGGCGTTAGGATAACATGAGACTACATGAGACGTAAGTGTATGTCTCACTCCTAGGAGTGTTAGTGCTTGCTTGAGCTATGTGGAACAACATGCGTCATCTACGGTAGAAAATTACAAAACTATCTGCGGGAGAGGAAAGGAAATTTCACTTATCCTTCGCCAGCATCAGGCATGTCCCTTACATAAAAAATGAAAATCAACGACTAGGCCTATAGCCTAGTGCTATATTTTCCTAATTGTATTTGTATAAAATTGTAACTTTTTCGCTATATAACAGAATTCATTTCATTAAAAATAAAGCTTACTCTAAAATGTGGGTACTCAAATTAACAGCTGAAATTGAAAGCTGAACAGCGTTATTAAAAACAGCGTCAAAAAACACTACAAAATTAAAAAAACCAACTATTGGTTAGGTTGGATATAACCAGATATTTTTCAGGACAACCCAGGACAGTTTGAGGTGAGGTGAGCAAACACACCCCTCCACCCCCAATAACACAGCCATAGATATTAAACTAAGATTGTTAAAGTATTATAAGGGTTTTTAACTTAGCCTAAGTTTATTGTTTATCTTAAATTTGAATTGATCAGATAAGCCAGTTCCAACCTCAATCACAAAACCATTTTCACTGTTCTAGACAGACGACAGAGGTCAGTTTAAAGTAGGTTGAGTGTTGTCACATTCCCACAGGGTTGCAAACTTTAGTTTTTATGCTAGATTTATCTTGTCTGTCTCCTGATAACGCTAAAGCCGTAGCCTTAAATTTGACATGACTCCTGTTGAAATGTTGCAAGATTTCAAATAAATCCTGAGAAAAAGTTTATTTTTTATAAAAAGGTAAGAAAACCCCAGACAAGTAACAGCCCCGGACCGAACACCAGACAAAGCCATCAAAACCCCCAACTGTCCGGGGAAAACCAGGATATCTGGTAAGGCCTGGCGGCAGGATTGCTGGGCCCCGATGCATTTAAGGAACCCGGGCCCCTAACCTGACGACCTTTTCCTTTTTTACTAATTGCACATGACTGTGTTCCCCTATTTTTACTCATCTCGTGTGATTCCAGGCCTGCGTTTCCACTCATCTCGTGTGGATCCCGGCCCATGTGCATTTGCCTCCCTGCCCCCCCCCCCCCCTGTCACCGGCTCTGCGTCTGGTAACCCTACCCATAAAAGTTAATTCTTTGGACTAGCATTATTAATTCAAAACATGAAATTCCCCCCCCCCCCTTATATTGCCAACCTCACAAAATCAGAGGGTTGCATGAATGAATACTATAACCTATTGTGTGTTGAGTCCAGTAGTACAAGTGACCTCCTAGGGCCTTAGAACACTGACCTTACAGCACTGAATAAAATATTAGTCTACCCTGACAAAAGGATTAGGTTCTGACGACTATTTATATTAAAGAGGAAAACTGTAAGAGCATCGATGAACTCATGTCAAGTGAAGAAAATTGAATGCAGAAACAAACAAATCTAGATCAACTTGTTTACTCACAGAAAATCCTTGCAATAAATTCTAACGATCATTCCTTCGGTGAATGAATCCATATTTAAGATGATATGGAAATCAAAGAAGGCTCGTACAAAAACAAATTAAATTAGGAGTATTTTTCTTGAAAATATTTCATCTTTGACTAATTGCACAATTTCTCCCGCCTTGGCGACACTAGCAGACAATCACTCGTTCTATCTTTCCGCCATAATAATTACATAAGAAAAGTTGCGATACATAGAGTAAACTGTTTATGCTATGAATACGTAAAGTTATTTCTGTTACTCTATGGTACTTAAATCTATATCTATATATTTAAAGCCGTAAGGAAAAAACCTTGGGATAGTTCGTTTGAGACTTCTTTGGGCCGATTTACATGAGGGTTGTACCAAAACAAAGGGTTTCGGTCCTATATTAGCAGGTTTTATCTGTATTTTGAAAATGTTTACGTTAACTGGGTTAAAAATGGAAAATTAACTTTTCTTATGGAGATTTAACATGGGGAAAAAGTACTCTTTTTCAAACCTTGGGACAGTTCGTCTGAGACTTCCACTGGACCGTTTTAGATGCGGGTTGTACCAAAACAAAGGTTTTCGGTCCTATATTAGCAGGTTTTATTCGTAATTTGAAAAACATTATGTTAAATGGGTCAAAAATGAAAAATAAACTTTTCTTATGGAGATTTAACATGGGGAAGAAAGTCAACTTTTTCAATGCTTCAGACAGTTCGTCTGAGACTTCCACTGGGCCAATTTACATCCAGTTTGTACCAAATAAAAGCTCAACTTATCTATATTTGCAGGTTTTATTTACTTTTATATTATCTTGCTTTTTTAAACTAAAAAATCGAAATTTCTAAACCTTTGCAATAATCTTATTTAACAGTTCTTCAATCAGCTGATTTTATCGGTACGGGTTATTTGTCTAACAACAGACGAAGAGCAAACGCTCAAGAAGCAATTGTTATATTATGTCCAGTACCCAAAAACGTGTTCAAATACTTTAAATTGAAAGGGATAATAATACAGTTTTATATTATTTTAACCAAACAAGTTTATAGTTAATAAATTTTAAAAACAAGTTTTGATTTTTAAATTTTGTAGGGCTACAGTTAAAGTTACTTAATTATGTGAAACAGCTGATTGCAACCATTAATGGTCCAAGTGATTACTGCAATGGCAAATTAATTGATGTAAAGGCGGGTTAGTTTAAATGGTTTACGAGTGATTTTTTTAAATTTTAATTTTCGGTTTTTTTTATTCTGCAGAAATAAAAGTTTGAATTTCTCATTGTATTATATTTCAATAATTACCTTGTATTATCTAATTTCATTGCTAAACCGTTGTAAAGCTTAATTTCGAATGTTTCATTTTGGTTTGGCACTTTTTTGTTAAAAGACACAAAATGTTGTCACACCCGTCCATGACTTTTGGTGCAAAAAAATAGATCAACTGTTGTTTTAATGTTGTTTTAACGAATACAACTTGTTTCAGTGATGGTGTTTTATTAAAAAAATATATCACATAAGGTTTTGACAGCATAAAAAATACTTTTTGGGTACAAATTGCACAAAATTAGTAATTTTGGGGAGAAAAAAAACTTTTTTTGGTGGTGTGACCTCAAGGTACCCTATGTGATAAAAAAACATTTTTTATGATGTTCTGCTGTTTAATATCTTCATTTTGAAGTATTAAAAAGCTAATTATATTTTTATTTTAATATTATATGAATGTTCATGTATACTGGACGGGAGTGACAAGTCGACAGGTGTGACACAAATATAAGGCAAACTGGACGGGTATGTGACTTATGCGAATGGGAGTGAGGTTTAACTACTGATAAGTGTAATTTAATAAAAATAATACATATTACAGTGTCAAATTTAAATTAAATTTATATTTTTTATTAAATTCAATTAAGGCTAACATCGACTTACATAGTTCTTACTTTTTTAACACAAAACTCCTTTTTAAATCATATACCACAAGAACCATTAGCCAGTAGGAAACATAATTTTAATTAGAGATACAAGGGATTATAAATGTGTTAACTTTAAGTAGTTTCAGTCACTACCGTCCAGAAGTTTTAATTAAGATTCTGGACGGGCGGGACAGAATCATGAACGGGCGTGACATGGACGGGTGTGACATTTTGAGAAATTTTGCTCCCCATGTGTGGTAGAACTGGCTTTGTCGGTTGAAAGTATATTTCTAACCTGTCCATTATACAAGCAAACAAAAATCAATCAAACTTAATATTTTCAACTGGTCTGAATGAGCTAAAACTTGTGGACGTTATGTGACACCTATGAATTTCAAATTTCACACTTATCTTAGTAAATAGATTATTTTTCATCGAAATAAAGTGCTGAAACATGAGCAGAAACACAGTCCTGCTGCTCCAACAAGTGCAACTCAAAAAACTGAAAATATGGCCACCCACAGGGTTGCCAATATCGCAAGCCGAAACGCCTTAATTTGCATGGACGGTAGTGACAAAACTTCCCAGGGACAGGGTTACTTTGCCAAGAGAATGTAAAATTAAAGACTGTATAACATTATATTTGAGGTTATTATGAACTTAAATATTTGATCGTTTTCAAACAAGTACATTTGGTTAAAAATAAAAATGTAAAAAGATTTGGTGCAGCTTTAAAGTTGAAGTTTTAGGTGTAGGGACAAAGGACGGGCGTGACTTTTTTAATTCTTAAATTTAAACAAAAATATAATCTCAATTGAAATACGCAATATTATGTTGTAACTAGATTGCCCCAGATATAAATCTTTGAATAAAATACTCATGAATGGTACTAGAAGAGTCTATCTATTGAAAAAAAAAACACCAGGGACATCAAAATTAAAATTAAAAAAAATCACTCTTACATTTATAGTAATTACCATTTCAGCGTAATAAGGAACTAATTATAAGTAATGTAAAACTTAGCAGTGGATCTGACTAAATGTTGTCTAGACAATTAATTATAAAATATGGAAGCAGTTTACCTTTAAAAACTCATATTAACCCAGATTTCAATAATACTTTTTTCAGTAATAATGCACCGGTTTTAATTCGACGTGTGCTCCAAATCCTGTGCGTGTTACGAAAATTATCGTAACAAATAGATTTATTCCCCAAATCCGATATAAATTCGTTGTGCTTACTTACACGCGCAGACCCAAGGCATGTAGCTCTATCGGCAGCGCATCGGGCCACCAACTCGGCGAACTAGGTTCAAATCCGCACAGCGCCGCCATACTTTTGATACGTCGTTACAAGTGGCGTCACTAAGGTCTGCTTTTTACTAATAGTGATATTTATTTTAGGTCAACTAAGTTGTATAGGAATTACAATGTCTATAGGCCTTCGAACATTCTCGAAAGATTTTTCTTGAACATTTTATAAAACCGCTAGATCCAATACAAATTTATATTTTTTGATCAGGATTT